>CM038141.1:183234139-183834139 GCA_021437245.1 Aegilops speltoides
AAGAATGTCCGGAGATGGTTGCCACCGCTGTTGCTGCCAGGTTCGATGGAAACCGCTTCCGCCGAGCATTATTTCGGGAAGTTATGCGTGGCGCTCGATAATAGAGTCACAAAGTGCTCAAAAATGTAACGCTCAATTGAACGCATTAACTTGTAGATCAAGGATTATAGTATGAATGCTTTTTATACTTGTGCTTCCAAGTAGTAAAACTTCTCTGGCGGCCGCACGATACTTGTGTATAACCCGAAGATGCGATCTTGACTTCAGCCCCTTGCACAAGGTGCTGGGGTGTTCGCAAAATAGTGCGTTTTCACACTTAATCCGACGTCTCGATCCTGTTATAAGGAGGTGATAGCGTAGCGAACGAGGCAATCCGGACTATAATCTTTATCTCTTTCACTTAGCCAGTGGAGCTCGAGGGTGGGGCTACGATATAGCCCCTTGTGACACCGCACATCTCCGGATTCGGGGTGCGTATGTGCCTGACCGGGAAATGGTCCTTCGTCAAAGCGGGGAATTCTAAACATTCCGATAGTCGATTGAGTGGCTGACTAGACTCTCGCTATATCATGACAAATGGCCGCTTTTTCATCGAGGTGCTCGCCAAATTAACCGGGGCACAATCGCAGAGTTCTCCCGGTGCGCGTTAGCCGGGTGATACGGAACGTAAGGCAGCAAAACACAAGAGCCGGGCAAACCCAACATTTGACCAAAGACATGATTCGGAGCTGATGCATATAATGCCTAACTCGAGACGCCGAACACTCCCGAAGGTGTTCGGTCTTTATGATAATGGGCAGAATTATGCCCTAAGCCCTTTGTGTCCAGGTACGGGCATGGTCTACTGACGCGGCCGATGCCAAAGCGCCAGGCTCCGCTTTGGCTATAAGAAGGAGCCAAGGGAGAATAACAACAAGAGACAGTAATAAAAAGGTCTACGCAGGGTCTTAATCTGAAAAGAATCCTTGCAACGGGCCCCTACTACACGTCTGCGCCTGTGTCTCCGTTGCGCCATTATCCTGGACGGGTACGCACGTTGTTCATCTGTAGAAAGAGAGGAACGTTTAGTTTTAGAAACAGTTTGTGCGAAAAACATGCAAAAGAAGAAATATAAATAATTAAAGCAAGGTTTATATGAAACCGTGATCGGTTGTCTTGCGCGACCCCCTCGTGAAAAGGGTATGCGGTTAGGGAGCCCCTAACCCGCTTTGAGTCCGGATTCGTCTATCCGAGTCCGGGTCTTTAAGTGACCCTCGACTTTGAAATGGCGCCATGTGGACCGGCATCTTAAGTGTAAGAGACGCAGAATGCGGTATGGCGTTGAAGCGGACAAAAGCCTTTCGTCCCAACAGTGCTTGATATTCACTTTTAAATGGGACGATATGAAAAATTAATTTTTCGCGTCGAAAGTTGTTCGGCGATCCGAACACGACTTCTAGTAATACCGAGCCTGTGCACTTGGCATAAGGGCCTGGCGTCACTCCTTTGAAGGAAGTGCGGCTATGTCGAATTTTGGTAGGGTCTATCCCCATCCGACGTATTGTGTTTGAATATAGCAGGTTTAAGTCGCTGCCTCCGTCCATTAGGACGTTTGTGAATTGTAATCCGTCTATGATCGGATTCAATATCAGGGGAGTCCTTCCCGCGTTTCGAACGCTTCTAGAATAGTCCAGGTGGTCGAAGGTGATTGGTTTTGATATCCAATCTCCATGGTTTGCTGGGCTGGACCGTGCGAAGCTCTTTTTAGAAAGTGCCGCACTGTTTTCCGTGTCCTCACACGAAGTGAGTTCACTGCTTTGACCCCTTGTGGGAAAGTCTTTTGTTTTCCGGTGCCTGCCGGCAGGGTTTATCTTCTTCGCTGACGCGCCGAGCCCCTTGTGTTCGGCGTTTAATCGGCGGACTGCTTGAAAACCCAACAATCCTGTGGGTGTGATTTGCGAGCCTTCCGGGTCTTGTGGATTTGACATATCCGACCCAAAATCTTCTTTAGGTTGGACAATTCGTCCGTCATCCTTTAGAGGCTGAACTTTATTATTTGGCCGTGAGCTTTTAAATCCGGCGCTGATCGCCGTGCTTTTGGGCTTTTTCTTTATTCCGCGCTGTTTTTTTTCGCTACCGTGATTTTCCGTTCCATCTCTTATCTCGGATGTACTTGGGTCGCTGGTGCTTCTTCTTGCTAGCCAGCTATCCTCCCCGCATGTAAGCGGGTCATGAGGCTTGTTAATGCGGTCATTGTCCTCGGTTTCTCTTGACCGAGGTGTCCGCAAGCCATTCGTCTCGGACATTGTGCTTGAAAGCTGCTAAGGCTTGCGTCCGGACAATGACTATTTGGTTCTTTTTGGTAAGAAACCTGTTCTAGAATTTCCGCGCTGACTCTCCGGGTTGTTGAGTTATATGACTTAAATCGTCTGCATCCGGAGGACGGACGAGGTCCCTTGAAAATTTGCTCTAAATGCTTCCTCGAGCTCTTCCCAACTTCCAACAAGAGCTCGGGAGGCTTTTGAGCCAATGACGGGCTGGCCCTTTGAGCTTGAGGGGAGGTATTTTATGGCGTGGAGATCATCTCCTCCGCCATGTGTATATGCAATATATAGTCTTCTATCCGCACTCTGTGGTCTGTTGTTCCATCGTAGGCTTCTATGTTTATGGGTTTAAACCCTGCTGGGAACTCATGATCCAAAGACCTCGTCTGTGAAACATAGTGGGTGTGTGGCGCCTCTACTTGTATGTGCCGCTATCGCCGGACACTTGACGGTTGCTTTGCTTCTTGGGGCTTGTTTGGGTCGGTAGATGGACTGGCTGGGCCGTTGGACGGTGGGGCTCTATGGCCTCCTCGTCAATTCGCTGAAGCAACTTGCGCTTCGGGTAGCTCTTCGATTGGTGGCCGTTGCCGTATTTATCTGCGGTTTTGAGTACTTTGCTCCATCTTGTCCGGAGCGCGTCTTCCGCTGTTTGGAGCTTCCGATTTTCCTTCTTCAGGCTTCTTGCTGTAGCGATGAGCCTGTGCTTAAAAAGCTCTTGTTCGACGGGGTCCTCGGTAGCCATTTAATTCGCTGCCACCGAGGCTTGTTTCGTCTTCGAGGGAGGTACATAGCTTTGATCCTCAACCTTTTCTTCGCCGCCCTTTCATGAGGGCTTGCTTCAGATCCATCCTCCGCGCCGAGTCGGCCGAGGGGGTTGTCTTCGCACACTGGGTATTGTAATTTCTGTGCGGAATCTATATTCTTGTTGTGGCGGGATTTAGAGCGCGCCACGACGCCGGGCGCTTGGGTTGCTTCTTTAGAGAATCTTCCTCCGCTGCTTTTTCGCCATCCCTTCTTTTGGGGTATCCACCATGTAGACGTCAGATGACGAGGTGGTTTTCAAAGCCTGCGGGCGCTGGGTCTGTTCGCTCCGCTATCGCCGTCCGTGAAGCGCCGATGTCATCGGAGTCGAAGTCTAGCATGTCGGTAAAATCTTCGACGGTGGCTATAAAGTGGGTGGTGGGTGGGCTCAATTTCTTCGTCGTCAGAATCTCCAACCGCCCTGGCCATAGTCCGCCAGATTCTCCGATAGCGAGAGGTGCTTCAGAGAATTCAGGATATCGCCAAAAGGCGAGTCTTTGGAAGATGTCCACGGCGGTGAATTCCATAACCGCGCCCAATCCGGTTTAATTGGTGGGGCGCGGGAGGAGGCTCGGAGTCCGCGCCGATCACGAAGTTTCGCAGGGACAAGATTGGTATTCGCCCATCGCCGTGGATGTTGAAGCCCCTGTGGCGTCTATCCACCGCCCCGATATGGGCAATCGGCTCCGCTAGTGGCCGGAGCGGATCCGAAAAGTGCCACCAAAGCACCGTCCGCGGCAGAGCTAGATCATGCCCATCGTCACAAAGGCGGCGCGCTTGGCTGTGGCTCGAGTCCGCTGAAGATCAAGTCTCCGCAGATTATCGGCCGTGAAGTTCAAGCTTCCGACCGACGACAGCCGGGGCGTAGCTGATCCGCTCCAGATGGCCAAGAGAATTGCCCGCAGCAAAGCCGCCAATATGAAGATCTGTCCGGGAGAAAAGTCTCACCCCGAAAGCGTTGATGGTTGAAGATGCCATCGAGCCTATCGGTGACGCATACGCAGGAACTCTCAATGAAAGCACCAATGTCGGTGTCAAACCGGCGGATCTCGGTAGGGGGTCCCGAATCAAGTGCCTAGGCAGATGGTAACAGAGACGAGGGACACAATGTTTTTACCTGTGTTCGGGCTCTCACGATGGAGGTAAAACCCCACGCCCTGCTTGATTAATATTGATGATATGGGTAGTACAAGAGTAGATCTACCACGAGATCAAGGAGGCTAAACCCTAGAAGCTAGCCTATGGTATGATTGTTGAGATGTAATGTTCGTCCTACGGACTAAGGCCCTCCGATTTATATAGACACCGGAGAGGCTAGGGTTACATAGAGTCGGTTACAATGGTAGGAGATCTACATATCCGTATTGCCAAGCTTGCCTTCCACACCAAGGAAAATACCTTCCGGACACGAGCCGGAGTCTTCAATCTTCTATCTTCGTAATATGGGAGTCCGGCGGATATTGATAGTCCGGCCATCCGGACACCCCCTAGTCCAGGACTCCCTCAGGGAGGGATAGCATATTTGTTGTCGTGGATAGATTCTCGAAAATGGCACACTTTATACCATGTCATAAAAGCAATGATGCTGTTAATGTTGCTGATTTGTTCTTCCGTGAAGTTATTCGCTTGCATGGTGTGCCAAATACTATTGTTTCAGATCGTGATACTAAATTTCTTAGCCACTTTTGGAGATGTTTATGGGCTAAGTTGGGGAGTAAACTGCTTTTTAGTACTACTTGTCACCCCCAAGCTGATGGACAAACTGAAGTAGTCAATAGAACACTGTCTACTATGCTTAGGGCTGTTTTGAAGAATAATAAGAAAATGTGGGAAGAATGCTTGCCTCATATTGAATTTGCTTATAATCGTTCATTGCATTCTACTACTAAGATGTGCCCTTTTGAAATTGTGTATGGTTTCCTACCTCGTGCACCTATTGATTTGTTGCCTCTTCCATCTTCGGAGAAGGTTAATTTTGATGCTAAACAACGTGCTGAATTGATTTTAAAAATGCATGAGTTAACTAAGGAAAACATTGAGCGATGAATGCTAAATATAAACTTGCTGGAGATAAGGGTAGAAAACATCTTGTGTTTGCACCGAGATCTTGTCTCGGTTACATTTGCGTAAGGATAGATTTCCGATTTGCGCAAATCAAAGCTAATGCCACGCGTCTCGATGGTCCTTTAAGGTGTTAGAGAAAATAAATGATAATGCATATAAACTTGAGCTGCCTTCAGATTTTGGGGCTAGTCCCACTTTTAACATTGCAGATTTGAAGCCTTATTTGGGCGAGGAAGATGTGCTTCCGTCGAGGACGACTTCATTTCAAGAAGGGGAGGATGAAGAGGACATCAATACCATTGTTACACCCGCAGCCCCTGCTGCTATACATACTGGACCAATTACTAGAGCTCGCGCACGCCAATTAAATTACCAGGTACTTTCGTTTCTTGGTAATGATTCTAATGTTCATGAGAATATGATGCTGCCTAAATTGGATACATTTGTTTTGCTTACAAATGAAGGGCCTAGCTTGGAGAAGGATGAACATTGGAGCAAGAGCAAGCATGGAGATGATGGCATGTGCAAGGGGAACAAGAACAGAGTTACTAGTGATGATTTCAGGACTTTGAAGCCACCATAATGGGTGCATGAAGCCTTGGTCGAAATATACAAGATGCCACTTCATAAATTTCATCCCGAGGCTATTCTAGGTGCTGCGTCACCTTATTATTGGGCCAGGCCCATGTAATTTCGGAATAGATAACTATAGGCTATTTTTAGAGTCCGTATGTGTGGGGAAACAAGAGATAGGGTTGATTTCGTACCCCTCCACCAAGGGCCACGAAATCCCCCCCTCTTCCTCCATATATACAGCCATTAGGGCACCTTTTAGACTTTGGGTTTTGTTTAGACTAAAGTTTGCCGTAGCTGCAACTTCACGTACTTCGTTTGTGTTCAACGACCAGACAAAGGCGCCACAGAACCCCACCTTGATCAATAAAGCTTTCATCTTATATTCGCAATATCGAGATTGCAATCTTAGTTTCTTGCTTGTTCTTTGTTTGCTCGCAGGAAACAGACCCTCGTGGTCAGGTTGATCATGCTCCGGCGTGGTCAATAACCTCTCGGAGTTGGTTTAGCGATTGCTAAGGTGCGACGTCCTCGCACGTTCATAGTCGGATCGTCAAAGTCGATTTCCATGAAAGCGATATCCATCATCTCATCGAAAGACGGGACACCTTTGCCTCTATCAGGAAGGTGTTGAACTGGGTTTCGTCTTTGTCATTCCTTTACTTAATCCATGTTGGGAGGATACGTACATGACACGTAACGGCAACCGCTGCCTCTGATACTAACTTGGCTTACTCTGTAGCATCACGTGGCCTTTTTAATCCTGCCTCAAAACGAATCTCCATTCTTCCTCCTCTAGATTTAGTTAACCTATCAAGCATTATCCCTGATGTTTGTTTCCTCTTGCGCCTAGGTGCTAGTCCAAAAACGAACATAGGAAGTTTTAGTGTACATCAAACTATGAGACTACATATAAAGAAGCATGCAACTGTACCTTGACTCCAATAACTACCTTCTTGATGTTGAAGCTCACTAGGTTCATCTGATATTGCCAACTTGTCTTGTGTCAAGAGTGCTTGGGAAGTAGTGTCAGGTGGCAAGGGAGCTTGGGAACGTGCTGCTAGCTTAGTTGACGCATGAGTAAGTCGTGCCACTGGTAGTACTGTGGTAGGTGTTGCAAGAACTAGGGTTGTCTCTGCTTGTTTGGTGGCAGCTATTTGTTTCTGTTTGGCTTTTTTTGCACCTCGTGTAGCATGGGATGCTGTGTTTGTAGAATTTTCCGCTGCACATTGACATTCTATTGCACCATCAGTACCAGCAGAATCTGCAGGATTCATCTGCTTCTCATTCCCTGCCATTATGTGTTTCTTCCTTTTTCTCTGTGCCATGTTAAGTCAAGCCGACAAGAAAAACGAATAACAATTTAGTTCTTCAGAACAAATTGATGCGTGATGCAGACGAACTGAACTTTGATGTTAGACAACCACATGATAGGAGGATGTAATATGGATGAAAAACAGGACGGAAGAGATAACCAGAACTATGATGTGTAAACTAAGAAGAAGACATTTACCAAATTAGAAGCAATGCAATGGAAGGTAGACACCATATGAAATATGCTACAAATATCGCTCTGCCAAGTTTACAGTGTCTCATCATAAATGGCGTTTAAACAAATGTGAAGTAGTACAAGAAATAAATCATATGCAAGATGCAAACAACATCACACTACCATGCTAGAGGTCTCTCGTCATTAGTGCCATTGCATATTCACAACATTGCATATTCACAGCTTATGATGTGTAAACTAAGGATAAGGCATTTCAACAAATTAGAAGCAATGAAAGCTAGACACCATATGAAAGATGCAACGAATATCACTCTACCAAGTTAAAATTGTCTCTTCATAAGTGCCATTTCAACAAATTAGTAGTACAAGCTAGAAAAGAATGTGAGATGTAACCTATATCACACTCCGAAGTCAAACGTGTCTTATGATAAGTGATTGTTGCAGGTTACACAACAGTAGTAATTTGATGTAAGAACATGGTGTGATAGACAGATATTGTATGTTCTAGAAACAGGAACACGTTTCTTATTCAAGTATAATGTGTAAAGTAAGCAGATGGAATTCAACAAAATTAGAAGCAATACAAGCTAGACATCACACATGACATGCAACCACATATAACAGTGCCAAGTTAGAGGGAGGACCGGTGATGCTGCACTAGGGGAGACGTGCTCATCATAAACACAGCTTTGTTGAGTGTCTATGCATGTGTTGTTTTGGAAATCATCTTGGGGGTGTGGAGGAGTAGAAACTGTAGAGGCCCTCCGTTCGGAAGGAGCACCTTTATCCGCTGCCTTGCTAACTTCCTTCCGCTTTATTGATTTTGAATTGTCAAGTAAAACCGACAAGAAAAAGCAATAAAGTTCTCTCTTCAGAACTCATTCATGCATGATACTGACAATCACTACATTGATGTAAGGCAAACACATGATACCAGGATGGAATATGTACGAAAAACAGGACGGCATGGCATGTTCACACTTGTTTGTGTAAACTAAGCAGAAACCATTCCAACAAATAAGAAGCAATCCAAGCTAGACACCACATGAAAGATGCAACCAATATGACTCTGCAAGTTAAAAGCGTCCCATCATAAATGGAATTTCAACAAATTAGAAGCAGCGCATGCTATAAATCATATGAAAGATGCAACTAATATCGCACTACATATACTAAAGGTGTCTCGTCATATTGATTGATGCGGGATACAAAAAAAATACTTTTATGTAAGGACATGCTTAATAGACAGATGTACTATGTACTAAATACAGGAAGGCATGCCACATTAACAGGTATAATGTATAAGCTAAGCAGACTAGCACATGCAGTTTAACCAGATTGGAAGAATTACAATCTAGACATCATATGCAACATGCAACCACATATCACGCTGCTAAGTTAGAGCAAGCACCTGCGGTGCTAGTGTAGGGAAATGCTGTAATCAACTACAGAGCTACGTTCACTATCTTCATCTAGCATTTCTGTTTCTTGAGAATCATGTCGGGAGGCTGACGCCGCATTCTTTAAATGAGGAGTAGTCCCCTTGCCTACCTGCCTTGTCATAAGTGATTGATGAGGGATACACAAGAACATTAGTTTGATGTAAGAACATGGTTAATACACAGATGTACCAGTATGTACCAAAAACAGAAAGGCATGTCATATTCAAAGGTATAATGTGTAAGCTAAGCAGATGCAATTTAACCAAATTGGAAGCAATACAAGCTAGACATCCGGCTGGAGTGGTGAGTATGATCATCTAGGACCTGAGAGCCTGGTTGGAGGCGGGCTGCTTCGCCACCATCACAGATTTTTAGTTGGCTTCCAGGTGATGCCTATCTTTGCTGGGCTTGTCACTGGCTCGGCCAGTGCCCTGACTAGCTATTTGTCTTCTGGTGCTCACGGGATGGTGGTTCATGTAAAAAAATTATCTTTCCTTATCTTACCAACTTCGGCCTTTCGAATACAAGCTAGACACCATATGGAACATGCAACCACATATGACACCGCGAAGTTAATGCAAGCACCTGAGATGGTGGTTCATTGCGAGCGAGGTCATCAACTCCAGAGCTACGTTTACCATCTCCATCTACTGACACTGCACCCTTTATGGCGTTGTAACGTGTCTTGCCTACCCGCATACGAAGCTGGAGCGACTTCTCTCTTTTCTTTGCTGCTTCTCTTTCGGCGGGAGAGTCTGAAATACCCTTGCATAAAAACCTAATAGTGAGAGTATGGGTGAGGTGTGTGCAGAACTAGTGCACTGTAAAAGTAGCAGATAGCAGGTGGCTGAAAAATAAATGACAGGAGACATATGATAGCTCTACAACATTGCATGGCAAACAAAATTAGATTCTACTTCGTATGATTTTGTAATATATGAGCATAGGAAATGCAGGTACTCCTCCAGCACACCACCACATGTGGTCATATCTAAGATAACAGTCGACTGAAAATAAATAGGTCAGTCATTTTTTAATGAACTGTCCGATCTATAAGGAACGGGCAGATGGCCTTCGTCTACCTCTCGCCAGTCACTATTGACGATCTTTCTCGAACCGCCAGCGACCACCGGCCCAGACCCCTGCCTCCGCCGCCCCGCCCTCCCATCGACCTCACACCACCGCCGTGCTTGCCAGCGCCCCCAGGCCATCCCTTTAATCCCGGCCGACCTCCAGATCGGGCGCCAGTAGCTGTAGGCTGCACACGCCCCTAAGATAAACACCAAGGCGCTACTTCCCCGGCGTAATAGGCGTACTAGCGCCTGTTACACCGGGGAATGCTTCCGTTAATTGGGAATCAACTGGCCAGAAATTGATATTCAGGGGGGCGACAAACCTCTAGCTAAGGTGAAATAGTATATGAGGAGAAACCTTGTGCATCGCGAGTTACTAGGAACATCTAGTATCAAGAAGAAGCGGTCAACTAGTGTCTTCAGTGGGATGAATACCGTGCAAGCAGAGACGTAAGATTTGCACGAATAAGGGAGGAGGAGTACCTTTTTCAGTTGCCGGTGTGGTCACCTCCACATGTCGCACCGATCTTCTTCTTTTTACCAGGGAAACCGATGTTCTGGAGGGTGCAGGCTTGGATGAACCCCGCCGTGGCCGTATGTCGGCGGAGGGGAAGCAGATCTGAGGCGGCGAAGGACGGCGTAGCAGGAACAACTCCGGTGCGGTGGAGGGTGGCAAAGTTGGAGCGGTAGCGGTGAGGCGCAGGACGGCGTGGTTGAACTGGCTCGAGTACGGACGGCTCGGCCTTGACTTCAACTACTAGCAGTGGAGGGCGTTGCGGTTGAGGTTGCGGTGGACGACGACGTCGGGGTATCGGCTCCGGCGTGATGGAGGAGGGCGGCGGTTGATGGGTGGGGTGGGGTGGCGGACGGAGGACGCCAGGGTTTCGCGGCTGGTGGAGAGGTAGTTTTTGCACCCACGGAGTACGAATGGGGAATCAGACGGGTAGGGGGAACCATGTTTTGGCTTGGGACGCGCTTGTTTTTGGCTTGTTTGAACAGAAGATGGGACGCGCTTGTTTGAAATTTGGGGAAAGTACAAACTTTGCCCCCCTCTTAAATTTCGGACCTACTGCGGGTCGGGGGTAGGATGGTAATCCCAGGTGTCCCAAATAGTGGGCGGAGCGATTTGACACAAGCATGTGTGCTTAGCGACCATTGTGTATGAATGTTTTTGGAGGCGGTTGCGTGCATGCCTAGATGAAGCTACAAACCTACCCCGGTTTAGACCTTTGGACGTCGGGCCGGTAGGTTTCACGGGTCGGAGTTATTAGAAAAGTAATTTCCTTGTACTACCAAACATTGGTCTCACGCGGTTTCCGGCGAGTAGAGGCTCTTTTGGCGCTTCGTTCGAAATTTTGAAACACACGTTTAGAGTACTCTTGAACTATGAGGATTGACCTAAATAGATAACGTTATATTTGACCTTGTATGTTTGAAAACCTCATTAAATTATCCGCTTCTTTTTGAAATTTTGACACTTGAAAATCCTATAACTACGATTATTTTGGAATGGAGGAGCTAATTTTGAATCTATTTTGTACACGACTACATATGCCATGATTGGTGCCCCCATAATTTAGGTATGGTTTACAAATGCCATGATATCAAAGATTGGTGCCCCCATAATTTAGGTATGGTTTACAAATACCATGATATCAAATTCAAATAATTGAATGGACTTCATGTTGAATTCGTTTTTTTAAACCGCCTTAAGTTGAATTCAAATGTATGCTAGTTCATAGGTAGCTATTCATAATGTCCATTGTGTAACTTTCGTATGTATAATGTGCTTTACACACACAACATGAACTATACTCACGTTTATATTCGATTGCTAAAGCGTTGTATTGTCTGGAGTTCAAAATACTAACTATGTGGATCAATTGTGTCGAATAATAACATAGACATGCTCAAATTCGATAGAATCTAGATGTCTGATGGATCAATGACTGCTCCTTACGCGAATTGCAAATATCATGATCCCATCCTAATATTTGGATACAGTTTATATCTTTAATCAATGTGTACTGCAGTCTTTTACGTGTAGTTTCACTCTCCATCGGTGGTCTCTCACACATGCTCACACACTCTCTCCCGAGGTGTCTTTCTCGCACACATGCTCTAGATATAACCCTCCCTCCCTCTCGTAACCATTTACAACTATTTTCACTAACCTTTATCACAAGCACCCTTCCTCTCGCAAACATACACACGCACAATCCTCATCGACCCTTTCTATATACATGGACGTGCCTACGTGTCTCATGTATGCACATTATCTTTACGTCTGTCTCTCACGCATTGTCTCACACCTCTCTTCCTAATCGACGAGTATGATTAGCAGCGCATTCTGTAGGATGCCCCTTAAAGTTAGGTTGGACGAATAGTAATATCAGAGATAAAGGGGTTACCTTAGTCCGAGAACCTAGGGTTACAAATCCTAGCCGGCTTTGTCAGTGGACACAGAGTCCTTCACAATTCTTCTACCTTTGTCTTGTACGACTAGTCATCCATGGGTCTTCCTAAATGCGTCACGGGCCGACCAATGTGGCGCAGGACGGAATCGAACGAAGGGCCTCACCTCGACCCACTGGACCTCACACGGTGACACACCCTCTGCCCCCACATCTCATTATCTTCTCACACCCACACATACCAACACAAACACCACACACACGAAAAATTTCTCCTGGTGCCTCTATTCCCTCCCCCTTGCATATACACACTCAAGGGAATGGAATCTCTTGTCGTGACGTCATATTCATCTCTCTCTCTCTCTCTAGACCACTCTCATTTCTTGTGCTATCTCTCCCACACCCCCCTGTCGGCCCCTCTATCCATGCCTCTCTCGAATACGTAATACACACACATACCTCTCTAGGCCCGGCCAAATGCATCAACTACACATTCACACATGTTACATCACGTACCCCATTGATCTAAAAATCCTCTCTTCACGTTTATTTCGCATACAACATTCCTTTTGAATAAAATGTGGCCAAAAAATTATTTTAGAGTTTCTACATATAGACAACATTACAAAGTTATATGGAGGAGTACGAACGCTAATTTGCATTGCATGGTGCCCACAATGATATTTATTCCGCACTTTGAATTTGTATATTTTTATACTATATACAAAGTTAGTCATAATAAAGAGAAACGAAGAGCATCTTTCTCTCCATCGCATACCCCCCCTGTACGCCCCTTTCACGTATGCACACAAAACTATCTCCAGGTCCTCTAAAAGTAAGCCACCAGAAAATTCACGCATGTTTCATCTTTCTCTCGCGATGTATGCAATGACGATCATTGTATTTTAAGCGAAAGCATGATACGTTCATTGGACTTCATAATTCACTCATTATGGTCACCATTTACATTTAGTGGTTATTATACAGTCACGGGCTCACCGTACAACTTTGTATTTGCTCATGACATGACTAGTTGACCAGTAAAACGCTCCACGTGGCACCTGTAGTGATGCATCACATTATCTCACTACCATCGTGCCCACCTGTCGACTTGTATCTACTCTACATCTACACTCTTATAAAATACATAAAATACACTCTTATAAAAAACAAAGTTGGTGATGATGGTGTGCCTACCATCCTGCAATATAGGCCGTCCGATTTATATATGATAGATAGGAAAGAAACTATGGCAATTTTGCAAAAAAGTACCCACACACCTCTCCACATTTGCAAATAAGGCCTTCCCTCGTTCATCCTTTTCTCTCACAAGATAAACAAGTCATACAAATGCATCTTGATGTTACGTGCAACGCACGGGCATCTTGCTAGTAAGAATGAAAACAAACGACAAATAAATATTTGGACGGTGGTTCGAAGTCATGACCGCGGGCACAGCGGACAAGGTGGACTTGTATTGGTATGCCGAGCCATCTGTTTTAACACACATGAGCTGGCGTGGTGATTATACACACATGCACGCATGCACACGAACTGCATCCACGCAACACTCACACAAACACATGCACCCACGCACGCACGCAACACTCACACGTACACACACAGCCACGCACGCACGCAACACTCACACGCACACACGCACGCATGCATGCACACACCAGTACACCACACGACAAACACACACTCTCACGCTCAAGTGCTCAACCTACACGCATGCGCACACATCAGCCCCGATGCATACATACACAACCAGGTTATTCCCGCGCACGGGTTGGAGCCTTGTCGTGCCTGCGTAAATTTGTGTTTATGTGACCTTTTCCCTATGCGAACTAATAGGTGGGACCCACAAGGAACGCGGTCAATTTAACTAGTCAACATGGCGCCACGCAGACTATTTGGCCGGTGAACAGAGTGCAATCCGATGCTGAACTGTGACCAAGTGACCGTATAATCACCGCAAAACGTATATATTGACCATAATAAGCTTATTCTGATGTTCGGTGACCGTATTACGCTTTTTTCTCTGTAGGCCCTCCAAAACTACATCTCTACACGTTCTCGCATGTTACATCTAACAACTATGCAATAGAGCACTACTACTACACTCTAACACAATAAATCATATGTGTTTTTAGTTTTACTAGATATCATGTTGTTACTTATAATTATTCAGTTTGCATACATTAAAATTGCCTTTGAAATGTATGGCAAGATTATCTCATCACAAGGAAAAATCCCGCCCTTTCCTGTTTAATCGGGTTTGTATCGATTTATCGTGCGAAACAACAAAACTATAGTACTATACTGTACAAGTGACAGTTCACTGGGCCTTCGTGTCGTCTACTCCTCCGTCGTATGAGTGGAGCGCTCGCTTTCATAAATCTTCTAGTCCCTTTCGCCGACATGTGGGACATCAAGCTACTGGGTCCACGTGCCATACCGGAATACAGTGCAGAGCAGCCGGGGTGAAGCACCCCAGCCATGGCGCGAGCCTAGTAATGAGCAATGAGGCGTCAAATCACAAAGCTGCATCTTTCCCGCAGTTAAGTTGGAGGGACGAAGTAATAATGCTAAAAAAAGAAGTTGAAGGGACGAAACAACCATCATTTCACTCGTTGCTGAATCCGCTTCTCCCTCATCTTCTTCAACTTAACCACGTGTTGCTTCTGCCGTTGTTCTGCCTCATGTGGGACGCGGATCGGCTTGGTAAAGCACTGACACGTGGGACCGTATGTTAGCAAACCGCCAGGACAACGTCCTCCGAAAATAAGAAGCCTAATCCTAGACTTACAAAGGGCTACATAGCTGCTACGTATACTTTCCATCTAATCTATATATGCCCCCCTGTTTTTCAGGTGGGGTGGGCCTAATCCTCTCCTTTAATCCAATCAAATAGTCCCACATCACATCAGTTCGTAACTTTACGTAAACCATTACATGGATGTAGCATTGCTCAAATAAGAAACCTCCGCCGCCATCCGCGCGGCAAAATCACCTCCTTTTTACTAATCTTGATTCTATAATTTTTTAGATCAATATAATTGAGATTTGTATAGATAGCACACAGGAGCAAAACCAAGTGGTACGGTTAAGGGCATCCACAATGTGTAGCCAAATGTGAAAATAGCTTTTGGCATCGTGGGAACCATTATGGACGGTGTTGCCAAAGCCAAAAAGATGGAACCGAAGCTCCCTGATTGATTGATTGAAGGAATAGAAAAATGCAACATCTCTCCTCTTGCTCCCATGCTTGGACGCATGTAGTACAGTATAGAGCACATAGTCTACTCCCCTATCCCTTCTATCACAAATCACAAAGCAGTGAGGCGTCAAATCACAAAAGCACGGACGAAGCAACCATCATTTCACTCTTCGCTGACTCCGCTTCTCCATCGTCTTCTTCGAGAAACCATCTCACCGCACTAGTACTAAGGACTTCCTGGAGGCAAACAAGGCGGTTGTCTCGGCTTGCAGGCGGCACTTGCGAACGGCTTACCGTGGTCTCCCTCAATGGTGTTCTCCGTCGAACGCACTTCGCCAAACCACAAAAAAAGAGATATCGTCAACGTCACCGCAAAGGGGAAGGAAGTCAAATATAGTTACTACCTCCATTTTTTTGTACACAAGGCCAGTATATCAAAATTACAATTTGCAAAGGGCCACTAACACTAATCGAGGCAAAATTGATGGGATTAGCAACCAAGGACATTAATATCCCCTGCATGGATGCGGAAGTGAGAAGGTTGGTTTGCATGGCGCTGCATTAATCAAGCAATGTGGAGTGAGATGGTTAGCTCTTTGGTATTTGGAGAAAAAAATACGCATTAATTTACACGTGAAACGAGGATTTGTATCGATTAAATCCCGCGAAGGAAAACCCCGCCTTTCTTTTTTAACACTAGTACTCCTAGTACGTACGTACTTATCCTGTTTGGTCTAGGCCTTGCATTGCCAAACTTCGCCACACATTTTTGCCAACTTGCCTAAAGTTTTCAAAATGAGAAGGAGGTACACTTGCGCACGGCTGTCACGGTCGCACCGCACACTCACGGTCGCTCCTGCACGCCGCGGTCGCACCGCACCCTCACACGGTCGCTCCTTCACGCCGCGGTCGCACGGCACCCTCACACAGTCATTCCTGCGCGCCGCAAACCCAACCAAGGGAATGCACCCTCAATGACACGTGCTGTCGCATGTGAACAAACCAAACTCAGCCATCCTATCGCTGACACATAATTTTTGTTCATAGAGTATGTTTATCCAACCGCATGTTGGGGAAAAGGTGAGGAAGAAGGAAAGAAGGGTTAGGAGACGTAGGATATTCATCCAACCGCCTGAAATGGTAGATTGACCCAAGTCAGGCGACTTGCATAACAAATATATGTTTTTACACAACAAAAGATCCATATAAAAAACAACACAAAGAAAAACTATCACTGCTCGCGGAAAGAGACGGCCTCGTCGTCTTTGGCTGCCGGCGTGAACTAGCCGTCGCTGCCGACGTGTGTCTCCGCACCGTGGTTGTCCTCGGCCTCCATCTACTCATTCAAGCGGAGCATGCGGGCGCTCTACACGGACAAGAGCACAGCCCGGTTCAAGTCGAGGACGTCCGGTTCCGCCTGCAGGAGGGCCTCAATGGCAGCGGCATCCGCGCGCTCTGCGTCGAGTCGAGCCTCCACCGCCTGGTTCAAGTCCAGGATGTCCGATTCCGCCTGCAGGAGGGCGTCGATGAGAGCGGCATCCGCGCGCTCTGCGTCGAGTCGAGCCTCTGCCGCCCGGTTCATGTCCAGGTCGTCCGGTTCTGCCTGCAAAAGGGCCTCGATGGCAGCGGCATCCGCGCGCTCCGCCTCAAGTTGAGCCTCCGCCGCCCGGTTCACATCCACGACATCTGTTCCGCCTGCAGGAGAGCCTCGATGGCAGCGGCATGCGCGCGCTCCGCGTCGAGTTGAGCCTCTGCCTCCCGGTCCTCCTGTAGTATCGCAATGTTGAACCGCTGGTCCGCCTGCACCATGGGTGACTCGGACGCCGGCACAAAGTCGACGTCCATCGTCTCATACCCATCGGGGGCCTTCTGCGCCGCGACCTCTGCCATGAACATTGGATCGGCTTCCTCCTCCTCGTAGCTTGGCTCTAGAGAACTCGGGGATTGGCCCGCCGCAAAGTGAGCTTGGGAACGGAGGTCTGTGGCGCCGACCGCCGCCGCGATTTCTGCGCGGCGCTCCGGCGTCAGCATCTTGTAGTAAGTGATCTTGCGGCGCACCATGGCTTTCCAGCGAACTAGGGGACGCTTGATGCGGGCTAGGGGATCGAAAGGTGGGGGAATAAGCTGGAGATTTGGTGTGGTTTTAGGGTAGTGGCTGGCGTAGGCCGAGCAGCGAAGGTTCTGGTGTGAATAGTGGTTCCGGTGACGACCGGTCAATCGGTTTTGACTGTACATCGCTCTTGTCGCGTTCGCGTTGCAGCCCGGCACGCTGGACCCTCCACGTCCGAATGGAACATTGCCGTCTTGCCTTTTGCTGCGCTTGTGGGACCGCAGTTGAGAGCAAACCGACGTCCCTCCCCCTCCCCCGCCCGCGTCATTTATTATACCACCACTCCCTCCGTTTTATGCGGAGTAAATAAAAACAGAGGGAGTATACTACGGATGAGGATCCCCTGATGTGGCCGAACCCATTGAGTAACTGACATGCGGGGCCTAGCAAGCATGGGGTCCGCCAGTAAGTGACCGAAAGGGAGGGTAAGGCAGGGATACCTACGTCAGAGGATCCACTTCCACTATACTACTTTGACCAAAATTTAGAGTAATAATATATGACATGCAACTTACACAAATGTTAGAGTAATAATATATGACATGCAACTTACACAAAGCATACAGGGTCTAATGCGTTTTTCGAGGCTAACTTTGACCAAATGTTAGAGTAATAATATGTGACATGCAACTTACACAAAGAATATGGTCAAATTCGTATGTGAAAGGAGTTTCCAATGATATAATTTTTACATTATACATCTCATGTACTATTAATCTTGTCAATAGTCAAATTGGAAACCATCTCAGGTACAAACCTAGGAGTACGTACGAATCTAACAATATTGATTGGGCGTTATTGAATGTTGATACCTTTTTGATCAAAGTAGAGATACTTTGACTACACATAAAACTTATATGTAAACTAGAAAGGATAGGAGGGAGTATATTGTACGTTCAAAAACGAAACGAACATTGAATACCCTTTATATATGATTTGCGGATGGTATGATCATCGGTTCAAAATTTTGAATCCGCCTTAGGTATCACGTGCCCCCACTCGTTCCCTCTCAATTTCATCTCGGGGTCCGGAGATCTATTGAAAGAGGACTAGGGTGGGTACATGCGAATGTTACTCGGCGGAATGTTCAAATGAGGCATGCGGGAGGATGGACTTGACTGGAGGGCGACATGATCGATGGAGAAGAGGGTTGGAGAGGAATGAGAAATAAGCAAACGCCACATGATTATACTTGAACGGCTCAAATAAACAATAAGTTGTCTCGCTTGGCCTACATAGTGAAAGGCCTAATGCGCAACGCGGAGCACTGATGTTCGAATATGGTCGGGTAAACAGGGAAACCGACATGGGCACACCCTCGGGATGATGTAGCGCAGACTAGTAGAATGGAGGAGCTAGCCCACGACCTCCTCGCCACCGACAACCGTTCATGTGGGTCGTTGGGGCCAACAACGGGGCGCAGCTCCAGCACCGCCTCTGGACACGGCGACCTCGGTGAGCGACACACTCATATCGTCGCCAGACACGGTTGGTTTCAGTGTGCCGAGGGTGGTGTTAGTGTTGTGGCACGACCAATGGTATGTCTGGTTTGTGCCCAAGGTTGCCCCATCAAAGCATTGGGTAGCCAAAATTTTGGGTGAGGTATTCGTTGCCCATGATTTGGCCGACATTGGCAAGAAAAATGAACTAGAGTTGGCTAGAGTTCATTGGCATGCCAAAGAAATGGCAACCATCTGAACAAAGACCAATCTTTGGGTCATGACAAATATTTTGGTTGACGTATTGGTTGCCCATGATTTGGCCGACATTGGCAAGAAAAATGAATTAGAGTTGGCTAGAGTTCATTGGCATGCCAAAAAATGGCAACCATCCAAACAAAGACCAATCTATGGGTCATGACGAAAATTTTGGTAAGGTGCATTTTGGCCACAATCCAAACACACCCCAACACCCGGCTCGTCGAGGATGCACGGGATGCCGCGACGCGTCCGTGGAGTGGTGTAGCGCGGCCAACTGCATCCTCTGGACCTAAGACCATGCCGGGTTGTCTTGCTTTTTCAACGACATGCGGGGATCACATGTGAGAAAAGGGCATCTCCAACGTTGCCACGACCGCAACTGACTACCCTGGCACAACAAAACCCTCGTCCCTCGTGCCGTCGCGGTGCGTTCCTAGCCGGCGCCAGCTGCCCGCATTCATGCCGTCCGTTCGTACGTCGTCGTTAAGAGGCTTGGTGCCTGAGGAACCAACTCAGGCGACTTAATGACGAACCCGGACGCTTGGCCTCACTGGAATGCGCTACTTAAAGTGGCAACGCCTAGCTAACCTCCACACCATAGCGCATCGTCCTCCTACCGGCACCACATCCGCCATGACCGTAAGTGCAAACGCTCTGCGGGAGAGCTTGTCTTCGGGGATGAAGCTCGAGGTCGCCGCCCTCACTCAAGTCGCCTCTCGCGACGCAATAGCGGCGTAGCCGGACGCGGACACGACCACACAAGCGGTGGCCACGCTGGCGGACGACGATGGGAGCACCGTCAGCCACGCGTCCTACTTGCCGCCGTCCAACGTCAGGCACCGCCGAGGTCGGGGACTCCTTCGAGGATGAGTAGGGCATGGGAGGCGGCAGGGCATGGTGTGCCACCTGTCCGGTCCGTATCCCGTGTTTTACTCTTCCTCGCCGGAGACTGCACCTTCACTTCAGGGGTCTTGAACCCCGCCCCCGTACATAGAGATCGCAGATGGAGGACGTCGGTCGCCGCCATAGAATAAGATCTTGTGGGAGAAAAGGATGAACGAGGGAAAGCCTTATCTGCAAATGTGGAGAGGAGTGCGGGTAAATTGTCATAGTTTCCTTCCTATCCGTTAGATATAGATGGGACAGCCTATATTGCAGGATGACAGGCACACCATCATCACCAACTCTGCTTTTTATTGAACCGAGACAAATCTAACATGCCAAGTAAAATAAACACATAGGGTCTATACATACACAAATTATCTTAGGCACTCCAATAGTACGTCCACTACACATTCACGCATTTCACATCTTTCTACATCTACGGGATCCTACGAAAGGGTTAACGTAAATTGCCTCTCTCTCCTCCCCTGATTTTCATGGTGGTGGGTCCCTCCCTCCCCCCAATCTACAATCAATAGCTCACACGTTTCACATTACGTTAATTACGTAACTGGGATTACGTAGGTGTAGCATTACTCGTCCTAAAAAACCCAACTAAGCCAACCTCCCAGCATATCGCGCGGGAAAAGACCCGCCCGCTGCTTTAGTCGGGATTACAAGATTACTGGTAGTAGTATTACTAGCCCCGGGTGCCCGGCCCTCGCTGGGAGCTACCTCCGCCACCCAGGGTGCCCGGGCCACCAACCCCCGGGTGCCAGGCCCCTCCTCCAGCCGGCCCCTTGCCTGGTCCGGGTGCCAAGTCCGGCCCAGCTCGCCCGGGTGCCGGGCTCACCCCGGTGCTGGCCTACTCCTCCACCACTGAGCCACCCCGGTGCCCGGTCCACTGCTACCCGGCCATCGACGGTCCGGTGCCCGACCCCTTTGTCCGGGTGCGGACTCCTCCGAGAGTGTGTGCGTTTTCAGGGTCATTTTGGACCTTTGTATCCCCCTCTCCCTCTATTTCGTCCCTAGACTATAAGTACCTCCCACCTAGCTCATTTAGAGGATAGCAAAGTATTGGCTAGACAAAGAGAGAGCTTTCCTCATCTTCCTCCTTTTGGAGATCTAGACCTCCTCTTGGAAAGCTCCTCTTGGAGATCAAGCCCTCCTCTTGGAGAAGATCCCTAGGGATTCCAGCCCTCATCTCCTTCATAGGATTTGGATGAACTCTACCATGTATCTTGTTTCCCTTTGATTGTTCATGTACCTTGTGGATCTTGTGTGTTTGTTGGTCTAGTGGATGTGTGATTGGACTTGTTCTTGAGTGTCCTCTTGTTTTCTCTCTTGTGTTCATCTTGTTCTTGGGAATTCCCCCTCCAATTCGTGAAAGATCTTCACTTAGGGTTCCACCCTACAACATGGTCTCTCTCAAATAACCAAAGATCAAAGAGTCTCTTGTGTCCCAAAACACCCAATACAATGGTAAATTGTATAGGTGCACCTGCGAAGAGATGATGATATGAGTGCAATGTCGATGGTAGATATTGGTTTTTGTAATCTGAAAATATAAAAACAGCAAGGTAACCAATGATAAAAGTGAGCGTAAACGGTATTGCAATGCTAGGAAACAAGGCCTAGGGTTCATACTTTCACTGGTGCAAGTTCTCTCAACAATAATAACATAATTGGATCATATAACTATCCCTCAACATGCAACAAAGAGTCACTCCAAAGTCACTAATAGCGGATAACAAACGAAGAGATTATTGTAGGGTACAAAACCATCTCAAAGTTATCCTTTCTGATCGATCTATTCAAGAGTCGGTAGTAAAATAACACGAAGCTATTCTTTCCGTTCGATCTATCATAGGTTTCGTACTAGAATAACACCTTAAATAAAAAATCAACCAAAACCCTAGTGTCACCTAGATACTCCAATGTCACCTCAAGTATCCGCGGATATGATTATACGATATGCATCACACAATCTCAGATTCATCTATTCAACCAACAGAAAGTACTTCAAAGAGTGCCCCAAAGTTTCTACCAGAGAGTCAAGACGAAAACGTGTGCCAACCCCTATGCAAAGATTCACAAGGTCAGTGAACCCGCAAGTTGATCACCAAAACATACATCGAGTGGATCACGTGATATCCCATTGTCACCACAGATAAGCACATGCAAGACATACATCAAGTGTTCTCAAATCCTTAAAGACTCAATCCCATAAGATAACTTCAAAGGAAAAACTAAATCCCTTACAAGAAGTAGAGGGGGGAGAAACATCATAAGATCCAACTATAATAGCAAAGCTCGCGATACATCAAGATCGTGCCAAATCAAGAACACGAGAGAGAGAGAGAGAGAGATCAAACACATAGCTACTGGTACATACCCTCAGCCCCGAGGGTGAACTACTCCCTCCTCGTCATGGAGAGCATCGGGATGATGAAGATGGCCACCGGTGAGGGATCCCCCCCTCCGGCAGGGTGCCGGAACAGGGTCCCGATTGGTTTTTGGTGGCTACAGAAGCTTGCTGCAGCGGAACTCCCGATCTAGGTTATCTTCTGATGTTTTCAGGGTATATGAGTATATATGGCCAAAAGAAGTCGGCCAGGGGAGCCATGAGGTCCCCACAAGGGTAGGGGCGCGCCTACCCCCCTGGGCGCGCCCTCCTGCCTCGTGGCCGCCTCGTTGCTTCCTTGACGTCCACTCCAAGTCTCCTGGATTGCGTTTGTTCCAAAAACGATTCTCCCGAAGATTTCATTCCATTTGGACTCCGTTTGACATTCCTTTTCTGCGAAACATTGAAATAGGCAAAAAAAAACAGCAATTTGCACTGGGCCTCCGGTTAATATGTTAGTCCCAAAAATAATATAAAAGTGCATAATAAAGCCCATTAAACATCCAAAACAGATAATATAATAGCATGGAACAATAAAAAATTATAGATACGTTGGATACGTATCAAGCATCCCCAAGCTTAATTCCTGCTTGTCCTCGAGTAGGTAAATGATTAAAATAGAATTTTTGATGTGGAATGCTAGCTAACATAATTTTCAATGTAATTCTCTTTATTGTGGCATGAATGTTCAGATCCAAAAGATTCAAGATAAAAGTTTAATATTGACATAAAAATAGTAATACTTCAAGCATGCTAACCAAGCAGTTTATGTCTTATCAAAATAACATAGCCAAAGAAAGCTTATCCCTACAAAATCATATAGTTTGGCCATGCTTCATTTTCGTCACACAAAATGCTCCCATCATGCACAACCCCGGTTTCAGCCAAGCAATTGGTTCATACTTTTTAACGCGCTTCAGCCTTTTCAACCCTCACGCTATACATGAGCGTAAGCCATGGACATAGCACTATGGGTGGAGTAGAGTATGATGATAGGGATTATGTGAGAAAACAAAAAAGGAGAAAGTCTCATATTGACGCGGGTAATCAACGGTCTGTGGAGATGCCCATCAATTGATGTCAATACGAGGAGTAGGGATTGCCATGCAACAGATGCACTAGAGCTATAAATGTATGAAAGCTCATCAAAAAGAAACTAAGTGGGTGTGCATCCAACTTGCCTGCTCACGAAGACCTAGGGCATTTTGAGGAAGCCCATCATTGGAATATACAAGCGAAGTTCTATAATGAAAAATTCCCACTAGTATATGAAAGTGACAAAATAAGAAACTCTCTATCATGAAGATCATGGTGCTATTTATAAGCACAAGTGTGGAAAAAGGATAGTAACATTGTCCCTTCTCTCTTTTTCTCTCATTTTTTTGGGCTTCTTTGGCCTCTTTTCCCCCCTCTTTTTTTGTCTTATTTTTATTTCGTCCGGAGTCTTATCCCGACTTGTGGGGGAATCATAGTCTCCATCATCCTTTCCTCACATGGGACAATGCTGTAATAATGGGAATCATCACACTTCTATTTATTTACAACTCAAGAATTACAACTCAATACTTAGGACAAAATATGACTGATGCGGAGCATCCCACGTTCATCCCCATGTACACTGCGACTACTCTCCAAGCCCCAAGAGGACATATGACGAGACCTCAAACATACGCCATTGGACACAAGGTGAATTCAGTCCTCTTCGAACCGTCACTTTCCACGTGTGAGACATGGCTACTACCTCATGCATGGACCTTGCCTATACTCAGCTACAACCGAGATGACCATGGAGAATCAAAGGACCAAGGCCAAGCATGGAAGAGAAGAAGGAAGAAGAGCCAGCTGCTACAGGCCTCGGACATCCGACCCCAGCCAGAACATCCGGCCCTTCCTGCAAGCCCGGACATCCGTCCACAGCCCAGACATCCGGCGCCCATCACAGAACGCGTCCAGAAACTGAACCCCGTCAGCCCGGACATCCGGACCCCGCCTGTCCAGAGAGCAACCGCAGGGCACCCAGGCCAGCCCGGACATCCGGCCTCCCAGCCCAGACATCCAGTCCGCCGCGAAGCCCCGGACATCCGGCCCCAGCCCGGACATCCGGCACCTGCCTGTGCGTAGAGAACGGGCCAAGGGACCATGTATCCCCCTTTCACTTACCCCTTCGTGGGATAGCACTATATATACTCCCCCACCTCCTCCTAGTTAGGGTTAGCATTGGTTTAGCTCATTTGAGATAGAGCTTTGCTCATCCATATGGATCTCCTCCTCATGAGAGACCGCGGCCTCTTTGGAGAAGATCCACCTGGATTCAAGACTCCTTTATGGGAAGATCCCTCGTGGATTCAAGACCTCCTCTCGGAGATGAACTACCGCCACTTGAATCGTCCTTTGTTGGATTTGGACCGTGTATCTCTTTGTGTTTCTTGGATCTAGCACATGTGTGTTCATATTCGTGTTGGTTGAGTGTTTTCTCTTGCATTTCCCCGTGATTTCCCTCGTTCCCCTCCGCGCGTTCTTCGTGTTCCTCGTAGGGATCCTCTCCAAACGTGAAAGATCGGCCCCATAGGGGCCCGCCCTACATCATCTTGGTATCATGAGCCACGTTGATCACGTTTTTGGAGCCCCTACCCCGTGTTTTCTAGCTTGATTTTGTTGATTTCGTCCTAAATCCGAAAATCCCCACCAAAAATAGCCCCCAATTTTTTTTTGTGATTTGTTGGTTTGATGATGTTTTTTTGATTTTGATCCATGGATTTGCTTGGTTTCAAATGGATCTAGCATCTCCCCAAGTTTCCCCACTTTCCATCCACAAAATCTCTCCAATTTTGCCCCCGAAATCATCAATTCCCCCCCCCCCAAATCGAGTTCCTCGAGTTCATCCTCGGATCCGGACATCCGGCCCGACCCCCGGACATCCGGTCATTAGCCCGGACATCCGGCTCGTGGAGCGCATTTTCACGCAAGTTTCTAGACATCAGGTCCCGGACATCCGGCCGAACCCCCGGATGTCCGCCCCCTGGCATTTCAGCCTCACGCGTTTCACCGTTTTGACCATAACTTTCACATCCAGAGTCCGATTTTCGCGTTCTTTAGCTTGTTGAGAAGCTATTGACATACCCATCCATCTAGATAGGTTTCAACACCATTTGACTCCATCAAATTTTTGAAAATTTGGCAAGTTTGCCTAGGCCTTCCTCCACATCATCCGCTACACCACCACCGACTTCCGCAACCTAATCCATTTTGCTTGCCATAGCATTAGTGGTTGCTTGAGTAGTGATTTGAGTCTCCTAAGGTGTTTCGGCAACTTAGGGATGGTCGCTTATTCATCAACTACCTCCTCCATTTCCAGATAACATTGCCCACCATACATTTCGCCAACCCCAACTTAACCGAATTTTGTTTGAGCTTGTTTGAGTTGTGGCTTGTGTCTCCTAAGGAGTTTCGGCTACTTAGGGACGGCAAATTCAACTCCGACACGTGTATACCCATCATTTCACTTCCACATTGCCAAGTGCAAACCACCACCGCTTTCCGCTACCACCATTTTGACATTTGATGTTTGAGACTTTGAGTTCGCTTTTCTGTTTCCTAAGGTGTTTCGGCTACTTAGGGACGAGTCTCCATCATCTTGGTTTCTACATCACGAACACCACCACTCATCATCGCCTCGAGGTCTTCATCGACTTTGAGCACTTCACCATCATCCGTCCGTGGCGTACATACAAGAAACCCTCGACGGTAACCTCCATATCATCTTGGTATCATGGTATCCCTCCATTGTATGTTACCCTTGCCATTGCATTGTTAACCCCTAGCCCATTTTGCGTCACTTGCCTATCGAGACTAGCCATTTGAGTATTGCCGGCAACATTACTTGTGCACATTAGTGATCATACTTCCCATAGCATACATACCATATCATCGTGGTGCATATATTAGTATCATAGCTTGTGTCACAAGTTTGTTCCCGCATATACACAATTGTTATCTTGGTTTGTGCATTGTGCAAAGTGGCCATACAAAAAAAGAGCTTTCAAGTAAAGAAAAAAAGAGTGAGCAAAGAGCTTGTAAGCAAGTTCCATAGCATCATACCACATTGCATATAAGATTGTCATATCCGATCATCTTGGATCATCTTGAGAGAAACACCGGAAATTATACATACATAGCATACTTGGGATAAAAGTCCATATATGTTGCATCTTATAGGTTGTGCACAAGTGTCATATCCACCAATAGAGCAATCGTGCTAGCGTCTCTCTTGAGTTGTGCAACACAAGCGTTTTCCGTGGATTCCACATTTTGTGCTCGGTCCTAGGTTGCACGACCCCATTTATCTAACCGTGTGTGTGTTTCCGTGTGCCATCCATATTGCTATTGGTCTACTCGTTTCACTTGCAAATTTGTGAATCTCTTTCAACATTATTGACTCTTGCTAACATTTTGCATCAAATTTTTGTGCCACTATCCTCACCAAGCTCCACCATAAGCTTTACTTGTGTAGGTGTGAGAACCGACAAGAATTGGTACCAATTGTGCTATTTCCTTGTTACACATTTGAGTGATCATTCATCCATCTTCATCATTGGTCAAGGTACATTTGGTATAGTTCTTCTCTTTCTCCCACTCATATTTGCTCGAGTCTTGTGATGGATAGGCAAGGCATTTCCTCTCCGGTCTACGACAACAACGACAACGTGAACAACTACATCTCAAAAGCGTCCATCTTCGATCTACAACGACAAATGCAAGGCGCACAATCAAGATTGCGAGAGCGCATCGAGAACATCTCCATCGACATTTGTCACTTCGAAGCAAGGAAAAGGGACTACATCGACAAGAAGCTTTCCGCACATAAAGAGGAGCAAGATGCAAGGATGGAGGAGATTAGAGCCTTGATCAAGTCTTTTTCCCCTTTGTCATCTTCAAGGTGGCGACGTTCAAGCCACAAGTCTTCGGAGCACGAAAACGATGCAAGTGCAAATCGTCCTTGTCCACATCTACATGGCGACCACCGTCACGTTCGTGATCCACATCATCATGAAGGGCAAGCCACCTCCAAGCATTATGTGCACGATGACGACAAACGGCATCGAGCTCAAGCACAACAACGACATCATCATCATGAAGATGCTCTACAAGCGCAAATGCACAAGTCCCAACAAGCACTAGTTCACGCCAAGTCGAAACTTCATGAGCAAAAGAGAAGACCATGAGACGAGCACCACCAAGACGGAGTTACGGTTACACCAACCACTTTGGCATCTTCGCCAAGTATTCTCAAGGCATCTTCGCCTTTTGACCTATGGCGTCTTTGCCTACTTCCCACGAGTACACCTACAACGGCTTCATCAAGTCCAAGGCGACAACCTACGAGTGAGGGCGACACTTCCATCTTCGGAAGCCCCTCAAGGAAGATGGCCGAGCATGGGAAACTCCCTTCGGTCATGGAGACGAGCTACGAGGTGCCACACCATATGGGCCTCCCACACCAAGACGGTGACAAGAATGTCGAGCAAGGGACATCCCCTTCGACTACGGCGACGAGAGCGAACCTCTTCAACAACATGAAGACGGCGCCCATATTGGACTCATACTCCAAGTCAAACTATGCGACCGCACATGGAGACATTTGCCCCTACATCTTTCCGACTCCCAAATATGAAGAGATGCCCCAAGTGCCATGTGAGGAGAGCCACCACCACATGAGTGACATGAGTGACTCCACCATACGTGACATTGAGAGCATTACCTATGAGAGGATGAGTGTGACCACCACTAGCCCCACACATGAGAGCATGCCACACATCCTATGTGAGGTTGAGCGCCATTTGAGTGACTCCACCCACCAAATGAGTGAGGGCACCCTTAAGGGAGTGAGTGAGCCACAACACTTAGTGAGTGAGGTAGTTGATAGGGCATGTGAGGCCACAATTATTTCTAACAACCTAACCTATACTCCGAGTGTGTTTCCTTCTTTGGTGCTAGGTCTCCTACATGACAACATGCCTATCCTCTACGAGTCCATCCCTCCAATGGACAAACCTATGGCCATGGTGGACGATGATGCACCCCTCACATGGTTCAATCAAGATGAAGATGACAACGAGTGGATCTTGGACACCTCACCTACAACACATGAGCGACGCTCCAAAGATAACATAGGTGATGGTGCTTCTCTTGTCCCACTAGTGGACTCTATTACCAATGATTGCTTCCATGATGTGACCCACCTATTCCCATGCTTCATGCTAGTGAGACTTCTTCATGCCTTGACTTACCTATTTATGATGAATATGATGATGAGCATGTTGAGTTGCCTAGTTGTGATGCTATGCTCCATAGTCATGTGAAAATTCTTTTGGTCACATCATGTTTGACAACCCTTTGAACTTGTCATATGCTATGAGTGAGATCTCCCATATTGCATCATTACAATCTCAACATAGTAACTATGCATGCCCCATTAAAATCAACCCCATTTGCACTTATGGCATAGATGACGAGATGATGGTCATTGGCTTTTGTTTTTCATGTGATGATATTGCCGTGCTTCCTTTACATGATTTGCGCAATTCATCTACTATGCCATGCCATGATCGCATTGTTCCAAATATGCATTGTTTTGGATGTTGTCAATAGTCTCCATGTGATGTTGCTACTCATGTTCATTAGGAGACCCCCATAGTTTCCTCATACATATTAGGAGATCTTGATGCATTTCATACTTTGCATGATTCCCACAATTGCGTGCACCATAAGGATTCCATGAATAACAATGCTCTAGCTATTTCTCATGATGCATTTCATCCTTTGAGTCTCCATTATGCCATGCATAACAACAAACTTCCATGATGGATGACATGTTTCTATATCACGCATATCATTTATTTGAGCATTGTATATTTTCTGCTAACAGACACATGCACGTGCACATCATGATGGATGATGTGTACATAAATCACGCACACACAATTTTCCCTTTGCCTTTGTTTTGTGTAGGTACTCACATATACTCGTGAACCCCTCAATCCCAAGAGTTGACGAAACGAGCTCTTGAGAGCAACGATGACTTGGTATCCCGTGGACTATCTGATGTAGGGCGGATCCCTATGGGGCCGATCTTTCACATTTGGAGGGGATCCTACGGAGAGACACGAAGAACGCGCGGAAAACACAAGGCAAAACACGAGGAGAAACGAGAGGATCACTAAACCGACAAGTAATCGATCACACAAGGGCTAGATCACCGAACACATAAGGTAGCACAAGATTCAAAATCAACAAAGGAAAGATACAAGGGTAGCCGTTCTTCTCCGTGAGGAGGTCTTGATTGTCTTCCCTTGAAGGGGTCTTGAATCCGCTTGGGGGATCTTCTCCGAAGAGGTCGTGAGCTCCGAGGAGAAGTAACCAAGTGGATGAGCAAGGCTCTCACACAAAATATGAGCTAAACCAATGCTAACCCTCAAAATGGGGAGGAGGAGGTCTATTTATAGTGCTAAGCCACGAAGGGGTAAGTGAGGGGAGAAGGGGTACACGGGCTTCGGCCCAAGTCACGCACGCAAGCGGGGTCCGGATGATCCGGATGGTGGCCCGGATGATCCGGGTGTCGGGGGTACGGATGATCCGGGTGACCGTCCGGATGATCCGGCTTCATCGAGCAGCTTCAGGTGTCTTCGGGCACGTTAGCCGGATCGTCCGGGTGGTCGTCTGGATCGTTCGGGCTTGGTCCGGATCATCCGACTGGGTGTCCGGATGATCCGGGCAAGTCCTGTCTTGCTCCATTCTTCTTCTTCCTTCTCCTATTCCATGCTTGGCCTTGGTCCTTGGATTCTCCATGGTCATCTTGGTTGTACCTGAGTGTATGCAAGGTCCATGCATGAGGTAGTAGCCATGTCTCACATGCGGAAAGTGACGGTTCGAAGAGGAGTGAATTCACCTTGTGTCCAATGGCGTATGTTCGAGGTCTCGTCATATGTCCTCATGGGGCTTGGAGAGTAGTCGGAGTGTACATGAGGATGAATGAGGGATGCTCCGCATCATCTCCCCCCCCCTTCGGAAAGATCCGACCTCGGATCGTGATCCTCATCACCATGGAAATGGCTGTCGTTGACGGACTTGTAGTTGGACGAGATGAAGGAATTGTGCAATCCAAGTACTCCAAGGTGTCTCCGATATGTGGTACATGCAAAATGAGGAAAAACAAAGTACACTTGGAAATACAATGGTTAGCACACAAAGTGTCCATGAAGTAAGTATGAGTCCATGCGGCAAGATTGTGCATGGCAAGACACATGATGCTTATCCAAAAGATGTAAAATGAAATGTAAAGCATTCATGTGAGCAAATTCTTTTGTCGTATGCACAAAGGTGTGGTGAATGTTATTAATGCGACCATTGTGCAAAATGACGTCATAATGGGATGGTTTATCAAGAGCATGAACATGGTAATTTGTGCTCAATGTTATTATATTGTCATGCAATTGATGATGGGCAATATGATCATGATGTATGAATATGCCATCAAGGAAGATCACAACAAATTTGCGAAGGAAATGCACAAGATCATATATCATGGATGACATGGTAATACAAGATGCAACAAGGCAATCATAATGTGAGTCAATCCATGCATAGGGTGCAAACTTGCGGTGAGTATGATATGTCCATCGAGCATGACATGTATGAGCACAATCAACAAATATGGATGTGTGAGTGCAATGTGTCAAAGGAGTGTTGATGTACCAATGCTCGATGTTGTGGCATGAGTGGAATTCCGAAGGTGCATCCCATAAGTGCGAGCGCTCCTCAATGTGAAGGTCCATGTAGCCAATCTCCAATGTCGCTCCTCTGGTCGCGAGATGTATCTTGTAGACAACAAGAAGGAAACAACAATGAAAGAGTGACCCATCCAATATGCAAACTTGAGGATGGCTCAAAGGGAAGTTGTTCACCTTTAGTAGATTCTCGCAAATGTTGGTGTTGCACATCGTGTATGCCTTCGCATGACCAAGTTGTCGCATAACGGCATCGCCTTGTGAAACCTCCAAAATGAAAGAACATGACAAAAACTCGGAAAAACAAATGAGGTTAGCGGAAATGCAAAACCTATCATTCGAGTGGTAAGATACCCAACAAGTGGATGCATCATGCTCATCATAAGAAAGTACAAAGGAGCGTGTCATAGTATGGAGGCATATGATGCAAGAACAACCAAATACAAGAGGCTCAAGTAAACAATCATGCATCACAAGTAAGGTGTCAAAGTCTCCAAGATAAATAAGCATAGTATGGTTGCACTCAATACAAGTGTATATGAAAGAGGCAACTAATGGACACAAGAGACAATGATCAAGATATATCATGTGAGAGGCATGAGCATATATGTCATCAACCCAAGAAAGCAAGTTATAGTGGCACATGGGTGATGCAACATAGCAAGCAATCATAGCGATCAAGTCAAGCAAGCTAGTAGTGCGAAGATGCAACATACTAGAGGAAGAATGGCAAGCATGTCATGTGTACAAATAGTGGGCATGAATAATTCACATGTCATAGCACAAGCATGAAAGCAAGATACGAGAAAAGTAGGTTCATGGTGTTGGCAAGAAGTCCTATGTAAATAGCAATGTAACATCCTGACTCTCCCAACACAAGAATGAACAATAGCATGAGGCACATGATAAACATGGCAAAAGTAACAAGGGTCTCCACCAAGCATGCAAATACACATAGGAATATCATAATGGTGCATCATGGGTAAATGCAAGCTAGGGTCACAATTGCATGGCAAAGGCATAAGGATAACATGCAAAGTGAACACGATAGTATGGGCATAAGGTGACAAGTGGTAGATAGCCCATAGCTGTGTGAGAGCCAAGTAAAAGAGATGCGCGGAGTCCTTGCGCGAAGGGAACGGTGGTAAGGATAGTCCACAGGATCCCAAGTCATCGTTGCTCTCAAGAGCTCGTTTCGTCAACTCTTGGGATTGAGAGGTTGACGAGTATACATGAGTACCTACACAAAACAAAGACAAAGGAAAAATTGTGTGTGCGTGGTAATGTACACATCATCCATCATGATGCGCACGTGCATGTGTTTGTTAGCACAAAATATCCAATGCTCAAATAAATGAGATGCGTGATATAGAAACATGTCATCCATCGTGAGAGGCTTGTTGTTATGTATGACATAATGGAGACTCAAAGGATGTAATGCATCATGAGCAATATTTAAAGCATTGTTATTCATGGAATGCATATGGTGCATACTATCACGGGAATCATGCAAAGTATGAAATGCATCAAGATCTCCTAATATGTGTGAGGAAACTATGGGGGTCTCCTCACGAGCATTAGTAGAAACATCACGTGGAGAGTATGGACAACATCCAAAACAATGCATATTTGGAACAATGTGATCATGGCATGGCATAGTAGATGAATTGCGTAAATCATGTAAAGGAAGCATGGCAATATCATCACATGAAAAACAAAAGCCAATGACTATCATCTCGTCATCTATGCCATAAGTGCAAATAGGATTGATTTTAATGGGGCATGCATAGTTACTATGTTGAGATTGTAATGATGCAATATGGGAGATCTCACTCATAGCATATGACAAGTTCAATGGGTTGTCAAACATGATGTGACCAAAAGAATTTTCACATGATATCCTATGGAGCATAGCATCACAACTAGGCAACTCAACATGCTCATCATCATATTCATCATAAATTGGTAAGTCATGACATGAAGAAATCTCACTAGCATGAAGCATGGCAATAGGTGTGTCAACATCATGGGAGCAATCGATGTCAAGAGAGTCCACTAGTGGGACAAGAGAAGCACCATCACCTATGTTACCTTTGTAGCGTTGCTCATGTGTTGTAGGTGAGGTGTTCTAGATCCACTCGTTGTCATCTTCATCTTGATGGAACCATGTGGGGGGTGCATCATCGTCCACCAAGACCATCATCGTCTCCATTGGAGGGATGGACTCGTCGAGGATAGGCATGTCGTCATGTAGGAGACTATCGGTGTCAAAAACGGCGGATCTCGGGTAGGGGGTCCCGAACTGTGTGTCTAGGTGGATGGTAACAGGAGACAAGGGACACGATGATTTTACCCAGGTTCGGGCCCTCTTGATGGAGGTAAAACCCTACTCCTGCTTGATTGATATTGATGATATGGGTAGTACAAGAGTGGATCTACCACGAGATCAAGGAGGCTAAACCCTAGAAGCTTGCCTATGGTATGATTGTTGTTGTTTTGTCCTACGGACTAAAACCCTCCGGTTTATATAGACACCGGAGAGGGCTAGGGTTACACAGAGTTGGTTACAATGGTAGGAGATCTACATATCCGTATGGCCAAGCTTGCCCTCCACGCCAAGGAAAGTCCCATCCGGACATGGGACGAAGTCTTCAATCCTGGATCTTCATAGTCTTGGAGTCTGGCCGATGATGATAGTTCGGCTATCCGGACACCCCCTAGTCCAGGACTCCCTCAGTAGCCCCCGAACCAAGATTCAATGACGACGAGTCCGACGCGTATATTGTCTTCAGTGTTGCAAGGCGGGTTCTCCTCCAAATTCCACGTGCTTGCCGAATAGTGTCCAGCTTCCTTATAAATGTTGCGCTCCTTGGCTTTCACGCCCAATAATGGCCCTCTTCCATGTGTCACACGAATGCGAAAAGCCAGGGTATTTTTACGTTTTACCCCCAAGCTGCGCGAATAAGCTGCCTATAAGAGAGGCAAGAATCTAGATCCAAATCACACCTTCCTCCTTCCGCGAGTAGTCATCAGAGCGCTTCTAACAAAAATCCACTCCATCATGGACCGTCGACGCGGCTCGTCCTCTCGCGCTCCCAGCCCTCAGCCAGGAGATTGGAGGAGATGTTCGGTCCCGCACAGCGAGCTGGTGACGCTCCAAGTGGAGGGATACCTTCCTCCGGCCTTCATGGTCCCTGTTCGAGCCGGGCTGGCCACCTACAGAGGTGGAAAGCAGGCGGAGAACACCCCCAGTCCCTCCAAAGGAGAGCGGGTGTGCTTCGTCCCTTATCTAATAAGGGGGCTCGGATTTCCCATACATCCGTTTCTCCGGGTGCTTCTGGAGTTCTACGGACTCCAGCTTCATCACCTTACGCCCGCCTCCATTCTGCACATTGCGGGTTTCATAGCTCTTTGTGAGCTGTTCTTGGGCATCGAGCCCCATTTTGCGCTGTGGAAGAGATTGTTTTGCCTCGTACCCCGTTCTCTGGGGGGTCGATATATCAAGTGGGCGGAGCCGAAATATGGCACATCGCCGGGACCGGATATCTATCCGGAACCCCGAAGAAGGTGTCCGAAGACTAGCCTTCGGATTGGTTTTATGTGGAAGATGCTCCACTACCGGACCCAGTTCGGATCGGCCTCCCGGAGTTCAGCAACCCTCCTATGAAGAAACGCCTGAGTTGGCGCCCGCGGAGCCCTCAAGGGGAAGATGATAGGAGCGTCCATTATCTGATGGGCCGGATAAGGTTGTTGGCTCATTCCGGATTGACCATGATTGGAGTCATGGCCACGTGCATTATGTGAGGGGTGCAGCCGCTCCAATATAGGGGCCACCCCATGTGGGATTTCAACGGGGAGAATGACGCCACCCGTCATGGCCGCAAGGGGCCGGGATCAGCCGCCGATCTGGTGAAGATCCTGTTCGGCTTGTACAAGGGGGAGAAGGAGGACTTCGTCCAAACAAGTCCATTAAATGGATTCTCCATGAATAACCCTCGGGGCTGGGCAAGCGGATGTTTATCTATCCGATCCGTACTTTCAAAGTTAAATGTCTTACTTTATGATTTCGACGCAGGAATTGTGCCGGGATGTGGAGGGCATACACAGTCCGACTCCACAACCCGAGGATCCGGCAAGATCCCTTGATCCGGCCTTCGGAGAGGATCCGGACATAAAGGTGGAGCTGATTGACGGGGTGTTCCACCAACTCAGCATGGACAATGCTCTAGTCGCCATTACGGCCGACTACCCCGGTTTATCTCCGGCTTCCCAGGTAACTATGACCGGAGTCCGGACACCATTACTTCGTCGGTGCTTATTTCTGACCACCGTATACCAACGGTGTCTCGCAGGAGGTGCCTTTTCAGCGCCGGGTTAATCTCAGCGGTGGTGACCAACAAGGGTCGATTTGGCCAAAGAGCGGAAGAGGGTGCAAGGCGAATCGAAACGTCGCCGCAACGGTACGGCACGCCATCGTTTTTAAGGGAAAGATTCCTGGGAGGTATATTAATGCTTATGACCTTTCCAGGAGAAAGAGCGCTCGCCGGACTGTGTCTGGAGAGGTTGCCAACCAATCCTCCGCCAGCCAGGTTCCATCACCTGGTTCGGAGGGGGAGGCGAGCGCAAGGCGCGAGCCGGATGCTCCTCCGACGGAGGATGCCGACAGGCTGTCCGCCACCAGGTCTGAGGTGGAGAGCTCCATGAATCACAGGCGCCGTCGGACAGTTCTTCGAGACGCGTGTTTCTCCCCGGAGGCGTTAAATGCCTTTAATGCGGAAGACGCGCATCTCCGTGCCGCTCAAGATGGTTTAACCAAAGCCACGAAGCAGTATGTGAAAGACATACAAGTAAGGAATTTTAATAGTTATATATGCCAGTAGCCCCCGAGACTTAAAGTAGTTGGAATAACTGATTTAAGGATCATTTGATATGCAGGATCTTACGGAGAAGAATACCCAACTGTCCCAAGAGCTTCAAGAGTGCAAGGCCCAACTTGAGGCCGCACTAGCCGCCGCAGGAGGAGCCACAGAGACCCCTTCTGGTAACACATATTTTAAAAAAGATAAGCGGTTTATGAAGTGCGGCGTGCGTATAGGTCTGACAATAATATTGCAGAGGGCGCCGGACTAGATCCGGACAAGCAACATCTGCTGTGCCAGCTGAAGGCCGGCGAGAAGGTGCTTATGAGGGTGCGGCAGGAGAGGAACAAACTCCAAGATGCCAACACTCAGCTGGGTGAAGAACTGAAAGATGTTCGGGTCCAGCTATCTGACTTCGTAAAGGAGAATCGGCGGCTTCGTCGCGGCATCTACAGTAAGTGCTTAAGCAAACTCTTTTGAAAAGAAGAGTTCGGCGAGGAAGTCGATTGACAGAAATGTGTCTGTAGGTATGCTCACAGGTCGCCCTGCAGAGGAAATGCCCGGTTCAACGGGTGACCAACTTCCCGAGCTGCTGCAACTGCATGAACGTGTTCGGCAGGCGATGAGTGGCGTTGCCCAGGCCATATGGCCGTCCGTCTCCCTACCCGAGGGTCTTGGAGGGCTTGCAGAGAAGCTTCAGGGAGCACTGCAGTTATTTCGTCTGTGGAAGATATCGGCCTGCCGTCAAGGCGCCAGGGAGGCCTGGGCCATGGTGAAGATGCGGTACACGAAGGCGGATCCGAACCACATGGACGAGGTCGGACCTGTGGGGCCCGATGGGAAGGAGATCCCTGTGAGCTTAATGTACGACCAAGTAGAGTTGGCCGCTAAGTATTCCCAACGGGACTGTAAATTAGACAGCCTGTTAGACGGGATTGAAGAGGAGTACAATCAGTCAATTTGACAATGTATTTTAAAATGACATGTAAAATGCCTTCTAGCCGGATTGTAGATCGTCTGTCTTTGCGGACCTTTTCGCTTCAACCTCGGGACCCTAGAGTCCGGAGTGTGTCCGAATACCCTCACGGTTATGAAAAAACCGGGGCATGCATTGAGACTAGGCATAGGGTCATTAGTGCTTTATCAGACTAGTGCCCAACTAGTTATGTTATATTACATGGTTAGTAAGAAACATCTTCCAGGGAGAATAGTTCCATTAGGGGTTCCTTTCCCTGGGAGGCATGCCCTAATGTGCATGTCCGGACTGCGAAAAGAGCAGAAAAGCATCTGGGGGCAGAAAAATAGATAGGTAAAAAATCATCTTTCAAGTCACCGACCGAATATTCCCTTAAGAATGCTAGCTTTCGGCTTCACCCAGTCTGAGGTACACATCCGGCTAACCCGGCAGTAACAATCACAGAGGTGCTCCCTTTACCTCCTAGCCGAACAATCGGGAATGTAGGGGTAAGCACAGGAGCCAAGCAACCCAGTTTGGCCAAAACTTAAGTCATATCGATGCATATAATGGTGGATAAAAGGTACATGCGGAAGTTTGACACATGTGTTGGGCATAAAGCCCGTATAAATAAGCTTCTGTTAAAAGAAGTCCCAAGGTATAATGAGTGCGAGTAGCACGTCAAGTGTGTGCGAACAATGCACAGATCAGCCCTCGAAGGCTCTATGAAAAAGGGAGGAGAAAAGAGAGAAACAAAAGACAACTAAAGTATAAAATGTGGACAGAGGAAGGAGACGAACTCTGAGTCCGGCGCTAGGCGTAGAATCTTCGGAGGCGGGCTGCGTTCCATGGGTTCGGCTTGAGTCGGTTGTCCGGTGCGTTTCACAGACGGTATGCTCCGCCGGTCAGGACTTGGTCGATGATGAAGGGACCTTCCCATTTGGGCTTGAGTTTGTCCTTTTTCTTGTCCGGCAGGCATAGAACTAGTTCGCCAACATTGTAAGTTTTGGTCCGTACTTCTTTGCTTTGATATCTTCAAGCCTCCTGCTGATAGAATGCGGAACGAGCCTTTGCCACGTCGCGCTCCTCCTCCAATGTGTCCAAGCTATCCTACCGATCCAACTTGGCTTCTCTTTCTTCGTACATGCGCACTCGAGGTGAGTCATGAATTATATCGCAGGGCAAAACTGCCTCTGCGCCATATACCATGAAGAATGGCGTAAAACCGGTAGTACGATTTGGCATGGTCCGCAGCACCCAGAGTACGGAGTCGAGCTCCTCCACCCAGTACGTGTTAGATTCCGTGAGGGACCGCACTAACCTTGGTTTGATGCCGCTCATGATTAGACCATTTGCTCGTTCGACTTGACCATTAGTTTGAGGGTGATGGACTGAAGCGTAGTCGAGCTTGATGCCCATGTTTTTGCACCAGAGTTTAACCTCGTCGGCCGTGAAGTTCGTGCCGCTATCGGTGATGATCTTTGTGGGGACGCCATAACGGTGTACTACCCGGATATGAAGTCTATCACGGTCCGGATTCGCCGCCTTAAGCGGCTTGGCCTCTATCCATTTGGTGAATTTGTCCACCATGACCAATAGGTATTTTTGCTTATGGGTTCCCCCTTTAAGGGGTCCAACCATGTCAAGCCCCCAGACCGCGAACGGCCAGGTAATGGGTATAGTTTTGAGGGCGGTGGGTGGCATGTGGCTTTGATTGGCAAAAAGCTGGCACCCGACGCATCGTTGAACTAAGTCCTGAGCATCTGCCAGGGCCGTCGTCCAATAAAATCCTGTACGGAAGGCCTTTCCTACAAGGGCCCGGCTGCGGCGTGGTGCCCGCCGAGTCCGGCATGAATTTCAGCCAGCAGATTTCGCCCTTCCTCTTCGGAGATGCACCTTTGAAGGACTCCGGTTGTGCTTTTCTTATAAAGCTCTCCCTCATGGACTTTGTAGGCTTTAGATCGCCGTACTATGCAGCGGGCCTCATTTTGGTCTTCGGGGAGTTCCTGCCTAATTAAGTAGGCTAGGAATGGTTCCGTCCACGGGGCAATGACTGCCATTATGTCGTGGGCTGAAGGTGTTATTTCATTGGCTGAGCCGCCGATTGTGTCAGAATGTTCGGTGTTGGTCGGTGCGGTTGGTTTCGGGTTGTTATTTCCGGACTCCTCTTCCCATAATACAGATGGCTTAAAGAGCCACTCCAGGAAGATGTTTGGAGGGACGGCGTCGCGTTTTGCGCCGATGCGTGCCAACACATCGGTTGCCTGGTTATTATCCCGGGCTACATGGTGGAATTCGAGTCCTTCGAACCGAGCTGACATTTTTAAGATGGCGTTACGATAGGCTGCCATTTTCAGATCCTTGGTGTCGAAGTCTTCGTTTACTTGGGATATAGCAAGGTTTGAATCCCCACACACCTCTAGGCATTGAATACCCATGGAGATTGCCATCCGGAGACCATGTAGAAGGGCCTCATATTCGGCTGCATTGTTGGAGTCCGTGTACATTATCTGAAGTACGTATTGGACTATGTCTCCGGTTGGGGACGTCAATATGACGCCAGCCCCCAAGCCAGCCAACATTTTGGAGCCGTCGAAATGCATGATCCAATTGGAGTATGCGCCGTACTCTTTAGGGAGTTCGGCTTCGGTCCATTCGGCGATGGAGTCAGCCAAAACGTGCGACTTTATAGCTCGCCGTGGTTTGTAGGTTATGTCGAATGGTAAGAGCTCAATGGCCCATTTTGCAATCCTGCCTGTCACGTCGCGGTTGTTTATAATGTCGTTGAGAGGTACTTCGGAGGCAACTATTATCGAACACTCTTGAAAGTAGTGTCGCAGCTTCCGGGATGCCATGAACACCGCGTACGCTATCTTTTGATAATGTGGATACCGGGACTTGCATGGAGTTAAGACAGTGGATACGTAGTACACTGGTTTTTGAAGAGGGAATTTGTGTCCTTCTATTTCTGGTTCGACGACGAGTACCGCGCTGACAACTTGATGCGTTGCCGCGATATATAATAACATCGGTTCGCCCAGGTTAGGCGTGGCCAGGACTGGATTTGTTGCCAATATGGCTTTTATTTCTTCGAGTCCGGCTGTGGTAGCATCCGTCCATTCGAAGTGTTCGGTGCGCCTGAGGAGGCGATAGAGGGGCAATGCCTTTTCTCCCAGACGGGAGATGAAGCGGCTTAGAGCCGCCACGCATCCAAATAATTTTGTATTTGTTTGAGGTCTTTGGGATATCCAAGCGTGATGAGCTCGGATCTTGGCTGGGTTTGCTTCAATTCCTCTACCGAATACAATGACGCCCAAGAGCTTTCCGGCTGGTACGCCGAAAACGCATTTTTCCAGGTTGAGCTTAATGTCATATGCTCGGAGGTTGTCGAATGTGAGCCTCAAATCGTCTACTAGAGTTTCGACGTGTTTGGTTTTGACGACCACATCGTCTACGTATGCTTCCACTGTTTTGCCGATCTGGGTAGCCAGACATGTCTGAATCATGCGCTGATATGTTGCGTCGGCGTTTTTGAGTCCGAAGGGCATTGTGTTGAAGTAGAATGGTCCGTATGGAGTAATGAATGCCGTTGAGGCTTGGTCTGTCTCTGCCATCTTGATTTGATGGTAGCCGGAGTATGTGTCGAGGAAGCACAATGAATCGTGCCCTGCGGTAGCATCGATGATTTGATCGATGCGGGGAAGGGGGAAGGGATCCTTTGGACAAGCGTTGTTAAGGTCTTTAAAATCGACACACAGGCGCCAGGATTTGTCCATTTTTGGTACCATTACCAGGTTTGCTAGCCAGTCCGGATGTTTGATGTCTCTGATGAATCCGGCTTCTAATAGTTTGGCTAGCTCATCTCCCATCGCCTGTCTTTTGGGTTCGGAAAATCGCCGAAGAGCCTGTTTGACTGGCTTGAATCCTTTTAGGATGTTTAGGCTGTGTTCTGCCAACCTGCGTGGGATTCCTGGCATATCTGAAGGGTGCCAGGCAAAGATGTCCCAATTTTCCTGAAGGAATTCTCGTAGTGCAGCGTCTACATCAGGGTTTAATTGTGCCCCAATGGAGGCCGTCTTTGTGGGGTCCATTGGATGGACTTGGAATTTGACTATTTCATCCGCTGGTTTAAAAGAGGTGGACTTGGATCTTTTATCGAGTATCACATCGTCCCTGTTCACCGTGGAGCGCAGCGCAGTGAGTTCCTCTGCCGCTAGGGCTTCGGATAATGCCTCTAGGCCTAGTGCGACTGTCTTATTTTCGGCGCAGAGTGCTATGTCCGGATCACTGACGAGAGTGATTATTCTGTTGGGCCCGGGCATTTTAAGCTTCATGTACCCATAATGGGGTATAGCTTGGGAAATTGTGAATGCCTCTCGCCCTAGTAAAGCGTGATATCCGCTGCTGAACGGGGCCACTTGGAACGTGACTTCCTCGGACCTGTAATTGTCCGGTGAGCCGAACACCACATCTAGTGTAATTTTTCTTGTGCAGCGTACTTCCTGGCTAGGGATTATTCCTCTGAAGGTTGTGCCGCTTTGCGCAATGCGGCTCCAATCTATTTCCATTTTTCAAAGGGTTTCCTCGTAGATGAGGCTTAATCCACTGCCGCCATCCATGAGTACCTTGGTAAGACGAAATCCGTCCACTATTGGACTGACAACCAATGCTACTGGTGCTCAGGCTGTTCGGAATTTAGGTTCGTTGCTGGTGTTAAAGGTGATAGCCGTGTCGCTCCCTGGATTTGTTGTTGCTACTTGGTATACTTCGGCGAGGCTGCGAATTGTTCGTTTCCGCATATTATTTGATGCGAAAGTCTCGAAGACTGTTAATACCGTACTGGTACTGTTGGGCTGGTTCTCCAGGGCTAGAAGCTCTTCGCCACTTCTGGCCACCTGCCGTAGTATCCAACATGCTCGAAGGCTATGTGTTGGAGTGGCGCCCTCTATACTATGGATTTTACAATGTTCGCTGAGCCATCCCTCCAGTACGGGTTCGTGCCCTTTAGGTTTTTGCTTTTTGGTTTTTATCCGGGTGCCTGAGCATGGTGCACCCTTTTGTTCCGGACTAGGATTGTGTTCGGAGCCGGATTGTCCCAAAACTTAGTTTCGGTTTTCCAGGTACTCTCCATCGCACAGCACTTTCGTACTATGGACGCTAGGTCGGCGAAACGTGTAATTTCGCGGCGACTTATGGCGTTCGTGATTCCTTTGTCCGTGCAATTGCTGCAGAAAATTGAGATTGCACTTTCCTCACGGCAGTCCTTTATCCTGTCCATAACCAGGAGGAATCTGGCCCAGTAATGATGTACTGTCTCCATGGGCTCTTGCCGGATTTGAGATAGATCGCTTATGTTTGGGTGGGCGGGTGGAATTAAGTACGGAACCCTGCCCAACTTGAGGCTCAAGGGCCAAGAAGTTTCCGAATTTGGAAGCTTGGATTGCTGGACATTGTCCAACGGATCTGGTCCGCTGCCTGACTTTAGGTTCAGTACTTGATTGACGTCCGTCCCTCCGCGGGAATCCGGCATGGAGGGATCAGGAGTCCGGACATAACTGATTTTTAATACAGAAGAAAAGTCGCCGCGTTGTTCCTCTACCACCGCAACATGGTGGGTAACCTGGGGAGAGTTAATCTCTCTCAGGTCGGTTTTAAGCCTAATCTTATCGTAGCCTATAGTGATTCCCAGGGCGGCGATGCGATCCAAGAGCTCGTTTACGGAAGAGAGCTCCATTGGATCTAGCTGCTCGGCGAATTCCGAGTTGATGTGAAGATTGCTTTTGATGACCCGAGAGGTCATCGACGAAGCGGCGGCCGAACAGGCGGTCATAAGAAAACCACCTAGCCGGATAGTTTGGCCAGCGGCCAAAGCTCCTTTGGCAATGGTACCGTCTTTAAAGACGGGAAGAGGCATCCTTCCTGATTGTGAAGGCACAGAGGAACTCTCAATGAAAGCACAAATGTCGGTGTCAAAACCGGCAGATCTCGGGTAGGGGATACCGAACTGTGCGTCTAGGCGGATGGTAATAGGAGACAAGGGACACGATGTTTTTACCCAGGTTCGGGCCCTCTCGATGGAGGTGAAACCCTACTCCTGCTTGATTGATATTGATGATATGGGTAGTACAAGAGTGGATCTACCACGAGATCAAGGAGGCTAAACCCTAGAAGCTAGCCTATGGTATGATTGTTGTTGTTCTGTCCTACAGACTAAAACCCACTGGTTTATATAGACACCGGAGAGGGCTAGGGTTACACAAAGTTGGTTACAATGGTAGGAGATCTACATATCCGTATCGCCAAGCTTGCCCTCCACGCCAAGGAAAGTCCCATCCGGACACGGGACGAAGACTTCAATCTTGTATCTTCATAGTCTTGGAGTCCGGCCGATGATGATAGTTCGGCTATTCGGACACCCCTTAGTCCAGGACTCCCTCAGTCCCTCAGAGACCTAGCACCAAAGAAGAAAACACACTAGGAGTAGAGGTTTAGTCGTTAGAAATCAAAGTGGCCTCACATGCCGTGTCAATTATCTCACTCGCTAAGTGTTGTGGCTCACTCACTCTCTCAAGGATGCTCTCACTCATATGGTTGGTGGAGTCACTCAAATGGCGCTCAACCTCAGATAGGATGTGTGGCATGCTCTCTTGTGTGGGGCTAGTGGTGGTCACACTCATCCTCTCAAAGGAAATGCTCTCAATGTCATATATGGTCGAGTCACTCATCTCTCTCATGGGGTGGTGGCACTCCTCACATGACAAATGGGGCATCTAGACATATGTGGGTGTCGGAGAGATGTTGGTGCAAATGTCTCCATGCTCAAGTCCTATCGCCGTGGTCGAAGGGGATGGCCCTTGCTCGACCTTCTTGTCACCGTCTTGGTGTGGGAGGCCCATATGATGTGGCACCTCGTAGCTCGTCTCCATGACCGAAGGGAGTTTCCCATGCTCGGCCATCTTCCTTGGGGGGCTTCCGAAGATGGAAGTTTCACCCTCGCTCGTAGGTGGTCGCCTTGAACTTGATGAAGTCGATGTAGGCGTACACGTGGGAAGTAGGCGAAGATGCCGTACATCCAAAAGCGAAGATGCCTTGATAGCACTTGGCGAAGATGCCAAAGTGGTTGTTGTAGCCGTAGCGCCGTCTTGGTGGTGGTCGTCTCGCGGTCTTCTTTTGTGCTCATGAAGCTTGGACTTGGCGTGAAGTAGGGCTTGTTGGGACTTGTGCATTTGTGCTTGTGGAGCATCTTCATGATGACGATGTTGTTGTCGTGCTTGAGCTCGTAGGCGTTCGTCATCGTCGTGCACATGTTACTTGGAGGTGACTTGGCCTTCATGACGATGTGGATCACGGACATGATGATGGTCGCCATGTAGATGTGGACGAGGACGAGTTGCACTTGCATCGTTTCCGCGCTCCGAAGACTTGTGGCTTGAATGTCGCCGCCTTGAAGATGACGAAGGGGAAGAAGACTTGATCAAGGCTATAATCTCCTCCATCCTTGCATCTTGTTCCTCTTTATGTGCGGAAAGCATCTTGTCGATGTAGTCCCTTTTCCTTGCTTCGGAGTGACGAATGTCGATGGAGATGTTCTCGATGCGCCTTCGCAATCTTGATTGTGCGCCTTGCATTTGTCGTTGTAGATCGAAGATGGATGCTTTGGAGATGTAGTTGTTCACGCCGTCATTGTTGTCGTAGACCGGGGATGAAATGCCTTGCCTATCCATCACAAGACCGAGCAAATATGAGTGGGAGAAAGAGAAGACCTTATACCAATGTACCTTGACCGATGTTGACAATGAATCAAGTTCACTCAAATGCGGACAATGAAATAGCACTATTGGTACCAATCCTTGTCGGTTCTGACACCTATGCAAGTAAAGCTTATGGAGGAGCTCGGTGAGGATAGTGGCACAAAAATTTAATGCAAAATGTTAGCAAGAGTCAATAATGTTGAAAGAGATTCACAAATTCGCAAGCGAAACAAGTAGACCAATAGCAAAGAATGGCACACAGAAACACACACAAGGATAGATAAATGGGGTCGTGCAACCAAGGAATGAGCACAAAATGTGGAATCCACGGAAAACGCTCGTGTTGCACAACTCAAGAGAGACGCTAGCACGATTGCTCAATAGGTGGATACGACACTTGTGCACAACCTATAAGATGCAAAATGTAGCAACTACTATCCCAAGTATGCTATTATGTATGGTTCCCGGTGTTTCTCTCAAGATGATCCAAGTTGAACGGATATGACAATCTTATATGCAATGTGGTATGATGCTATGACACTTGCTTACAAGCTTCTTTGCTCTCTCTCTTTTGCTTAAAAGCTTTATTTCTATTTTTTTCTATGGCCACTTTTGCACAATGCACAAACCAAGATAGCAATTGTGTATATGCGGGAACAAACTTGTGACACAAGATATGATAGCAATATATGCACCACGATGATATGGTATGTATGCTATGGGAAGTATGATCACTAATGTGCACAAGTAACGTTGCCGACAATACTCAAATGGCTAGTCTCGATAGGCAAGCAACACAAAAGTAAGGCTAGGGGTTAACAATGCAATGGCAAGGGGAATATACAATGGATGGATACCACGATACCAAGATGATATGGAGGTTACCGTCCTTGGCGATGATGAGTGGCGGTGTTCTTGATGTGGAAACCAAGATGATGGAGTCTCGTCCCTAAGTAGCCGAAACACCTTAGGAAACGGAAAAACCGTGAACTCAAAATCTCAAACGTCAAATGTCAAAATGGTGGTAGCGGAAGGCGGTGGTGGTGTTGCACTAGGCAATGCGGAAGTGGAATGATGGGCTATACATGAGTCGGAGTTGAAGTTGCCGTCCCTAAGTAGCCGAAACACCTTAGGAGACACAAGCCACAACTCAAACAAAATTGGGTTAAGTTGGGATGGAAATGTATGGTGGGCACGTCTATGCGGAAGTGGTGGTGGTGGTTGATGAAGAAGCAATTGTCCCTAAGTAGCCGAAACACCTTAAGAGATGCGAATCACTACTCAAGCAACCACTAATGCTATGGGGAACAAAATGGGTTATGTTGCCGAAGTGGTGGTGGTAATGCGGATGATGTGGTGGAAGCCCTAGGCAAATATGCCAAAATTCCGAAAATTTTATGGTGTCAAATGGTGTTGGTGGTATTTTTTTGGGATGGGGGATGTCAATAGCTTCAAAACGAGCTAAAGAACGTCAAAAACGGACTCCGGATGAATTAGTTATGGCCAAAACACAATGTCAGCCGAGTCAGTGTCAGGCTTAACCGGACATCCGGGAGGAGGTCCGGATGATCCGGGCTTGGTCCGGATGATCCGGAAGTACTTCCGGATGATCCGGGTTCGTCAGCTCCGGTTAGGGAATTCGGGCACGTGGGTTATCCGGACGTTCGGGAGAGGGTCCAGCTGATCCGGGAGGTGTCCGGATGATCCGGGAGAAGGTCCGGATGATCCGGGCAGGTCAAACTGCTCGGGATTTCCTCTCGGGGACAAATTTTTGGGCAGAAATGGATGATTTTTGGGGCAAAATTTGATGGATTTCGTGGATGGAAGGTGGGGAAACTTGGGGAGATGCTAGATCCACTTGAAACCAAGCAAATCCACGGATCAAAATCAACAAAACATCATCAAACCAACAAATCACAAAAAAATTTGGGGCTATTTTTGGTGGGGATTTTCAGATTTAGGACGAAATCAACAAAATCAAGCTAGAAAACACGGGGTAGGGGCTCCAGAAACGTGATCAACGTGGCTCATGATACCAAGATGATGTAGGGAGGATCCCTATGGGGCCGATCTTTCACGTTTGGAGTGGATCCTTCGGGGAGACACGAAGAACGCACGGAAAACACAAGGCAAAACACGAGGAGAAATGAGAGGATCACTAAACCGACAAGTAATCGATCACACAAGGGCTAGATCACAAAACACATAAGGTAGCACAAGATTCAAAATCAACAAAGGAAAGATACAAGGGTAGCCGTTCTTCTCCATGAGGAGGTCTTGATTGTCTTCCCTTGAAGGGGTCTTGAATCCGCTTGGGGGATCTTCTCCGAAGAGGTCGTGAGCTCCGAGGAGAAGTAACCAAGTGGATGAGCAAGGCTCTCACACAAAATATGAGCTAAACCAATGCTAACCCTCAAAATGGGGAGGAGGAAGTCTATTTATAGTGCTAAGCCACGAAGGGGTAAGTGAGGGGTGAAGGGGTACACGGGCTTTGGCCCAAGTCACGCACGTAAGCGGGGTCCGGATGATCCGGATGGTGGCCCGGATGATCCGGGTGTCGGGGTATGGATGGTCCGGGTGACCGTCCGAATGATCCGGCTTCATCGAGAAGCTTCGGGTCTCTTCGGGCACATTAGCCGGATCGTCCGGGTGGTCGTCCGGATCGTCCGGGCTTGGTCCGGATCGTCCGGCTGGGTGTCCGGATGATCCGAGCAATTCATGTCTTGCTCCATTCTTCTTCTTCCTTCTCCTCTTCCATGCTTGGCCTTGGTCCTTGGATTCTCCATGGTCATCTTGGTTGTACCTAAGTGTATGCAAGGTCCATGCATGAGGTAGTAGCCATGTCTCACATGCGGAAAGTGACGGTTCGAAGAGGAGTGAATTCACCTTGTGTCCAATGGCATATGTTCGAGGTCTCTTCATATGTCCTCTTGGGGCTTGGAGAGTAGTCGGAGTGTACATGAGGATGAACGTGGGATGCTCCGCATCACTATCCTTAACACCGTTCCCTTCGCGCAAGGACTACGCGCATCTCTTCTACTTGGCTCTCACATGGCTATGGGCTATACATCACTTCTCACCTTATGCTCCTTTTACCGTGTTCACTTTGCATGCTATGCTTGTTCCTATGCCTTTGCCATGCAATTGTGACCCTTGCTTGCATCTACCCATGCTTCACCATTATGATACTCCTATGTGTATTCGCATGCTTGGTGGAGATCCTTGTTGCTATTGCCATGTTTATCATGTGCCCCATGCTATTGATGCTTGTTGTGTTGGGAGAGTCATGATGTCTCACTGCTATTTACACATGGCCTCTCGCCAATACATTGATGATATTTTCTCATATCTTGCTTTCATGCTTGTGATATGTCATGTGCATTATTCATGCCCACTATTTGCAAACATGACATGCTTACCATGATTTCCTCTAGTATGTTACATCTTCGCACTACTAGCTTGCTTGACTTGATCGCTATGATTGCTTGCTATGTTGCATCACCCATGTTCCACTATTACTTGCTTTCTTGGGTTGATGACATATATGCTCATGCCTCTCACATGATATATTTTGATCATTGTCTCTTGTGTACATTAGTTGCCTCTCTCATATCCACTTATATTGAGCGCAACCATACTATGCTTATTGATCTTAGAGACTTTGACACTTTACTTGTGATGCATGCTTGTTTGATTGAGCCTCTTGTATTAGGTTGTTCTCACATCATACACCTCCATACTATGAAATTCTCCCTTGTCCTTTCTTATGATGAGCATGATACGTACACTTGTTGGGTATCTTACCACACGAATGATAGGTTTTGCACTTCCGCTAACCTCATTTGTTTTTCTGAGTGTTTGTCATGTTCTTTCGCTTTGAAGGAGTCACAAGGCATTCCCGTCATGAGACATATTGGTTATGTGAAGGCATACACGATGTGCGACACCAACATTTTCGACATCCTCATAAAGGTGAACTCCTTCTCTTTGAGGCATCCTCAAATATGCATATTGGATGGGACACTCTTTCATTGTTGTTTCCTTCTTGTTGTCTACATGTTACATCTATTGGATGGAGGAACAACATTGGAGATTGGCTCTATGGACCTTCACATTGAGGAGCGCTGGCATTTCTTGGATGCACCTTTGTACTTCCACTCAAGCCACGACATCGAGCATTGGTACACCAACACCTCCATATTTGTTGATTGTGCTCATACATGTGATGCTCGATGGACATATCATACTTACCACAAGTCTGCACCCCATGCATGGATTGACTCACATTATGATTGCCTTGTTGCATCTTGTATTCCCATGTCATCCATGATATTTGAGCTTGTTCACTTCCTTAGCAAATTTGTTGTGATCTTCCTTGATGGCATATTCAGACATAATGATCATATTGTCGACCATCAATTGCATGATAATATCCACATGTTGAGCATCCATTGCAATGTTCATGCATTTGATAAACCATCCCATTATGACATCATTTTGCATCGTGGTTGCATTGCTCATATTCATAACACATTTGTGTGCACAATGATTGCATTTGCTCCCATGAATGCTTTACATCTCATTCTAAATCTTTTGGATAAGCATCTTGTGCTTTGTCAGACACTATCTTGTCGCACAGACTCATTCTTACATGATGGACACTTTGTGTGCGCTAACCATTGTATTTCCAAGTGTACTTTGTGTTTGCTCATTTTGCATGTACCACATACCGGAGACACCTTGGAGTACTTGGATTGCGCAATGCCTTCATCTACGTCCAACTACAAGTCCGTCCACGACAACCATTTCCATGGTGATGAGGATCATGATCCGAGGTCGGGTCTTTCCCAAGGGTGGGGGGAGATGATGCGGAGCATCCCACGTTCATCCCCATGTACACTCCGACTACTCTCCAAGCCCCAAGAGGACATATGACGAGACCTCAAACATACGCCATTGGACACAAGGTGAATTCACTCCTCTTCGAACTGTCACTTTCCACGTGTGAGACATGGCCACTACCTCATGCATGGACCTTGCCTATACTCAGGTACAACCGAGATGACCATGGAGAAACAAAGAACCAAGGCCAAGCATGGAAGAGGAGAAGGAAGAAGAGCCAGCTCCTACAGGCCCCGGACATCCGGCCCCATCCCGGACATCCGACCCTTCCCGCAAGCACGGACATCTGGTGCCCATCACAGAACGCATCCAGAAGCTGAACCCCGTCAGCCCGGACATCCGGCCAGAGGCCCGGACATCCGTCTCTTCCCGAGCCGCCGGACATCCGGCCCCTAGCCCAGACATCTGGACCCCACCTGTCCAGAGAGCAACCGCAAGGCACCCTGGCCAGCCCGGACATCCGGCCTCCCAGCCCGGACATCTGGTCCGTCGCAAAGCCCTGGACATCCGGCACCTGCCTATGCGCAGAGAATGGGCCAAGGGCCCATGTATCCCCCTCTCACTTACCCCTTCGTGGGCTAGCACTATATATACTCCCCCACCTCCTCCTAGTTAGGGTTAGCATTGGTTTAGCTCATTTGAGATAGAGCTTTGCTCATCCATACGGATCTCCTTGTGAGAGACCGCGACCTCTTCGGAGAAGATCCACCTGGACTCAAGAGCCCTTTACGGGAAGATCCCTCGTTGATTCAAGACCTCCTCTCGGAGATGAACTACCGCCACTTGTATCGTCCTTTGTTGGATTTGGACCGAGTATCTCTTTGTGTTTCTTGGATCGAGCACATGTGTGATCATATTCGTGTTGGTTGAGTGTTTTCTCTTGCATTTCCCCGTGATTTCCCTCGTTCCCCTCCGCGCGTTCTTCGTGATGCTCGTAGGGATCCTCTCCAAACGTGAAAGATCGGCCTCATAGGGTCCCGCCCTACATCAATGACTCTATGTGAATGTCTCTGGTGGTGTACCGGGATATGGAATGAATCAAGAGCGACATGTATGAAAGAATTATAAAGGTGGCTTTGCTACAAATACGGTGTCAACTGCACGATCATGCAAAGCAATATGACAATGATGGAGCGTGTCATAATAAACAGAACGGTGGAAAGTTGCATGGCAATATATCTCGAAATGGCTATGGAAATGCCATAATAGGTAGGTATGGTGGTTGTTTTGAGGAAGATATAAGGAGGGTTATGTGTGATAGAGCGTATCGTATCACGGGGTTTGGATGCAACGGCGAAGTCTGCACCAACTCTCAAGGTGAGAAAGGGCAATGCACGGTACCGTAGAGGCTAGCAAATTGCGGAAGGGTAAGTGTGCGTATAATCCATGGACTCACATTAGTCCTAAAGAACTCATATACTTATTGCAAAAGTTTATTAGCCCTCGAAGCAAAGTACTACTACTCATGCTCCTAGGCGAAGGGTTGGTAGGAGTTAAACATCACGCGATCCCGACCTCCATTCATAAGGAAGGCAATCGAAGAACACCCGATGCTTCAAATCTGTCACACAACGTTCACCATACGTGCATGCTATGGGACTTGCCAACTTTAATACAAGTATTTCTCAGTTTCATAATTACCCAACTAGCATGAATCTAATATTATTACCACCTTTATATCTCAAAACAATTATCAAGTATCAAATTTATCATAGTGTTTAATGCACTCCATATGAAAGTTTTTATTTTACCCAACTTGGATGCCCATAGGACTAATTTTATAACCAAAGCAAATTACCTTGCTGTTCTAAAGACACTCAAAATAATATAAGTGAAGCATGAGAGTTCATCTATTTCTTCAAAATAAAACCACCGCCGTGCTCTAAAAAGATATAAGTGAAACACTAGAGCAAAGACAAACTACTCTGAAAGATATAAGTGAAGATCAATAAGGAGTCAAATAATTATGCAACTATGTGAAGACTCTCTAACATTTAAGAATTTCAGATCTTGGGATATTATTCAAACAGCAAGCAAAACAAAATAAAACAAAATGATGCTCCAAGCAAAACACAAATCATGTCGTGAATAAAAATATAGCTCCAAGTAAAGTTACCGTTGAATGAAGACGAAAGAGGGGATGCCATCTGGGGCATCCCCAAGTTAAGGATCTTGGTTGTCCTTGAATGTTACCTTGGGGTGCCTTGGGCATCCCCAAGCTTAGGCCCTTGCCACTCCTTATTCCATAATCCATCCAATCTTTACCCAAAACTTGAAAACTTCACAACACAAAACTTAACAGAAAACTCGTAAGCTCCGTTAGTATAAGAAAATAAATCACAACTTAGGTACTGTTATGAACCCATTCTAAATTAATGTTTGTGTAATATCAACTATATTCCAATTTCTCTATGGTTCATACCCTCTGATATTACTCATAGATTCATCAAAATAAGCAAACAACACATAGATCTGTCAAAAATAGAACAGTCTGTAGTAATCTGTAACTCTCGGAAACTTATGTAACCCCAAAAATCCTACTAAATTAGCAAAGCCTGGCAAATTTGTTTACCAATCCAGATCTAAATGAATCAGATCAAAAGAACGTTTCTGTGAATTATCAAAACTAATTTACTGAGCGTAGAAGTTTCTGATTTTCAGCAGGATCAACACAACTATCACCGTAAGCTATCCTAAAGGTCTTACTTGGCACTTTATTGAAAAAAAACTATAAAACATGATTACTACAGTAGAATAATCATGTGAACACACAAAAACAGTAGGGGTAAATATTGGGTTGTCTCCCAACAAGCGTTTTTCTTTAATGCCTTTTTAGCTAGGCATGATGATTTCAATGATGCTCGTATAAAAGATAAGAATTGAAACATAGCGAGAGCATCATGAAGAATATGACTAGCACATTTAAGTCTAACCCACTTCCTATGCATAGGGATTTTGTGAGCAAACAACTTATGGGAACAATAATCAACTAGCATAGGAAGGCAAAACAAGCATAACTTCAAGATTTTCAACACATAGAGAGGAAACTTGATATTATTGCAATTCCTACAAGCATATATTCCTCCCTTATAATAATTTTCAGTAGCATCATGAATGAATTCAACAATATATCACATAAAGCATTCTTTTCATGATCAACTTGCACATAAATTTTACTACTCTCCACATAAGCAGATTTATTCTCATCAATAGTAGTGGGAGCAAACTCAACAAAATAACTATCATGAGAAGCATAATCCAATTGAAAATTAAAATCAAGATGACTAGTTTCATGGTTATATTTATTCTTTATAGCATACGTGTCATCACAATAAGCATCATAAATAGGAGGCATGCTTTCATCATAATAAATTTGCTCATCAAAACTTGGGGGACAAAAAATATCATCATTATCAAACATAACTTCCCCAAGCTTGTGGCTTTGCATATCATTAGCATCATGGGTACTCAAAGAATTCATGGTAACAACATTGCAATCAAGCTCATCATTCAAAGATTTAGTGCCAAACATTTTAATGCATTCTTCCTCTAGCAATTGAGCACAATTATTGGAATCCTTATTTTCACGGAAGACATTAAAAAGATGTAGCATATGAGGCACCCTCAATTCCATTTTTTGTAGTTTCATTTTATAGATTAAACTAGTGATAAAACAAGAAACTAAAAGGTTCGATTGCAAGGTCTAAAGATATACCTCCAAGCACTAATCTCCCCGGCAACAGCGCCAGAAAAGAGCTTAGTTGGCGGGGTGTTAGTGCCGCTTACCTCGCCTCCCCGGCAACGACGCCAGAAATTGCTTGATGTCTACTACGCAACCTTCTTCTTGTAGACGTTGTTGGGCCTCCAAGTGCAGAGATTTGTTGGACAGTAGCAAATTTCCCTCAAGTGAATGACCTAAGGTTTATCAATCCATGGGAGGCATAGGATGAAGATGGTCTCTCTCAAACAACCCTGCAACCAAATAGCGAAGAGTCTCTTATGTCCCCAACACACCCAATACAATGGTAAATTGTACAGGTGCACTAGTTCAGCGAAGAGATGGTGATACGAGTGCAATATGGATAGTAGATATAGGTTTTTGTAATCTAAAAAATATAAAAACAACAAGGTAACTAATGATAAAAGTGAGCGTAAACGGTATTGTAATGCTAGGAAACAAGGCCTAGGGTTCATACTTTCACTAGTGCAAGTTCTCTCAACAATAATAACATAATTGGATCATATAACTATCCCTCAATGTGAAACAAAGAGTCACTCCAAAGTCACTAATAGCAGAGAACAAACGAAGAGATTATTATAGGGTACGAAACCAACTCAAAGTTATCCTTTCTGGTCGATCTGTTCAAGAGTCCGTAGTAAAATAACACGAAGCTATTCTTTCCGTTCAATCTATCATAGAGTTCGTACTAGAATAACACCTTAAGACACAAATCAACCAAAACCCTAATGTCACCTAGATACTCCAATGTCACCTTAAGTATTTGTGGGTATGATTATACGATATGCATCACACAATCTCAAATTCATCTATTCAACCAACACAAAGTACTTCAAAGAGTGCCCCAAAGTTTCTACCGCAGAGTCAAGACAAAAACGCGTGCCAACCCCTATGCATAGATTCACAAGGTGACTGAACCCGCAAGTTGATCACCAAAACATACATCAAGTGAATCACGTCATATCCCATTGTCACCACAGATAAGCACATGCAAGACCTACATCAAGTGCTCTCAAATCCTTAAAGACTCAATCCGATAAGATAACTTCAAAGGGAAAACTCATTCCATTACAAGAAGTAGAGGGGGGAGAAACATCATAACATCCAACTATAAAAGCAAAGATCGCGATACATCAAGATCGTGCCAAATCAAGAACACGAGACAGAGAGAGAGAGAGAGAGAGAGAGAGAGAGAGAGAGATCAAACACATAGCTACTGGTACATACCCTCAGCCCCGAGGGCGAACTACTCCCTCCTCATCATGGAGAGCGCCGTGATGATGAAGATGGCCACCGGTGAGGGATCCCCCCTATGGCAGGGAGCCGGAACAGGGTCCCGATTGCTTTTTGGTGGCTACAGAAGCTTGCGGTGGCGGAACTCCTGATCTAGGCTACTTTCTAATGTTTTCTGGGTATATGAGTATATATAGGCGAAAGAAGTCGGTTAGGGGAGCCACGAGGGGCCCACAAGAGTGGGTGATGCGGAGCATCCTACGATCATCCCCATGGACACTACTTCGACTACACAAGCTCCAAGTGGACCCATGACAAGAGCTCGAGCACGTGCTATTCAATTTGAGGTTAACTCTCTCCTTGTTGAACTTCCCTTTGACCCACTTGAGACATGGCTACTACCTCAAACGGACATGCTTTTTGTGCTTAGGTACCAAGGAACCAACCTAGAAGAAGCTACTTTACAAGATGGACGCCGAGAGCAAGAGGAGAAGCTTCCCAGCCTGGAACGGGCGGTACTACCGCCCACGCCAAGCGGTACTGCCGCTAAACCCAGCCAAGCGGCACTACCGCCCTTCTTCCGCCGAACCCGACAAACTCCTGTGAACGAACGGCTCCAAAGCGGTACTACGGCCCCATCAAAGTGGTACTACCACTGAAGCTCTACAAGCGGTACTATCACCGAGGGTCGTAGATTCTCGCCCCTGCAAGGCAGGCAGATCCGGCTGAGGCCCATGTACTCGTTTCGCCCCTCTCTTACCCCTTCGAAGGCTTAGACTATAAATAGACCTTCCCCTTATCCTTTCTAGGGTTAGCATTGGTTTAGCTCATTTGAGATAGAGAATTGCTCATCCGTACCAGATCTACTCCTCGTGAGGGACTGCACCTCTTCGGAGAAGATCCATCCGAATTCAAGGCCTCCATCCGGAGAAGACAATCAAGACCTCCTCATGGAGAAGAATGGTTACTCTTGTATCGTCCCTTGTTGACTTTGGATCTCATGTTACCTTGTGCCTCGATGATCTAGCACTTGTGTGATCAATTTCGTGTCGGTTGAGTGTTTCTCTGTTTTCCCCTCGTGATTTCCCTCGTGTTCTTCCGCGCGTTCTTCGTGTTCCCCATAGGATCCACTCCAAATGTGAAAGATCGGCCCCTTAGGGTTCCTCCCTACATCATCTTGGTATCATGAGCCACGTTGATCATGTTTTTGGAGCCCCTACCCCGTGTTTTCTAGCTTGATTTTGTTGTTTTCGTCCTAAATTTCGAAAATTCCCACCAAAAATAGCCCCAATTATTTTGTGATTTGTTGGCTTGATGGTGTTTTGTTGATTTTGATCCGTGGATTTGCTAGGTTTCGAGTGGATCTAACATCTCCGCAAGTTCCACCTCTTTCCATCCACGAAATCCATCCAATTTTGCCTCCGAAATCATCCTTTTCCTCCCCAAAATCGCCCCGATTTTTGATTTTGTGAATTTTTCCCGACACGAGCGGTACTACCGCCCGTCAAGCGGTACTTCCGCTGAGCGATAGAAGCGGTACTACCGCCCTCCCAAGCGGCACTACCTCTCCACCCCTGGCAGCTGCAACTCCTTCCGTGCCCCCCTTTTTTCCGCCTAGTTTCGTTAAATTTTTACCCCGGTGCCCACGCATACGTCCGCATACCACCACCACTTTCAGCAAACACTACCACCGATCTCCGTTACCTCCTATGACAATTTTTACACGTTTTGGTCTTTGAGATTTTGGGTTGTGGTTCCCGTGTCCTATTGTGTTTCGGTTATATAGGTACGGTTCGATGTCAACATCATCACTGCTCATCTTCGCTAAGGACTCATCATTGCCAAGGACGGTAACTTAGTCGACATCTTTGTCATGCCTTGCAATTGCATTGATAACCACATGGCCTTAATTGTGCGTTGCTTACCCATCGAGAGTAGACATTGAGTATTGCCGGCAACGTTGCTTGTGCACATTAGTGATCATACTCCATAGCATACATACCATACCATAGTGGTGCATATCTTGGTATCCTCTCTTGTGTCACAAAGTTGTCATCGCATACACAATTGCTATCTTGGTTCGTGAAGTTTTGCATGAGAAAATAGCTCAAAAGTGAAAGAGCCAACAAAGCTTTTAAGAAAAAGAGAAAGATAAGCAAAGAGCTTATAAGCAGCATCATACTACATTAAGATTGTCATATCCGATCATCTTGGATCATATCACCGAAATACCATACATATAGCATACTTGGGATAGAGGTCGTTGCATTTTTGCCTAGTAGGTTGTGCACAAGCTCCGTATCCGCCTATTGTGCAATCGTGCTAGCGTCTCTCTAGTATTGTGCAACAAGAGCATTTTCGTGGACTCCACATTTTGGCTCATTTTTGGTTTGCACAATCCCACTTATCTATTTACGGGTGTGTTTCCGTGTACCACTACTTGCTTGGTCTACTTGTTGCATTTGTGAATTTGCGAATCTGTTTCAATATCTCTGAGTCGAACTAACAATTGCATAAAATTTTGTGCCACCATCCTAACCAAGCTCCACCATAAGCTTTTACTTGTGTAGGTGTGAGAACCGACATGAATTGGTCCCAATAGTGCTATTTCATTGTCCGCATTTGAGTGAACTTGATTCATCGTCAACATCGGTCAAGGTACATTGGTATAAGTTCTTCTCTTTCTACCACTCACATTTTGCTTGGAATGATGGATAGGCCAAGCACTTCTACCAACCCACTCTTCATCGAGCAAGACAACGTCATGTCATCATTCGTCACCAAGGGCCACCTATTTGGTGCACAACGAGCGTTGCATCAAGAGAAATAAGCTATGACCGACCGCATCGACAACCTCGCCACCGACTTGCGACTCTCCGAGCAACGTACCAAGGACTACTTCGACAACAAGCTCGACGCTCACAAGCAAGAGAACGATGCAAGGATGGACAAGATCCGCGCCTTGTTGGTGAACCGTCCTCCTTCTACTTCTTCATACTCAAGAAGAAGCCGCTCAAGTTGACACTCCGACGACACCTTCTCCGGCTCAAGTACACCGACATCAAACACTCTTCGACGAGCCGTGCGTCAAGACCGTCATGCATCTCGCAATCCGCTACATGACAAGCATTCAGAAGAGCAAGTCGACGAGCATGAACTTCGTCCTCAACCACACCAAGTTGCTTTTGCTCAAGCTCAAGATCGACAACGTCAACGGCGCCAAGAGGAAGAACGAGCACTTCTACATCAAGAGGAACAAGACGCCGAGGCTCAACATCCTCAACAACAACAACGTGAAGCACAAACTCTTGAGGCACAACGTGCCCTTCAAGAATCAAGTTGAGCAATCGCCAACCGCAATCGCGAACGGCGTAATCAAGAGGAAGCACTTCAAGAAGAAATCCAAGAGCAGAACTACCAACCGCGAGTGCAACGTCAAGTTCCTCAAGCTCCTCCACAAGCTCGTCAAGCTCCTCTATAACCTCAAGTTAAACAAGAGTAACATGAGGATGATTATCCTCCACGTCAAGGGCGTCATCATCACCATCGCCAACAACACAATGAAGAGCAACGCTACGGCAAGCTAAAATTCACCATGCCCAAGTTCAATGGAAGCAATGATCCCAAAGAGTACCTATCATGGGCATTGAAGGTCGACAAAATCTTTCGTTTGCACAAGTATGACGAAGAGAAGAAGATCTCTATGGCATCACTTGAGTTCCAAGACTATGTGCTCATATGGTGGGAACAAGTCCTTGAGCGCCGAGAAGCAAGAGGTGAACCTCCAATTACCACTTGGGCTCAAATGAAGGATGTCATGCGAGCATGTTTTGTGCCAACCTACTACTACTGCGATCTCTTCAAGAAGCTCCAACTTCTCAAGCAAGGAACAAAGAGTGTTGAAGAACTACAAGGAAATGGAGATAGCCATGATTCGGGCCAATGTCACGGAAGATGATGAGCAAACTATGGCACATTTCTTGAATGGACTCAATCATCCCATCAAGAAGATCGTCGACTTCCAACCCTACTCCAACCTCATTGAGCTCGTGCATCAAGCTACCAAGGCGGAACGCCAAGTGCAAGATGACTTCAAGTACGCCAAGTACTCATCCAAGAACTACAGCTTCTCCAACAACCAAGCTTCAACGACTCCTCCAACTTCTACCTCAACCAAGACATCTACAAGCAATGACGACAAGTCAAGTTACAAGAAAACTTCGACAAGCTCAAGTCATCTTCCTCCTACTAGAAGCAACTTCAAGCCGCACGCTTCATCATCTACTCCGATCGATGAGACCGTCAAGACAAGCTCCTTCAAGTGTTTCACTTGCGGCGGCCGAGGCCACAAGTCCTATGAATGCACAAACAAGCGCACCATGATCCTCAACGATGATGGAACCTATGACTCCATGAGTGACGAGGAGATGGAAGCCCTTGAGCAAGTGGTAATGCACCGACGTGTGAACGAGGATGAAGATGATCAAGTCTTTTGTGATGAAGATTCGAGCCCCGCTCTCGTTGTCTCCAAAGAATTGACTCTTCAACATCAACAAGAAGAAGACCAAAGATGCCACATCTTCCACACAAAGGCCGGCATCAATGGAAGGTCCGTCAAGGTCATCATCGATGGAGGTAGTTGCCACAACTTGGCAAGTGAAGAACTATGCTCCAAGCTTCAATTGGTCAAGATGAAGCACCCGCACCCCTACAAAGTCCAATGGCTAAGTGACTTCGGCACTATACGAGTTGAGCATACTGTCCAAGTATCCTTCAAAATTGGTGCATATGAGGACACTTTCGAGTGTGGTTTTGTCCCGATGTCCGTTTGCCACCTCCTTCTTGATTAACCATGGCAATTTGACCGTGGTGTCATCCACAACGGGCGTACCAATCACTATAGCTTCAAGATGAAAGGGAAGGAACATGTGCTACGACCTATGTCTCCTAGTCAAGTGATAGCCGACAAGCAAGCCATCCATCGTGGAGAGAAGAGTGAGAAAGTGATCCACCAAAAAATGAGTGAGAGCCACAAGCCAAACTTGAGCGCCTCTTCGCCTAGAGAGAAAAACCTAGTCCTATGTGCCACCAAAAGTTAGATGAGAGAAGTGTGTGAGAACCCATCAAGTGTTATGCACTTTGTCCTTGCATGCAAGGATGGGGACCCAAAAACTAACACCTCTCACGATTATCTTTAGTGTTTCAATCTCTTTTGCAGGAATTCCAAGATGTTTTCCCCGATGAGCTACCTCTAGGTCTACCTCCTCTACGAGGCACTGAGCATCGAATCGACCTCATCCCCGGAGCGCTGCTACAAAACAAAGCTCCATACCGCGTCAACCCCGAAGAAACTAAGGATATCCAACGGCAAGTACAACAACTAATTGACAACGGTCATGTACATGAAAGCTTAAGCCCTTGTGCCGTTCCAGTTATACTTGTCCCTAAGCAAGATGGAAGTTATCGCATGTGTTCCGATTATAGACCCATTAATTCCATCACTGTTCGCTATAGGCATCCCATTCCTCGCCAAGATGATATGCTTGATGAACTTAGCGGTGCCGCCTTTTTCTCAAAAAATGATCTTAAAAGTGGCTATTATCAAATACGCATACAAGAAGGTGATGAATGGAAAACCGCTTTCAAAACCAAATTTGGCTTGTACGAGTGGTTGGTTATGCCCATGGGTTTATTTGAAGCTCCTGGTACTTTCATGAGACTTATGCATTTTGTTCTTCGTCCTTATATTGGAGTGTTTGTTGTGGTCTACTTTGATGACATTCTTGTTTTTAGCAAATCCATGAAAGAGCATCTTAATCATGTTAGGGCTGTTTTGCAAACCCTTCGCAAGGGACGTCTTTATGCCAACATGAAAAAGTGCACGTTTGGTGTTGACAAACTTGTTTTCTTGGGTTTCATTGTCTCTTCCAAGGGTGTCCACGTTGATGAATCGAAAACAGAAGCAATTAAAACTTGACCCCAACCCACCAATTTGCAACAAGTGTGTAGCTTTCTTGGCCTTGCGTGTTTTTACCGTTGCTTCGCGAAAGAGTTTAGCACTATTGCCGCTCCTTTGCATGCCTTGAGTAAGAAGAATGCTCCTTTTGTTTAGGTATCTTTGCAATCTACCACTTTTGATGATCTTAAGTCTTTGCTTACTCATGCTCCGATTCTTGCTTTGCCCAACTTTGACAAAACTTTTGAGGTTCATTCTGATGCAAGTGGTACCGGAATTGGCGGAGTTTTGATGCAAGAAAAACGAGCCATTGCATATTTTAGTGAAAAACTCTCCGGTGCTCAACTTAACTATCCCATCTATGACAAAGAATTTTATGCTTTAGCGCGTGTCCTACATGTTTGGGAACATTATCTTAGACCTCATGAGTTTGTCATCCATACCGATCATGAAATGCTTAAGTACTTAAAAGGTCAAACTAAGTTGAACAAGCGTCATGCCAAATGGAGTGAATTTATTGAATCTTTCCCCTATGTGATCAAGTACATTAAGGGTAAGGAAAATGTAGTTGCGGATGCACTTTCACGTATATGCGCACTTGTCACTAAACTTGAGTTCAATGTTATTGGCTTTGAGCACATAAAAGACTTGTATGCTAATGATTCATCTTGTGCTACTCCTTATGCTAAGTGTTTGACGCATACTTCTTGGGAACAATATTACATCAAAGATGATTATCATATGAGAGCCAACAAACTTTGCATTCCCGAGTCTTCTCTTTGTTTGCTTCTTTTGCAAGAGGCTCATGGAGGCGGACTCATGGGACATTTCACGAACTCCAAGAACTACTTTGGGCCCAAGATGTTCTGAGACGTTTCACGCTTCACCAACCGATGCTCTACATGTTGCAAAGCTAAGTCTAAAGCTCAATCCCATGGTCTTTACATGCCTCTTCCTATTCCTTATCAACCTTGGGAAGACATTAGCATGGATTTTGTACTTGGTTTGCCTAGAACTCAAAATGGCAAGGATTCCGTGTTTGTTGTTGTGGACCGATTTTCTAAGATGGCACATTTCATCCCTTGCAACAAGATAGACGATGCTTCACACGTTGCAAATCTCTTTTGTAGGAAAATCTTGCGCCTCCATGGAGTACCAAAGACAATCGTCTCGGACCGCGATGTCAAGTTCTTAAGTTACTTTTGTAAGACGCCATGCGCCAAGCTTGGAATCAAGCTCTTGTTCTCGTTGGCATAGCATCCTCAAACCAACGGCCAAACGGAGGTGACGAACCGTACGCTCTCCATTCTACTTCGCTTGTTGATCAAGAATAACATCAAGGAGTGGGAGGAGTGTCTACCCATTGCCGAGTAGGCCTACAACCGTGCAAGACATTCGACAACCGGCAAGTCCCCCTTCGAGGTCATCTACGGCTTCAACCCGTTGTCCCCTTTGGACATTCTACCTCTACCACTACAAGAGCACACCAACATGGATGTGAGTGCACGTGCAAGCTATCTCAAGAAGATGCATGAAGATACAAGGCATGCCATCGAGCGCCAAATACAACGACTAGCGACCAAGCTCAACGCCAACAAGCAACCCATGATCTTCAACATTGGCGATCTCGTGTGGCTACACCTTGGCAAGGACTGCTTCCCCAACGAACGCAAGTCCAAACTTCTACCTCGAGCGGATGGACCATTGAAGGTGCTAGCACGCTACAACAACAACGCTTACAAGATCGACCTCCCACGCTACAAATACTCTGTGAGCGACATATTGAACATCGAAGATCTCTCCCCGTACCATGGTGATGAGGATTTCGATCCGAGGTCGGATCTTTCCCAAGGGAGGGTAGATGATGCGGAGCATCCTACGATCATCCCCATGGACAGTACTTCGACTACACAAGCTCCAAGTGGACCCATGACAAGAGCTCGAGCACGTGCTATTCAATCCAAGGTTAACTCTCTCCTTGTTGAACTTCCCTTTGACCCACTTGAGACATGGCTACTACCTCAAACGGAGATGCTTTGTGTGCTTAGGTACCATGGAACCGACCTAGAAGAAGCTATGGTACAAGATGGACGCTGAGAGCAAGAGGAGAAGCTGCCCAGCCTGGAACGGGCGGTACTACCGCCCACGCCAAGCGGTACTGCCGCTGAACCTAGCCAAGCGGCACTACCGCCCTTCTTCCGCCGAACCCGACAAACTCCTGTGATCGAACGGCTCCAGATCTGTACTACAGCCCCATCAAAGCGGTACTACCGCTGAAGCTCTACAAGCGATACTACCGCCCGAGGGTCCGGTACTACCGCCCTGCCTGCGTGCAGCATATCTGGGCCGAGGCCCATGTACTCGTTTCGCCTCTCTCTTACCCCTTCGAAGGCCTAGACTATAAATAGACCTTCACCTCGTCCTTTCTAGGGTTAGCATTGGTTTAGCTCATTTGAGATAGAGCATTGCTCATCCGTACCGGATCTACTCCTCGTGAGGGACCGCACCTCTTCGGAGAAGATCCATTTGGATTCAAGGCCTCCATCTGGAGAAGACAATCAAGACCTCCTCATGGAGAAGAACGGTTACTCTTGTATCGTCCCTTGTTTACTTTGGATCTCGTGTTACCTTGTGCGTCGATGATCTAGCACTCGTGTGATCAATTTCGTGTCTGTTGAGTGTTTCTCTTGTTTTCCCCTCGTGATTTCCCTTGTGTTCTTCCGCGCGTTCTTCGTGTTCCCCATAGGATCCAATCCAAACATGAAAGATCGGCCCTATAGGGTTCCGCCCTACAACAGTGGGGGTGTGCCTACCCCCCTGGGCACGCCCTCCTATCTCGTGGCGGCCTCATTGCTTCCTTGACGTCCACTCCAAGTCTCCTGGATTGCGTTTGTTCCAAAAACGATTCTCCCGAAGGTTTCATTCCGTTTGGACTCCGTATGATATTCCTTTTCTGCGAAACACTGAAATAGGCAAAAAACAACAATTTGCACTGGGCCTTCGGTTAATAGATTAGTCCCTAAAATAATATAAAAGTGCATAATAAAGCCCAATAAACATCCAAATAGATAATATAATAGCATGGAACAATCAAAAATTATAGATACGTTGGAGACGTATCACTCATCATTTCTAAGTCGTCGTCATAGGAACATGTATTGAGGAATTGAAGAGGGTCATCCTCGTCCATCTGATCATCCATTCTTTGTTCTATAAGGGCGATTACATCAGCCATGGACCCCCTTCCTCCGTCGTCCGCCGCTCTCACCCGGCACTACAGGCACTGGTAATTGCATAGGCGGGGTGGTGGTGTTCATACCTGCTTGTTGATGTGTGGTTATTGGTGTGCTCTTAGCCGCCTCCAGATGAAGAAGATTCTTTGGCCATAGCAGCATCCAACCCTTGTAGTTTCCAAGCTGCATCAGGGTCTTGTCCTCCTCTCCCCTGAGCCGTACTGGAGGAGGCAAATCCTCGTGCCCCGATTTCACACTCGACAAGGTAACCATGAAGTGGCCACCGGATTGGCTGGCCGTGGAACGTGAGTTCCAAGGGCTTCGTTATCACTGCCTTTCCCACATCCACCTTCTGGCCTTTGATCAAGTAGAGTATGGTGCATGGGTTTTCGTCAGCCTGCAAAGACATGTCTGCGGTGTAAAACATCGGAAAGGCAACGAATTCGGAATATTCTAGATATATGTTGGTGCGATGTGTAATTACCGAGAGGGCGTCGAGTTCAGCCAAAGACGAAGGCCCGCCTAGCATGCCAGAGACTGAGGACGGGCTGCTATGAGCGGGTGCGGGTGCGGGAGCAGGCGTGGTTGCGTGAGCAGGTAATGGTGCGGTTATGATGTGCACCGAGTTGCTCCCGACGAAGCTGGGCACGGGGAAATCATCTACCGTCTTGTCTGAATTTTCCTTCGTCCAGTTGATGATAGCCGGGACCAAGTTAGGAGCGAAATCATTTCTGCAGGTAGCTAAAGCTGCATTGACTACCTGCTTGATCAACTCATTTTTCTCTTCAGCTGCTTTTTTTGCGTCTCAGCTGCTTTTCTCTCGAACGCAAGCTTCACCTTCTCATCGATGTCTGCCCGACTGAACTTCTTTTTTTGCTTCTTGGTCTCTGGGCCCTCATTGTAAAAGACCTTCCATGTGGAGCCGTCTCCGGCGTCGTGAACACGTCCATATTGCGCCCGCTAGTCCAAAGGGAGTCCCTTAAGTTCGTTCAAGGCCTAAATGAGAGGGGTGTCCCACTTGGGCCGCTGCCGTATTTGCCCCCTAGCGCTCCCGCTACTGCTAGCTGATGCGCGGCTGCTGCCGCAGCCACCCACCACCCCTACATCGTCGCCCACCTGATGCAGAGCATCCTACGGTCATCACCATGTCAAGAGTCCGTTTGTCAAGTGACACATGCGACCTCTACTTCTCATACATAAAGGTGAATCTTCTCCTTTACATGTGTTCACTTGACCCCGTTGAGGATGGTATACTACTTGACACTCCACTTGCGTGCATGCATAGGTATTGCCAGAGCTTCACGGACGACGAGGAGGAGTGCAAGTGCCAAGGAACAACTACACCATCCGTGAGGGAAGCCTGGAAGCGACGACGGAAGAAGATGGAGCTGCTGAAGCTACAGCGGCCGGACATCCGGGCCAGAGGCCGGACATCCGGCGCCTACGTAGCCTCCACGGAGCTGCACCAACAAGACGGCCGAAGCATCAGCGAACGGACATCCGGCCATGTGCCCGGACATCTGGCGCCTCGGCAACCCCCAGACATCCGGTGCTCTCCCCTGGAACTCCGGCGCCCCTATCCAGAGAGCACCAAGACCAACCTCGCCAGCCCGGACATCCGGCTCCCCGTGAACGGCTGGACATCCGGCACCCAGCCGGACATCCGGCGCCTGCCTGCGCGTATGGACAGGGCCTGAGGCCCATCGATCTTCCTTTCTCTCTTACCCCTTCGTGGCTTGGACTATATATAGACCACCGCCTCCTCCTAGTTAGGGTTAGCAAATATGATAGCTCATTCTTAGGTGAGCTTTGCTCCTACCTCTACTCTTGAGAGAGAGAGACTATCACTCCATGGAGTTCAAGACCTCCATGTGAGAAGATCCTGCGGGATATCGTCAAGACCCCATCATGGGAAGATCCGTCTAGGATACCATCAAGACCTCCTCTTGGAGATGAACGATACCTTGTATCTTTCCCTTTGTTGTTCATGTACCTTGTGGATCTTGTGTGTTTGATTGTCTAGTGGATGTGTGATTGGACTTGTTCTTGAGTGTTTCCCCTTGTGATTTCTCCCCGTTCTTCCCCGTGTTCTTTGTGTTCTTCGAGGGATCCCACTCCAATCGTGAAAGATCGACCTACACCGGGTTAGCCCCGTATCATATGGTATCATGCGCCACGTTTATCACGTATTTGGAGTCCTTCCCATCGTTTTCTAGCCTTCTTTTGCTTCATTTCGTCCTAAATTTCGAAAGTCCCCACGAAAAATAGCCCCAATTTTTTTTCTGATTTGTTGGTTTGATGATGTTTTGTTGATTTTGATCCATGGATTTGCTTGGTTTTGAGTGGCTCCCTGATAGAGGCAAAGGTGTCCCGATGTTTCGATGAGATGGCGGCTATCGTTTTCTGTGGGAGTCGACCTTGACGATCCGACTACGAACGGGCGAGACATCGCGCCTTAATAATCGCTAAACCAACTTCCGAGGGTTATTGACCACGCCGGAGCACGATCAACCTGACCACGAGGGTCTGTTTCCTGTGAGCAAATGAAGAAGAAGCAAGAAACTGAGATTGCAATCTGGATATTGCGAATATAAGAGGAAAGCTTTATTAATGAAGGTGGGGTTTTGTGATGTCTTGTCTGGTCGTTGAACACAAATGAAGTACGCGAAGTTGCAGCTATGGCGAACTTTTAATCTAAACAAAACCCAAAGTCTAAACGATGCCCTAAGGGCTGTATATATGGAGGAAGAGGGGGAAATTTCGTGGTCCTTGGGGAAGGGGTCTGAAACAAACCCTATCTCTTGTTTCCCCACACATAAGGACTCTAAAAATAGCCTATACTCAAGTATTTCAAAAATATATGGGCCTGGCCCAATAATAAGGTGACGCAGCACATAGAATAGCCTCTGGAAAAAAGTTATGAAGTAGCATCTTGTATATTTCGTCGAAGGCTTCATGCACTCATTATGGTGGCTTCAACGTCCTGAAATCACCACTTGTAACTCCGTTCTTGTTCCCCTTGCGCATGCCATCATCTCCATGCTTGTTCTTGCTCCAATGTTCATCCTTCTCCAAGCTAGGCCCTTCATTTGTAAGCAAAACAAATATATCCAATTTAGGCAGCATCCTATTCTCATGAACATTAGAATCATTACCAAGAAACGAAAGTACCTGGTAATTTAATTGGCGTGTGCGAGCTCTCGTAATTGGTCCAATATGTATAGCAGCAGGGGCTGTGGGTGTAACAATGGTATTGATGTCCTCATCATCCTCCCCTTCTTGAAATAAAGTCGTCCTCGACGGAAGTTCATCTTCCTCACCGAAATAAGGCTTCAAATCTGCAATGTTAAAAGTGGGACTAAACCCAAAATCTGCAGGCAGCTCAAGTTTATATGCATTATCATTTATTTTCTCTAACACCTTAAAGGGACCATCAGCACGTGGCATTAGCTTTGATTTGTGCAAATCAGGAAATCTATCCTTACGCAAATGTAACCAAACAAGATCTCCAGATGGAAACACAACATGTTTTCTACCCTTATCTCCACCAAGTTTATATTTAGCATTCATACGCTCAATGTTTTCCTTAGTTAACTCATGCATTTTTAAAATCAATTCAGCATGTTGTTTAGCATCAAAATTAACCTTCTCCGAAGATGGAAGAGGCAACAAATCAATAGGTGCATGAGGTAGGAAACCATACACAACTTCAAAAGGGCACATCTTAGTAGTAGAATGCATTGAACAATTATAAGCAAATTCAATATGAGGCAAGCATTCCTCCCACATTTTCTTATTATTCTTCAAAACAGCCCTAAGCATAGTAGACAATGTTCTATTGACTACTTTAGTTTGTCCATCAGTTTGGGGGTGACAAGTAGTACTAAAAAGCAGTTTAGTCCCCAACTTAGCCCATAAACATCTCCAAAAGTGGCTAGAAATTTAGTATCACGATCTGAAACAATAGTATTTGGCACACCATGCAAGCGAATAATTTCACGAAAGAACAAATCAGCAACATTAACATCATCATCGTTTTTATGACATGGTATAAAGTGTGCCATTTTCGAGAATCTATCCACGACAACAAATATGCTATCCCTCCCCTTCTTTGTTTGAGGTAAACCTAAAATAAAGTCCATAGATATATCCTCCCAAGGTACACTAGGTACATGCAAAGGCATATATAAACCATGAGGATTGAGTCGTGACTTAGCTTTTTGACATGTAGTGCAGCGAGCAATAAAACGCTCAACATCCCGTCTCATCTTTGGCCAAAAGAAATGTATAGCAAGTACGTCCTCCGTTTTCTTCATGCCAAAGTGTCCCATTAATCCTCCTCCATGCGCCTCCTGCAACACCAAAAGACGAACGGAGCTAGCTGGAATGCATAGCTTGTTAGCACGGAACACAAATCCATCATTAACGACGAACTTGTTCCACATTCTTCCTTCTTTACAATTCTGCATTACATCTTTAAAATCAGCATCATGCACATATTGATCTTTGATGGCCTCCAAACCAAATATTTTGAAGTCAAGTTGTGAAAGCATAGTATAGCGACGAGACAATGCATCATCAATAACATTTTCTTTTCCCTTCTTGTGTTTAATGACATAAGGGAAAGTCTCAATGAATTCAACCCATTTAGCATGTCTACGATTCAATTTAGCTTGACTTTTAATATGTTTCAAAGATTCATGATCAGAGTGTATAACAAATTCTTTGGGCCATAAATAATGTTGCCATGTTTCTAAAGTCCGTACAAGAGCGTATAAATCATTATCATAAGTAGAATAATTCAAACTAGGCCCACTCAATTTTTCAGAAAAGTATGCAATAGCTTTGCCATCTTGTAGTAACATACCTCCTAATCCAATTCCACTAGCATCACAGTCAAGCTCAAAAGTCTTATTAAAATCAGGAAGTTCGAGTAAAGGAGCATGTGTCAACTTATCTTTCAATACCGTGAAGGCTTCTTCCTGTGCGGTACCCCAAAGAAAAGGCACATCCTTCTTTGTAAGCTCGTTGAGAGGTGCAGCAATGGTGCTGAAATCTCTCACAAAACGCCTATAGAATCCAGCAAGGCCAAGAAAACTCCTCACTTGTGTGACCATTTTGGGCTGCGGCCAACTCTCAATAGCTTCAATCTTGGATTTGTCAACTTCATTTCCCTGTGGAGTAACAACATAGCCAAGAAAAGATACTCGGTCAGTGCAAAAGGTGCACTTCCGAAGGTTACCAAACAAAAGTGCATCACGTAGAGCAATAAAAACAACACGTAAATGTTCAAATGTTCTTCCAAAGATCTGCTATAAATCAATATGTCATCAAAGTAAACTACCACAAATCGTCCAATGAAAGCACGTAAAACTTCGTTCATTAATCTCATGAAAGTACTAGGTGCATTAGTTAACCCAAAAGGCATGACTAACCACTCATATAATCCAAACTTAGTTTTAAATGTTGTTTTCCATTAATCTCCCAATTTCATACGAATTTGATGGAGAATATTGTAGAGCATATCATCAAGCATATCATCTAGCCTAGGAATATGATGACGATAACAAATAGTAATATTATTAATGCCTCTACAATCAACACACATACGTGATGTAACATCCTTGTTTGGCACTAGAATAATAGGAACATCACAAGGACTAAGGGATTCACGTATATAACCTTTGTCGAGCAGCTCTTGTACTCGACGCATAATCTCCTTTGTCTCCTCTGGATTGGTACGGTATGGTGCACGGTTGGGTAATGATGCACTGGGAATTAAGTCAATCTAATGCTCAATCCCTTGAATGGGAGGTAATCCCGGTGGCACATCTTGTGGATAGACGTCAGCGAACTCCTGCAAAATATTAGTGACAGCAGGAGGCAAAGAGGAAGGCACGTCCTCGAATGAAAATAATGCCTCTTTGCATACAAAAGCATAGCAAACAGATTTGCTGAAATCTAGCTCATCAGTATTAGATTTGGTGGCAAATAAACATGCACTTTTTAATTTTATCTCAGAAGCAACACTAGATGGTTTATTATTAGGCTTCATTTGTTGCTCAAATTCTTTTGCCACAATCTGATTTTCACTCTTATTCTTGTCCCGTTTTGCTTTTTTAGCTCTATTAATATCATCTTTCAGAATGGAATCAGGAGTCATAGGAAGCAAAGTAATTTTTTTATCCTTATGAACAAGAGTATGCTGATTGTTTCTACCATGGTGTACAGAATTTTTATCAAATTGCCATGGTCGACCAAGTAATAAGGAACATGCTTGCATAGGTACCACATCACAATCAACATAATCAGCATATGTAGAGATACTAAAATGCACACGAATAGTACGTGTTACCTTAACCTTGCCACTGTTGTTGAACCATTGGATGTAGTAAGGATGTGGATGTGGTCTTGTGGTGAGAGATAGCTTCTCCACCATCTCCATGCTAGCCAAGTTGTTGCAGCTCCCTCCATCTATGATGACGCGCACATAACGTTCCTTCACAACTCCCTTTGTATGGAACAAATTATGCCTCTGATTTTGCTGAGCTTGTGTAACCTGCACACTCAAAACACGTTGAGCAACTAAACATTCATACCTGTCAGCATCTTCATGAGCCATGTATTGCGTCTCATGATCAGAATCATCTCCACCGTGTTCTTCACTTGTAGTAAGGACCAAAGTCTCCTCATCATAGTCACTAGCAGACTCATACCCACCATCCTCAGTAGCAATCATCACATGCTGAGATTTGCATTCTCGCGCATAATGTCATCTTCCCTTACAACGACGGCAAATAGTATCACTTGTGTGCACTGTTGATGCCATGGAAGAAGAAGAGCTCTGTGCAGGCCCGGCAGGTGCGTTCTTGGCAGATAGTGGTGGTTGTGCCTGCTTTCTTGTATCACGGCTGGAGGTGGAACCTGATGGAGGTGCTGGTATAGTGGAAGTAGAAGATGCACGCGGTGTCCATGATGAAGGTCGACCTACAGAAAAGTTAGTTCGCGCCAATGCTTGTCGATCCTGCACTTCACGTTCAGCTTTACAAGCAAGATGGAATAAACAAGTGATATTACTATACTCTTTGTACTCTAGAATGGTCTGAATCTCTCTATTTAAACCACCCATAAAACATGCAAGCATAGCTTCATTCTCCTCAACAATACCACATCTAATCATGCCAGTTTGTAATTCCTGATAATATTCTTCTACAGAATTTTTCCCTTGTCTCAAATGCTGCAGTTTTTAAAGTAATTCACGTTGATAATATGGTGGAACACAACGAGTACGCATAGCAGTTTTCAAAGCAGCCCAAGTAGCTGGAATAGGATATAATCTACAATGTTCAGACCACAATACACATGCAAAACTAGTGAAAGCACAAACAGCAGCAGCAACCTGTCTCTCCTCGTGATATTGTAAACATGTAAAACGTTGTTCAGTTTCTCACTCCCAAGTAAGATATACATCAGGAATGTATCTACCCTCAAACGGTGGAATATTCAATTTCAGTTTAGGAACATGGTCATGATCTCGTACTTGTTGTGGTGGTGCAGGCCTACCGTTGCGAATATATACCTGAGGTCAACCTGCTGGTGGTGGTGCTGGTGGCTGCATGTAGTTATTATTTTGACCAACCTCATCCTCGTAATAGTCCTCCACCTATGCAGTAGCAGCAGGAGCTATAGAAGCACCAACAGCAGTAGCAGCGGCACCAGAATTTTGTCCTGGCTCAATAGGAACAAGCTGTGCTCTCCCTATTGTATCGCGGCGTAGAACTGGTTGTGGGAGATGTTTGAGTAATTCATTGAACTTGGCGTCCAACTTGGTGTCAATTGTCTTCTCAATGTCATCCATCCTCTCCAATGCCTTTCCAAAGCTGGCCATCACGTATTCCACCTGTTGACCCAACATTTGATGAAACTTATCATGAAGCTCCTTCTTCGTCATGTTCTCCCAGTCAATTGCGTCGGCTTGTGTTCCTGCCATAGTTAGCAGCAATAGAAAGAGACAAGAATATGATCCTACAGACTACTGGAATATGGTGGTGGTGGGGTGTCACAAATCCGTCAAGCGAATCTCAAATTCTTACCAGTTCTTACCCAACCAGCAAGTGATCGGCAACCGTTGTAGTCAAAACTCTCAAAGCTTGGATAAAGCGATTACCAGGGAGAGTCAAACGCACGACGTAGATGAATGTGGAGCTTGGAAGGCTTATAAGATGGTAGCAAAAAGGGTCAGCAATAATCAGTTCAAGGATGCAAAGTTGAATAAACGTTCAACGACGGTACTGTGCTAGTCCTAGGCTAGACCGTGCTAGAGACGTGAGCCTAGAACACTAACAAAATCACGGCGCTGCACGTAAACAAGGGAAAAGCACACCCTGGATTTTTTTTACGCTCTGCTTTTTTGCGCTCCTCTTTTTTTTGCGAAAAAATCACTCTTCCCAGGTCAAACTGACAGGATGGGCACGAATTTTTCTTGACAATTGTTTTTTCGGAAATCAGGGCAGCGACGACGAAAAAGTGCGACAAAAACTCACTATGATGGCGAATGTCTCAAAGCACTCCCTGTGACCTAAAAATAGGATAGGGAAAAATATTTTCGGTCGCCGAAATTTTGGCCTAAAAACTGCCCGGGGGTCTCCAGACTTTTTTTTCGAAACCTACTCAGGCAAGGAAACACGAATCGGAAATTAGATGGATCTCGGAAACAAACCTAATACGAAAGGAACTCGAATTGGTGGTGGATATATGCTGGTAGGATATGGCAGCAGTGGTGGTCTATGATAGCGATGGTGGTATATGGATATGGATCAGTGGTATATGGAAGCGTTGGTGGGATATGGCAGCGGTGGTGGTATATGGCACTGTGGTGGGATATGGCAACAAAGATGAAGATGGTGCGGCGGCGGCGTGACAAACTGTGAGAGAACTTGAAACTCTAAAGGACTAAACACTAAGACCAGCAACTAGACACGATGATGCAATTGCAAATTCAACAAAGCAAAACCCTAAAAAGATTATGCAAAGGCTCAGATTGGTTCGGATATGATGAACTATCCCTAATTTTTTGTGTGGCTTTTTCGTGGACTGTAGGTATGAAGAACAGACTCGATCTAAACTACGAAAAACTGTAAAATCTCACCGAGAAACCTGGAAATCTGATACCACTTGATAGAGGCAAAGGTGTCCCGATGTTTCGATGAGATGGTGGCTATCGTTTTCTGTGGGAGTCGACCTTGACGATCCAACTACGAACGTGCGAGATGTCGCGCCTTAGCAATCGCTAAACCAACTTCCGAGGGTTATTGACCACACCGGAGCACGATCAACCTCACCCTATCTCTTGTTTCCCCACACATACGGACTCTAAAAACAGCCTATACTCAAGTATTTCAAAAATACGTGGGCCTGGCCCAATAATAAGGTGATCCAGCACCTAGAATAGCCTCTGGAAAAAAGTTATGAAGTAGCATCTTGTATATTTCGTCCAAGGCTTCATGCACTCATTATGGTGGCTTCAACGTCCTGAAATCATCACTTGTAACTCCGTTCTTGTTCCCCTTGCGCATGCCATCATCTCCATGCTTGTTCTTGCTCCAATGTTCATCCTTCTCCAAGCTAGGCCCTTCATCTGTAAGCAAAACAAATGTATCCAATTTAAGCAGCATCATATTCTCATGAGCATTAGAATCATTACCAAGAAACAAAAGTACCTGGTAATTTAATTGGTGTGCGCGAGCTGTAGTAATTGGTCCGGTATGTATAGCAGCAGGGGCTGTGGGTGTAACAATGGTATTGATGTCCTCATCACTCCCAAGTTTTCCCACTTTCCATCCACGAAATCTCTCCAATTTTGTCCCCGAAATCATCAATTTCCGCCCCAAAATTGAGTTCCTCGAGTTCATCCTCGGATTTGGAGCCCGGACATCTGGCCCGACCCCCGGACATCCGGCCACCCCGGACATCCGGCCATTAGCCCGGACATCCGGCTCCTGGAGCGCATTTTCGCGCAAGGTTTTGGACATCAGGTCCCGGACATCCGGCCAAACCCCTGGATGTCCGACCCCTGGGATTTCAGCTTTTCCCGTTTCATTGTTTTGACCATAAATTTCACATCCAGAGTCCGGTTTTCACGTTCTTTAGCTCGCTGAGTAGCTATTGACATCCCCCATCCAACTAGATAGGTTTCAACACCATTTGAATCCATCTTATTTTTGAAAATTTGGCAAGTTTGCCTAGGTCCTCCACCATATCATCCGCATTACCACCACCGACTTCCGCAACCTAACCCATTTTATTCCATATCACATTTGTGGTTATTTGAGTAGCGATTTGAGTCTCCTAAGGTGTTTAGGCTACTTAGGGAAGGTTGCTTCTTCATCAACCACCACCATAACTCCCGCATAACCTTGCCCACCATACCCTTCCACCAATCCAACTTAACCCAATTGTTGTTTGAGCTTGTTTGAGTTGTGGCTTGTGTCTCCTAAGGTGTTTAGGCAACTTAGGGGCGGAAACTTCAACTACGACACGTGTATAGCCAATCATTCCACTTCCGCATTGTCAAGTGCAAACCACCCCGCTTTCCGGTACCACCATTTGACATTTGCCTTTGGAGATTTTGAGTTTGCGATTTTTCCGTTTCCTAGGGTGTTTCGGCTAACTAGGAACGGGTCGACATCGGCAACACCGCCTCTCATCATTGCCAAGGACGGTAACCTCAACAACACCATTGTACATTCCCCTTGCAATTGCATTGGTAACCACATAGCCTTACTTTTGCGTTGCTTACCCATCGAGACTAGCCATTGAGTATTGCCGGCAATGTGACTTGTGCACATTAGTGATCATACTTCCCATAGCATACATACCATATCATCATGGTGCATATCTTGGTATCATATCTTGTCATAAGTTTGTTCTCGCATATACACAATTGCTATCTTGGTTTGTGCATTGTGCCAAAGTGGCCATACAAAAAAAAGCTTTTAAGCAAAGAAAAAGAGTGAACAAAGAGCTTGTAAGCAATAGCCATATCATCACAATAATCATATGGTATCATATCCGATCATCTTGGATCATCTTGTGCTAAAGCACCGGAACACCATACATATATAGCATACTTGGGATAGAAAGTTTATCCATTTTGCATCTTATAGGTTGTGCACAGGTGTCGTATCCGCCTATTGAGCAATCGTGCTAGCATCTCTCTTGAGTTGTGCAACACGAGTGTTTTCCGTGGATTCCACATTTTGTGCTCATTCCTTGGTTGCACGACCCCATTTATCTATCCATGTGTTTGTTTTCATGTGCCATTCTTTGCTATTGGTCTACTTATTTCACTTGCAAATTTGTGAATCTCTTTCAACATTATTGACTCTTGCTAACATTTTGCATCAAATTTTTTGTGCCCCTATCCTCCCCGAGCTCCACCATAAGCTTTATTTGATAGGTGCGAGTGAACAAGTCCGGTACCAATTCCACTATTCTTTCATTTCACATTGAGTGAAACGAGATACATCCTCAACTTTGGGAAAAGTAACTTGGTATTGTTTATCTCATTTCCTACTCACCTTTGCTCGAGTCTTGTGATGGATAGCCAAGGCATTTCACCTTTGGTCTACAACAACACCGACGAGTTTGATGCCACGAACAACAACTCTGACGCCAAGATGCAAGCTCAAATGGAGGAGATCAAAGCCCTCATCAAGTCCTACAAGCGATCTTCCTCATCTTTGAGAAGACGCTCAAGAGCACATGCTTCTGAGCTACCATCTCTGGCAACATCACATCAACATTGGCACCATCACCATAAAGAACGTGAAGGTCAAGAGCTCAACACCAATAACCACTCAACGACTTCACCATATCCCTTGGCATCTTCGCCAAGCGACTTCAAGGAATCTTCGCCTACGGACATACGGCATCTTCGCCAAAAAGAACCTCAAGGCTACGCTCAAGAGAAGCTCCCCAAGCTCAAGTCCGCAACTTCCACCAGCTACTACGACCTCGACACCGACAATGAGATTCCTTTCTATGGGACTCAAGAACCCAAGGAGTACCTCGAGTGGGAGCATTTGATGGACGACTACCTCAAGCTACATCAAGTTCGTCCCTAAGATCAAGTGAAGTGCGCCACAAGAAACTTCCACGACTACGCCTCGACTTGGTGGCTTCAAACACCTTCGGAGAGCTACAAGATGAGTTGGCCCAAGACGAATAGACCTTTGCGGCGAGAGTTCGTGCCTCCAACCTACACGGAACAACTTCGACGCCAATTGGAGAACACCATCCAAGGATCCAAGTCCATCAACAAGTACTTCAAGGAGATGAAGATTTCCTAGCAACGAGCCAGCGTGGACGACCCCATTTCGATGAAGTTCCACTTCATGATGGGATTGCACAATGACATCTCCAAGAATATCTTCCTCGAGAACTACAAGTCCATCGACGACTACTACATTGGTGCTCTCAAGGCGGAACAAGAACTCATGAAGGCCAAGGCTTCTCCACCCCAAGCACACTTCGCGACGACCAAGCTCTATGACAAGCATGAGGCTAGTACCACCACAATGTCCAAGCCCGACGAGCTCCAAGACAATGCTCCCAAGTTTGACTTCACCGCCATCCCTCTTTGTGGCATTCATGATGCTGAGTCTACTTTGACTCTTTTTCAAGACGGTGCGGCGATGAGTACGACTACGGAGACCCTCAAGGACGAAGCTTTGGAGGCGAGCGGCAAGGTGGCATCTTCGGCCTTCATCCACGGCGACAATGACGAGATGATCGAGCATGGTATTTTCCCTTCGGTCATGGAGGAGAGTTGATGCGGACCATCCGTCACTCATCCCCATGGACTCTACTACAACTCGTCAAGCACCTCGAGGACCAATGACAAGAGCACATGCATGCATTGTCGAAACCGAGGTTAACTCCTTCCTCTTAAAACTCCATTCTATTTCACACGAGAATTTGGTCCTACCTCAAACAGAAGTACTATGCATGATTAGGTGGCAAGTGGTTGATCATGGAGAGGCTAGCGCGAAGACCCAAGCACCTACGGTCGAGGAGAAGGAGGAGAGGAGCGACAAGAGAGAAGACGGAGAAGGCACAAGTACCTGGACACCCCGGGTGCCCGGTCCTCCTTCCCCCGGGTGCCCGGGCCTTCGGCCACCACCCCGGGCAGGCCCTCTGCACACCCCGGTTGCCCGACCCCGTGTGCCCTGGGTACTCGGCCGAACCTGGGAGGCGCCCCGGGTGCCCGCCTCTTGGCCAGGTGCCCCCCCCCTGCCACTGGGGCTGCTGCTCCACCCACGTGTGCCCGAGCCACCACTCCCCGGTGCCCGGTCCCCTCCAGTCAGCCACCGGCTCGGTTCGGGTGCCCGGCCCCTGCTAGCCCGGGTGCCAGGCTTCCCCCTGGCGTGGCCCAGCCCCACCTCCGGGTGCCCGGGCCATCAACCCCCGGGTGCCCGGCCCAGCTCCACCCGGCCTCGGCCTTGTCCGGGTGCCTGGCCTTTGCAGCCCCGGGTGCCCGGACCCTTCCGTGGATGCCTGCGTGCAAGTTGGGGCTTTTGCCCTTGTAACCCTCTCCCTCTCTTATTTCGACCCTAGACTATAAATACCCCCACTTAGCTCATTAGAGAGGATGGCAAAGTATATGAGATGATTATGTGAGCTTTGCTCCTTCTACCCACTCCTCTAGGAGATGAAGACCTCCTAGGTGAAGATCCCTAGTGGATATCAAGCCCCCATCTTGGGAAGGATGCCCATCATAGGATCATCAAGATGAACTAGTATCTTGTATCTTTCCTTTGTTGTTCCTGGATCATTGTGACCTCTTGTGTGTTCTTGGATCTAGCATATGTGTGATTGGATCTTGTCAATTTGAATGTTTCCCCTCTCTTGTGTTCTTCGTGTTCTTGGGGATTTCCCCTCCAATTAGTGAAAGATCTCCATCTAGGGTTCCACCCTACAACATTTTGGTATCATGAGCCATGATTTCTCACATAATTGGAGCCCCCTTCTTGTTTTCTAGCTTAATTTTGCTTGTTTTTGCCCAAATTCGAAAGTTCCCCACAAAAAATAGCCCTATTTTTTTGTGATTTGTTGGTTTGATGAGATTTTGTTGGATTTGATACATGGATTTGCTTGCTTTCAAGTGGATCTAGCATTCCCCCCATCCATCTCCACCTTTCCCTCCACGAAATCCACCAATTTCTTTCATCTTCCCAGGAATTTCTGCCCAAATTCGCGACCCTCGGGCACCCGGACCCCCCCTCGCGCATCCCCGCTGACCCCCGAGCCCCGGGCACCCGCACCCCCGGGCTGTTTGCCCCTGACCACCCCCGCACCTCCAAACCCCGGGCACCCGCACCCCCCCCCTTGAATCAACCCACCAACATAAAACCGTTTTGGCCATAACTTTCACTCCCGGAGTCCGATTTTGACGTTCTTTATCTCGTTGAGTAGCTATTGACATCCTCCATCCATCTAGATAGGTTCCAACACCATTGGACTCCATCACAATTTTGGCATTTTAGCATCTTTGCCTAGGCCATACCACCATCGCTTTCCACAACTTAACCCATTTTGCTCCATTTAGCATTTGTGGTTGCTTGAGTGGTAACTTGAGTCTCCTAAGGTATTTCGGCTACTTAGGTACGGTTGCTTCGTCTTCAACCACCACCACCATTTTTTGCATTGCTAACTCTGGAACCACCTACGCATTCTGCTACCACCCTTTGACATTTCCCTTGAGATTTTGAGTTCGCGGTTTTTTACCGTTTCCTAATGTGTTTCAGCTACTTAGGGACGAGTCTACATCATCTTGGTATCTACATCAAGAACACCGCCGCTCATCATCGCCACGAGGTCGTCATCGACATTGACCACTTCACCATTTTGACAACCTAACCGTAAGCAAGAACGGTAACCTCTATATCATCTTGGTATCGTGGTATCCCATCATTGTACATTCATTCTTGCCATTACATTGTTAACCCCTTAGCCCATTTTGCGTCACTTGCCTATCGAGACTAGCCATTGAGTATTGCCGACAATGTTACTTGTGCACATTAGTGATGCGTACCTTCCATTGCATACATACCATATCACATTGGTATCATCTTGGTATCATCATATCATCCCTTGCGTCACAAGATTGTTCCCACGTATACACAATTGCTTCTTGGTTTGTGCATTTTGCATAAGTGGCCATATAAAAAAAAGAATAAGCTTTTAAGAAAAAAGAGAGCAAAGAGCTTGTGAGCAAGAGCCATAGCATCATACCACATTGCACATAAGATTGTCATATCCGATCATCTTGGATCACCTTGAGAAGAACATCGGGAACATCAAACACATAGAATACTTGGGATAGAAAGCTCATACATTTTGCATCTTATAGGTTGTGCACAAGTGTCGTATCCGCCTATTGAGCAATCGTGCTAGCGTCTCTCTTGAGTTGTGCAACTCGAGCATTTTCCATGGATTCCACATTTTGTGCTCATTCCTTGGTTACACGACCCCATTTATCTATCCGTGTGTGTGTTTCCGTGTGCCACATATTGCTATTGGTCTACTTGTTTCACTTGCGAATTTGTGAATCTTTTCCAACATTATTGACTCTTGCTAACATTTTGCATCAAATTTTTGTGCCACTATCCTCACCGAGATCCACGATAAGCCTTACTTGTGTAGGTGTGAGAATTGACAAGATCCGGTACCAATTGTGCTATTTCCTTGATACATTATTGAGTGATCAATGATCCATCTTCAGCATTGGATAAGGTACATTGGTCTAGTTCTTTCCTTTCTTCCACTTAAATTTGCTCGAGTCGTGTGATGGATAGGCAAGGCATTTCATCTCTGGTCTTCCATGGCAACGACGGCGTGAACAACTACATCACCAAAACGACCATCTCCGGACTACAACGAGTAATGCGAGGCATTGAGCGACTCACCGCCGACATTCACCAAAGAGAAGCACGGACAAGGGACTACATCGACACCAAGTTGGACACACAATTGGATGACATCCGACACGTGTGGGCCAACTACAAGTCTTCATCCTCTTCGTCATCTTCAAGGCGGAGACGCTCGAGTCGCAAGTCTTTGGAACGTCCACAAGATGCAAGTACCACGCGACACCGTCAAGAAAACCTTCTAAGCACAAGAGAAGACCGCGAGACGAGCACCATCGACTACAACAACATCGTCACCACCGAGAGGAAGCATGACTACTACCACCACTTAGGCATCTTTGCCAAGGGTTATCAAGGCATCTTTGCCTTTGGACATACGGCATCTTCGCCTACCTCCGACGAGTACGCCTACTTCGGCCTTCATCTACGGCGACGGTGACGATATGATCGAGCATGGGATTTTCCCTTCGGTTATGGAGGAGAGTGATGATGTGCCATCTTTGGCCTTCATCCACGGCGATGACGACGAGATGGTTGAGCACGGGATTTTCCCTTCAACCACGACGACGTATGATGACTTGAGTGACTTGAGCCACCATATTGAGAGTGAGAGTGACTTCACCACTAGCCTCATATATGATGAGTTTCCACAATTCCCATGTGAGGAGAGCCACCAGCACTTGAGTGAGATGAGTGACTCCACCATATGTGACATTGAGTGCACCTACCATGAGGGAGTGAGTGAGCCACCACCACATAGAGAGAGTGAGGTAGTTGATAGGGCATGTGAGGCCATTTCGATTTCTAACAACTTAACCTCTACCTCTATTGTGTCTTCTCATCTGGTGCTAGGTCCCATATATGATGACGCGCCGATCCGTGACGACTTCGTCCTTCCTATGGACAAGACGATGGCCACGGTGGAATATGATGCACCACCCACATGGTTCCATCAAGATGAACATGATGACCACCATTTGGTCTTTGCCACCTCACCTACACCACTTGAGTGGAATGAACAAGGTAAAATAGGTGAAGGTGATGCTCTAGTCCCACTAGTGGACATTCTTGACATTGATTGCTTGCATGATGTTGATCCACCTATTGTCATGCTTCATGCTAGTGCGACTTCCCCATGCGATGATTTACCCATTTATGATGAGTTTGATGATTGCCATGTGGAGTCAATATTTCTTGTGATAATTCTCTCGGTCACATCATGTTTGCCAATCCGCTTGACTTGTCATATGCTATGCATGAGATCAACAATATGTCATATTTGCAATTCATCGTAGTGACTATGCATATGCCATCAAATTAAACCCAATTTGCACTTATGGCATAGATGAAAAGCCCATGGTTATTGGCATTTGTTTTTCTTGTGATGATATTGATATGCTCCCTTTGCATCATTTATCTCATATGCCATGCCATGACCACCTAGTTTCGGATATGCATTGTTTGCCATGTTGTCAATATTCTCCATATTATGCTTCCTCTATTGCTCATGAGGAGACCCCCATAGTTTCCTCATACCCATTAGGAGATTTTGCTACATCCCATTCTTTACATAATTCCCTTGATTGTGTGCACCATATGCTCTCCATGAATGAAAATGATATTATTGTGCCACACACTTGCTATAATTTGTGTCCCAATCATGTTGAACACAATAACTATCATTGCATGATGGATGACATATTTCTCTACCATGCCTCAAATTTCTTGAGCGATGCTTATCTTGTGCTAACACTCACATGCACATACACATCATGATGGATGATGTGTATATTTACCAAGCACACACTTTCTTTGGTTTGTGTCTCTTTTGTGTAGGTATGCATTCTACCTCGTCAACCTTGGAATCCCTGAGTTGACGAAACGAGCTCTAGAGAGCAATGATGACTTGGGATCCCTTGGAGTGTCTTTCCCACCGCTCTCTTCACGCAAAGACTTCGCGCATTTCTTCTACATGGCCCTCACTTGGCTATGGGTTATTGTTCATTACATATTCTATGCCCATCTTGCCATGTTCACTTTGCATGATATGCTTATTCCTATGCCTTTGCCATGCATTTGTGACCCATGCTTTGCATTACACATGATGATTGATTCTACTACTTGTATGTGTATTTGCAAGCTTGGTGCAGATATTGCTTGTTATTGCCATGTTCTACCTATGACCCATGCCTATGATGATACTATGATCTTGCTTTGTGCTCGTTCTTGCGATATGTCATGTGCATTGCCTATATCTCTTATTTGCTCACATGACATGATTGCCATGATTTCCTCTAGTGTGTTGCATGTTCACTCCACTAGTTTGCATGACTTGATTTCTATGCTTTCCCATGTTGCATTCAATTCTTGGATTACTTGCTCCTATCATATGTTTGGTTGCAACAATGTCATTACTTCACATATGCCATGTCCCATTACTTGTCACATGATTGATTTGATTGCCTCACACATGATGAACAATTGCTCTTTCTATTGTGTTGAGTGCCACACTATCTTCACCACACCATATGCACATTATACGTGTATTGTCTTGCACTTGACCCATGTGTTTAGACATTGCCTTTCATTTGGTGTTGTGAATGACTCTTATGCCTACCATAGACCGTTCATTGAGAGTCTTATGCATGCTTGCTATGATCTTGAGGTTGATGCTTTTTCTCTTATCAACCGTTTTAGCATCTTTACCTCATATTTACATGCTTGTTTCCATGATGTCCTTTATTGTGCTCAATTTATGTGCCTACATGACATGTCACACCACATGCTATACTTGATGACGACACTTGTTTGGTGAATCACCTCTTGAATGCTTGGTTTAGCACTTACGCTAACCACATTTGTTTTTACAAGTGTTTGTTATCTTTGCTACTTTTGAAGGAATCACAAGACGTTGCGACATTGGAGAGTGCCCATTTCGAGCTTCAACATGATGAGTACTTGGTGGTTGTCAACTTCTACACGGTGACGCCAACTCCTTCCCATGGTGATGAAGATCACGATCCGTGGACGGATCTCTCCCAAGGGGGGGGGGAGATGATGCGGAGCATCCCTTGCTCATCCCCATGGACTCTACTACAACTCGTCAAGCACCTCGAGGACCAATGACAAGAGCACGAGCATGGATCGTCGCAACCGAGGTTGACTCCTTCCTCCTCAAACTCCATTCTATTTCACATGAGAATTGGGTCCTACCTCAAACGGAAGTACTATGCATGATTAGGTGTCAAGTGGTTGATCATGGAGAGGCTAGCGCAAAGACCCAAGCACCTACGGTCGAGGAGAAGGAGGAGAGGAGCGACCAGAGAGAATACGGAGAAGGCACAAGTACCTGGACACCACGGGTGCCCGGTCCTCCTTCCCCCGGGTGCCCAGGCCTCCGGCCACCACCCCAGGAAGGCCCTCTGCACACCCCGGGTGCCCGGCCCCGTGTGCCCCGGGTGCCTGGCCAAACCTGGGAGGCGCCCCGGGTGCCCGGCCACTGGCCCGGTGCCCGCCCCTCACTGGAGCTCCTGCTCCACCCCCGGGTGCCCGGGCCACCACTCCCCGTGTGCCCGGTCCCCTCCAACCAGCCACCGGCTCGGTCCGGGTGCCCAGCCCCTGCTAGCCCGCGTGCCCGGCCTCCCCTTGGCGCGGCCCAGCCCCCCTCTGGGTGCCCGGGCCATCAACCCCCGGGTGCCCGGCCTAGCTCCAGCCGGCCTCGGCCTTGTCCGGGTGCCCGGCCTTTGCACCCCCGGGTGCCAGGACCCTTCCATGGATGGCTGCGTGCAAGTTGGGGCTTTTTCCCTTGTAACCCTCTCCCTGTCTTATTTTGCCCCTATACTATCAATACCCCCCACCTAGCTCATTAGAGAGGATAGCAAAGTATATGAGATGATTATGTGAGCTTTGCTCCTTGTACCCACTCCTCTAGGAGATCAAGACCTCCTAGGAGAAGATCCCTAGTGGATATCAAGCCCCCATCTTGGGAAGAATCCCCATCATAGGATCATCAAGACCTCTCCCTCATAGGATTAGGATGAACTAGTATCTTGTATCTTTCCTTTGTTGTTCTTGGATCATTGTGACCTCTTGTGTGTTCTTGGATCTAGCATATGTGTGATTGGATCTAGTCAATTTGAGTATTTCCCCTCTCTTGTGTTCTTTGTGTTCTTGGGGATTTCCCCTCCAATTCGTGAAAGATCTCCATCTAGGGTTCCACCCTACAACAAGAGTGATGATGTGCCTTCTTCGGCCTTCATCTATGGCGACGACGACAAGACGATTGAGCATGGGATTTTCCCTTTGACCACGGCGATGTACGATGACTTGAGTGACTTGTGCCACCATATTGCGAGTGAGAGTGACCTCGCCACTAGCCCCATATATGATGTGTTGCCACAAATCCCATGTGAGGAGAGCCACAACACCCACCACTTGAGTGAGATGAGTGACTCCACCATATGTGAGTTTGAGTGCACCGCCCTTGACGGAGTGAGTGAACCACCACATGGAGAGAGTGAGATAGTTGATAGGTCTCGTGATGCCATTTGCTTTTCTAACAACTTCACCTCTACCTCTATTGTGTCTTCTAATTTGGTGCTAGGTCCCATTTATGATGATGCGCCGATCCTCGAAGACTTCGTCCTTCCTTTGGACAAGACGATGGCCATGGTGGAATATGATGCACCCCCCACATGGTTCCATCAAGATGAAGATGACCACCATTTGGTCTTTGCCACCTCACCTACACCACTTGAGTGGAACGAAAAAGGTAACATAGGTGAAGGTGATGCTCTAGTCCCACTAGTGGACATTCTTGACATTGATTGCTTGCATGATGTTGATCCACCTAGTACCATGCTTCATGCTAGTATGATTTCCCATGCGATAATTTGCCCATTTATGATGAGTATGATGATTCTCATGTGGAGTCTATTAGTAGTGATGCCATGTTACATAGAATTTCTTGTGACAATTCTTTAGGTCACATCATGTTTGATAATCCGCTTGACATGTCATATGCTATGCATGAGATCCACCATATGTATTATTTGCAATCTCTTCATAGTGACTATTCATATGCCATTAAAATAAACTCAATTTGCACATATGGCATAGATGACAAGCCCATGGTTATTGGCATTTAATTTTCTTGTGATTACATTGATATGCTCCCTTTGCATCATTTATCTCATATGCCATGCCATGCCCACCTCGCTTCGGATATGCATTGTTTTCGATGTTGTCCATTTTCTCCATATGATGTTTCCAATGTTGTTCACGAGGAGACCCCCATAGTTTCCACATGCATGTTAGGAGAATTTTATCCATCCCATCCATTGCATGATCCCAATACTTGTGTGCACCATATGCTCCCCATGAATAAACATGCTATTGATGTGCCATATAATTGCATTCTCAATTTATGTCCCCATCGTGTCATACACAATAACTATTCTTTCATGATGGCTGACATGTTCTTATACCACGCATCAAATTTCTTTGAGCGATGCTTATCTTGCTCTAACTCACATGTGCACATACACATCCTGATGGATGATGTGTACATTTACCACACGCAGAATTTCTTTGGTTTGTGTCTCTTTTGTGTAGGTACCCATGAATACTTGTCAACCTCGCAATTCCACGAGTTGACAAAACGAGCTCTAGAGAGAAATGAGGACTTGGGATCCCATGGATTGTTTTTCCCACCGCTCTCTTCGCGCAAAGACTTCGCGCATTTCTTCTACATGGATCTCACTTGGCTATGAGTTATTGTCCATTATATATCATATGCCCATCTTTCCATGTTCACTTTGCATGATGTGCCCATTCCTATGCCTTTGCCATGCACTTGTGACCCATGCTTTGCGTTACACATGATGATTGATTCTAGTACTTGTATGTGTACTTGCAAGCTTGGTGGAGATATCTCTTGTTGTTGCCATGTTCCATTTGTGACCCACCCCTATGATGTTACTATGATCTTGCTTTGTGTTCGTGCTTGTGATATGTCATGTGCATTGTCTATGCCTATTATTTTCTCACATGACATGATTGCCATGATTTACTCTAGTGTGTTGCATCTTCGCTCCACTAGTTTGCACGACTTGATCTCTATGCTTGCTCATGTTGCATCACCCATGATTCATACTTGCTCATTTCATGCGGTTGATGACAACCATCTATATGCTTTGCACATGATACATATTGTTTCTTGTAATATATCTCCATGTGTTGCCTCTCTCATGCTAGATGATTTGCCATGTATTGAGTGCAATAATGTTTTTCTTCTTGCTCATGAGATTGCCCCCATAGCATTCTCGCATATATTTGGAGATTTTGACATATTACTTTTGAAGCATGCTTGTCTTACTTCTTTGCACCACATACCTAGTGCCATGAATATCGCCATTGTTGCATCATATTATTCATGCACTTGTGCTTCTAATGGTTATGTGCAAAATATGAGAACCATCATGATGGATGATTTGTTTATCTACCATGCGCATACGTTTTTTGTTTGTTTTGTGCATGTGCAGGATACTTGGACTTTGTGTCGACTTCCACTTCACGTGAGTTGACCATTCGAGCTCTTGAGAGAGAGCCTCTTACATTCTACCATGACTCGCTTCTACACCACATTTCCTACCACTTCAGCATTGTGAAGAATGCACAAGATCATGCCTTCAAGGTGACAACTTTCTTGAGCATGGATATTGCGGATCATACTACTTGTGTTGCTTGCACCATGAGACTTGTTGCTCATCTTAGACCACTTAATTGCGCACATGTTAGAGATCTTGCTTCGACTTGTCATTTTCACATTTCCATGCCTCATGACATATATACCTTGTGTGTGGCATCCAATTCTTGGACTACTTGCTACTATCATATGTTTGGTTGCAACAATGTCACTTTTTCACATACGCCATGATGAGGACATGACTACCTTGGATACGACCAAAAATATTGCATACATGTATATTTGTGAGGTGATTTCTAATGCAAACTATGCAATAATTTATTTATGTCATCCAGGACAAAAATACTTCACAAACTTTTGTGCCATGTCTAATTGCGGGTGTATGGGACATTTGTATAATCCACATATGAAGATAAGGGAGAAAGAGATGTTTACTTTCTATTCAAAATGTTCTCTCACGTCAATTTTGGCCCAAGAGAAGATAGAGCCCAAGTCTTTCATGTTCTGAACTCAGATTCGGACTGCACAAACATACCTGAATCAAAACGTCAATAACTTTTTCATCCGGACTCCAAATTGGGTGATTCTTTTTTTGTTGGAAAATAGATTTTGTACACTTTCCAACCCAATTGGATTCACCCTCAAATTCGTTCGGAGTGTTGATTTAGGACGAAACAATTTGATGCTGCAGCAGAATCTGAGTCAAACTACAAGTCCAAAGGTTTTATGTCACCTCCACTTGGGCCCATTGGCCTTGTACGACCTACAGTTAGTTTTAGGCTGCCTTGGGACGTCCTCCCACCTCCTTGGCCACCACCCCTTGCTCCTATATAATTAGATCCATCTAGTGGCTTTACCTTGGGTTTTGTTTAGATTAAAAGTTCGCCATAGCTGCAACTTCGCGTACTTCGTTTGTGTTCAAGGACCAGATAAAGGCATCACAGAACCCAACCTTGATCAATAAAGCTTCCATCTTATATTCGTAATATCCAGATTGCAATCTCAGTTTCTTGCTTGTTCTTCATTTGCTCGCAGGAAACAGACCCTTGTGGTCAGGTTGATCGTGCTCCGGCGTGGTCAATAACCTCTCGGAGTTGGTTTAGCGCTTGCTAAGGCGCGACGTCCTCGCACGTTCGTTGTCGGATCGTCAAAGTCGACTTCCACCAAAAAGCGATATCCATCATCTCATCGAAAGATGGGACACCTTTGCCTCTATCATGCCATGTCCCATTGTTTGTCACATGCTTGACTTGATTGCCTCACACATTATGAACAATTGCTCTTTCTATTGTGTTGAGTGCCACACTATATTCACTACACCCTATGCACGTTATGCTTGGATTATCTTGCACTTGTCCCATGTGTTTAGACACTTCATTTTATTTGGTGTTGTGAATACTTCTTATGCCTACCATAGACCTTTCATTGAGTGCTTGATGCTTGTTTGCTATAACCTTGAGGTAGATGCTTATTCTCTTGTCACACATATTTGCATCTCTACCTCACATTTACATGCTTGTTTCCATGATGACCTTGATTTTGCTCAATTCATATGCTTACATGTCATGTCACAATCCTTTGTCACACCCTATGCTATGCTTGATGACGACACTTGTTTGGTGAATCACCTCTTGAATGCCTGGTTTTGCACTAATGCTAACCACATTTGTTTTTTAAGTGTTTGTTGTATTTGCTCCTTTTGAAGGAATCACAAAACGGTGTGACATTGGTGAGTGCCCATTTCAAGCTACTAGACGATGAGTGCTTGGTGATCGACCACTTTGACACGGCACCGCCATCTCTTTCCCATGGTGATTTGGTTTTCGATTTGTGACGCCCTTGTCGGGGCGGAACGGAGGGGACCCCGCCCGCCGCGAGCACCTATGGGGCCGGAGCCCCTTCGTGAGTTCGGTACGAGGGCGGAGGAGGCACGGAGAGCAGATCGAGGCGATCTTGCTGGGAGTTTACCCAGGCAGACGCGATGGACGCAGAAACCCTCTGCTGCTTTGTGTTGTATTGGGCTCGGGAGCTTGAAGAGCCACAGTAGCAGCTGCACCGAGCGTGAGAGTCGCCCAGGATTCGAACCCCCTCCACGTTGTGCATGGGCCTCCTTTTATAGTGCTAAGGGGTCACCAACAGGTGTCAACATAGGAGAAAGGGGTAAAAACGTAAAAGAGGTGGTAGTTGGAACAGTGCGGAACAAAGGTGCTACTCTGCTTGAACAGTGGCTTCTACCTACTTTTGACAGAGGGGGACAAGGGCATTTAATGCCCGTCACCGTCGACTCCAAAAGTTCCCGCTCTTGCGTCTCCGTTTGCCACGGCGATGGATCCACCACCGTGGAGTGCCACCGCACCCCCCATGCTGCACAGCCATCCGCCACTCGTCTCTGGAGAGGGCTGAAGGTGACGCGTGGGCAGATGAGCTGGAGTGCGGGCACACATCGTAGCTCTCCCGGCAAGTACCTTGCCGGGGTCTTGATCTTGCCGGGCCCGGGAGGTTGTCGGGCTCTGTAACTTGCCGCTCCCCGGGCCCTCGCCGGGACGCGTATAGCGCCGAGGCGTGTCTTCTGTGATGTGATCTTCTAGTCTCCCCGGCGAGCTCCTCTCGCCAGGGCCTTGCGTGGGTGATGTAGTCTTGAGCCTGGAACGGCCTTCCCGGCAAGCTCCTCTTGCCGGGGTCTCTATCTTCTGTCTTGTACACTTTGTTCTTGAATGGCTTGATATGGAGCAGAGATGGTCTCCGGCAAGTACATGGTAGATCCAGCCGCGGGGAGCTGCGACTGCCCGTGCACAAGTTGGGGTACTGAGGTACCCCTACCTTAGTACACCGACAGAGCCCGGGCTGGGCCACACACGGTGCCGAGCGCTGTTGGGCCAGGCCCAAAACAGTGCACGGGCACACGAGGCCCATAGCGCATCGAATCCACTTCCGCCTCTGCCGCCTTCCCGTGCAACAAAGACGCGTCGATCTGGCGTCGTGGGATGGGACGTGCCCACGTTCTTTAATGAGAAGGACGGAACGCTCCCCACTTTCCCATAAAAACAGAGGAAGCAGGCGCGGTTCCCCTCCTTCGCTTTCATTGCTTCTTCTTCCTCCTCCAGAAATCCTCTTTGCGCTCCGCCTCCGCATCTCCTCCGCTGTTTCTTGCGTTTGTGGCGCTGCCGGATCCTTCGTCCTCCTTCCCTCGCCGCCTCCGCCATGGCCCCGAAAACCAGGAAGGGGAAGGAGAAGGCGGAGGAGACCAAGAAGGAGAAGTCCGAGCAGGCGGAAAAGCTCGCCCAGATGCGGAGGTAGAACGTCGTCTTCCCTTGTGCTCGGCGTGCAAGAACTCTGGGGCAAGTATTTCTTGTTCTGGGCCAAGAGGACCACGGCGCATCCTCGGACCGAGCTCATCCGCCGCACCATGGACAACTATCCTGGCGGGTACTATTTCTTTGCAGCCTTCTTCCACTGCGGTCTTTGTCCTCCTTTTTCTGAATTCTTCTGCGATATCATGAACACATACGGCTTCCACCTCCTTGATTTCACCCCCAACGCCATCCTCACAATGGCGGTTTTCGCACATATGTGCGAAAACTTCAGGATACACCCAAATGTAGCTCTGTTGGGCACTTCTTCACTCCTAGAGCCGAGCTCCCCCCCTCTCCGGAGGGATTTCTTGGGTTTTCCGTCCGAACTTGAAGGGGTCGACTTGCCGGGAGCTCGCGGCAAGTGGGAAGAGTGGCGTCTGATCGGTGCTGGATCGTCGAAGCCGAGCCGCAGCCCTTCACGCGCGCGCGCTGGCGCCCATTGTGCTTGGCAGAGACTGGAGCGAGCTGGATTCGGACGACATCAAGCTCGGCGTTGCCCTTATCCGGATTCTTCGTCTTGAGAAGCGGGCTGTCCGTTCTGCAGGTAGGCGCCGACTTCCTCCGCCGCTGCATTGCTCCTCTCCAAGACAGAAAAGGCCGGCCTGGGAGTCTGGCGCGCAGGGATATAATGAGGCTGCGCCCGGGCTGAACTTTAACTTCACGACGCTGAGCTGAGGGGATGGTCCGGGAACTCTTCAAATCGACCCGGCCCATCCGAGTGGTTCAGACTTCCCGGGAGTGGTGCCCCTTTGCAACAGCACAGCTCGGGATCGCCTCGCCATGATGATGCCGCGGCAACTCGCACGGCGTGAGCGCACATGGATTCCGCCGAGCCAATAGGCGTCCTCAACTTCTTCGACACTCTTGAGGAGGTGGCGAAGAACAAGGACGAGATCCGGGGGCTGACACGGGACACCACGGACCAGGAGCTCGCGTACATAGCTTCTCGGGCCGAAGAGGCCGCTGCAGCTGCAGCGGCAGGAGTGTTCGGCTGTACGCCCGAGGAGGCAGAGGCTGCAGAGGAGTCCTGCCAAGCGGAGGCGGCGGAGATCTGCAGACTGCTGCGACTTCCTCCCGGCACGCTCGCCGGGGTCCCCTCCCTGAGGCACTCCGGGATCCCCGGAATCGTGTCCGAGGTCGCGGCAAGAGGTGGCGCTGCCGGAGGGAGCCGAGGCGCCGCAGGGAGCGGAGGCGCCGGAGGGAAAGGGGTCGCAGCGCAGGGCGCTGGGTCTGGCGAGCCAGCCGGTGAGGAGGAGGGGGAGGATGCCGCGGTCGCCGAGGATGCCGGCGGGTCCACGGACCTTTACGACGACGACCTCTCCTCGTCGTCGGAAACCTCCCCGCCCCGGGCGAGCCCCAAGCGTTCTCCGCTGAAGCGCCTCCGCAAGGCTGCGACGGAAGCGAGTACGCAGGCCCCCCGGCAACTACCGGCTCGCCGGGCAGCGCAAGCTTCCCGGGGGAGTCGAGCCGCGCCGAGGGCGACCGGCGCACCAGACATGGCGGAAGCGACCCGCGCGCAGGCCACAGCAAAGGCGCCTCGCAGGTCGGCGCCGAGCGGACAGGGGTCTTCTCGGAGCGGAGCGGCGGCTCCGCCCGCTTCTCGGGTCCCGGCCGCCACAGGGGCTGGGTCTTCGCAGCCCCCAGCCTCGAGGACCGCCAAGCGCCCGAGAGGGCCTTCGCCTCCTGCTCCTCGCACCGACGCGACCCAGGTGGCGTATGATTTCTCCGCCTTGAGCGAAGACGACGAGGAGGAACAGGAGTAAGTACCCAAGATCTTCATCTTCTTAAATTTCGCCTTGATCATTGTTGAGGCTAATCTGGTTTTTGTGTTGATGTCAGGACCTTGACTGAGCGGGCGGCGAAGAAAGCCAAGGTGCCGTGGTCGAGGTCGCGGACGACTTCGCTGTCGAGGCGACTGGGGGCGTCTTGAGCCAAGCTTGCGGACCCGAAGGCTGTCCCGAGGAGCAGCCCAGCGCAGCCCCCAGCGTAAGTCTGGGTCCCGCACCTTCGCTTGCCGGGCGCGTCTGAAGGTTTTGGTCTTGTGCTCATATCTTGACGTGTCTGTCTTGTCTTGTGCAGAGATGGAGCCGCAGCGGCAGGAGCATCCGGAGGTCGCCCTCGAGGAGCCGGCAGTCCCTCCATCCCCGCCAAGGTTGGACTCCCCGGCAAGGGAGAGCGTCCCGCCAAGGGCGGGTACTCCGCCAAGGGCGAGTACCCGCCAAAGCGAGCAGCCTGCGGCGGCCACTCCGCCAAGGATAGTTCCCGGCAAGAGAGCCCGCCGCTGACGACGTCCGCCAAGGTAGGTTTTGCAACTTTGTCCTCTTGGCGTTGTCTCTTTTTGGATATTTGCTTGAACTTCTTTTGCTTTTTCTTCTTCTTCTAGATCTTCCTCCTCCCCCCGAGCAGATGGAGACGGAGGTTGTCGTTGAGGAGGAGGAGGACGTGCAGGGTGGCGGCGGCGACGCCCCTGTCGTCGAGGACGCGGCGGGAGCCGCCGGGCCATATGTGCCAGAGACCGCTCCGGCTGCAGACGCAGCGGCCGGAGAGGGGGATGGCGATCGTACCGCCGACCCGGAGGCGGCGGGAGCATCAAGTGCAGCGCCGGTCACCGACCCCTCCGCCGGAGAGGAGCGGTCCGGCTACTACTTGGAAGCCCCCAACGGTGTCTTCATCCAGGTACCGTGGGGTTCCTCGTCGCGAGCTCCCAGAGGGCGAGGCCTTCGATGGGGAGATCCTCGCCTCGCGGGCTTGAAGGTCGTCGAGGGCCCGGGAGCGACGGGCCCGATGAGGAGAAGCTGCCGTCGGCTCTGGCCCTTTACCGGGCGGACAAGCGGCTTCGCTTCGGGAGGCCTCGCCGCCAAGGCCGCCAAGAGATGGAGAAAGCGGCGGAGCTCAGCGCCGTAATCAGGCTGCTCTCCGCGAGGTGGCGGAGAAGCGCGAGCAACTCATTGGAGAGTATGAAGGGTGGTTCTTTGGAGAAGGCCGAGGCAAGAGCAGCAGCGGCTCGCCGGGTGGAGCTGTCGGCGAGAAGGAGAACTCATCCAGCGGAAGGTCAACCTCGATGTTCATGAGGAAGACCTTGCCGCTCGGGAACAGGCCCTTGGCGGGAACCGAAAGAGGCGAAGAGCGCCGCGGCTGCCTTGAAACCGCCAAGGAGGAGCTTGCCGCCAAAGTCGCGCTGCTGGAGGAGTTGCTGAAGGCGAGCGAGGAGAAGGTCGCCGCGCTCATCACGGAGCGCGAGAAGGACGCCCACACCAACTCAGAACTCCAGGGGTGTCTTTCCAAGAAGGGCGACGAATTGAAGGCCGCCAAGGACTCCATCGAGGGTCTTGAGCTTCAAGTCTCTGCGCTGAAGGAGTCGCAGCGCCGCCGGGATCGGGAAATCAAGTGAAGGAGGAGCTCGCGAGGAGCGAACCTTGTGGCCAGCACCAACAAAGCAGCCGAGGACTTCCGCCCGTGTCGTCGAGATATGGACCGAGGACTTGGTATCTTCTGCGTCCGCCATTGACCGAGAGCTCTCTGGCGCCAAACTGGAGCACCTCATCTACTCCCGGATCAAACCTTGCTCACGGTGCCAAGCTCAGCCTCTTCTTCTTGGGGATCGCGCGGCCCTTGCAAATCTGCGGAGAAGATCGCGCAAATTGCCGAGGAGACTACTTGGTCAGGCGCTGGAACCACGGAAGCGTCTTGACGAAGATCGTATACGGAACCCGGCATAAACCTCGCCAACGTTCTTCGCAGCTTGCCGGCCGACGCAAACATGGAGGCTCTGAAGGAGCAGGTCGCCCACATCATCGCCAAAGTGAACAAGATCTCCAGGATGGAGGGCGACCGCGTAGACTAGGCCTCCTTTATCTTTATTTCTTTTAGTTGCTGCACAGGTTGCTATGAACTCATTAGTCATTGCGACTAGTTATTCCTTGTAAGATATTACCTTTATTTTGATCAGCATATGCAGTGTTATCTCCCTTGTTTTGATTCTCAACTCCGCATGTTTCAACTTTATGCTTCTAGGAGTTTTGCCGGCAAGGAGCCCTTGCCGCGGGCGCTGAGTGCCGAACTCGAAGCAACCCATTGGCCAAGGTCCTACCGGCAAGCAACCTTGCCGTGGCCCGTCGCAACGCACTTAGCTTGCTGAGCGGACTCGAAAACGAAACAAGGGCGCAACACTTTGTCGCAGCTCACTTAAATCGTTGAGCGTGCTCGAAAACAAGATAAGGGTGCGGCTAACCACGGGCAGGTTCCTCCGAGCACAAGTTTCCCATGCAAAGTGTGGTTGTTCAAGGAAGGCAACTTAAAATTTAAAATTTTGAGCTGCTCAAATCCTGACAACTTAGCTTTCGTGCTCTATGCACTCTCCGGCAAGCTTCTCTTTCTTGAACAACACTTGGTTCATCCTCCATTTCCTTCCCCCCCGGCAAACTTGTGCACGAGGAATGTTTCTTCTGTTTAAGAGACAAGGAAAGAGAAGAAGGAAAACAAGCGTATGGCCTTTCGGCGTGCTATTGCTTGCCGGATATGTGTGTCGTACGAAAGATGCCAAATAACTCATGCAAATAGCAAAGAAAAGCATGGGAAAAGGCAAATAGCGCCAAACACAGAAACTTTATTGCTGCACGGGGTCTGCGCCCGGCTTTGTACAAAGGGTTACATGCAACGGCGGCAAAGCTTTTGTACAAAAGGTGGTTGCCGGAGCGGATCACGGCAACCGCGCCTTATGGGTAAAACTTGCGAAGATGCTCTATGTTCGAGAGTTGCTCCTTTGGTAAGCCTTCTTCGGTCTCGGCGACAGCGCCGGGCCTCGTGACTTGTCTCACCCGATAAGGGCCTTCCCACTTCGGCGTCAACTTGTTGGAATTCTTGGCGGACTGAACACGCCGAAGAACAAGGTCGCCTTCCTCGAGACTCTGGCTCGACCTTGCGGCTATGGTAGCGGCGCAAGGCTTGCTGGTATCGAGCAGCTCGTCTGACAGCACTCGAGGCGTCCCTCCTCGAGGAGCAATCGTCATCTTGCCGCAGATTGCTCTTGCTCGAGCTCATCATAGCGAGCACTCGAGGAGATCCGTATACGAGTTCCGGGGAGAACTGCTTCGCTCCATAGACTAGAGCAAAAGGTGTCGTCCGGTGGCTCGATTTGGTGTCGTTCGATTGACCAAAGAGCCGCGGCAGCTCCTCTATCAATTTCTTCCGCACTGCGCAGCACTGTCGAAAGTTCTTGTCTTGAGTCGCGCAGACTTGAGATTGGCCCTTTACGCTGACCGTTGCTCCTTGGGTGAGCAGCGGCTTAAACAGACCTTGGCGCCAAGGTCTTGGGCGTCTTGCATGAAGGTGCGACTAGTGAATTGTGTACCGTTGTCGGTGATAATCTGTTAGGGATCCAAGCGGCATACAATTGACCAAGAACTTGATTCACGATCGGTTGTCACCTTTCTCACTGGCTCCACTTCGGCCACTTTGTGAACTTGTCGATTGCTACATACAAGTACTCAAAGCCCCGACGATCTTGGGAAGGGCCGAGGATATCGAGCCCCGGATCGAGAAGGGCCAGGATAAAGGGATTGTTTGGAGAGCTTGAGCTGGTGATGAATTTGCTTTGCATGGGCCGCACGCTTCACACTTGGTTACTAGTGCGATTGCATCTTGAGGGCTTCTTGCCAAAGAACCCTTGCCGAAAGCTTTCGGCAAGCGCCCTTTGCGCCAATGTGGTGGCCGATATGCCTCCGTGTATCTCGCTAACAGCTTACATCCATCTTCCCCGGAGATGCACTTGATCGACACCATTGAGCCTTCTTACATGCAGCTCGTTGTCTACGAACTGGTACATACTTGACTGTCTGGTTATCTTTTCTATTTCTTCCGGGTCGTCGGGAAGTTCTCCAGTTTGCAGGAAACGGACGATCTGCTGTGCCCATGCCGGAGCTCGGGGCTCAACGGCAAGGACTAAAGGCGTGAGGGCTGCTGCGGGAACCTCAGCTTCTACGGCAAGGATCTCTGGTTCTGCCGGAGTTGAAGGTCCCCCGGCAAGCTCGCCGGGGCGAGGCTTGTCGGGAACATTTGCTTCAACTGCACAGATCTGAGGACCTGCAGGAGCAAACTGTTCCTCAGCGTTCTGGCCGTTGATCTTGGGGACTTTGGCGGCGGCCTCAGGGAGATCCGCCGGCAAGTAGTCGCCGGAGACCAACTTTCTCTTCTTGGACTGTCCTATTGATGGCGTGACAGATGGTTGAGTCAGCTTGAGCAAGAAGGTCCACGGTTCCTGAGTAACTTCATCGAAGCACACTTTGAAAGGCCATCTGCGATTTCATTCTGAGCTCTCGGGACATGCTCCATCTGCAAGCCTTCAAAGTGCTCCTCAAGCTTCCTCACTTCATCTACATAAGCTTCCATCAAAGGACTCTGATAACTCTTGTTAACTTGCCGGACCACCAACTGAGAATCTCCACGCACAATTAACTTCTTGATCCCAAGTTCGGCCGCAATCCTGAGACCGGCGAGCAATCCTTCATATTCAGCAGTGTTGTTGGTCGCTTGCTCCTTTGGGAAGTGCATCTGGATAACGTACTTGAGGTGCTCTCCGGTGGGCGCGATGAGCACCACGCCGGCACCGGCGCCTTGCAGCGAGAAGGCACCATCAAAGTACATTACCCATTCACTTGTTGCTTCTTGTACGGGTGTACTTGTTTCTTGGACTTCTTCATCAGGTGTTGGGGTCCATTCCGCTATGAATTCTGCCAAAACCCGGCTCTGTATGGTTGAAGTACTTTCAAACTTGAGTCCAAAGCTCGACAGCTCCAAGTGCCCACTCAGCGATCCTGCTGTTGCCTCCGGGTTGTGCAATATCCTCTTCAGCCGGGAAGCGAGTGACCCTTGTTATCTCGTGTGCTCGAAGTAATGGCGCAGCTTTCTCGAGGCCATGAGGAGGCCGAAAAGCAGCTTTTGCACACCAGAGTATCTTGATCTAGCCCCCTGAAGAAGGGAGCTTACAAAATATACTGGGCGCTGCACCATCTTCTTCCGCACTTCATCCTGTCCCTGGATCTGGTGGCGCCGCGAGTGCCCTCGCCGGCGTCCACCCTTCCGCTGGCGTCTCCTCCGCCTACCGCTGGCTCCGGGGGCGGCGGGTGAGACGCAGACGGGTCTGCAACCCTCGAGGCCCTCGTCTTCGGGGCCATGGCGGAGTTGCCGATGAAGTTGCTGACGAAACTGGAGAGGTTGATGAAGAATGCGGCCGCGCGAGCGCCGGATCAGGTCCGCACAACCTCGACGCCCCCTACCTGGCGCGCCAAAGATGTCGGGGCGGAACGGAGGGGACCCCGCCCGCCGCGAGCACCTATGGGGCCGGAGCCCCTTCGTGAGTTGATGCGAGGCGGAGGAGGCACGGAGAGCGATCGAGGCGATGCGGCGGGGAGATTTTACCCGGCCGGACGCGATGGACGCAGAAACCCTCTGCTGCTTTGTGTTGTATTGGGCTCGGGAGCTTGAAGAGCCACAGTAGCAGCTGCACCGAGCGTGAGAGTCGCCCAGGATTCGAACCCCCTCCACGTTGTGCATGGGCCTCCTTTTATAGTGCTAAGGGGTCACCAACAGGTGTCAGCGTGGGAGAAAGGGGTAAAACGTAAAAGAGGTGGTAGTTGGAGCAGTGCGGGAACAAAGGCAGCTCTGATTGCTTGAACAGTGGCTTCTACCTACTTTTGGCAGAGGGGGACAAGGGCATTTAATGCCCGTCACCGTCGACTCCAAAAGTTCCCGCTCTTGCGTCTCCGTTTGCCACGGCGATGGATCCACCACCGTGGAGTGCCACCGCACCCCCCATGCTGCACAGCCATCCGCCACGCGTCTCTGGAGAGGGCTGAAGGTGACGCGTGGGCAGATGAGCTGGAGTGCGGGCACACATCGTAGCTCTCCCGGCAAGTACCTTGCCGGGGTCTTGATCTTGCCGGGCCCGGGAGCTTGTCGGGCTCTGTAACTTGCCGCTCCCCGGGCCCTCGCCGACGCGTATAAGCGCCGAGGCGTGTCTTCGTGATGTGATCTTCTAGTCTCCCCGGCGAGCTCCTCTCGCCAGGGCCTTGCGTGGGTGATGTAGTCTTGAGCCTGGAACGGCCTTCCCGGCAAGCTCCTCTTGCCGGGGTCTCGATCTTCTGTCTTGTACACTTTGTTCTTGAATGGCTTGATATGGAGCAGAGATGGTCTCCGGCAAGTACATGGTAGATCCAGCCGCGGGGAGCTGCGACTGCCCGTGCACAAGTTTGGGTACTGAGGTACCCCTACCTTAGTACACCGACAGCCCTCGATTCAATCGTACACTAATAATACACGCAAATGTGTACGATCAAGATCAAGGACTCACGGGAAGATATCACAACACAACTCTAGACACAAATTAAAATAATACAAGCTTTATGTTACAAGCCAGGGGCCTCGAGGGCTCGAATACATAAGCTCAAATACACAAGAGTCAGCGGAAGCAACAATATCTGAGTACATACATGAGTTAGACAAGTTTTCCTTAAGAAGTCTAGCACAAAAGCAACATCGATCGAAAAGGCAAGGCCTCCTGCCTGGGAGCCTCCTAACTACTCCTGGTCGTCGACGGTCTCCACGTAGTAGTATGCATCGGCGGTGACATCTGGCTCCTGGGCTCCGACATCTGGTTGCATCAACCGGAAAGAAGAAGAAATGGGGAAAGGGGGAGCAAAGCAACCGTGAGTACTCATCCAAAGTACTCGCAAGCAAGGATCTACACTACATATGCAACATTATCAAAGTAAGGCTGTATATGTGGACTGGGCTGCAGAAATGCCAGAATAGAGAGAAGGCCTAGTCCTATCGAAGACTAGCATCTTCTGGAAACAATCATCTTGTAGCAACAAGAGGGAGTAGAGTAGCATAAAGTAAAGTAGTAGTAGTGTTATCAACCTCGGCCAGAGATCCTTTCTCGACTCCCTACGAGAAAGAAAACCCAGAGCCATACTCTCCAGTTATCATCGCAATCCAGTTCTCATCACCATCCAATTCTCATCTCAAGTATCCAGTTCTAGTTGTATCGATCGGGATACAACTCCAAGTGTCCGTTACCGTAGGACATGCTATCGATAGATGTATTCTTCCCTGCAGGGGTGCACCAACTTACCCACCATGCTCGATTAACTCCGGCCGGACACACTTTCCTGGGTCATGCCCGGCCTCGGCCAAACAATACGCCGCAACCCGACCTAGGCTTAACAGAGAGGCCAGCACGCCGGACTAAACCTATGCCCCCAGAGGTCATGGGCCATCTCCCCGGGAACTCCTGCACGTTGCCTACGCGGCCAGTGAGCAGACCTAGCTACCTCCTTCAACAAGGCAGGCACTTACGCAGTCCAACCCGGCGCGCGCCACTCAGTCGCTGACGTCTATTAAGCTTCGGCTGATGCATATGATGCAGAACGCCCATACTATGCCCACGTGATGGTTAGTGCTATCAGGCCAGAAGCCCCTCGGATCAAATATCCAAATCGTAGTGGATTAGGAACGCGTGGTAACAAGCAGAGACTCACGAAAGATGTGACCCCGTTGCCCCGTCTCGACTACTTGCGGCAAGGGCTAGGAATGCCCGGCCACGCCTCGTATTCAGCTCTCGGGTACCCTCCAGGTCAACCCGTCTCCACATCACTCGCGGGTACCCCTCAGGGTCGACCCGCCTTTCCAAGTAACAGTTGTAAAGTCCAAGTATCCGTGTGTCCAAACATCAAGGGGAAAACCCGAGGAATCACCCCCGATGAATTCCACTCAATGTAATCATCAAGGTGAACGTAAGAGGAATCACACCCGAGGTTCACACTTGAGGGTTGCACGATAGATTCATATCGGAAGTGGTTAAGGCGGAATCACCCTCGATGACCACGACCGAATAGCTACACTACAGGGTTAACATTGGAAGTGCTATAGAGGTCTCACCCTCGGCACTCGATAGTAACCTAGTAGTGTCGAGCAACTAAGGGGAAAGTGATGTGCGGTGCCGGGGCCTGGTCTTCGATCCCGTCGATCGGGTCTTCTATGATGAAGCAGGGGCAACAAGGACAAGTTGGGGTCACTGATGGATCACTAACCAACATATACTCAGCAGTTTAGGATAAGCAGGTAAGGTACAACAGCAGATACAAAAGTAGGCTATGCATCAGAATAGGAGCAAACAATAACAATAGCAAAATCTAATGCAAGCATGAGAGAGTGGAATGGGCGATATCGGGATGATCAAAGGGGGGGGCTTGCCTGGTTGCTCTGGCAAGGAGGGGTCGTCGTCGACGTAGTCGATCAAAGGGACGACATCGGTCTCGGGGTCTACCGGAGAGAAGAGGGGGAAGAAATAGTAAATATAAAGCAAACATAGCATAACAGGACAACAGGCAGAGCTAGACGTGTTCTAACGCGGTGCTACACGATACCGGCGAGGGGGGAGTCAACCGGGAATGTTTTCCCGGTTCCGGACCTGTGTCAAACAGATGACCGGAGGGGGAAATTTCCATGTTCAGCATGCTAGGGGCATGTGACAGATGAACGGACCGCGTATTCGGATTCGTCTCGTCGTTCTGAGCAACTTTCATGTAGAAAACATTTTCATCCGAGTTACGGTTTAATTTCTATTAATTTACGAAGATTAAACCATTTTCTGGATTTATTTATATTAACAGAAAATGAATTGTGACGTCAGCTGAGTGTCAGCATGACATCAGAAGGTCAACAGACTGGCTGACTGGTCAAACTGACCGGTGGGTCCCACCTGTCATAGACAGTGGACTAACAGAACTTTAAACTAACTAAAAGAGGTTAAATTAACAGCTAGGCCCCTTATGGCAGTGGCAGATTAGATTACTATTTACTTTTAACAATAAAAACATTTTAATTAGCTTAATTAGCGGTGGGGCCCATACGTTAGTGGCTAGGGCTGCCAGTCGGCGAGCCGACCGGGTCAACCAGTCAGCCCGGGGCCCGTGGGGCCTGGCTGGCGGCGACCACAGGGTGGCCCTGTGTCGGCCACATCGGGCGGCGGCGCCAGAGTTCTTGTTGGCGAAGCTCTCCGGCGGCGAGTCCGCCGGAGAGGCACATATCTTCGCTACAGAACACCAAATCACGCGTTTTCACTTGTGTTTGAACGCTGACGCTGTCGCGCGTCGAGTGGTGCCACTGGACCGACCGGAGATGGCCGGAACAGGGAGCTGCAAGGTCGCCGGTGGCGGTGGTGTACATTAGCTCAGCGAAAACGAAGAGCTAGCGCGCTCACAAGTGATCTAAAGCGTTAGGCCGCACCTCTCGAGTGCCCCGAGCACGATGGTGTGCTCGGACGGCCATGGCATCGATGGAAGCGACGACGATGAGCGGCACAGCGAAGCTGAGCTCAGTCGTCCATGGCGGCGATGTTATGCGCAGCAGCACGAGGGGAAGGCAGGGGGAGGATGTGCGGTGCTCACCGTGCGGGCGCAAGGAGGCCCCATGAGTGAACGGGAGCGCAGAGGGAGGTCGAACCAACAACGACGGTGTTCGACGACCCGCGGAGGAGGAAGAAGGGGATCCGACGCTTCGGTGCTCCCCATCCCCAGCTGAGGCACCGGTCGATGGAGAGGGCGATGGCGGAGGTCACTGACAAGGTCAGCGGGCGCGGGGTCGCCGGTGGCCGCGACAACGATGTAGGACGACGGCGAGGGCGCTTGGGCCACGGATCTGGAGGAGAGGAGGGCAGAGCGAGCGAGGGAGAGGAAGGAAGAGTGGCAAGTGGGCGAGTGGGAGGCGAGGGGGCCGAGGCGTTGGGGAGGCGCAAGCCTTATCCCATCGCTCGGACGTCGCCGGTGAGGCGGGTCCGGCGGGGACGGCGCCCTGGGGGCGCGCGCACCGGGAACAGAAGCGTGATGGGAGCTGGGCAGCTGGTTGAGGTGCCCATGGGGGCACGGTGGCACTGGGCGGTCGGCCCGATTGAGGGGGCCTTTTCCTTTTTCTTTTGTTTTTTTATATTCCAGCAGCATTTTGCCTTTTTCTTTTAGCCATTAGGACTTTGCAAAATTATGTCATTGGCCAAGATAATTTCAAGGAATTATTGTGCCTTTGCCACAAAAAGGTTGGGAGGCTTTTGGAATAGTTGCCAATTTTATAAATTAAAAGGCATGTAATTTATTCTTTGAGTCCTTTGTTTTAAGTAGTTTAGGCCACTCAAACCTTTTACAAAAAAATGTTGGTTCACCACCAATATTAACAAATGATTATTTGCCACATGATGAACATTTAGTTTTCATGAAAGAAGAAGCAAATATTTGACATGCAATTTGAATTTGACTTTGAAGAAGATTTTGGACAAGTGGCCTTTTGGCATGATGATCATGATGACATGACCTTCATTAGGGGGAGATTACTGTAGTGTGATGCTGGGGATGTTACGAATCTCCTCCACTACAAGAAATCTCGTCCCGAGATTTAAGTGGGGAAGTAAAGAGCAACTTCGGGAGAACTGACCCTAATAGGGTTAATTATCAAATGAACAATTCAGGGAATGAGGTAGAAAAATCTCTCGAGTTGAAACTTATTAAAACATCGAGAGCGAAGTATGAAGGTACAATAGGAAGTTTCAAACGAATGGACAAACGATTGATACCTGAACAGAGTGTGAGAAAGGGGTTCAGAGCATCGGGAATAGATCATCTCTCGAAAGGTGGCTCGTGACATGATACGAAGCCAAATGCAAGAATATTTCAGAATCAAAGATATACAGGAGAGTCAGGTTCCGAACCTATGGAACTGTGGGTTATGGGCCCACCATGTGGGTTAATAGAAGAAAGGGGGCCGATAGCAAGGCATGTCAGACGATAGACTGTCAGTTATGTTGGCAACAACGTTGGTACCAAGGGCAAGGGACGAAGAGAACCATTTTCCTACTCGTTGAACGAGGCAGACCAATAGGCAAAGTTCTTGTCCATCGGGGTTACTGGGATGTAAAAGAATAATAATGTGGTCACCTCGACAGAGTTGTAAACCGAGGTGTTTCCATAAGCAGGGAATTATTTCTGCTTATAACATATATAGATCACAAGAAAGGTTGAGCAAACCAATGGAAAGGAAAATGTGTTTATCGAATCAAACAACCCAAAGGAAAGGAAGATGTGTTTACACATAAGAGTTGGGATTATAGCCCTCCCAAGGGGAAGCGGAGCAGGATATACATGATATGACAACAAGTTCAAAATCATTTAGATAAAGGGGGCGAGGGGATAATCATGATATTACCCATACAACGATGTTTGGATAATAGATCAAGAAACATTCGACAGTGTGCTTCCAATGTTCATGGTTGATATTCGGAATACCTCAGTCATGCTTCGAGGTAGCATTAACTTGGTGTTACAAGTAGGGGCTGGAGTTGAAGATCACAAGAAATACTCAAAGAACGATTGCAGGAATAGCAAGGAGTCCAAGTATAACCAAGACATGATCAACATGTGTTGGAAAGAAGATAAGGGGGTTGTCAATGATAATTCAAATCATTGAAGGTCAAGGATGGTATTTCTCACCATGAATTCAATTGTCATTTCAACAGAAGTCAAAATGTTGATGCTGATCACGACGCCTTTGTCGAGAGGCTCTATGAAGATGCCATCGAACAGCAACGACATCAAGCAAAAGGAATGATGAAGCAAAGGCTATTGGAACCACGTATACGACACAAGCTCGGATTCAAGCTTGTTGTTCAAGGAGGAATGATAAGATGAGGAAGATTGACGTAAGCTTCATTCATCGTCAAAAAGTTGTGCTCCAAGAATAAGGATCAGGTAGCATAGTTAACATTTAGCACGATAATGATATAGCCGAGCAGGATAGGAATGACTTGCAGGATTATTAAACTCGTAAGCAATGAAAATTACTTAGAGTTGTTGAATCCGAGTGCGGGATCGATTCTCTTATCGGTGTTCTCGAATGACTAATAACTCAAAAACCCGGGGGAAATCTGCAAATGTTGAAAAGCGGTACAAGATGAAGAATCATAGGAAGCAACACGGTTCCTTTGATATTCTCGAGATGCCGGAGGGTAATACTCAAAGGAAGATCAAAATTAGGGGGTGCAGAGATGTATTGATCTGCAGAAGACAAGAGTTTTAACTTGTCCGAGAAATGGAATCAAAGGAGAACAATCATGGTCGGAACCATGGGTGCAAAGGACCAAACATAGTTACTAGATGAACTTATAACAAGGGGATTATTATTATCACAAGAAGCCTCTATGATAAGTTCCACATCGGGTCCATGGGCTTGAACACAAAGTTCAAGGTCGACTCCCACTTCTCCAATGCAAAACCTTTCATTCACTTCTCGCGTTCAATGAAGTTGTAGTGCCGAAATGTTATCTGGCAACACACCAGAAGAGTATGACTCGTGAAAACTCTCGGGTTCACACGGATTAGAGAAGGCATAGGTTCAACCCATAGGGGCATCTTAGGAACATATACCACAAACCTCAGGAGTAATATAACACAAGCTCGAAGGTAGAGCATGGTTGAGAAGGCAGAGGATACAATTTATCAAAGGCATTACGTATCCGAGTCAATGTTCAAGAGGTTATTGGATATGAAGGACGTTGTCGGATAAAATCCAACAATGATCTGGTGGTCCACATAGGATCTGATGTGAGTATCGGTACCCAACCAAAAGAAGAAAGAATGCAAAGGCATCGGATTATAGATATATCTGGATAACTTCAAAGCTTGATTACAAAGGAATTACGATTTTCATATTAGAAGATCAGAAGCAGAGGCTCTGATCAAAAGATAATTGAGTTGAATCGATATAGATCGACAATCAATCAAGGTTTCATTTGCCAAGAACAAGCCCATGTTCGGAGTGACGTTTGAGCCGGAAGGATGAATGCTAGGATCTGATTGAGGATTACGAGCATTCGTGACATATTGGATCAAGGGACTCGAAACGATAGTGACAGAGGATGTCAATGAAGATTACCAGAAATATGGAATTAACCATAATCCAAGCAAACAAGAATTTCAATAGCAATATGCTTTTGAGGATTTTTGGAAGATCAGATAGTATTTCCAAGTATTTAGGAAAGCATAGGAACAACTGGGGATGAACGAACCCCGGTTAAGTGAATTATCCGCAGTGCAAAAGAAGCTACAAAGCAGAAGGCACAAAGGATTCTTGAAACAATGGAGAGTACTAGGGGCATCTTGTAATGACAGGATCAACTGGGGATGGAGGTACAAGCGACAAGGATATTATTCACGGGGATTATCGGTGGTCAGGAACTGCAAAGCAGTGGGCTCAGGGTCTCGGGAAACATCGAGGAGTATCTGCAGAATCTTCTGACAAAGCAAGCGATCATCTGCAGTGAAGGGGCCCTCCGGAAGGAAGAAGTTACGAGATCCTAGAATCAAAGTTAGTAAAATGTTTAACCCAAATAGACGAGAGATTAGAGTCCCAGAGTATAGACGAGGAATAAAAGATCCGAATACCACCCAATGGCGACGTGGGCCCGTAAGACACACAGCCAATGTTAGTAAAAGTTTTTCAGTGACTAGACTCAACTTCGGCCAAGGAGTTGGAAAGGGGGCTACCTACAGGCAGTTGACTCTGATACCAACTTGTGACGCACTCAATTCAATCGTACACTAATCATACACGCAAATGTATATGATCAAGATCAAGGACTCACGGGAAGATATCACAACACAACTCTAGACACAAATTAAAATAATACAAGCTTTATGTTACAAGCCAGGGGCCTCGAGGGCTCGAATACATAAGCTCGACTACACAAGAGTCAGCGGAAGCAACAATATCTGAGTACAGACATGAGTTAGACAAGTTTGCCTTAAGAAGGCTAGCACAAAAGCAACATCGATCGAAAAGGCAAGGCCTTCTGCCTGGGAGCCTCCTAACTACTCCTGGTCGTTGACGGTCTCCACGTAGTAGTATGCATCGGCGGTGACATCTGGCTCCTGGGCTCCGACATCTGGTTGCATCAACCGGAAAGAAGAAGAAATGGGGAAAGGGGGAGCAAAGCAACCGTGAGTACTCATCCAAAGTACTCGCAAGCAAGTATCTACACTACATATGCAACATTATCAAAGTAAGGTCAGATATGTGGACCTGGCTGCGAAATGCTGAATAGAGAGAAGGCCTAGTCCTATCAAAGACTAGCATCTTCGAAACCACCATCTTGCAGCAACAAGACGGAGTAGAGTAGCATAAAGTAAAGTAGTAGTAGTGTTATCAACCTCGGCCAGAGATACTTTCTCGACTCCCTGCCAGAAAGAAAACCCAGAGCCATACTATCTAGTTATCATCGCAATCCAGTTCTCATCACCATCCAATTCTCATCTGAAGTATCCAGTTCTAGTTGTATCGATCGGGATACAACTCCAAGTGTCCGTTACCATAGGACAGGCTATCGATAGATGTTTTCTTCCGCAGGGTGCACCAACTTACCCACCACGCCGATTAACTCCGCCGGACACACTTTCTGGGTCATGCCGGCCTCGCCAAACAATACGCCGCAACCCGACCTAGGCTTAATAGAGAGGCCAACACGCGGACTAAACCTATGCCCTGTGGGTCATGGGCCATCTCCCCGAACTCCTGCATGTTGCGTACGCGGCCGGTGAGCAGACCTAGCTACCTCCTTCAACAAGGCAGGCGCTTACGCAGTCCAACCCGGCGCGCGCCACTCAGTCGCTGACGTCTATTAAGCTTCGGCTGATGCATACGACGCAGAACGCCCATACTATGCCCACGTGATGGTTAGTGCTATCAGGCCAGAAGCCCCTCGGATCAAATATCCAAATCGTAGTGGATTAGGAACGTGCGGTAACAAGCAGAGACTCACGAAAGATGTGACCCTGTTGCCCCGTCTCGAGGACTTGTGGCAAGGGCTAAGAATGCCGGCCACGCCTTGTATTCAGCTCTCGGGTACCTCCAGGTCAACCCGTCTCCACATCACTCGCGGGTACCCCTCAGGGTCGACCCGCCTTTCCAAGTAACAGTTGTAAAGTCCAAGTATCCGTGTGTCCAAACATCAAGGGGAAAACCCGAGGAATCACCCCCGGTGAATTCCACTCAATGTAATCATCAAGGTGAACGTGAGAGGAATCACCCCCGAGGTTCACACTTGAGGGTTGCACGACAGAGTCATATTGGAAGTGGTTAAGGCGGAATGACCCTCGATGACCACGACCGAATAGCTACACTACAGGGTTAACATCAGAAGTGCTGTAGAGGTCTCACCCTCGGCACTCGATAGTAACCTAGTAGTGTCGAGCAACTAAGGGGAAAGTGATGTGCGGTGCCGGGGCCTGGTCTTCGATCCCGTCGATCGGGTCTTCTATTATGAAGCAGGGGCAACAAGGACAAGTTGGGGGTCACTGATGGATCACTAACCAACCTATACTAAGCACTTTAGGATAAGCAGGTAAGGTACAACAGCAGATACAAAAGTAGGCTATGCATCAGAATAGGAGCTAACAATAACAATAGCAAAATCTAATGCAAGCATGAGAGAATGGAATGGGTGATATTGGGATGATCAAAGGGGGGGCTTGCCTGGTTGCTCTAGCAAGGAGGGGTCGTTGTCGACGTAGTCGATTACAGGGACGGCATCGGTCTCGGGGTCTACCGGAGAGAAGAGGGGGAAGAAATAGTAAATATAAAGCAAACATAGCATAACAGGACAACATGCAGAGCTAGACGTGTTCTAACGCGGTGCTACACGATACCGGCGAGGGGGGGAGTCAACCGGGAATGTTTTCCCGGTTCCGGACCTGTGTCAAACAGATGACCGGAGGGGGAAAGTTCCATGTTCAGCATGCTAGGGGCATGTGACAGATGAACGGACCACGTATTCGGATTCGTCTCGCCGTTCTGAGCAACTTTCATGTAGAAAACATTTTCATCCGAGTTACGGTTTAATTTCTATTAATTTACAAAGATTAAAACATTTTCTGGATTTATTTATATTAACAGAAAATGAATTATGACGTCAGCAGAGTGTCAGCATGACATCAGCAGGTCAACAGACTGGCTGACTGGTCAAACTGACCAGTGGGTCCCACCTGTCATAGACAGTGGACTAACAGAACTTTAAACTAACTAAAAGAGGTTAAATTAACAGCTGGGCCCCACTACTAGGGAAAAGCCTAGCAGCAGCGCGGGTTTGGGCACCCTCAGTAGCGCGGGTACCGGCGCTACTAATAAGGCGCTACAGCTAACGTGTAGCAATAGCGCGTGTTGACACACGCCATCGCTACATTACCTAATTGCTGCAGCGTATGTTTAGAAAGGGCGCCATGGTATTAGCTGCAGCATTGCGTTTTGGTGTAAGCGCCATGGTAAGCCGGCGCCATCGCTAAATCCCCTCGCTACTACTAGTTTTATTAGTTTTTTCCCCTGCAGATTTGTTTTTTATTTGTTTTGCATTTGAGTAGGCTTTATACAATAATCTTTAGCATATACATACAATTAGTCTCATCAAATCATGTCATCATCATAATCATCATCCAACACAAAGTGGTCTCGATCTCATCATCAATCTCGAAAATAGCGATACAAGTCTCGATTACTTGCAAATACATCGTCATCCATCTAAACAATGATATACATGAGAATAGCTATCACTTTGAGTACATGAGTTCAGATCCCTCTCTCGCATTAGCGTGAACCTAAACTAAGCATCAAGGTCGCCGAAACCGAAAACCGTACACCTTGGCCTTTCACTCCGCCACTTGTCGTATATATACTCTGGCGTAGCACTTCTTCGCCATTTATGATCTATGCACCTGCATCGTCACATGAGTCGATGATATGCAACATATATAGTTGAGCAACACAAAGAGACAGACTTGGCAAAAATAGAAACAACATATCATAAGCATAAATAACAAAGTTCATCGTACCCAAATGACCTAACTAGAGTGATTTTTGCTAGTCGAGGAGGACGGTTTAATTACATCACAAATAAAGTTTCACCGCATAACTCAAAGTTTTGTCATAAAAGAAACTATGGACTAAACGGACACATTGTCATATATCGACAATCACTCCAAAGATGTCATGCCATCCATCCAAGTCGTGGAGATAGTCATCGAGCTTTGTGAAAGGCTTCATGTCGAGACGCCGAGAGGCTATCCATGTTCGGACGCCTTCCCGCGACATTTGTCCTTCTCGCATGGAACATCCTGTTTTTCCGACGACCTCATTCATGATGATTTGGGAAAGTTTGCGCTGGATGTTATAGAACTCAGCTCAAAGTCGATGATCCTCGATATCTCCTGTGTCCTTTGCCCATTGCAGAATATGGGCATCGCTATATCTAGGTGCCATGTGAAGGTTCCGTGATCCCGTCGGTACTCCGGCATGTGGTGTAGGACATAGAATCCATCATTAAGAGAATCGCTCGGTTCTTTGGATGGAGCGAAGTCGGTCTTATGGCTGAAGGCGTGCGCCGCCCTTTTCTTCTTGTCCCTAACATCTCCACCCCTTGCTTGGTAGTAAAACATAGCACCGTCGAGAACATCTTTGATGTGGGTGTAATCCTTTTTGTGAATGTTCTTCGACGAGTCCAAGTAAAGAGCGTGGGAGAATCGGGGGTAGAGGATGATGAGGACGGCGCGCCCGCCGCTGCGCAAAATAAGTACACCTCAAATTAATTAGCCTCCACCGTGCAAATGAATTATTGAAATCGAAGGAAGGATAGCAGCGCGGATGACTTACACGGGATGATAAGGCACGAGAATCGCCTCCTTGTCCTTATTGGCGAGCATGAAACTGACGATGTAATCCTCGCAGATTCACGATCTGTGCGCACAGACTCCCAAGAAGGCCTCGTGCATGTAGTACGGGTCAGCGACACGATATGAGCTATCTACTCAACCCCAATGATGTAGCTCATGTGCAAGGCATAAAGGCGGACAAAAGTAAAATCCAGCTTCTTCACGTGAAACATGTCGAATATGTAATCGAATCGGAGGAAGAACTTTCCGGGAAGCCCTTGACGCACGACATTTGCTGCGGAACATTAACCACGAGAGTGGGTATCCCGGATCTTCGAGGCGATGAGGCCTTTTCTACCCGCAAAGACATCGTCATGAAGTCTCCTCGGATCGCCGAATCTGGCCCGTAGCGCTGTTTCGTAGGATTGGTTTACCGATATGCCATTTATCCGCATCGGGATATCTACACGGTCCCGGCCGAGGCTGCCGAGGCGGCTGGATCATAGAATCAACTTTTTGCCTTTCCTCGCTCTCTTCCTAGGCTTCTTTACCACCGGATGGTCGCCAATAACACGCTGAGACGGTAATTGAGCATCGACTCATGATGCTCAAACCGAGGAGGCGCCAGATAGACATACCGTTCAGCGCCATCGTCATCCTCATCCTCATCCATGGCGACGTCATTAGCCTCTAATGGAGCCACCGCTACCCCGTCCGCTATCACCCAACCCGACACCCGACGCTAATTGGGTAGGTGGGGTGTTGATGTTCATACCTTGCCGAGGCTGCGTGCTCGTGGGTGTGCTCCGGCCGCCTCGCACGGCGGACTCTTTGGCCACAACAGACCCACCCATTGCAACAATCACCAAGCCGCAGGTCTCGTCGTCATCCCCACTAGTATTAGGAGGCAAAATTCGTGGCCCGGCTTGACATCGCCACGGAAACCTTGAAGACGCTCGGGGATCGGCGGTTGTGGAACAATGGTTCCTTCGCTCCATTATCGTCCCTTCCCCACGCCCACCTTCGCTCGCCGATGGTGTACAATATGGTGCACGGGTTTCGTCGGCTCGCAAATAAAAGTCTCGCGACGTGAGACATCCGAAAGGCAACGAAAACGGGAGATTATACATTTATATTGAAGGGGCCGTGGAAGATACCGTGAGGGCATCGAGCTCAGCTAAAGAGGAGGCACCACCGAGCACGAACAGTGCGGCGGTAGTCGGGGAGTCTTGAGGGAGCAAAAGGGAGCAAAAGGGAGCCGGTAAGGGAGCATGTGCTGCCAAGAAGTCGCAAGGGAAAGTCCTCTGCATTTTTTGGATTTTCCTTGTCCAAATGTGAACGCCCGTCACCAAGGAAGTAGATAAATCTGCAACCGCTTTGTTTTGCGGCAGCTATCGCTGTTGCGATCGCTCGAGATGATTTCTTCTCAACCGCAATCTCAACCTTCTTGTCGATGCTTTCTCCGATTAACCTCCGTCTTTCCTTTCTCTCCTCCGTGGTCTCACGGTAGTACTTCTTCCACGGGCGCCGCCTCCGACACCGCACGCGCCCATACGACGGTCGAGTATCCACCGTTGTCGCTTCAATATGTTCAACGCCGGCTGAATGGAGTGTCCCACAGGCCTCGCCAATGCCTCGACGGCGAAGTCGCCGCCGCAATCCGCGCTGCTCTCCGCAAAAGGCACAAGGATCGTTTATAAATATGACTAACGTGTGCAATCGAATTGATCGAAACTAAAATTACCAAGAGTCTCATGAACTCCGTAATGACCGTGTTGTCTCATAAACCTTCTTGATGGGTCCCAACGGTGGCGGGCCCTCGGGACGCCACGCTCTGCGGGACGGTGAAATCCGCCAAGGGGTCAGGATGCCCAGACTCGCGGCTTCAAGCGCCCTCCTTGGCCCATTTGGACCTCTTTCCGCCAGAACCACGGCTTCCGAGGTGGTGGGTCCCAATGTTCCTCTTTGAAGCCCCTTCATGTACTTAGACTTTTCTTTGGCAGCTTCGCCTCGCAAGCCTCCTTGAATATTTGAAACTGCTCTTCCGTGATTGTCGGACTTTCCTTTACAATCTCGGAGTAGGGTTCCCGTCGCTGATCTTTGCTTTCTCGATTTTTCCAGCGGCCAACGCTGCTAAACTTGGTCATGGCGTGTTTGTTTATCTTCTTCATTGCGGGTCATTGTCCGGATCTTCATAATCCTTCTCATTCCGCCCGGAACAATAATATCCGTGAAACTTCTTTGGGAGGAGCTCCTCATATTTTCTATCTTCTTTAGATTCTCATCGCTGATGGTGGCGGTTGTCCGTATGATGCAGCCTATTTGATTGCCGTAGCACGCTGCTTCCTCGGGCGCTTTTGGCTCAAAATTGCCGTTGTCCACCTCCGTGACCACCAGTCTAGTAGTCCTGAGTTTGTTAGGAACCCGTTGCTTCTTCGCTTTCGGTGCTACACCGGATCCGCTCTCGAGGCAGCACCGGTCTCGCGCCGGTCTCGATGCGGTCTCAATCTCGATGCGGTGTCGGCCTCAAGACCGTCTCTGTATCGGTCTCAAAGACCGGTCTGCGTGTCGGTCTCGATCCCGATGCGGGCCAAGAACAACATCTGCTGATCGTCGGTAAAGCTAAAAATTCGCTCGCCGCCGGTAGACGCCGCCGCAATCACCGTAACCCCGTCCTTCATCGTTGCTAGCCATGTTTCCTATGATTAAATCTAGTCAATTAATTCTAGACCTAATAAAATGAATAATGACATAAAAAGGACTATTGTTTTGCAGAATGTTGACTCCTTCTTGGTGCGGCAAATCCGGCACTTGATATGTCCTAGTTTGAAGACAAGTCATGCCGAAATTCACGGAAATTTCGCATGACCTTTGCTAAAAAGTGGACAAATCGAGAACCTGAAATTTGCCTGAATGTAAATGAATCAACATTCCGCAAAACATAGGCCACTCAAAGATCATTCACTCGAAACAACAAAGCCACCACTTGGGCACAATCGAACAACTTCAATGAAAAGATATGACATGACCACTTCAATGAAAAATAAAATTTGCCTAAATTCTTTTCCTTGAAAAATAGTGGTCTTTTGAAAAATCAAAACCTTTGCCAATCTACTTAACCTAGCTTCTTAATCCAACGAACCTAATTAACCTACCTATTTAACCTAGTTGGTTAATCTTGTTTACCTAGATAATTAACCCTAATTAAACTAGTTAACGCAGCTAGTTCTCTGTCAAAGCCTAAAATAAATTTTTGCACTAATTAACATGGATAATTAACCTAATTAAACTAGTTAACTCGACTAGTTCTCCGTCAAAGCCCTAACTAAGTTTTTGCACTAACCTAGATAATTAACCTAATTAAACTAGTTAACCTAACTACTTCTCCGTCAATGCCCTAACTAAATTTTTGCCCTAAAACCTAGATAATTAACCTAATTAAAACTGGCTAACCTATGCATTAGAGAGAGAGGAGGGTGGGGCTTACAGATGATGGCTCCGTGGTGGCGACGGAGGCGGTGTGGTGGCGAGGAGGCGGGCGTCTCCGGTGACGGCGAGGGAGGCAGGGCGTCTCCGTGACGGCGAGGAAGGTGGCGTCGACGGCGGCTCGATGGCGCTGACGAGGCGCAGCGTCTCCGTGGCGTTAGGGGCGGCTCGGTGTCGCCGACGGCAAGACGGCTCGTGGTGGCGGCGTCGGCGGCGGCGAAGTGTGGGGCGACGAATCGGGAGACGGCGGCGCGCGCGGGGTGGGGTTTGAGGGATTTGGGGGAAGTGGTGGCCGGGGCGGGGGAAACGGTTTTTTGGCTAAGTCAAACTTAGCAGTAGTGCGTTCAAGAAACGCACTATAGCTAAGTTAGCTATAGCGCCGTCAAAACGCGCTGCTGCTATAGCTAATTTCCTATTCGCTTCTATAGCGGGGTTCAGGGCACGCGCACGCAGCCACGTTAGCTATAGCGCCTCTTACAAACAAACGCCGCTATGCCTTCCTCCGATTTTTCACTTTTTTCGCTTATTTTGCTTTACATTTTATTTTTCCGTTTCTCCTTTTTCTATTTCTTGCATTTTCATTTAAATTTCTATTTGTTTATCATCTTATTTTATTTTTGTTAGTAGTAGCGCTTTTCCCCGAAACGCCGCTAACTCGTGATGTAGCAAGAGCGCGTTTACGCTAAGATCGCCATCGCTATGCGTAGCCTAGCATTCTACCAATGGGAATATTAGTAGTAGCGCTTTTTATTCAACAGCGCCATCGCTAAGTTTGTGTCTCAGAGCTGTTTCTAGTAGCTCACATCGCTAAATAGCACTAGCGCTGTTTTTTGAACCGCTGCCGCTAAGATTCTGTATAGCCTTTTCCTAGTAGTGCCCTTATGGCGTTGGCGATTAGATTACTAATTACTTTAACTATAAAAACATTTTAATTAGCTTAATTAGCGGTGGGCCCGTGACGTTATCGGGTGGGGCTGCCCAATCGGCAGATTGACCGGGTCAACCCGTCAACTAGGGCCCGTGGGGCTGGCCGGCGGCGACTTTCGGGTGGCCCTGTGTCGGCCACGCCGGCGTCGACGCCGGAGTTGCGCCGGCGAGCTCTACGCGGCGGCGAGTCCGCCGGAGAGGCACGGATCTTCACTACAGAACACCAAATCACGCGTTTTCACTTGCATTCGAACGCTGACGCTGTCGCGCGTCGAGTGGTGCCACTGGACCGACCGGAGATGGCCGGAACAGGGAGCTGCAAGGTCGCCGGCGGCGGTGGTGTATGGTAGCTCGGCGAAAATAAAGAACTAGCACGCTCACAAGCGATCTAAAGCGTTAGGCCGCACCTCTCGAGTGCCCCGAGCACGATGGTGTGCTCGGACGGCCATGGCATCGATGGAAGCGACGACGATGAGCGGCACAGCGGAGCTGAGCTCGGTCTTCCATGGCGGCGACATTATGCGCAGCAGAACGAGGGGAAAGCAGGGGGAGGATGTGCGGTGCTCACCGTGCGGGCGCAAGGAGGCCCCGTGAGTGAACGAGAGTGCAGAGGGAGGTCGAACCGACGATGACGGCGTCCGACGACCTGTGGAGGAAGAAGAACGGGATCCGACGCTTCGGTGCTCCCCATCCCCAGCTGAGGCCACCGGTCGATGGAGAGGACGATGGCGGAGGTCACCGACAAGGTCAGCGGGCGCGGGGTCGCCGGTGGCCGCGACAACGATGGAGGACGGCGACGAGGGCGCTCGGGCCACGGGTCTGGAGGAGAGGAGGGCGGAGCGAGTGAGGGAGAGGGAGGGAGAGTGGCAAGTGGGCGAGTGGGAGGTGAGGGGGCCGAGGCGTCGGGGAGGCGCAAGCCTTATCCCCTCGCCCGGACGTCGCCGGTGAGGCGGGTCCGCGGGACAGCGCCAGAGCGGGCGCAAGCACGGGGAACAGAAGGGCGCAAAGGGAGCTGGGCCGGCTGGTTGAGGTGGGCCGAGGCCCATGGGGGGGGCACGGTGGCGGTGGGCGGTCGGCCCAGTTGAGGGGGGGGCTTTTCCTTTTTCTTTTGTTTTTTTTTATATTCCAGCAGCATTTTGCCTTTTTCTTTTAGCCATTAGGACTTTGCAAAATTATGTCATTGGCCAAGATAATTTCAAGGAATTATTGTGCACTGCCACAAAAAGGTTGGGAGGCTTTTGGAAAAGTTGCCAATTTTATAAATTAAAAAGGCATTTAATTTATTGCTTAGGTCACTGTTTTAAGTAGTTTAGGCCACTCAAACCTTTTACAAAAAAATGTTGGTTCACCACCAATATTAACGAATGATTATTTGCCACATGATGAACATTTAGTTTTCATGAAAGAAGAAGCAAATATTTGACATGCAATTTGAATTTGACTTTGAAGAAGATTTTGGACAAGTGGCCTTTTGGCATGATGATCATGATGACATGACCTTCATTAGGGGGAGATTACTGTAGTGTGATGCTGGGGATGTTACACGATCCGAGGTCGGATCTTTTCCAAGGGGGAGGCGATGATGCGGAGCATCCTACGGTCATCACCATATCAAGAGTCCGTTTGGCAAGTGACACGTGCGACCTCTACTTCTCATACATAAAGGTGAATCTTCTCCTTTACACGTGTTCACTTGACCCCTTTGAGGATGGTATACTACTTGTTACTCCACTCGCGTGCATGCATAGGTATTGCCGGAGCATCACAGACGACGAGGAGTGCAAGTACCAAGGAACAACTACACCATCCGTGAGGGAAGCCTGTAAGCGACGACGGAACAAGACGAAGCTGCTGCAGCTAAAGCGGCCGGACATCCGGGCCAGAGGCCGGTCATCCGGCGCCTGTACAGCCTCCACGGAGCTGCACCAACAAGACGGCCGAAGCATCAGCGGCCGAACATCCGGCCCATGTGCCCAGACATCCGGCGCCTCGGCAATCCCCGGACATCCAGCGCTCTCCCCCGGAAATTCGGCGCCCCAATCCAAAGAGCACCGAGACCAAGGTCACCAGCCCAGACATACGGCCCGCAAGCCCGAACATCTGGCTCCCCGCGAATAGCCCGACCCAGCACCCAGCCGGACATCCGAAGCCTGCCTGCGTGCATGGACAGGGCCCGAGGCCCATGTATCTTCCTTTCCCTCTAACCCCTTCATGGCTTGGACTATATATAGACCACCCCTCCTCCTAGTTAGGGTTAGCAAATATGACAGCTCATTCTTAGGTGAGCTTTGCTCCTATCTCTACTCTTGAGAGAGAGAGACTACCACTCCCATGGAGTTCAAGACCTCCATGTGAGAAGATCCTGTGGGATATAATCAAGACCCCATCATGGGAAGATCCATCTCGGATACCATCAAGACCTCCTCTTGGAGATGAACCTTACCTTGTATCTTTCCCTTGGTTGTTCATGTACCCTGTGGATCTTGTTTGTTTGATTGTCTAGGGGATGTGTGATTGGACTTGTTCTTGAGTGTGTTCCCCTTTTGATTTCTCCCCGTTCTTCCCCGTGTTCTTCGTGTTCTTCGAGGGATCCCACTCCAATCGTGAAAGATTGGCCTACACCGGGTTAGCCCCGTATCACCGCCGCTCCCCATGCCCACCGTAGGCCATCGTCTGTGTCGCCGCGCTTGCCGCAATGCCCAGGCGCCCTTGCCGCTGCTTGCTGCCCCGACCTCGGTGCTTGTCGCTGCTGCCGCCATCGCTTACTATCGCGCCCTTGACCACATGCGCCCGTGCTCCCCGACAACCGCCCACACCCGCTCGCCCTGCCACCAGCTGCATGCACCCCCACTTGCCGCCCACAGGTCCCCTTGCCCCAGCTAGCCCGCCTCTCCCGCGAGCACACATCCCCGCTGCCAGCGGCGCGTGCTCGTCGTCGCTGCCACCCCCTGAGCCCCTACCTTCGCGCCTTAGAGCTGCGCCCCGCTGCGGCTCCCTCCGTGCCCGGGTCCTCCCCGACGGGCGCCCCACCCGCGCTCGTTAAGCCACATGCCTCGCTAGGCCCCCTGGGCCTCTGACGACGGGGCCCCACACCCCTTTTTCGGTAAAAAATATTAAAATAATAATAAGAAAATATATATAATTAATTAATTAGGTTTAATTAATCTAATTAAAATTAATTAGCCTAATAACCTAATTAGACTAAATAAACTAGGTTAGTTGGTTAGCAGCCTATGATAGGGGGCCCCACCCCCTGTTGACCAGTCAACATTGACCGGTCAATTGGGACCCCTTGGACCCACATGTCATACTCTATGTACACGGTTGTTGTGTACACAGAGCTGGGTGCACCTAGCATTTTAGCAATTATTTTTGAATTAATAATAATTTTAGAAAATTGTTAAAATTTTGGAAATTTGTAAAAAATAATCCGTAACTCGGATGAAAAAGTTTTATAGATGAAAGTTGCTCAGAGAAATATGACGAATCTGAATACGCCCTCCGCTTGTCTGTCGCACGTCCCTATCATAGCGAACATGCAACCATCCCCCTCCATTTCATCTTCCCAAAAATGCAAACTTTGGGAAAACTTTCTCGGATGTTTTTCCCCTTCGCCGGTATCGTGTAACACTGCGTTAGTACACCCCTAGCTCTACCTGTAGTCATGTCATGCATCTGTCTGCTTGTATTTACTGTTTCTTCCCCCACTTATCTCCGGTAGACCACGAGACCGCTGCTGATGCCACTAGGATCGACTACGTCGACGATGACTCTTCTTCCTTTTCAGCAGAGCTTCCAGGCAAGCAAACCCCCATTGATCATTCCGATATCGCCCATTCCATTCTCTCCCATGCTTGCATTAGATTTTTCTACTGTTATAGTTTGCTACTATTCTGATGCATAGCCTGCTTTTGTAACCTGCTCATTGTACCTTGCCTCCTTATCCTAAACAACTTAGTATGGGTTGGTAAGTGATCCATCAATGACCCCCTCTCCTTGTCCGAGTTGCCCCGGCTTGTTGACCGATGACTCGATCAACGTGATCGATGTACAGAGCCCAACACATCACCTCGCGCCTTTAGTTGTATGACTCTGCAAAGCTACTATCGAGTGCCGAGGGTGATACCTCGTAACGCACTCTTGAGATAACTCTGTAGTGTAGCTAATCGGTTGTGGTCTACCACTGGTGATTCCTCCTTCACCACTACCGATAACGACTCTGTCGTGCAACACCTCTAGCACAAACCTTGAGGGTGATTCCTCCTAAACTCACCTTGAGGATTACATCGAGTGGAATCCATCAAGGGTGATTCCTCGGGTTTTCCCCCTTGATGTTTTTGACATACGGTTACCTTGACTTTACATCAGACCCATGTGAAAGTCAGGCGGGCCTAGTGGGCACCCGCGAGAGATACCTGTGAAAGTCGGGTGGGCCCGGAGAGCACCGGTGATGAGGACATCAATACCATTGTTACACCCATAACCCCTGCTGCTATACATACTGGACAAATTACTAGAGCTCGCGCACGCCTATTAAATTACCAGGTACTTTTGTTTCTTGGTAATGATTCTAATGTTCATGAGAATATGATGCTGCCTAAATTGGATACATTTGTTTTGCTTACAAATGAAGGGCCTAGCTTGGAGAAGGATGAAGATTGGAGCAAGAACAAGCATGGAGGGGAACAAGAACGGAGTTACAAGTGATGATTTCAGGACGTTGAAGCCACAATAATGAGTGCATGAAGCCTTGGACGAAATATACAAGATGCTACTTCATAACTTTCGTCCAGAGGCTATTCTAGGTGCTGCGTCACCTTATTATTGGGCCAGGCCCATGTATTTTCGAATTACTTGAGTGTAGGCTGTTTTTAGAGTCCGTATGTGTGGGGAAACAAGAGATAGGGTTGGTTTCGGACCCCTTCCCCAAGGGCCACGAAATTCCCCCCTCTTCCTCCATATATACAGCCCATAGGGCGTCGTTTAGACTTTGGGTTTTGTTTAGATTAAAAGTTCGCCATAGCTGCAACTTCGCAGATTTCGCTTGTGTTCAACGACTGCACAAAGGCATCACGTAACCCCACCTTGATCAATAAAACTTTCATCTTATATTTGCAACATCCCGATTGCAATCTCAGTTTCTTGCTTATTCTTTGTTTGCTCGCAGAAATGACACTCGTGGTCGTTGATCGTGTTCGGCGTGGTCAATAACCTCTCGGAGTTTGTTTAGCGATTGCTAAGGCGCGACGCCCTCGCACGTCAGAGTCGGATCGCCAAAGTCGACTTCCACCAAAGCGATATCCATCATCTCATCGAAAGATGGGACACCTTTGCCTCTATCAAGTGGTATCGAGTTCCGTGTTGCTCGGTGAGATTTTACGCTTTTCGTAGTTTAGATCGAGTCTGTTCTTCATACCTACAATCCACTAAAAAGCCACAAAAAATTAGGGTTAGTTCCTCATATCCCAACCAACTCGAGCCTTTGCATAATCTCTTTAGGGTTTTGCTTTGTTGAATTTTATGTTGCATCGTCGTGTCTAGTTGCTGGTCTTAGCGCCTAGTCCTTTAGAGTTTCGAAGTTTCATCATAGTTTTTCACGCCGCCAAGACCATCTTCATCGCTGTTGCCATATACCACCACCGCTGCCATATCCCACCAACGCTGCCTTCTACCACCAACGCTGCCATATACCACCACCGCTGCCATATCCCGCCAACGCTGCCATATACCACCGATCCATATCCATATACCACCATCGCTATCATATACCACCACCGCTGCCATATCCTACCACCATATATCCACCACCAATCCGAGTTCTTTTCGTATTAGGTTTGTTTCTGAGATCCATCTAATTTCCGATTCGTGTTTTCTTGCGTGAGTAGGTTTCGGAAAAAATAAATTCGGTGACCTAAAATATTAAGAGTCTGGAGACCCCCAGGCAGTTTTTAGGCCAAAATTTCGGCGATCTAAAATATTTTTCCCTATCCTATTTTTAGGTCTGTGGGAGTGTTTTGAGACATTCGCCATCATAGTGATTTTTTGTCGCACTTTTTTGTCGTCGCTACCCTGATTTCTGGAAAAAAAATTGTCAAAAAAATTTCATGCCCATCCTGTCAGTTTGACCTGGGAAGAGTTTAGAGACACTCGCCATTATAGTGATTTCTCGCAAAAAAAAGAGCTGGGCAAAAAAACAGAGTGAATTTTTTTCCAGAGTGTGCTTTTCCCTTGTTTATGTGCAGCGCCGTGATTTTGTTAGTGTTCCAGGCTCGCGTCTCTAGCATGGTCTATCCTAGGACCAGCATAGTATCGTCGTTGAGCATTTATTCAACTTTGCATCTCTGAATTGATTATTGCTGACCCTTTTTGCTACCATATTATAAGCCTCCCCAGCTCCACATACATTTACGTCGAGCGTTTGATTCTCCCTGGTAATCGCTTTATCCAAGCTTTGAGAGTTTTGACTACAACGGTTGCCGATCATCTCCTGCTACTTGGTAAGAACTGGTAAGAATTTGAGATTTGCTTGACGGGTTTGTGATACACCACCACCACTTCTTAGTAGTCTGTAGGATCATATTCTTGTGTGTTTCTATTTGCTACTAATAATGGCAGGATCACAAGCCGATGAGACTGATTGGGAGAACCTGATGAACAAACAACTACTCCCTCCGTTCCAAAATAGACGACTCAACTTTGTACTAACATTAGTACAAAGTTGAGTCATCTATTTGGAACGAAGGGAGTACATGATAAATTTCAGCAAATGATGAGTGGACAGGTGCAAGATGTCCTAAATAGATTTGAAGCGGCCATGGAGAAGATAGATGGCATTGAGAAGACGTTCGAAACAAAGCTTGATAACAAGTTTAATGAATTGCTCGCGCGTTTTCCACAACCACCGCCGGCTGCACCTATCGCACCTCTGCAAAACACAACAACAACGCCCCCTTCCGAATCAGTATGGACGAGCGAAGCGTGTTCCTCTTGAGGATGGCCAAACTTCTGGTGCTGCTGTACCTGTTGTTGCTGCTTCTTTGGCTCCTGCTACTGCTGCTGCTGGTACCCAGGAGGATGATGAGTATGCATGCGATTATGAGGATGAGGTTGATCAAAATTAGAACTACGTGCAGCCACCAGCACCACCACCAGTAGGTCGACCTCAGGTATTTATTCGCAATGGTAGGCCTGACTCACTACCATTTATTCACACTGAGGGTAGATATGCAGATCATGACTATACAGTACTTTGCTACACAGTTGCATGAACATATCACTGCTTATTCCATCTTGCTTTCAACTATAGTAGATGCAGAATCCAAACTCCTCGCTTGCATATTATCAATGTGAATCACTGCATGGTTCAACACCGCCAGCATCTTCTACTTCCATTCGCAATCCAGAATTCCTATCACTTCACTGCAGATTTCATTTTGCACTTTCATACATCGCACTTCCACGCACTAAAGACCACACTGTAGAGACTTCCATTTCACTCTGCTCGTCACTAACATTTTGCGGGAGAAGTCGACGCTCTTTCACAAGATGTGCCATCGTGATTACCGCCTATTCGAGGAATTGAGCATCAGATTGACTTAATTCCCGATAGAAAGAGAATCCCGGTGGCACGTCTTGTGGAAAGATGTCAGCGAACTCCTCCAAAATGTTAGTGATAGCAGGAGGCAAAGAGGAAGGCACGTCCTCGAATGAAAATAATGCCTCTTGTACACAAAAGCATAGCAAACAGATTTCCTGAAAGCTAGCTCATCAATATCAGATTTTGTGACCAGTAAACATGCACTTTGCAATTTAATTTCAGAAGCAACACTAGATGGTTTACTATTAGGATTCATTTGTTGCTCAAATTCTTTTGCCACAATCTGATTTTCACTCTTATTTTTCTCCTGTTTTGCTTTATTATCTCTATTTATATCATCTTTCAAAATGGAATCAGGAGTCATAGGAAGCAAAGTAATATTTTTATCCTTATGAACAAGAGTATATTGATTGTTTCTACCATGGTGTACAGAATTTTTTTCAAACTGCCATGGTCGACCAAGTAATAAGGAACATGCTTGCATAGGTTCCACATCACAATCAACATAATCAGCATATGTAGAGATACTAAAATGCACGCGAACAATACGTGTTACCTTAACCTTGCCGCTGTTGTTGAACCATTGGATGTAGTAAGGATGTGGATGTGGTCTTGTGGTGAGAGATAGCTTCTCCACCATCTCTATGCTAGCCAAGTTGTTGCAGCTCCCTCCATCTATGATGAGGCGCACAGAACGTTCCTTCACGACTCCCTTTGTATGGAACAAATTGTGCCTCTGATTTTGCTCAGCTTGTGTGACCTGCACACTCAAAACACATTGAGAAACTAAATATTCATACCTGTCACCGTCTTCAGGAGCCATGTATTACGTCTCATGATCAGAATCATCTCCACCATGTTCTTCATGTGTAATAAGAGCCAAAGTCTCCTCATCATAGTTACTTGCGGACTCATACCCACCATCCTCTGTAGCAATCATCACACGCTGAGATTTGCATTCTCTCGCATAATGACCTCTTCCTTTACAACGATGATAAATAATATCACTTGTGTGCCCTGTTGATGCCATGGAAGAAGAAGAACTCCGTGGAGGCCCAGCAGGTGCGCTCTTGGCAGATAATGGTGGTTGTGCCTACTTTCTAGTATCATGGCTGGAGGTGGCACCTGATGGAGGTGCTGGTGCAGTTGAAGTAGAAGATGCACGCGGTGTCCATGATGAAGGTTGGCCCGCGGAAAAGTTAGTTCGCGCCAATGCTTGTCGATCTTGCACTTCACGTTCAACTTTACAAGCAAGATGGAATAAATGAGTGATATTAGTATACTCCTTATACTCTAGAATGGTCTGAATCTCTCTATTTAATCCACCCATAAAACGTGCAAGCATAGCTTCATTCTCCTCAACAATACCACATCTAATCATGCCAGTTTGTAATTCCTGATAATATTCTTCTATAGAATTTTTGTCTTAAGCGCTGCAATTTTTGAAGCAATTCACTTTGATAATATGGTGGAACCCAACGAGTACGCATAGCAGTTTTCGAAGCAGCCCAAGTAGTTGGAATAGGATATAATCTACAATGTTCAGACCACCATACACATGCAAAACTAGTGAAAGCACAAACAGCAGCTGCAACCCGCTCTCCTCGTGATATTGTAAACATGTAAATCATTGTTCAGTTTCTAACTCCCAAGTAAGATATATATCGTGAACATATCTACCCTCAAATGGTGGAATATTCAATTTCAGTTTAGGAAGATGGTCATGATCTCGCATCGAGGGAGAGCCCTACCATTGTGATTATTTGCATGTGGACGACCTGGTGGTTGTGGTGCGGTGGTTGCACGAGTTCTGATTTTGATCAACCTCATCCTCGTAATCTCCCATATAATCATCCTCCTCCGCATCAAGAGCGAGGAGCCATGTATATCAACAAGCAAAGAGCAGCAGTTTGGCCAAACGCAAGAGGGACACGGCTCGCTCGGCGGAGGGCTGTTTCGCGACGTGGAGGTAGTCGTTATTGTTGTTGTTGTAGAGGTGCGTTAGGTGCAGCGGGTGGTGGTGGTGGAAGACGCGCAAGCAATTCATTAAACTTTTTATCGAGCTTTATTTCGAACGCCTTCTCCATGCTATCTATCTTCTCCATGGCCTCTTCAAATCTGTTTAGCACATCTTGCACCTGTCCACTCATCGTTTGCTGAAATTTATCATGCAACTCCTTATTCGTCATGTTCTCCCAAATCGGTCTCGCTGCCTTGTGATCTGGCATGGTTAGCAACAATAGAAACACACAAGAATATGATCCTACAGACCGCTAACAAGAGGTGGTGGTGGGTGTCACAAACCGTCAAGCAAATCTCAAATTCTTACTAGTTCTTACCCAAAGAAGAAAGCGGTGATCGCAACCGCTAGTAGTCAAAACTCTCAAAGCTTGGATAGAGCGATTACTGTGGAGAGTCAAACGCACGACGAGATGTATGTGAAGCTGGGAAGGCTTATAATATGGTAGCAAAAGGGTCAAGAATAATCAATTCAGAGATGCAAAGTGAATAATGCTCAACGACGGTATCAGGTTGGTCCTAGGCTAGACTGCTAGCGACGCGAGCCTAGAACACCAACAAAATCACGGCGCAAGCACGATACAAGGGAGGAGCACACTCTGAATTTTTTTCTCTTTTTTTCATTTTTTTGCACTTTTTTTCCTCTTTTTTTTGCTCCACAACAATTTTTTTTGAAGAAGTCTACAAATGGTCTAAAAACTGCCTAGCCAGAATTTTCCAGACTTAAGTTTTTTTTTTGAGTTTGGAACTATTTCTCTACTGCGGGTAGCACGGAAGTTGGGAAGTCCTCTGTCACGACTCGGAGTATGGCATGATCTGGAAATCCAAAACAGAGTAACAAAATACTGGACTCGGAATAGGACTGGTGGCGGAGATGAAACTGGTGGAACTCGGACTGCTGGCGGAGATGAATCTGGTAGAACTCGGACTGGTGGCGGATATATGTTGCAGGTGGACTCGGATTGGCGTGATGGTGGCGGATATGTGGTGGTGTATATGGACCCGGATTGGCGGCGAATATGTGGTGGTGGTATATGGCAGCAGCGACGATGATAATGCGGTGGTGATATATGGCAGCGGCGACGTGACAACCTATGAACAGAACTCGAAACTCTAAAGGACTAGACGCTAAGACCAGCAACTTGACATGACGATGCAGCCGCAAATTCAACAAAGCAAATACAGAAAAGATTATGCAACGGCTCAGATTGGTCTGGATGGGATGAACTAACCCTATTTTTTTGGCTTTTTTGTGGACTATAGGTATGAAGAACTGACTCGATCTAAACTACTTAAAATCGTAAAATCTCACCGAGCAACCTGGAAATCTGATACCACTTGATAGAGGCAAAGGTGTCCCGTCTTTCGATGAGATGATGGATATCGCTTTGGTGGAAGTCGACTTTGACGATCCGACTACGAACGTGCGAGGACGTCGTGCCTTAGCAATCGCTAAACCAACTCCGAGAGGTTATTGACTGCGCCGGAGCATGATCAACCTGACCACGATGGTCGGTTTCCTGTGAGAAAACGAAGAATAAGAAACTGAGATTGCAATCTGGATATTGCAAACATAAGATGAAAGCTTTATTGATCGAGGTGGGGTTCTGTGACGCCTTTGTCTGGTCGTTGAACACAAACGAAGTACGCGAAGTTGCAGCTATGGCGAACTTTAATCTAAACAAAACCCAAAGTCTAAATGATGCCCTAAGGGCTGTATATATGGAGGAAGAGGGGGAATTTCGTGGCCCTTGGTGGAGGGGTCCGAAATCAACCCTATCTCTTGTTTCCCCACACATACGGACTCTAAAAATAGCCTACACTTATGTATTTTTAAATTACATGGGCTGGCCCAATAATAAGGTGACGCAACACCTAGAATAGCCTCGGGACGAAATTTATGAAGTGGCATCTTGTATATTTTGTCCAGGGCTTCATGCACCTATTATGGTGGCTTCAAAGTCCTGAAATCATCATTTGTAACTCCGTTCTTGTTCCCCTTGCGCATGCCATCATCTCCATGCTTGTTCTTGCTCCAATGTTCATCCTTCTCCAAGCTAGGCCATTCGTTTGTAAGCAAAACAAATGTATCCAATTTAGGCAGCATCATATTCTCATGAACATTAGAATCATTACCAAGAAACGAAAGTACCTGGTAACTTAGTTGGCGTGCGCGAGCTCTAGTAATTGGTCCAGTATGTATAGCAGCAGGGGTTGTGGGTGTAACAATGGTATTGATGTACTCATCATATATGAAGTATTGATAAAGGTGGGGATCCGTAAGCAGTCTTGGTCTGGTCGTTGGACACAAACGAAGTACACGAAGATGCAATGGCTAACTTTTAACTAAACAAATCCCAAGGGAAAAGCTGCTAGATGGATCTACTTATATAGGAGCAAGGGGTGGCGGCCAAGAAGGTGGGAGGACGTCCCAAGGCAGCCTAAAACTAACCCTAGGTCGTACAAGGCCAATGAGCCCAAGTGCAGGTGATGTAACACCTTTGGACTTGTAGTTTGACTCGGATTCTGCTGCAGCATCAGGTTGTTTCTTCCATAACTCAATGCTCCGGACAAATTTGAAGGTGATTCCAATGGGGTAGGAAAGTGCACGAAATCTAGTTTCCAACAAAAAAAGAATCACCCAATTCGGAGTCTGTATGAAAAAGTTGTTGGCGTTTTGAGTCAGGTATGTCTGTGCAGTCCGAATCTGAATCCAGAACGTGAGAGACTTGGACTCTATCTTCTCTTGGCCCAAAAGTGACGTGAGAGGACTTTTTGAACAGAACCTAAACTTCTCCTTTCCCTTATCTTCATATGTAGATTGTACAAATGTCCCATACACCTGCAATTAGACAAAACACAAAAGTGTGTGAAGTATTTTTGTTCTGGATAACATAAATAGATTATTGAATAGTTTGCACTAGAAATCACCTGACAAATATGCATGTATGCAATATTTTTGGTCTTATCCAAGGTAGTCATGTCGTCATCACTCTGGTACACCCCGAGACAGCTACTGATGCCACTACGAGCAACTACGTCGACGATGACTCTTCTTCCTCTTCAGCTGCGCTTCCAGGCAAGTGATACGTCTGTTTCGCATCATGCTTTTATATTGGTATTTATTGCACTATGGTGTGTTATTAGACATTATATCACAGTAATTATGCTTTTTCTCTCTTATTTTATAAACATTAAGAGGGAGAATGCCAGTAGCAGGAATTCTGGACTGAAAAAGGAGCAAATATTAGAGACCTATTGATGCGGAGCATCCCACGTTCATCCCCATGTACACTCCGACTACTCTCCAAGCCCCAAGAAGACATATGACGAGACCTCGAACATACGCCATTGGACACAAGGTGAATTCACTCCTCTTCAAACTGTCACTTTCCACATGTGAGACATGGCTACTACCTCATGCATGGACTTTCCCTATACTCAGGTACAACCGAGATCACCATGGAGAATCCAAGGACCAAGGCTAAGCATGGAAGAGGAGAAGGAAGAAGAAGAATGGAGCAAGAAAGGACTTGCCCGGATCATCCGGACCCCCAGCCGGACGATCCGGACCGAGCCCAGACAATCCGACGACCACCCGAACGATCTGGCTAACGTGCCCGAAGACACCCGAAGCTGCTCGACGAAGCCGGATCATCCGGACGGTCACCCGGATCATCCGGACCTCCAACACCCGGATCATCCGGGCCACCATCCAGATTATCCAGACCCTGCCTACATGCGTGACTTGGGCCGAAGCCCGTGTACCCCTTCGCCCCTTACTTACCCCTTCGTGGCTTAGCACTATAAATAGACCTCCTCCTCCCCATTTTGAGGGTTAGCATTGGTTTAGCTCATATTTTGTGTGAGAGCCTTGCTCATCCACTTGGTTGCTTCTCCTCAGAGCTCACGACCTCTTCAGAGAAGATCCCCCAAGTGGATTCAAGACCCCTTCTAGGGAAGACAATCAAGACGTCCTCATGGAGAAGAACGGCTACCTTTGTATCTTTCCTTTGTTGATTTTGAATCTTGTGCTACCTTAGGTGTTCGGTGATCTAGCCCTTGTGTGATCGATACTTGTCGGTCGAGTGATTCTCTTGTTTCTCCCCTTGTTCTTTCGCTCGTTCGTCATGTTTCCCCGTAGGATCCAGTCCAAACGTGAAAGATCGGCCCCTAGGGTTCCGCCCTACATCATCTTGGTATCATGAGGCACGTTGATCACGTTTTTCGAGCCCCTACCCCGTGTTTTCTCGCTGGATTTTGTTGTTTTCGTCCTAAATCCGAAAATCCCCACCAAAAATAGCCCCAAACTTTTTTGTGATTTGTTGGTTTGATGATGTTTTGTTGATTTTGATCCGTGGATTTGCTTGGTTTCGAGTGGATCTAGCATCTCCCCAAGTTTCCCCACCTTCCATCCACAAAATCTCCTCAATTTTGCCCCGAAAATCATCCATTTCCGCCCATAAATTTCGTCCTCAGGAGGAAATCCCGAGCAGTTTGACCTGCCCGGATCATCCGGACCTTCTCCCGGATCATCCGGACACCTCCCGGATCAGCTGGACCCTCTCCCGGACGTCCGGATAACCCACGCGCCCGAATTCCCGAACCGGAGCTGACGAACCTGGATCATCCGGATGTACTTCCGGATCATCCGGACATAGCCCGGATGAGCTGGACCTCCTCCCGGATGTCCGGTTAACCCTAAAACTGACACGGCTGAAATTTTGTTTTCGTCATAACTAATTCATCCGGAGTCCGATTTTGACGTTCTTTAGCTCATTTTGAAGCTATTGACATCCCCCATCCCTGAAAAATACCACCAACACCATTTGACTCCATCAAAGTTTTGAAACTTTGGCATCTTTGCCTAGGGCCACCACCATATCATCCGCATTACCACCATAGACTTCCGCAACCTAACCCATTTTGTTCCCTGATAGCATTAGTGGTTGCTTGAGTAGTGATACGCGCCTCCTAAGGTGTTTCGGCTACTTAGGGACAATTGCTTCTTCATCAACCACCACCACCACTTCCACATAGACGTGCCCACCATACATTTCCACCCCAACCTAACCCAATTTTGTTTGAGTTGTGGCTTGTGTCTCCTAAGGTGTTTCGGCTACTTAGGGACGACAACTTCAACTCCGACTCGTGAATAGCCCATCATTCCACTTCCGCATTGCCTAGTGCAACAGCACCACCGCTTTTCGCTACCACCATTTTGACATTTGACGTTCGAGATTTTGAGTTCATGGTTTTTCCGTTTCCTAAGGTGTTTCGGCTACTTAGGGACGAGACTCCATCATCTTGGTTTCTACATCAAGAACACCGCCACTCATCATCGCCAAGGACGGTAACCTCCATATCATCTTGGTATCGTGGTATCCCTCCATTGTATATTCCCCTTGCCATTGCATTGTTAACCCCTAGCCTTACTTTTGCGTTGCTTGCCTATCGATACTAGCCATTTGAGTATTGCCGGCAACGTTACTTGTGCACATTAGTGATCATACTTCCCATAGCATACATACCATATCATCGTGGTGCATATATTGCTATCATATCTTGTGTCACAAGTTTGTTCCCGCATATACACAATTGCTATCTTGGTTTGTGCATTGTGCAAAGTGGCCATAGAAAAAAAGAAATAAAGCTTTTAAGCAAAACAGAAAGAGCAAAGAGCTTGTAAGCAAGTGCCATAGCATCATACCACATTGCATATAAGATTGTCATATCCGATCATCTTGGATCATCTTGAGAGAAACACCGGGAACCATACATAATAGCATACTTGGGATAGTAGTTGCTACATTATGCATCTAATAGGTTGTGCACAAGTGTCGTATCCGCCTATTGAGCAATCGTGCTAGCGTCTCTCTTGAGTTGTGCAACACGAGCGTTTTCCGTGGATTTCACATTTTGTGCTCATTCCTTGGTTGCACGACCCCATTTATCTATCCGTGTGTGTGTTTCCGTGTGCCATTCATTGCTATTGGTCTACTTGTTTCGCTTGCGAATTTGTGAATCTCTTTCAACATTACTGACTCTTGCTAACATTTTGCATTAAATTTTTGTGCCACTATCCTCACAGAGCTCCTCCATAAGCTTTACTTGTGTAGGTGTGAGAACCGACAAGGATTGGTACCAATAGTGCTATTTCATTGTCCGCATTTGAGTGAACTTGATTCATTGTCAACATCGGTCAAGGTACATTGGTATAAATTCTTCTCTTTCTCCCACTCATATTTGCTCGAGTCTTGTGATGGATAGGCAAGGCATTTCATCTCCGGTCTACAACAACAACGACAGTGTGAACAACTACATCAACAAAGTGTCCATCTTCGATCTACAATGACAAATGCAAGGCACACAATCAAGATTGCGAGAGCGCATCGAGAACATCTCCATCGAAATTCGTCACTCCGAAGCAAGGAAAAGGGACTACATCGACAAGAAGCTTTCCGCACATAAAGAGGAGCAAGATGAAAGGATGGAAGATATTAGAGCCTTGATCAAGTCTTCTTCCCCTTCGTCATCTTCAAGGCGGCGACATTCAAGACACAAGTCTTCGGAGTGCAAAAGCGATGCAAGTGCAAATCGTCCTCGTCCACATCTACATGGCGACCACCATAATGTTCGTGATCAACATCGTCATGAAGGGCAAGTCACCTCCAAGCATCATGTGCACGGCGACGATGAATGACATCTTCTACAAGCTCAAGCACGACAATGACATCACCATCATGAAGATGCTCCACAAGCGCAAATGCACAAGTCCCAACAAGCCCTACTTCACGCCAAGTCGACGCTTCATGACCACAAAAGAAGACTGCGAGACGACCACCACCAACACGGTGCTACGACTACAACAACCACTTCGGCATCTTCGCCAAGTGCTATCAAGGCATCTTCGCCTTTGCACGTACGACATCTTCGCCTACTTCCCACGACTACGCCTACAACGACTTCATCAAGTCCAAGGCGACCAACGACAAGTGAGGGCGACACTTCCATCTTCGGAAGCCCCTCAAGGAAGATGGCCGAGCATGGGAACCTCCCTTCGGTCATGGAGACGAGCTACGAGGTGCCACATCATATAGGCCTCGTACACCAAGAGGGCGACAAGAAGGTCGAGCAAGGGCCATCCCCTTCGACCACGGCGATAGGAGTTGAGCATGGAGACATTTGCACCTACACCTCTCCGACACCTACATATGTCGAGATGCCCCAAGTGCCATTTGAGGAGAGCCACCACCCCATGAGCGAGATGAGTGACTCCACCATATGTGACATTGAGAGCATTTTATTTGAGAGGATGAGTGTGACCACCACTAGCCCCACACATGAGAGCACGCCTCACATCCTATGTGAGGTTGAGCGCCATTTGACTGACTCCACCAACCATATGAGTGAGAGCATCCTTGAGAGAGTGAGTGAGCCACAACACTTAGCGAGTGAGATAATTGACACGGCATGTGAGGCCACTTTGATTTCTAATGACATAACCTCTACTCCTAGTGTGTTTTCTTCTTTGGTGCTAGGTCTCCTACATGACGACATGCCTATCCTCGACGAGTCCATCCCTCCAATGGAGACGACGATGGCCATGGTGGACGATGATGCACCCCCCACATGGTTCCATCAAGATGAAGATGACAACGAGTGGATCTTCAACACCTCACCTACAACACATGAGTGACGCTACAAAGGTAACATAGGTGATGGTGCTTCTCTTGTCCCACTAGTGGACTCTCTGTACATCGATTGCTCCCATGATGTTGACACACCTATTGCCATGCTTCATGCTAGTGAGACTTCTTCATGTCATGACTTACCAACTTATGATGAATATGATGATGAGCATGTTGAGTTGCCTAGTTGTGATGCTATGCTCCATAGGATATCATGTGAAAATTCTTTTGGTCACATCATGTTTGACAACCCATTGAACTTGTCATATGCTATGAGTGAGATCTCCCATATTACATCATTACAATCTCAACATAGTAACTATGCATGCCCCATTAAAATCAATCCCATTTGCACTTATGGCATAGATAATGAGATGATGGTCATTGGCTTTTGTTTTTCATGTGATGATATTGCCATGCTTCCTTTACATGATTTGTGCAATTCATCTACTATGCCATGCCATGATCACATCGTTCCAAATATGCATTGTTTTGGATGTTGTCAATATTGTCCATGTGATGTTGCTACTCATGCTCATGAGGAGACCCCCATAGTTTCCTCATATATATTAGGAGATCTTGATGCATTTCATACTTTGCATGATTCCCGTAATTGCGTACACCATATGCATTCCATGAATAACAATGCTCTAGATATTTCTCATGATGCATTACATCCTTTGAGTCTCCATTATGACATACATCATAACAAACATCTCATGATGGATGACATGTTTCTATATCGCGCATCTCATTTATTTGAGCATTGGCTATTTTGTGCTAACCGACACATGCACGTGCGCATCATGATGGATGATGTGTACATCTACCATGCACACACAATTTTTCCTTTATCTTTGTCTTGTGTAGGTACTCACGTATACTCGTCAACCTCTCAATCCCAAGAGTTGACGAAGCAAGCTCTTGAGAGCAACGATGACTTGGGATCCCGTGGACTATCCTTACCACCGTTCCCTTCGCGCAAGGACTACGCGCATCTCTTCTACTTGGCTCTCACACGGCTATGGGATATTTACCACTTGTCACCTTATGCCCATACTATTGTGTTCACTTTGCATGTTATGCTTGCTCCTCTGCCTTTGCCATGCAATTGTGACCCTTGCTTGAATCTACCCATGATTCACCATTATGCTACTTCTATGTGTATTTGCATGCTTGGTGGATATCCTTGTTCCTTTTGCCATGTTTATCATGTGCCCCGTGCTATTGATGCTTGTTGTGTTGGGAGAGTCATGATGCCCCATTGCTATTTACATATGGTCTCTCGCCAATACATTGATGACATTTTACTCATATCTTGCTTTCATGCTTGTGCTATGACATGTGAATTATTCATGCCCACTATTTGCACACATGACATGCTTGCCATGATTCCTTCTAGTATGTTGCATCTTCGCACTACTAGCTTGCTTGACTTGATCGCTATGATTGCTTGCTATGTTGCATCACCCATGTTCCACTATTACTTGCTTTCTTGGGTTGATGACATATATGCTCATGCCTCTCACATGATATATCTAGATCATTGTCTCTTGTGTCCATTAGTTGCCTCTTTCATATCCACTTGTATTGAGTGCAACCATACTATGCTTACTGATCTTGGAGCCTTTGACACCTTACTTGTGATGCATGCTTGTTTGATTGAGCCTATTGCACTTGGTTGTTCTTGCATCATATGCCTCCATACTATGACATGCTCCCTTGTACATTCTTATGATGAGCATGATGCATACACTTGTTGGGTATCTTACCACTCGAATGATAGTGTTTGTCATGTTCTTTCATTTTGGAGGTTTCACAAGGCGATGCCGTTATGCGACAACTTGGTCATGCGAAGGCATACACGATGTGCAACACCAACATTTGGGAGAATCTACTAAAGGTGAACTCCTTCCCTTTGAGCCATCCTCAAGTTTTCATATTGGATGGGTCACTCTTTCATTGTTCTTTCCTTCTTGTTGTCTACATGACACATCTCGCGACCGGAGGAGCAACATTGGAGATTGGCTACATGGACCTTCACATTGAGGAGCGCTCGCACTTATGGGATGCACCTTCGGAATTCCACTCATGCCACGACATCGAGCATTGGTACATCAACACTCCTTTGACACATTGCACTCACACATCCATATTTGTTGATTGTGCTCATACATGTCATGCTCGATGGACATATCATACTCACCGCAAGTTTGCAACCTATGCATGGATTGACTCACATTATGATTGCCTTGTTGCATCTTGTATTACCATGTCGTCCATGATATATGAGCTTGTTCACTTCCTTAGCAAATTTGTTGTGATCTTCCTTGATGGCATATTCATACATCATGATCATATTGCCCACCATCAATTGCATGATAACATATACATATTGAGCATCCATTGCCATGTTCATGCTTTTGATGCACCATCCCATTATGACATCATTTTGCACAATGATAGAATTTGTCTCTTTGTGCACCATGCTAATTATCCCATGAATGCTTTACATCTCATTCTACTTCTTTTGGATAAGCATCTTGTGTCTTGCCATGCACTATCTTGCCGCACGGACTCATTCTTACATGTGGACACTATGTGTGTGCTAACCATTGTATTTTCGACTGTTGTTTGTGTTTGCTCCTTTTGCATGTATACCACTCCGGCAACACCTTGGAGTACTTGGATTGCGCAATGCCTTCATCTACGTCCAACTACAAGTCCGTGCACGACAATCGTTTCCATGGTGATGAGGATCACGATCCGAGGTCGGATCTTTCCCAAGGGGGGGGGGAGATGATGTGGAGCATCCCACGTTCATCCCCATGTACACTCTGACTACTCTCCAAGCCCCAAGAGGACATATGATGACACCACGAACATACGCCATTGGACACAAGGTGAATTCACTCCTCTTCAAACCATCACTTTCCACATGTGAGACATGGCTACTACCTCATGCATGGACCTTGCCTATACTCAGGTACAACCAAGATGACCATGGAGAATCCAAGGACAAAGGCCAAGCATGGAAGAGGAGAAGGAAGAAGAAGAATGGAGCAAGACGGGACTTGACCGGATCATCCAGACCCCCAGCCGGACGATCCGGACCGAGCCTGGACAATCCGGACGACCACCCGGACGATCTGGCTACCGTGCCCGAAGACACCCGAAGCTGCTCGACGAAGCCGGATCATCCGGACGGTCACCTAGATCATCCGGACCCCCGACACCCGGATCATCCGGGCCACCATCCGGATCATCCGGACCCCGCTTGCATGCGTGACTTGGGTTGAAGCACGTGTACCCCTTCGCCCCTCACTTACCCCTTCGTGGCTTAGCACTATAAATAGACCTCCTCCTCCCCATTTTGAGGGTTAGCATTCATTTAGCTCATATTTTGTGTGAGAGCCTTGCTCATCTAGTTGGTTACTTCTCCTCGGAGCTCACGACCTCTTCGGAGAAGATCCCCCAAGCGAATTCAAGACCCCTTCAAGGGAAGACAATCAAGACCTCCTCACGGAGAAGAACGGCTACCTTTGTATCTTCCTTTGTTGATTTTGAATCTTGTGCTACCTTATGTCTTCGGTGATCTAGCCCTTGTGTGATCGATACTTGTCGGTTGAGTGATTCTCTTGTTTCTCCCCGTGTTCTTCCTCGTGTTCTTCCGCTCATTCGTCGTGTTTCCCCGTAGGATCCACTCCAAATGTGGAAGATTGGCCCCTAGGGTTCCGCCCTACATCACCTATTATGCACAACTCCAAAAGTCCTGAAACTTCACCGAGATCAGTTTTGGAATAAATAAAAAATATTGGGCGAAGAAAGCACCTGAGGGGGGCCACTAGCCAGCCACAAGGGTGGAGGGTGCGCCCTACCCCCTGGGCGCGCCCCCTATCTTGTGGGCCCCTTGGCAGGCCCCCGACACCCATCTTCTGCTATATGGTGTCTTTTGCCCTGGAAAAAATTCATGGAGAAGCTTTTGGGATGAAGCACCGCCGTCTTGAGGCGGAGCCTGGGCAGGACCAATCTAGGGCTCCGGCGGACCTGTTCTGCCGGGGAAACATCCATTCGGGGCGGGGAAATCATCGCCATCGTCATCACCATCGATCATCTCATTGAGAGGGGGTAAATCTCCATCAACATATTCACCAACACCATCTCCTCTCAAACCCTAGTTCATCTCTAATATCCGATCTTTGTCCCAAAACCTCAGATTGGTACATGTGGGTTGCTAGTAGTGTTGATTACTCCTTGTAGTTGATGCTAGTTGGTTTATTCAGTGGAAGATCATATGTTCAGATCCTTAATGATAATTAATACTCCTCGAATTATGAACATGAATATGCTTTGTGAGTAGTTACGTTTGTTCCCGAGGACATGGAAGAAGTCTCGTTATAAGTAATCATGTGAATTTGGTATTCGTTTGATATTTTTATGAGATGTATGTTGTCTCTCGTCTAGTGGTGTTATGTGGACGTCAACTACATGACACTTCACCATGATTTGGGCCTAGGGGAAGGCATTGGGAAGTAATAAGTAGATGATGGGTTGCTAGAGTGACAGAAGCTTAAACCTAGTTTAGGCTTTGTAAGGGGCTGATTTGGCTCCATATCTTTCATCCTATGGTTAGGTTTACCTTAATTCTTCTTTCATAGTTGCGGATGCTTGCGAGAGGGGTTAATCATAAGTGGGAGGCTGATAATCCCCAAGTGCAGGGAATCATCATAGCAATTTCCAAAGGTGGAAGTGATAAGTATGGAGTGTCGAACCCACAAGGAGCTAAAGGTAAGATCAATATTCTCAAGTCCTATCTGCCACTGATACGACTCTACGTAAACCGAACGTTTGCTTCCAACTAGATACGAGAAATAAAACTATGTTGTGGGTATGAAGAGGATAACTTTGCATGATATCGGAGAGCTAAAATATAAAGTAGGTGCTGTTATCATAAAGTTAGAATATATTACTAAATATTATAAATAGCGAGTGCGGAATAATGATGGATCGGTGTGCGGAATTATCCTAGGCAATTGTTAACAAGACCGGTAGTCGTCATTGCAATTCCATATGAGGGAGAGGCATAAGCTAACATAATGTCTCTTCTTGGATCAATTGCACTTATGATTGGAACTCTAGCAAGCATCCGCAACTACTAAAGATCATTAAGGTAAAACCCAACCATAGCATTAAAGCATCAAATCCCCTTTATCCCATACGGCACAACCCCCTTACTCGGGTTTATGCTTCTGTCACTCAAGCAACACAATATAAGCGAACTATGAACGTATTGCAACATCCTACAGTGGGGATCCCTCACGCTTGCGCGACACGGAGGGCACAATAGGACAACACCAAAATAAAACATACAACTCATACCAATCTAGATCACCAATCAACCCAAAGACAAACGATATCTACTCAAAACATCATAGGATGGCAACACATCATTGGATCATAATATGTGGCATAAAGCACCATGTTCAAGTAGGGATTGTAGCGGGGTGCGGGAGAGTGGACCACGTAAAAGAGATGAGGATGGTGATGATGATGGTGATGTTGATGAAGACGATCACCACGCTGATGATTCCCCTCCCGATGGCACTCTGGCGCCACCGAGAGAGAGGCGGAGAGGTCCTCCCCCTTGTGCTTCCTCCTCCATGGCCTCCCCCCTGGATGGGGAGAGGTTCTCCCTCTGGTCCTTGGCCTTCATGGAGACGATGGCCCCTCTGGGATCCTCCTCCATGGCCTCCAGTGATGATGGCCCCCTCCGGCAGGGTGCTAGAGAGGGCCTAGATTGATTTCTCATGGCTACAGAGGCTTGAGGCGACGGAACTTCTGATCTAAGTTATTTCCCGAAGGTTTCTGTATTTATAGGAGAGGTTGGCATTGATTTCAAATCAGGGGGGTCTCCGGGCTGTCCACGAGGCAGGGGGGCGCGCCCAGGGGGGTGGGCGCGCCCCCACCCTCGTGGGCAGCCCGGGACTCTTCTGGCCCAACTCTTGCACTCTAGGGGCTTCTTTTGGTCCATAAAAATTCATCAAAAATTGGCACGTCAATTGGACTCCGTTTGGTATTCCTTCTCTGTAAAACTCAAAAACAAGGATGATGAGGACATCAATACCATTGTTACACCCACAGCCCCTGCTGCTATACATACTCGACCAATTACTAGTGCTCGCACACGCCACTTAAATTACCAGGTACTTTCGTTTCTTGGTAATGATTCTAATGTTCATGAGAATATGATGCTGCCTAAATTGGATACATTTGTTTTGCTTACAATTGAAGGACCTAGCTTGGAGAAGGATGAACATTGGAGCAAGACCAAGCATGGAGATGATGGCATGCGCAAGGGGATCAAGAACAGAATTACAAGTGATGATTTCAGGGCTTTGAAGCCACCATAACGAGTGCATGAAGCCTTGGATGAAATATACAAGATGCCACTTCATAAATTTCGTCCAGAGGCTATTCTAGGTGTTGCGTCACCTTATTATTGGGCCAGGCCCATGTAATTTCGAAATACATAAGTTGATAGAGGCAAAGCTGTCCCGTCTTTCGATGAGATGATGGATGTCGCTTTGGTGGAAATCGACTTTGACGATCCGACTACGAACGTGCGAGGACGTCGCCCCTTAGCAATCGCTAAACCAACTCTAAGTGGTTATTGACCACGCCGGAGCACGATCAACCAGACCACGAGGGTCTGTTTCCTGCGAGCAAACGAAGAACAAGCAAGAAACTGAGATGGCAATCTGGATATTGCGAATATAAGATGAAAGCTTTATTGATCAAGGTGGGGTTCTGAGACTTCTTTGTCTGGTCATTGAACACAAACGAAGTACGCGAAGTTGCAGCTATGGCGAAATTTAATCTAAACAAAACCCAAAGTCTAAACGGTGCCCTAAGGGCTGTATATATGGAGGAAGAGGGGGTGAATTTAGTGGCCCTTGGTGGAGTGGTCCGAAACTAACCCTATCTCTTGTTTCCCCACACATACGGACTCTAAAAATAGCCTATACTTATGTGTTTCGAAATTACATGGGCCTGGCCCGATAATAAGGTGACGCAGCACCAGGGCCGGTCCTGACATATTGGGGGCCCGGGGCGAAACGACAACCTGAGGCTCCTAAATATGAGCATCAAAGTAATTTTTTCAACTTCGGAAAGCTTCTCCCGGCATAAACTTTGTGCAAGTTTTTTTTTGCTTGTACAACATTATATGCAAAACATGTAGTAGGAATCGCTAACGTAATCTATAAGAAAATTGTTTAGAAACTAAACTCCATTGATCTGTAAATTCATCTCCATTTGCTTACAACATTATCCTCTTCTTTTCTTACTTTATTATGGTTCTAATTAATCCAGTAAAAGTAACCACCAATTCTACAGTAAGATTTATGTATATAACATACTATGTTTGCATATCTCGTTGATGACTTCTCAAAAATAAATTGAAAGTAATTTGACATTGGGTGAACACACAATCACTATCTTCCATTAGGCAATTTATTAATTGTTCCAGAAGGTTGAAAGCAAAAATCTATGAAACTTTGCTTGGCTTGAGTGTTTTACATACCTGGATGCAGCACATGTAGATGTAATAGTAGTATTCAACCCCCTACAACCATACTGAGCCGTCAGGCCTTCAACTGATCCACGAGCTCTCTCGTCAGGCTCCGATGACTGAATGCGATGCATGAGGCCACATCACGTCCATCCAAGGTCCAAGCGATCATGTATCATCACGCCTCAGCCGTGGGAAACCACGAACACCTACTTCTGGCCGTGGTAGTTGATGAGCAGGACGAGATCGCTGAAGAACTACAGCCCGGTGTACTGTTCCGGGCGGCCGGAGGGCGCATTGGAGTCGCTGCAGCGACAACACGACAGCCAGCGAGCGCATCTGGCGCCATAGGTGTGTCACAACTCTGGGAACGCAGCAACAGCCGATGGATAATTAGAGAGATCGTGCAATCAATCGTCACGGACACATGAGGAGATATCGGTGCGATTTAGATCAACAACTGGTGTCCGTGATATGCGCTCCTCGCAATCAATCGTAGTAACTAACACAGAGCACATCCGGGGCCCCCCGGTGTCGGGGGGCCCGGGGCGGCCGCCCCGTTCGCCCCCCCTTAGGGCCGGGCCTGCGCAGCACCTAGAATAGCCTCTAGACGAAATTTATGAACTAGCATCTTGTATATTTCGTCCAAGGCTTCATGAACTCATTATGGTGGCTTCAAAGTCCTTAAATCATCACTTCTAACTCCGTTCTTGTTCCCCTTGCGCATGCCATCATCTCCATGCTTGTTGTTGCTCCAATGTTCATCCTTCTCCAAGCTAGCCCCTTCATATGTAAGCAAAACAAATATATCCAATTTAGGCAGCATCATATTCTCATGAACATTAGAATCATTACCAAGAAACAAAAGTACCTGGTAATTTAATTGGCGTGCGCGAGCTCTAGTAATTGGTCCAGTATATGCAACAGTAGGGGTTGTGGGTGTAACAATGGTATTGATGTCCTCATCATAAGTATAGGCTATTTTTAGAGTATGTATGTGTGGGGAAACAAGATATAGGGTTAGTTTCGGACCCCTCCACCAAGGGCCACAAAATTCCCCCCTCTTCCTCCATATATACAACCCTTAGGGCACCGTTTAGACTTTGGGTTTTGTTTAGATTAAAGTTCGCCATAGCTGCAACTTCGCGTACTTCGTTTGTGTTCAATGACCAGACAAAGGTGTCACAGAACCCCACCTTCGTTAATAAAGCTTTCCTCTGTTATTCGCAATATCCAGATTGCAATCTTAGTTTCTTGCTTGTTCTTCATTTGCTTGCAGGAAATAGACCCTCGTGGTCAGGTTGATTGTGCTCCAGCGTGGTCAGTAACCTCTCGGAGTTGGTTTAGCGATTGCTAAGGCGCGACGTCCTCGCACGTTCGTAGTCGGATCATCAAAGTCGACTTCCACCAAAACGATAGCCACCATCTCATCGAAAGACGGACACCTTTGCCTCTATCAAGTGGTATCAGATTTCCAGGTTGCTCGGTGAGATTTTACAGTTTTTCGTAGTTTAGATCGAGTCTGTTCTTCATACCTACAGTCCAAGAAAAAGCCAAAAAAAATTAGGGTTAGTTCATCCTATCCGAACCAATCTGAGCCTTTGCATAATCTTTTCTGTATTTGCTTTGTTGAATTTGCAGTTGCATCGTTGTGACAAGTTGCTGGTCTTAGCGTCTAGTCCTTTAGAGTTTCGAGTTCTGTTCACAGGTTGTCACGTGCCGCTGCCGTATATCAGCACTACATCATCATCATCGTTGCTGCCATATACCACCACCGCATCAACTTCATCGCTGCTGCCATATACCACCACCACATATTCACCTTTAATCTGAGTCCATATACGCCACCACATATCCACCGCCATCACGCCAATCCGAGTCCACCTGCAACATATATCCGCCACTAGCCCGAGTTCTACCAGATTCATCTCCGCCACCAGTCCTAGTCCGAGTCCAGTATTTTGTTACTCTGTTTTGGATTTCGAGATCACGCCATACTCCGAGTCGGGACAGAGTAGGACTCCCGAACTTTCGTGCTACCCGCAGTAGAAAAAAAAGTTCCAGTTTCAAAAAAAAACTAAGTCTGGAAAATTCTGGCTAGGCAGTTTTTAGACCATTTGTAGACTTTTTCGAAAAAATTGTTGCGGAGAAAAAAAAGAGGAAAAAAGTGCAAAAAAAGGTTAAAACAAATCAGAGCGTGCTCCTCCCTTGTTTACGTGCAGCGTCGTGATTTTTTTAGTGTTCTAGGCTCGCATCTCTAGCACGGTCTAGCCTAGGACCAGCACAGTACCGTCGTTGAGCATTTATTCCACTTTGCATTTTTGAATTGATTATTGCTGACCCTTTTGCTACCACATTATAAGCCTTCCCAGCTCCACATACATCTACGTCCTGCGTTTGACTTTCCCTGGTAATCGCTCTATCCAAGCTTTGAGAGTTTTGACTACAGCGGTTGCCGATCACCACCTGCTGCTGGGTAAGAACTGGTAAGAATTTGAGATTCGCTTGAAGGATTTGTGACACACCATCATCACCACCACTTCCTAGTAGTCTGTAGGATCATATTCTTCTATGTTTCTATTGCTACTAACCATGGCAGGATCACAAGCCGACGCGATTGACTAGGAGAACATGACGAACAAGGAGCTTCATGATAAGTTTCATCAAATGTTGGGTCAAAAAGTGGAAGACGTGATGGCCAGCTTTGGAAAGGCATTGGAGAGGATGGATGACACTGAGAAGACAATTGACACCAAGTTGGACGCCAAGTTCGAAGAATTACTCAAACGTATCCCACAACCAGTTCTACGTCGCGATACAGTAGGGCGAGCACAGCGTGTTCCTATTGAGCCAGGCCAAACTTCTGGTGCTGCTGTACCTGTTGTTGATGCTTCTTTGGCTCCTGCTACTACTGGTGTGGTACCCAGGAGGATGATGAGTATGCGGGCGATTATGAGGATGAGGTTGATCAAAATCAGAACTACGTGCAGCCACCAGCACCACCACCAGCAGGTCGACCTCAGGTATATAATCGCAATGGTAGGCCTGCACCACCACCTCAGGTACGAGATCATGATCATGTTCCTAAACTGAAATAGAATATTCCACCATTTGAGGGTAGATACATTCCTGATGTATATCTTACTTGGGAGTTAGAAACTGAACAACGTTTTACATGTTTACAATATCCCGAGGAGAGACGGGTTCTTCATTGTTTGTGCTTTCACTAGTTTTGCATGTGTATGGTGGTCTGAACATTGTAGATTATATCCTATTCCAGCTACTTGGGCTGCTTTGAAAACCGTTATGCGTACTCGTTGGGTTCCACCATATTATCAACATGAATTGCTTCAAAAATTGCAGCGTTTAAGACAAGGAAAAAATTCTGTAGAAGAATATTATCAGGAATTACAAACTGGCATGATTAGAAGTGGTATTGTTGAGGAGAATGAAGCTATGCTTGCACGTTTTATGGGTGGATTAAATAGAGAGATTCAGACCATTCTAGAGTATAAGGAGTATACTAATATCACTCATTTATTGCATCTTGCTTGTAAAGTTGAACGTGAAGTGCAGGATCGACAAGCATTGGCGCGAACTAATTTTTCTGCAGGTTGACCTTCATCATGGACACCGCTTGCATCTTCTACTTCCACTGCACCAGCACCTCCATCAGGTGCCACCTCCAGCCGTGATACAAGAAAGCAGGCACAACCACCATTATCTGCCAAGAGCGCACTTGTCGGGCCTACACATTGTTCTTCTTCTTCCATGGCATCAACAGGGCACACAAGTGATATTATTTTTCGTCGTTGTAAGGGAAGAGGTCATATGCGAGAGAATGCAAATCTCAGCATGTGATGATTGCTACTGAGGATGGTGGGTATGAGTCCGCTAGTGACTATGATGAGGAGACTTTGGCTCTTATTACACATGAAGAACATGGGGAAGATGATTCTGATCATGAGACGCAATACATGGCTCCTGAAGATGCTGACAGGTATGAATGTTTAGTTGCTCAACGTGTTTTGAGTGTGCAGGTCACACAAGCTGAGCAAAATCAGAGGCATAATTTGTTCCATACAAAGGGAGTTGTGAAGGAACATTGTGTGCGCGTCATCATAGATGGAGGGAGCTGCAACAACTTGGCTAGCATGGAGATGGTGGAGAAGCTGTCTGTCACCACAAGGCCACATCCACATCCTTACTACATCCAATGGTTCAACAACAGCGGAAAGGTTAAGTTAACACGTACTGTTCGTGTGCATTTTAGTATCTCTACATATGCTGATTATGTTGATTGTGATGTGGTACCTATGCAAGCATGTTCCTTATTACTTGGTCGACCATGGCAATTTGATAAAAATTCTGTACACCATGGTAGAAACAATCAGTATACTCTTGTTCATAAGGATAAAAAAGTTACTTTGCTTCCTATGACTCCTGATTCCATTTTGAAAGATGATATTAATAGAGGTAATAAAGCAAAACATGAGAAAAATAAGAGTGAAAATCAGATTGTGGCAAAAGAATTTGCGCAACAAATGAAGCCTAATAGTAAACCATCTAGTGTTGCTTCTGAAATTAAATTGAAAAGTGCATGTTTACTTGCCACTAAATCTGGTATTGATGAGCTAGATTTCAGTAAATCTGTTTGCTCTGCTTTTGTGTGCAAGGAGGCATTATTTTCATTTGAGGATGTGCCTTCCTCTTTGCCTCCTGCTGTCGCTAACATTTTGCAGGAGTTGACTGATGTCTTTCCACAAGACGTGCCAACGGGATTACCGCCTATTCGAGGGACTGAGCATCAGATTGACTTTATTCCCGGTGCTTCACTGCCAAACCGTGTGCCATACCGTACAAATCCAGAGGAGACGAAGGAGATTATGTGTCAAGTACACGAGCTTCTCGACAAAGGTTATATACGTGAATCCCTTAGTCCTTGTGTTATTCCTATTATTCTAGTGCCGAAAAAGGAGGGTACATCGCGTATGTGTGTTGATTGTAGAGGCATTAATAATATTACTATTTGTTATTGTCATCCTATTCCTAGGCTAGATGATATGCTTGATGAATTGAGTGGCTCTACAATATTCTCTAAAGTTGATTTGCGTAGTGGATACCATCAAATTCGTATGAAATTGGGGGATGAATGGAAACAGCCTTTAAAACTAAGTTTGGATTATATGAGTGGTTAGTCATGCCTTTTGGGTTAACTAATGCACCTAGTACTTTCATGAGATTAATGAACGAAGTTTTACGTGCTTTCATTGGACGATTTGTGGTAGTCTATTTTGATGATATACTGATTTATAGCAGATCTTTGGAGGATCATTTGGAACATTTACGTGCTGTTTTTATTGCTCTACGTCATGCACGTTTGTTTGGTAATCTTGGGAAGTGCACCTTTTGCACCGACCGAGTATCTTTTCTTGGCTATGTTGTTACTCCACGGGGAATTGAAGTTGATAAAGCCAAGATTGAAGCTATTGAGAGTTGGCCGCAGCCCAAAACGGTCACACAAGTGAGGAGTTTTCCTAGCCTCGCTGGATTCTATAGGCGTTTTGTGAGAGATTTCAGCACCATTGCTGCACCTCTCAATGAGCTTACAAAGAAAGATGTGCCTTTTCTTTGGGGTACCGCACTGGAAGAAGCCTTCACGGTATTGAAAGATAAGTTGACACATGCTGCTTTACTCCAACTTCCTGATTTTAATAAGACTTTTGAGCTTGAATGTGATGCTAGTGGAATTGGATTAGGAGGTGTGTTATTACAAGATGGCAAATGTGACACCCGGATAGTTAAGCTACAGTAATCCCCTGCTAATGATGCCACGTCACCCACGTTACTGTTGTTAATCTCGCGGAATCAAGTCCCGTTCAAATTCAAATTCAAATAACAAGTGAAATTCTAAACTTCTCAAACATGAAAACTAAAATGTTCATCATGTGGCAAATAATCCTAACTAAATTTTGATGGTGGAACTAGCCCTATTCAAAAATGTTTAAATGCCCTAAAGTAAATAAAAACAGTGACTAAATAACATTTTAATTGCTCTTTAAATTTTAAAAATATTAAACTAACTTATTTAGGGTCAAAACCAGGTTGGGCAGCGGCCTTTACTAATGATACTAATTTAGGTGCTAACTTGGTATTTTATAAAACTAAAATAAATGGAGCTATAATAGAAAACAAAGTGAAATTAAAATAAAAAAGAGGAAATGAAAAGGTAGAGGTGAGAGAGAGAGAGGCGCGCCCTTGCCTTCCCCGGGCCTCGACCCATCCCATGACCTAACCGCCCACCGGTACCCTGCATAACCCCCACACACCACTAACCCTAACCCACTCCCCGCACCCACTCGCTCGCTTCTTCCCCCGATCTGGATCGAGATCGGGGCAGGGAACCGAAGCCACCACGCCGACCCCGCCCAGGCCGAGACGCCACCTCGCCGGCTGCCTCGACCAGACGCCTTGCATCTAAAGCCGCCGACCTCCTCGCCCTCGCTTCGCCGCGACGACCGCACCTCCGATGCAGCGCCGGAACACGCCCCACCTCGCCGGACTGCCTCCCGCTCCGCCGCTCGTCCCGTCGACCTCCCGAACTCCGTCGAGCACACGGCCCGTTCCTGCTCCTCGATGTGAGCTTCCCCTCCCACCACGTTCCCCAGGCCTCGCGAGCCCCCACGCCCCCACGCCCATGTCACCACGTCCCTCCGTCGTGCCCGCAGCGCAGCGCGCCGGCGGCGCGCGCGCCATGAGCCCCTGTGGCTCCGCTCCATCCCCCGCACCGGCCCCGTGCACGTCGCGCGCCCGCCGTTCCACGCCTCTGCCTTCGGATCCCGGCGCCCCGCCACTACCCTGCGTCCCCACCACCAGCCGCCGCGCTCAGGCGCTCGGCGCCCTCCTCCCTGCTCGCCCGCGCGTCCCATGATGTCGTCTCGCCCTCGCCGTTCGGCCTCCTGCTGGCCGCGCCACTGCTTCCCCTGCTCCACCACATCCCCATCAAGACCGGCAGCAGCAAGGCACTGGTCTTGCCGAGGCAGCGCTCGAGCTTGCCCGTCGGGCGCCCGTGGTCAGGCTCGACTGCCTTCTGCTTGGCGCCTGCACTACGTGTTCGATAAGGCCCCTAGGGCCTATGACAAGGGGGCCCCACGGCCCCAGAACGATTTTTTTTTAAAAAATAAAAATAAATAAAAACAATAATATATAAGAATAATAAATAAAAATAAAATGAATTAATAAAATTAATTATTAATTAACTAATTATCTAATGAATTAATTAAGTTAATTAATCATAATTAGATTAACCTAATTAACTAATTAGTTAATTAAACTGTGATTAAATTAGTTAAATCCTAATTAGAGTAAACAGAGTATGACATGCGGGTCCCACCTGTCAGGTTGACCAGGTCAACGGTCAACGTTGACTGCTGACGTCATGCTGACGTCATCATTTACTATTCTGGATAATGTTGGATTTAAATAATTAATTAAGTTCCAGAAATTAATAAAATCTTTAGAAAATCATATCTTTTAATCCGTAACTCGGATTCAAATATTTTCAACATGAAAGTTGCTCAGAACGACGAGACGAATCTGGATATGCAGCCTGTTCGTCCACCACACATCCCTAGCATAGCAAACTCGCAACTTTCCCCCTCCGGTTCACCGGTCCGAAAACGCGGAACACCGGGAATACTTTCCCGGATGTTTCCCCCTTCGTCGGTATCACCTACTACCGCGATTGGGCACACCTAGCATCGTTACTTGTCTTGTCATGCATCGATATGCATCTGTTTGCATGGTATTCATTGTTTCTTCCCCCTCTTATCTCCGATAGACTATGAGACCGACGCCGCTGCTTTGCCAAGACGACTACGGAGTTGACGACCCTCTCTCTTGCCGTGAGCAACCAGCAAGCCCCCTTGATCACCAGATATCGCCTATTCTCCTCTATCTGCTTGCATTAGAGTAGTGTAGCATGTCTTGCTTTTCGATAATCCTATTCTGATGCATAGCCTGACATTGTTGCTACATCCGTTGATACCTTACCTGCAATCCTAAATGCTTAGTATAGGATGCTAGTTTATCATCATTGGCCCTACATCCTTGTCAGTCTGCCTTGCTATACTATTGGGCGTGATCACTCGGGAGGTGATCACGGTATATACTATACTTATATACATACTATGAGATGGTGACTAAAGTCGGGTCCGCTCAAGAGCACCCCGAGTGATTCACTTGATTGGGGCTGAAAGGACCTTTGTCCCGACGGCCCTCTGTGTGGATCTTGGTGTCGGAGCGGACAGGCAGGTTGAGACCGCCTAGGTGAGAGGTGGGCCTGGCCTGGTCGGCGTCGCGCTTGCTTCATAATAACACGCTTAACGAGATCTTGGTATTTGATCCGAGTCCGCCATTTGGTCTATACGCACTAACCATCTACGTGGGAGTAGTTATGGGTATCCCGACGTCGTGGTATCACCGAAGCCTTCTTGGCGTCGGCGGCGGCGGCGGCGGATTGGAACGTAAGCTGCGCTTGTATTAGGGGCTAGTTACGCTTCGGCCGCCACGCAGCGTCTTGGTGTGCATTGGGCGATGGGCCTGCACCCTGTGGCGCTTAGGTTTAGACCGGCGTCTTGACTTCTCTCTGTTGTGCCTAGGTGGGGCTGCGGCGTGTTGATCTTCCGAGGCGGGCATGACCCAGAAAGTGTGTCCGCCAAATGGGATCAAGCGTGTTGGGTTATGTGGTGCACCCCGCAGGAAGTTAATCTATTGAATAGCCGTGTCCCTCGGTAAAAGGACGACCGGAGTTGTACCTTGACCTTATGACAACTAGAACTGGATACTTAATAAAACACACCCTTCCAAGTGCGGATACAACCCGGTGATCGCTCTCTAATGAGGCTACGAGGAGAGGATTGCGGGTAGGATTATGCTATGCGATGCTACCGAGATGCTACTTGGAGATGCTTCTTGGAGATGTTACTTGGCGATGCTACTTGGAGGACTTCATCTACTCTCTTCTACATGTTTGAAGACGGAGGCTGCTGAAGCGTAGTCTTCGACGTGATTAGCTATCCCCTCTTATTCGGCATTCTGCAGTTCGGTCCACCGATATGGCCTCCTTACACATATACCCATGCATATGTAGTGTAGCTCCTTGCTTGCAGTACTTTGGATGAGTACTCACGGTTGCTTTCTCCCCTTTTTCCCCTTTTCCTTTCTTTACGGTTGTCGCAACCAGATGTTGGAGCCCAGAGCGACGCCACCGTCGGCATTTACTACTACTACTGGAGGTGCCTACTACTACGCAAGGTGCTGCTGGCGACGACCGGGAGTAGTTAGGAGGATCGAGTGCAGAGGCCTGCGCCTCTTCCGATCAGATCCCGCTTTGTGCTAGCCTTCTTAAGGCAAACTTGTTTAACTTATGTCGTACTCAGATATTGTTGCTTCCACGACTCGTCTATGATCGAGCACTTGTATTCGAGCCCTCGAGGCCCCCGGCTTGTATTATGATGCTTGTATGACTTATTTATGTTTTAGAGTTGTGTTGTGATATCTTCCGTGAGTCCTCGATCTTAATCATTACGTTTGCGTGCATGATTAGTGTACGATTGAATCGGGCGTCACAAGTTGGTATCGAGCCATTGCTGAGGAATCCCCTTCCATACTCTTTGGTCAAGTCGAGTCTAGACATTGCAAAACTTTTACTAACATGGCTGTGCGCCCATGGGCCCACGTCGCCATTGGGTGGTATTAGGATCTTTTATTCCTCGTCCATACTCTGGGATTCTAATCTCTCTTCTATTCGGGTTAAATGATTTTGCTGAAACCTAACTTTAGGTTCTCGTTATCACTTCCTGCCGGAGAGCCCCTTCATTACAGATGATCGACCGCTTCAACAGAAGATTCTAACAATACTCTTCGATGTTTCCCCGAGACCATTGTGCCTTCGCCGTTGCAAGTCCTCTTCCACCGTAAACCCTTATGGATAACTACTTACAGCTGTTATTATTACCTTCATCCCCAGTTGGTCTTGTTATTACAAGATACCCCGAAATACTCGTCGTTGTTTCGATAATCCTTTGAGCTTATTGCCTTGCTGTTCTTTGTCCCCTGAATACCCCTATGGATAATTCTCGTACTTATCGAGTATCCACTTATCCCCAGTTGTTCATATGCTTTTCAAAATACTTGGAAATACTACCCGATCTTCCGAGTATCCTCTTCAAACTATTGCTCGGCAGATCTTGTCTGCTTGCAGTATGGATGCTTTCCATATGTGTAGCCATATTCATTAGTATCCTTTGACACCATCATTTTGATCCTATCGATTCAACATGTGTGTGAAAGCACACAATCATCAGTTGATCCTTTTAAATTATCTTCCCGGCTCAGACGTCATTTTAAACAGGAGCTGATTCTCGACCAAACTAATTGTCGCCAATTGTGCCTCTGGTCTATTCAATCGATCCATCCATAATCGTAACATTGCTTCGATCCCTTGATTTGAAAATCATAATTCCTTTGCATTTGAGCTCTGGATTAGTCAGTTGTTTCTATAATCCAATGCCTTTGCATTGTTACTTCCTCTAGTTGAGTACCGATGCTCACGTCAGATCCCTTGTGGACCACCAGATCCTTCGTTGGATTTTATCGACAACGCCTTCATAATCAATAACCTTGTGAGCCTTCCTTGGATACATAATGCCTTTGGTAAATTGTATCATCTACTTCTCAACCTTGCTCTACTTTCGAGCTTATGATATTTACTCTTGAAACTTGTGGTATATGTTTCCACGACACCTCGACGGGTTGAACCTATGCCTTCCTTAATATGTGTGAACTCGGAAGTTTTCACGAGTCATACTCATCGTATTTCACCGAGTAAAACTTTCAACACTAATGCTTTTATCAAAGCGAGAAGTGAATGGAAGGTTATACATTGAAGAAGTGGAGTCGACCTTGAACTTTGTGTTCATGCCCATGGACCCGATGTGGAATCTATCATGGAAGCTTCTTGTATTAATAATGGTCCCCTTGTTATAAGTTCATCTTGTATCTATGTTGGTCCTTTGCGACCGTGGTTCCGACCATGATTGATCATCCTTGATCCTTTTCTTGGGCAAGTTAAAGTACTTGCCGTCTGCAGGTCAATACACCTGCCCAACCTCTATTTTGACCTACCTTCGAGTATTACCCCCCTGGTATCTCGAGGATATCCACGGATTGCACTACGTCTTATGCATTTCCAATGAAGTATGTGCCTTTCCCCGTCATAGTCACTCCACGGGTTCTGGGTTGTCGTCAACCGAGAACGCCGATTAGTGAATCGAATCACCCCTGTAATTCAGTACTCCTAGTACTTTGTTGTTGAGAAGTTTAATACTCCATCACGTAACTCCTAGCCTGATCGGCTATATCATTATCTTGCTAAATATTAACTGTGCCACCGGGTCCTTCTTCTCGGAGCACAAATTTCGACGATGAGCTAAGCTTACGTCGACCTTCCTCATCTTATCATTTCGCTTTGAACAGCAAACTAGATTTCGAGTTTGTGTCGTACCCATGGTCCCAATGACTTTTGGCTTCATCATTTCCGTTGACTTGATGTCATCGCCGATCAGTTACATCTTCTCGAAACCTCTCGACAGATGTGTCGTGATCATCTTCAACATTATAGGGTCTTCCAAGATATCTATCGAATTCTTGATGAGAAATAGCATCCTTTGCCCTTGATGGTTTGGGCTATCATCCACAACATTATTGCATTCCCTTCAACACAAAAATTGTTCCTGTTTTGTGTTGTTCCTTGAGTTCCTTTCTATCCTACTTATGTTATGATTCTAGCGGTGTAGTACCATCTTTGATGTCAAGAATGTGGTGAGAATTTCACCACCTCTTAAGAATTCTTGATATCATAATACTTCTTGCCATCTTCATTCATTCCTTGGCCCTCAGATTGTTTTCAACCGAATACCGACAATTGAGCTATGACGTGTGAATTCAAAACTTCTAGCAAGCCTCTTGATTTGAAGTGAAATTCTTAGACTATTGATTATTGAATCACCATTCCGACGTTGGTCGTGCAACCCAGCCCATATTTCGGGTGCACCTTTCAACCAATGTTTAATTGTGTATGTTTTCCTCAAGCATACATCATTATACCATTTGAGTGACAAATGTCATCTTCTTGTTCACATTATCGTGGAAATCCATCCGCTTGGAATTCTCGATGAATTGTCGTGAGCCCATCAGCCACCTCCTCATCCTCTCCTTGGTTTAATAATGAACTATTGTTTCAGAACCCTCTCCCATAGTTCATTTCCGAGAATCTTGTAATGTCATCTCGTCTATTTGTGTTGCACCTTTTCTTCTCGGACATCCTGAGTCTGAGGTATCATGACACCAATCGGATCTGAATCTCGGTCAGATATGATGGTTGGGACAACTTTCCACGAGATATGATGTTGGCCCTTTGGTGACCCGGTAACATGATGTCATGCCTAGCACTTCCGATTGGAGGACCCATCGTTATAGATTACTTTTCAGCAAGGTTATCCATTCTTTGAAGAGAAAATTGTAAGACTTATTCTACAAAGTTATTCTGATGGATCCTTTGTGTTTCCAAAGTCTCGATCTTCACGGGATGACCATGTCAATGCTATCTCAAGCATGTCTATGGTACTCAATCTCAATAAGAACATTTGAAGCACAATGCTTCATTTTCTTTATCAAATTATCCAAACACCGTTGTATGTGTAATGTCATGAGCTTTCTTCCCCCTTTCCTAACGGGTTTTCTACATGATATCCTGTCATGGATATCATGCTTTGTTTCTCCTTGGAAAGGATATACCCCTGAAATATGTGTTTAAATGCATTTTCCTTTCCATTGTTTTGTTTAGCCTTTCTTGTAATCTACTTAACTAGGCAGTGATAATTCCCTGCTTATGTAAACACCTTGGTGTACAACTTTGTCAGTAAGACCCTGTTGCTTTTGTTGATGGCATCCCGGTAACCACTTATGGACAATAACTTTGCCTTTTGGTCCGCCTCGTTCAATAAGAAGTAAAATTTCTCTCTTCGTTCCCCGTCCTTGGTACCGACATTGTTGCCAGCATAGCTGACAAGCTATTCAATCACATGCCTCCCTGTCGTGGCTATGCAAGATGTCACCGCCCTTCCTACTTTAACCCACATGGTGGGCCCATAACCCACAGTTCCACGGGATCGAAACCTGACTCTCCTGAACACCCCGTTGCCAAAGTTATTCCTAGAGCTTGACTTTGTATGTAGTTCACGGCCCCCCCTGCCTAGTGATCTATTCTGGTATCAGACGCAATACTTATTCCCGTTGCTTGAACCCCTTTTCATGCCCTGTTTCAGGCATCGAATGATTGCCTGCCCGCTCGAAACTTCTCATGGTACCTCCTTACTTTGCTCTCGATATTTTCTTAAGATTCAATTCGAGAGTAACTTTCGCCACCTTCCTCGATGTTATCGACCAGATAGTCAACCTTGTAGAGGTCTGTCCTTTTGGAGCTACCCCTTATCCTTTCCGTAAGTACGATGGAGATCCCGAAGAAAGGATGACGACTTGATCATGGTGACTTGAAGCAGAGAAATGAATACATCAATGAAAGGGATCAACCTCTTCGAAAGAGCAGCCAAGACCGAGAAGACTCGTTAGGTTTTTCGCTACCAGCACCTTTCCCCCTTACTCCACCGCTTAAATCTCGGGACGAGATTTCTTGTAGTGGAGGAGATTTGTGACACCCGGATAGTTAAGCTACAGTAATCCCCTGCTAATGATGCCACGTCACCCACGTTACTGTTGTTAATCTCGCGGAATCAAGTCCCGTTCAAATTCAAATTCAAATAACAAGTGAAATTCTAAACTTCTCAAACATGAAAACTAAAATGTTCATCATGTGGCAAATAATCCTAACTAAATTTTGATGGTGGAACTAGCCCTATTCAAAAATGTTTAAATGCCCTAAAGTAAATAAAAACAGTGACTAAATAACATTTTAATTGCTCTTTAAATTTTAAAAATATTAAACTAACTTATTTAGGGTCAAAACCAGGTTGGGCAGCGGCCTTTACTAATGATACTAATTTAGGTGCTAACTTGGTATTTTATAAAACTAAAATAAATGGAGCTATAATAGAAAACAAAGTGAAATTAAAATAAAAAAAAGAGGAAATGAAAAGGTAGAGGTGAGAGAGAGAGAGTGCGCCCCCCTTGCCTTCCCTGGGCCTCGACCCATCCCACGCGACCCAACTGGCCCACCCGGTACCCCTGCATAAGCCCCCACACACCACTAACCCTAACCCACTCCCCGCACCCACTCGCTCGCTTCTTCCCCCCCCGATCTGGATCGAGATCGGGCAGGAACCGGCCACTGCACGCCGACCCCGCCCAGGCCGAGACGCCACCTCGCCGGCTGCCTCGACCGCCGACGCAAGCCGCCGACCTCCTCGCCCTCGCTTCGCCCGCGACGACCGCACTCCGATGCAGCGCCGGAACACGCCGCCACCTCGCGGATGCCTCCCGCTCCGCCGCTCGTCCCGTCGACCTCCCGAACTCCGTCGAGCACACGGCCCGTTCCTGCTCCTCAATGTGAGCTTCCCCTCCCCTGACGTTCCCCACGCATCGCCGCGAGCCTCAAGGCCCCCACGCCCGCGGTCACCACGCCCTCCTGTCGTCCCCGCGCAGCCTCGGCGCCGGCGCTCGCGCCATGAGCCCCGTGGCTCGCTCCACCCTCAAGACGGCCCGTGTGCGTCGCGCGCCCGCCGTTCCACGCCTCGCCCTGGATCCGGCGCCCGCCACTACCTGCGTCCCCACCACCACCGCCAGCGCCAGCGCTCGGGCCTCCTCCCCGCTCACAAGCGTCCCATGATGTCGTCTCGCCCTCGCCGTTCGGCCTCCTGCTTGGCAGCGCCACCGCCTCGCTCCACCACATCCTCACTGCACTGGCAGCAAGGCCGCTGGTCTTGCCGAGGCGGCGCCCGAGCTTGCCCGTCGGGCGCCTGTGGTCGTGCCCGACCGGCCTTCTGCTTGCGCCTGCACTACAGCGTTCGATAAGGCCCCTAGGGCCTATGACAAGGGGGCCCCACGGCCCCAGAACGATTTTTTAAAAAATAAAAATAAATAAAAACAATAATATATAAGAATAATAAATAAAAATAAAATGAATTAATAAAATAAATTATTAATTAACTAATTATCTAATGAATTAATTAAGTTAATTAATCATAATTAGATTAACCTAATTAACTAATTAGTTAATTAAACTGTGATTAAATTAGTTAAATCCTAATTAGAGTAAACAGAGTATGACATGCGGGTCCCACCTGTCAGGTTGACCAGGTCAACGGTCAGCGTTGACTGCTGACGTCATGCTGACGTCATCATTTACTATTCTGGATAATGTTGGATTTAAATAATTAATTAAGTTCCAGAAATTAATAAAATCTTTAGAAAATCATATCTTTTAATCCGTAACTCGGATTAAAATATTTTCAACATGAAAGTTGCTCAGAACGACGAGACGAATCCGGATATGCAGCCTGTTCGTCCACCACACATCCCTAGCATAGCAAACTCGCAACTTTCTCCCTCCGGTTCACCGGTCCGAAAACGCGGAACACCGGGAATACTTTCCCGGATGTTTCCCCCTTCGTCGGTATCACCTACTACCGCGATTGGGCACACCTAGCATCGTTACTTGTCTTGTCATGCATCGATATGCATCTGTTTGCATGGTATTCATTGTTTCTTCCCCCTCTTATCTCCGATAGACTACGAGACCGACGCTGCTGCTGCCCAGTACGACTACGGAGTTGACGACCCCTCTCTCTTGCCAGAGCAACCAGGCAAGCCCCCTTAATCACCAGATATCGCCTATTCTCCTCTATCCGCTTGCATTAGAGTAGTGTAGCATGTACTGCTTTTCGATAATCCTATTCTGATGCATAGCCTGACATTGTTGCTACATCTGTTGATACCTTACCTGCAATCCTAAATGCTTAGTATAGGATGCTAGTTTATCATCATTGGCCCTACATCCTTGTCAGTCTGCCTTGCTATACTATTGGGCCGTGATCACTCGGGAGGTGATCACGGGTATATACTATACTTATATACATACTATACAGATGGTGACTAAAGTCGGGTCCGCTCGAAGAGCACCCGCGAGTGATTCACGGATTGGGGGCTGAAAGGACCTTTGTCCCGACGGCCCTCTGTGTGGATCTTGGTGTCGGAGCGACAGGGCAGGTTGAGACCGCCTAGGTGAGAGGTGGGCCTGGCCCTGGTCGGCGTCCGCGTTTGCTTCATAATAACACGCTTAACGAGATCTTGGTATTTGATCTGAGTCTGGCCATTTTGTCTATACGCACTAACCATCTACGTGGGAGTAGTTATGGGTATCCCGACGTCGTGGTATCACCGAAGCCTTCTTGACGTCGGCAATCGAAGGCGCGCTACGGATTGGAACGTAAGCTGCGCTTGTATTAGGGGCTAGTTCGCTTCCGGCCGCCACATAACGTCTTGGTGTGCATTGGGCGATGGGCCCGGACACCTGGCGCTTAGGTTTAGACCGGCGTCTTGACTCTCTGTTGTGCCTAGGTGGGGCTGCGACGTGTTGATCTTCCGAGGCGGGCATGACCCAGAAAGTGTGTCGGCCAAATGGGATCAAGCGTGTTGGGTTATGTGGTGCACCCTGCAGGAAGTTAATCTATTGAATAGCCGTGTCCCTCGGTAAAAGGACGACCCGGAGTTGTACCTTGACCTTATGACAACTAGAACTGGATACTTAATAAAACACACCCTTCCAAGTGCCAGATACAACCCGGTGATCACTCTCTAACAGGGCTACGAGGAGAGGATTGCCGGGTAGGATTATGTTATGCGATGCTACTGGAGATGCTACTTGGAGATGCTTCTTGGAGATGTTACTTGGTGATGCTACTTGGAGGACTTCAGTCTACTCTCTTCTACATCTTTGCAAGGCGGAGGCTGCGAAGCGTAGTCTTGACGTGATTAGCTATCCCCTCTTATTCGGCATTCTGCAGATTCGGTCCACCGATATGGCCTCCTTACACATATACCCATGCATATGTAGTGTAGCTCCTTGCTTGTAGTACTTTGGATGAGTACTCACGGTTGCTTTCTCCCCCTTTTCCCCTTTTCCTTTCTTTACGGTTGTCGCAAACAGATGTTGGAGCCCAGAGCGACGCCACCGCCGATTTATTTACTACTACTGGAGGTGCCTACTACTACGTGCAGCTCTTGGCGGCGACCGGAGTAGTTAGGAGGATCCCAGCAGGAGGCTGCGCCTCTTCCGATCTGATCCCGGTTTGTGCCAGCCTTCTTAAGGCAAACTTGTTTAACTTATGTCCGTACTCAGAATCTTGTTGCTTCCACTGACTCGTCTATGATCGAGCACTTGTATTCGAGCCCTCGAGGCCCCGGCTTGTATTATGATGCTTGTATGACTTATTTATGTTTTAGAGTTGTGTTGTGATATCTTCCGTGAGTCCTCGATCTTAATCGTTACGTTTGCGTGCATGATTAGTGTACGATTGAATCGGGCGCCACAAAGAAACTGTTGCATACTTTTACGAAAAATTGAGTGGGCCTAGTCTGAATTATTCTACTTATGATAAAGAATTATATGCTCTTGTTCGGACTTTAGAAACATGGCAGCATTATTTATGGCCCAAAGAATTTGTTATACATTCTGATCATGAATCTTTGAAACATATTAAAAGTCAAGGTAAACTGAATTGTAGACATGCTAAATGGGTTGAATTCATTGAGACTTTCCCTTATGTCATTAAACACAAGAAGGGTAAATAGAATGTTATTGCTCATGCATTGTCTCGTCGCTATACTATGCTTTCACAACTTGACGTCAAATATTTGGTTTGGAGACCATCAAAAATCAATATGTGCATGATGTTGATTTTAAAGATGTATTGCATAATTGTAAAGCAGGGAGAACATGGAACAAGTTCGTTGTTAATGATGGATTTGTCTTCCGTGCTAACAAGCTATGCATTCCAGCTAGCTCTATGTTGGGGAACGTTGCAGAAAATTAAAATTTTTCCTACGGTCTCACCAAGATCCATCTATGAGTTCATCTAAGCAACGAGTAATGGGAGAGAATTTGCATCTACATACCACTTGTAGATCGCGTGCGAAAGCTTGCAAGGTGATGATGGAGTCGTACTCGACGTGATTCAGATCACCGATGTCCAAGTGCTGAACGGACAGCACCTCGCGTTCAACACATGTACGGACGGAGACGTCTCCTCCTTCTTGATCCAGCAAGGGGAAGGAGAGGTTGATGATGATCAGCAACAGACGACGGCATGGTGGTGGATGCAGCAGATCTCCAGCAGGGCTTCGCCAAGCAACTACGGGAGGAGGACGAGGTGTAGCAGGGGGAGGGAGGCGCCAAGCACAAGGGTACCGCAGCCCCCCTCCCTCCCCCCTTTATATAGGCTCTCGGGCGCCGGCCCTGGAGATCCAATCTCAAGGGGCGGCGGCCAAGGGGGTGGAGTGCTCCCCAAGCCAAGTGGGGCGCCCCCCACCCCTAGGGTTTCAAGCCTAGGCGCAGGGGGTGGGCCTAGGGGGGCGCACCAGCCCACTATGGGCTGGTTCCCTTCCCACTTCAACCCATGGGGCCCTCCGGGATGGGTGGCCTCACCCGGTGGACCCCCGGGACCCTTCCGGTGGTCCCGGTACATTACCGGGAGACCCCGAAACTTTCCCGATGGCCGAAATACCACTTCCTATATATTATTCTTTACCTCCGGACCATTCCGAAACTCCTCGTGACGTTCGAGATCTCATCCGGGACTCCGAACAACATTGGGTATGCTGCATACTCATGATCATACAACCCTAGCGTCATCGAACCTTAAGTGTGTAGACCCTACGGGTTCGGGAGACACGTAGACATGACCGAGACGACTCTCGGGCAATAACCAACAGCGGGATCTGGATACCCATGTTGGCTCCCACATGCTCCTCGATGATTTCATCGGTTGAACCACGATGTCGAGGATTGATCAAAACCACAGATGCAATTCCTTTGTCAATCGATGCGTTACTTGCGAGACTCGATCGTCGGTATCCCAATACCTTGTTCGGTCTCGTTACACGCAAGTCACTTTACTCAGACCGCAATGCATGATCCGTGTACAACACCTTGGTCACCTTGAGCTCATTATGATGATGCATTACCGAGTGGGCCCAGAGATACCTCTCCGTCATACGGAGTGACAAATCAAAGTCTCGATCCGTGTCAACCCAACAGATACTTTCGGAGATACCTGTAATGCACCTTTATAGTCACCCAGTTACGTTGTGACATTTGATACACCCAAGGCACTCCTATGGTATCCGGAGTTACACGATCTCATGGTCGAAGGAAGAGATACTTGACATTGGCAAAGCTCTAGCGCATTTAACTACACGATCTTTATGCTATGCTTAGGATTGGGTCTTGTCCATCACATCATTCTCCTAATGATGTGATCCTGTTATCAACGACATCCAATGTCCATAGTAGGAAACCATGACTATCTGTTGATCACAACGGGCTAGTCAACTAGAGGCTCACTAGGGACATATTGTGGTCTTCGTATTCACACGTGTATTACGATTTCCGGATAATACAGTTATAGCATGAATACAAGACAATTATCATGAACAATGAAATATAATAATACTTTTATTATTGCTTCTAGGGCATATTTCCAACAGTCTCCCACTTGCACTAGAGTCACTAATCTAGTTACATTGTGATGAATCGAACACCCATAGAGTTCTGGTGTTGATCATGTTTTGCATGTGAGAGAGGTTTAGTCAACGGATCTGCGACATTCAGATCCGTGTGCACTTTGCAAATCTCTATGTCTCCATCTTGAACATTTTCACGGATGGAGTTGAAACGACGCTTGATGTGCCTGGTCTTCTTGTGAAACCTGGGCTCCTTGGCAAGGGCAATAGCTCCAGTGTTGTCACAGAAGAGTTTCATCGGCCCCGACGCATTGGGTATGACTCCTAGGTCGGTGATGAACTCCTTCACCCAAATCGCTTCATGCGCTGCCTCCGAGGCTGCCATGTACTCCGCTTCACACGTAGATCCCGCCACGACGCTCTGCTTGCAGCTACACCAGCCATCGCTTCCACCATTCAACATATACACGTATCCGGTTTGAGACTTAGAGTCATCAGATCTGAGTCGAAGCTAAGCGCCGACGTAACCCTTCTGACGAGCTCTTCGTCTCCTCCATAAACGAAACATGTCCTTCGTCCTTTTCGGTACTTCAGATATTCTTGACCGCTGTCCGGTGTTCCTTGCGGGATTACTTTGATATCTTGCTACCAAACTTACGGCAAGGTTTACATCGGGTCAGTACACAGCATGGCATACATAATAGATCCTATGGCTTAAGCATAGGGATGACACTCATCTCTTCTTTATCTTTTGCCGTGGTCGGTGGTCGAGCTGAGCTCAATCTCACACCTTGTAACATAGGCAAGAACCCTTCTTGGACTGATCCATTTTGAACCTCTTCAAAATCTTATCAAGGTATGTGCTTTGTGAAAGACCTATGAGGCGCCTCGATCTATCTCTATAGATCTTGATGCCTAATATATAAGCAGCTTCTCCAAGGTCCTTCATTGAAAAACACTTATTCAAGTAGGCCTTAATGCTGTCCGAAGTTTTGTATCATTTCCCATCAAGAGTATGTCATCTACATATAATAGGAGAAATGTTACTGAGCTCCCACTCACTTTCTTGTAAACGAGGCTTCGCCATAAGTCGCAAGATAAACCCAAACGCTTTGATCATCTCATCAAAGCGAATGTTCCAACTCCGAGATGCTTGCACCAGTCCATAAATGGATCGCTGGAGCTTGCATACTTTGTTAGCGTTCTTAGGATCGACAAAACCTTCCGGCTGCATCATATACAGCTCTTCCTTAAGATGCCTGTTAAGGAATGCCGTTTTGACGTCCATCTGCCATATCTCATAATCATAGTATGCGGCAACTGCTAACATGATTCTAACGGACTTCAGCTTCGCTACGGGAGAGAAAGTCTCGTCGTAGTCTATCCCTTGAACTTGTCGATAACCCTTAGCGACAAGTCGAGCTTTATAGATGGTAACATTACCATCCGCGTCCGTCTTCTTCTTAAAAATCCATTTGTTTTCTATCGCTCGCCGATCATCGGGCAAGTCTGTCAAAGTCCATACTTTGTTTTCATACATGGATTCTATCTCGGATTTCATGGCTTCAAGCCATTTGTTGGAATCCGGCCCGCCATCGCTTCTTCATAGTTGAAGGTTCACCGTTGTCTAACAACATGATTTCTAGGACAGGGTTGCCGTACCACTCACGGTGTGGAACGTGTCCTCGTGGACCTCACGGTTCAAGAGCAACTTGATCCAAGTACCTTGATCATCATCATTGTTTTCCTCTTCAGTTGGTGTGGGCATCACAGGAACGGTTTCCTGCGCTGCACCACTTTCCCTTTCGAGAGGTAGTACTTCATCGAGTTCTACTTTCCTCCCACTTACTTCTTTTGAGAGAAACTCTTTTTCCAGAAAGCATCCGTTCTTGGCAACAAAGATCTTGCCTTCGGATCTTAAGTAGAAGGTATACCCGACAGTTTCCTTAGGGTATCCTATGAATACGCATTTTTCCGACTTGGGTTCGAGCTTTTCAGGTTGAAGTTTCTTGACATAAGCATCGCATCCCCAAACTTTTAGAAACGACAGCTTAGGTTTCTTCCCAAATCATAATTCATACGGTGTCGTCTCAACGGATTTAGACGGTGCCCTATTTAAAGTGAATGTAGCTGTCTCTAGAGCGTATCCCCAAAATGATAGCGGTAAATCGGTAAGAGACATCATAGACCGCACCATATCCAATAGAGTGCGATTGCGATGTTCAGAGACACCGTTTCGCTGAGGTGTTCCAGGTGGCGTGAGTTGTGAAACGATTCCACATTTCCTTAAGTGTGTACCAAATTCGTGACTTAAGTATTCTCCTCCACGATCTGATCGTAGGTACTTTATCTTTCGGTCACGTTGATTCTCCACCTCATTCTGAAATTCCTTGAACTTTTCAAAGGTCTCAGACTTGTGTTTCATTAAGTAGACATACCCATATCTACTCAAGTCATCAGTGAGAGTGAGAACATAACGATATCCTCCACGAGCCTCAACGCTCATTGGACCGCACACATCGGTATGTATGATTTCCAACAAGTTGGTTGCTCGCTCCATTGTTCCGGAGAATGGAGTCTTGGTCATTTTGCCTAAGAGGCATGGTTCGCATGTGTCAAATGATTCATAATCAAGAGACTCTAAAAGTCCATCAGCATGGAGCTTCTTCATGCGCTTGACACCAATGTGACCAAGGCGGCAGCGCCACAAGTATGTGGGACTATCGTTATCAACTTTACATCTTTTGGCATCCACACTATGAACATGTGTAATATTACGCTCGAGATTCATTAAGAATAAACCATTGACCATCGGAGCATGACCATAAAACATATCTCTCATATAAATCGAACAACCATTATTCTCAGACTTAAATGAGTAGCCATCTCAGATTAAACGAGATCCAGATACAATGTTCATGCTCAAACTTGGCACCAAATAACAATTATTAAGGTTAAAACTAATCCCGTGGGTAAATGTAGAGGCAGCGTGCGACGGCGATCACATCGACTGAACCATTCCGACGCATCGTCACCTCGCCCTTCGCCAGTCTCCGTTTATTCCGCAGCTCCTGCTGTGAGTTACAAATATGAGCAACGGCACCGTATCAAATACCGGGAGTTACTACGAGTATCTGCTAAGGTACACATCAATTACATGTATATCAAATATACCTTTGGTGTTGCGGCCTTCTTATCCGCTAAGTATTTGGGGCAGTTCCGCTTCAAAGGACCCTTCCCTTGCAATAAAAGCACTCGGCCTCGTGCTTGGGTCCATTCCTTGACTTCTTCCCGCAACAGCTTACGGCGCGACAACATCTTTGCCGTCCTTCTTGAAGTTCTTCTTACCCTTGCCCTTCTTGAACTTAGTGGTCTTATTGACCATCAACACTTGATGTTCTTTCTTGATTTCAGCCTCTGCTGACTTCACATCGAGAACACTTCAGAATGGTCTTTACCAACCCCTGCATGTTGTAGTTCATCACAAAGCTCTTGTAGCTTGGTGGGAGCGATCGAGGATTCTGTCAATGACCGCCTCATCCGGGAGGTTAATGTTCAATTTGGGTCATACGGTTGTGCAACCTGCACATCTTGAGGATGTGCTCTTGTGTAACTGTTTTCTCCATCTTACAACTGTAGAACTTGTCGAAGACATCATATCTCTCGACCCGGGCATGAGCTTGGAAAACTAGTTTCAGCTCTTCGAACATCTCATATGCTCCGTGATGCTCAAAACGCTTTTGGAGCGCCGGTTCTAAGCTGTAAAGCATGCCGCACTGAACGAGGGAGTAATCATCAGCACGAGCTTGCCAAGCATTCATAACATCTTGGTTCTCTGGGACGGGAGCGTCACCTAGCGGTCCTTCTAGGACATATTGCTTCCTGGCAGCTACGAGGATGATCCTCAGGTTCCGGACCCAGTCCGTATAGTTGCTGCCATCATCTTTCAGCTTGGTTTTCTCTAGGAACGCGTTGAAGTTCATGTTGACATTAGCGTTGGCCATTTGATCTACAAGACATATTTGCAAAGGTTTTAGACTAAGTTCATGATAATAAAGTTCTAATCAAATTATGAACTCCCACTTAGATTAGACATCCCTCTAGTCATCTAAGTGTTACACGATCCGAGTCGACTAGCCCATGTCCGATCATCACGTGAGACGGACTAGTCATCGTCGGTGAACATCTTCATGTTGATCGTATCTTCCATACGACTCGTGTTCGACCTTTCGGTCTCCGTGTTCCGAGGCCATGTCTGTACATGCTAGGCTCGCAAGTTAACCCTAAGTGTTTTCGCTGTGTAAAACTGTCTTACACCCGTTGTATGTGAACGTAAGAATCCATCACACCCGATCATCACGTGGTGCTTAGAAGCGATTTAACTGTAGCAACGGTGCACGCTTAGGGAGAACACTTCTTGAAATTTTGTAATGGATCATCTTATTTACTACCGTCTTCCTAAGTAAACAAGATGCATAAACATAATAAACATCACATGCAATTATATAGTTGTGACATGATATGGCCAATATCATAAAGCTCCATTGATCTCCATCTTCGGGGCTCCATGATCATCTTGTCACCGGCTTGACACCATGATCTCCATCATCATGATCTCCATCCTCGTGTCTTCATGAAGTTGTCACGCCAACGACTACTTCTACTTCTATGACTAACGCGTTTAGCAATAAAGTAAAGTAGTTTACATGGCGTTCTTCAATGATACGCATGTCATATAAAAAATAAAGACAACTCCTATGGCTCCTGCCGGTTGTCATACTCATCGACATGCAAGTCGTGAATCCTATTACAAGAACATGATCTCATACATCACAATTCATCATTCATCACAACTTCTGGCCATATCACATCACATGATCAATCGCTGCAAAAACAAGTTAATTAGACGTCCTCTAATTGTTGTTGCATCTTTTACGTGGCTGCGATTGGGTTCTAGCAAGAACGTTTTCTTACCTACGAATAACCACAACGTGATTTTTGTCAACTTCTATTTACCCTTCATAAGGGCCCTGTTCATAGAATCCGCTCCAACTAAAGTGGGAGAGACAGACACCCGCCAGCCACCTTATGCAACTAGTGCATGTCAATCGGTGGAACCGGTCTCACGAAGCGCACGTAAGGTTGGTCCGCCCGCTTCATCCCACAATACCGTTGAAGCAAGAAAAGACTAGTAGAGGCAAGTAAGTTGACAAGATCCACGCCCACAACAAATTGTGTTCTACTCGTGCATTAGAGAACTACGATAGACCTAGCTCGATACCTTTGTTGGGGAACGTTGCAGAAAATTAAAATTTTTCCTACGGTTTCACCAAGATCCATCTATGAGTTCATCTAAGCAACGAGTAACGGAGAGAGTTTGCATCTACATACCACTTGTAGATCGCGTGCGAAGCTTGCAAGGTGATGATGGAGTCGACTTGACGTGATTCAGATCACCGATGTCCAAGTCTTTGAACGGACAGCACCTCCGCGCTCAACACACGTATGGGACGGAGACGTCTCCTCCTTCTTGATCCAGCAAGGGGAAGGAGAGGCTGATGATGATTCAAAGAAGACGACGGCGTGGTGGTGGATGCAAGAGATCTCGGTGGGCTTCGCCAAGCAACTATGGGAGGAGGACGAGGTGTAGCAGGGGGGGAGGCGCCAAGAACAAGGGTACTGCAGCCCCTCCTCCCCCTTTATATAGGCCTCTGGGGGCCGGCCTCGAGATCCAATCTCCAAGGGGCGGCGGCCAAGGGGTGGAGTGCCCCCAAGCCAAGTGGGCGCCCCACCCCTAGGGTTTCAACCCTAGGCGCTGGGTGGGCCTGAGGCGCACCAGCCCACTATGGGCTGGTTCCTTCCCACTTCAGCCCATGGGGCCCTCCGGATGGGTGGCCCCACCGGTGGACCCAGGACCCTTCGGTGGTCCCAGTAAATTACCGGAGACCCAAACTTTCCCGATGGCCGAAATACCACTTCCTATGTATTATTCTTTACCTCCGGACCATTCCGAAACTCCTCGTGACGTCCGGGATCTCATACGGGACTCCGAACAACATTCGGTATGCTGCATACTCATGATCATACAACCCTAGCGTCATCGAACCTTAAGTGTGTAGACCCTACGGGTTCGGGAGACACACAGACATGACCGAGACGACTCTCGGGCAATAACCAACAGCGGGATCTGGAGACCCATGTTGGATCCCACATGCTCCTCGATGATTTCATCGGTTGAACCACGATGTCGAGGATTCGATCAAAACCCTGTATGCAATTCCCTTTGTCAATCGGTACGTTACTTGCCCGAGACATGATCGTCGGTATCCCAATACCTTGTTCAGTCTCGTTACCGGCAAGTCACTTTACTCGTACCGCAATGCATGATCCCGTGGACAACACCTTGGTCACCTTGAGCTCATTATGATGATGCATTACCGAGTGGGCCCAGAGATACCTCTCCATCATACGGAGTGACAAATCCAGTCTCGATCCGTGTCAACCCAACAGATACTTTCGGAGATACCGTAATGCACCTTTATAGTCACCCAGCCACGTTGTGACGCTTGATACACCCAAGGCACTCCTACGGTATCCGGAGTTACACGATCTCATGGTCGAAGGAAGAGATACTTGACATTGGCAAAGCTCTAGCGCATTTAACTACACGATCTTTATGCTATGCTTAGGATTGGGTTTTGTCCATCACATCATTCTCCTAATGATGTGATCCCGTTATCAACGACATCCAATGTCCATAGTCAGGAAACCATGACTATCTGTTGATCACAACGGGCTAGTCAACTAGAGGCTCACTAGGGACATATTGTGGTCTTCGTATTCACACGTGTATTACGATTTCCGGATAATGCAGTTATAGCATGAATACAAGACAATTATCATGAACAATGAAATATAATAATACTTTTATTATTGCCTCTAGGGCATATTTCCAACACTCTATTCGTCTTTTGTTGTTGCAGGAGGCGCATGGAGGAGGATTAATGGGACACTTTCGCGTGAAGAAGACGGAGGACGAACTTGCTACACATTTCTTTTGGCCAAAGATGAGACGGGATGTTGAGCGTTTTATTGCTCGCTGCACTACATGTCAAAAAGCTAAGACACGACTCAATCCTCATGGTTTATATATGCCTTTGCCTGTACCTAGTGTTCCTTGGGAAGATATATCTATGGACTTTGTTTAAGGTTTACCTTGAACAAAGAAGGGGAGGGATAGCATATTTGTTGTCGTTGATAGATTCTCGAAAATGGCACACTTTATACCATGTCATAAAAGCGATGATGCTGTTAATGTTGCTGATTTGTTCTTTCGTGAAATTATTCGCTTGCATGGTGTGCCCAATACTATTGTTTCAGAACGTGATACTAAATTTCTTAGCCAGTTTTGGAGATGTTTATGGGCTAAATTGGGGACTAAACTGCTTTTCAGTACTACTTGTCACCCCCAAACTGATGGACAAGCTGAAGTAGTCAATAGAACATTGTCTACTATGCTTAGGATTGTTTTGAAGAATAATAAGAAAATGTGGGAGGAATGCTTGCCTCATATTGAATTTGCTTATAATCGTTCATTGCATTCAACTACTAAGATGTGCCCTTTTGAAGTTGTGTATGGTTTTCTACCTCGTGCACCTATTGATTTGTTGCCTCTTCCAGCTTCGGAGAAGGTTAATTTTGATGCTAAACAACGTGCTAATTTGATTTTAAAAATGCATGAGCTAACTAAGGAAAACATTGAGCGTATGAATGCTAAATATAAACTTGCTGGAGATAAGGGTAGAAAACATGTTGTGTTTCCACCTGGAGATCTTGTTTGGTTACATTTGCGTAAGGATAGATTTCTGATTTTGCAAATCAAAGCTAATGCCTTGTGCTTGATGGTCCTTTAAGGTGTTAGAGAAAATAAATGATAATGCATATAAACTTGAGCTGCCTGCAGATTTTGGGGTTAGTCCCACTTTTAACATTGCAGATTTGAAGCCTTATTTGGGTGAGGAAGATGAGTTTCCGTCGAGGACGACTTCATTTCAAGAATGGGAGGAGATGAGGACATCAATACCATTATTACAGCCACAGCCCCTGCTGCTATACATACTGGACCAATTACTAGAGCTCGCGCATGCAAATTAAATTACCAGGTACTTTCATTTCTTGGTAATGATTCTAATGTTCATGAGAATATGATGCTGCCTAAATTGGATACATTTGTTTTGCGTATAAATCAAGGACCTAGCTTGGAGAAGGATGAACATTGGAGCAAGACCGAGCATGGAGATGATGGCATGCGCAAGGGGAACAAGAACAGAGTTACAAGTGATGATTTCAGGGCTTTGAAGCCACCATAACGAGTGCATGAAGCCTTGGACGAAATATAAAAGATGCCACTTCATTAATTTCGTCCAGAGGCTATTCTAGGTGCTGCGTCACCTTATTATTGGGCCAGGCCCATGTAATTTCGAAATACATAAGTATAGGCTATTTTTAGAGTCCGTATGTGTGGGGAAACAAGAGATAGGGTTACTTTCGGACCCCTCCACCAAGGGCCACGTAATTCCCCCCTCTTCCTCCATATATACAGCACTTAGGGCACCGCTTAGACTTTGGGTTTGTTTAGATTAAATTTCGCCATAGCTGCAACTTCGCGTACTTCGTTTGTGTTCAACGACCAGACAAAGGCGTCACAGAACCCCACCTTCATTAATAAAGCTTTCCTCTATTATTCACAATATCCAGATTGCAATCTTAGTTTCTTGCTTGTTCTTCGTTTGCTTGCAGGAAATAGACCCTCGTGTTCAGGTTGATCGTGCTCCGGCGTGGTCAATAACCTCTTAGAGTTGGTTTAGCGATTGCTAAGGCGCGACGTCCTCGCACGTTCGTAGTCGGATCATCAAAGTCGACTTCCACCAAAACAATAGCCACCATCTCATCGAAACGCGGGACACCTTTGCCTCCATGAAAGGAGAAAACAGAAACTGGCACTGGCTCTAGGTTAATAGGTTAGTCCCAAAAATCATATAAAATAGCATATAAATGCATATAAAACATCCTAGGTGGATAATATAATAGCATGAATACTTCATAAATTATAGATACGTTGGAGACGTATCAACATCCCCAAGCTTAATTCCTGCTCGTCCTTGAGTAGGTAAATGATAAAAGAAATAATTTATGAAGTGTGAATGCTAGCAGGTGCACAAATTTGATCAATGATAGTTTCAGTTACCTTTTCTAGCATCAGTATGTGTCATAATGGTAGCTCATCTCATAAAACTTTTCATGATCCAGTAACAAGCTATTCACATGTTAAAGTATAGATCATAAACTTTCTTGAAAACTAACAAACAGTGCTCTTAATCATCAAACAATTGCAATTCATCTTATTTTAAGGAAGGGACTATGTAAGAGTTTTGATTTAGCAAATCCCACATACTCAACTATCATATAGTCTTTCACAATTGCTAACACTCGTGTGATATTTATGGGTTCAAAGTTTTAATCGGACAAAGAGAAAGATAGGGCTTATAGTTTTGCCTCCCAACCATTTACCTCATGGGTAGTGTCAACAATAATACTTTATGAAAATCTACACCCAAGTGGATATATATATCCGGATCGCTCCAACACAAAGTGCTTGCCAAAGGAAAAAGTGTAAAAAGGAAAGGTGATGGTCACCATGACTCTTGTATAAGGGTAGAAGATAAAAGTAAAAGATAGGCTCTTCGCAGAGGGAAGCAGAGGTTGTCATGTGATTTTAATGTTGGATGCACAAAATCTTAATGCAAAAGAATGCCACTTTATATTGATTCTTGTGATAGAGACCTTTATTATGTAGTCCGTCGCTTTTATTTCTTCCCTATCACAAGTTCGTATAAAGCTTATTTTCTTCACACTAATAGATCATACATATTTAGAGAGCAATTTTTATTGCATGCACCGATGACAACTTACTTGAAGGATCTTACTCAATCCATAGGTAGGTATGGTGGACTCTCATGGAAAAACTAGTTTAAGTGATGTTTGGAAGCCCAAGTAGTATTTTTACTTGCTGCAAAGAATTTGGCTATCATGAGAGGGAAAGGCAAGCTCAACATGTTGGACGATCCAAGACAATATACTTTATTTCGGATATAAGAAAACATAACCCATTACATTGTCTTCCTTGTCCAACATCAACCTTTTAGCATGTCATATTTTAATGAGTGCTCACAATTACAAAAGATGTCCAAGATAGTATATTTATATGTGAAAACTCTCTTCCTTCAATATTCTTTCGTGAATTGTTCAAGTGACCAATTCTGCGTTTGCTAACTTTCAATAAGTTTACTACCTATAGTTATTACGTGTGAAGTCATTACTCCCCATGGTATAAGCATATGAAACATATATAAATTCAGATTTATGATATTCAATTCATTCAACCATTTACTCAGAGGATATACGTGAAGCATGTGAGCAAATGACAAACTACTCCAAAAGATATAAGTGAAGCACACTGAGTAGTAAAATAATTAACTAGCCATGGGAGGATTCTTTTTTCATTCAAGATTTCAGATCCAATGATTTTATTCAAACAACAAGTGAAACTGAAAATACGCTCCAAGCAATATACATATTATGTGACGAATAAAAATATAGCTCCGAGTAAAGTATACCGATAGATTTGAAGACGAAAGAGGGGATGCCTTCCGGGGCATCCCCAAGCTTAGGTGCTTGAGTCTTCCTTGAATATTACCTTGGGGTGCCTCGGGCATCCCCAAGCTTAGGGTCTTTCCACTCCTTATTCTCCTCATATCGATATCTGACCCAAAGCTTGAAAACTTCAATCACACAAACTTAACGGAACTTCGTGAGATAGGCTAGTATGATAAAGAGAAAACCATTCACTTTGGTACTATCGAAGAAAAGGTTCATACTTGTTCTCACACAATTCCTACTGTACCATACCATTTCTACAATTTATATTGAGAAATATAAGCAATGGAAACTAGAAAACAAGCAAACTATGCAATGAAAACAGAATCTGTCAGAAACAGAACAGTCTGTAATGATCTGAATAGCAAACATACTTCTGCTCGTCAAACAATTATGAAACAAATTGGTGGACGTGAGAAATTTGTCTATTGATCATCTGCAAAAAGAATCAACCTAAAAGCACTCGCCAGTAAAAAATGGCATCTATTCTCGCGAGCGCAAAGTTTCTGTTTTTATAGCAAGATTGCAAAGAGTTCACCCATGTCTTCCCAAAGGTTCTACTTGGCACAAACACTAATTAAAACATAAAACCACATCTAACCAGAGGCTAGATGAATTATTTATTACTAAACAGGGACAAAAAGCAAGAAACAATAATAAAATTGGGTTGCCTCCCAACAGGCGCTATCGTTTAACGCTCCTAGCTAGGCATGATGATTTCAATGATGCTCACATAAAAGATAAGAATTGAAACATAATGAGAGCATCATGAAGAATATGACTATCACTTTTAAACCTAACCCACTTCCTATGCCTAGGGATTTTGTGAGCACACAATTTAAGGGAACAAGAATCAACTAGCATAGGAAGGCAAAGCAAGTATAACTACGAAACTTTAAGCACATAGAGAGAAAACTTGATATTATTGCAACTCCTACAAGCATATATTCCTCCCTCATAATAATTTCTAGTAGCATCATGAATGAGTTTAACAATACAACCATCACATAAAGCAGTTTTTTATGATCTACAAGCATAGAAATTTTTCTACTCTCCACACAAGCAATTCTCATTCGGAACATTTGGATCACTAATTCCTAAAGTTGACACTCTTCCAATCCCACTTTAGATGCTAGTATTATTCATACTCCAAAAGATATAAGTGAAGTTCATGGAGCATTCTACCATTAATATAGACTAACCAATATCCAAGCTCAAAATATGTAAGTGAAGCACACGAAGCATTCTATAAAACCATACTCAAAAGATTTAAGTGAAGCACAAAGAGCAATTCTATAAAATCATACTTAAAACATATAAGTAAAGCACATGAAGTATTCTATAAATCAATGAAGGGCTATCTCATACTAGCATGTTTCCTAAAGAAAAATAAAAACACAAAGGACACAAATCATGTGAAGAAAACAAAAACCGAGGTATATCGATATTTGTTGAAGAAGAAAGATGGGATGCCAACCGAGGCATCCCCAAGCTTAGATGCTTGAGTATCCTTTGAAATATTTACTTGGGGTGCCTTGGGCATCCAAAGCTTGAACTCTTGCCTTTCTTTATTCTTCTCATATTGATAGCTCCTCGATCTTCGAACACTTCATCCACACAAAACTTTAACAGAAACTTTGTGAGATCCGTTAGTGTAATAAAGCAAACTACCACTTTAAGGTACTGTAATGAACTCATTATTTATTTATATTGGTGTTAAACCTACTGTATTCCAACTTCTCTATGGTTCATACCCCCCAATACTAGCCATATATTCATCAAAATAAGCAAACAACACGCGAAAAACAGGACAGTCTGTAGTAATCTGGGAGTTTAGTAAACTTCTCTAACTCCAAAAATTATGAAATAATATGAAAATTTGAAATTTTTTTACAGAAGTAATGTGCAAAACGTTTCAGACCCGTTTGACCTTCCAGTAAAAAATGTAAAATCACGCGCTATAGCCAAAGTTTCTGTTTTTGTTCTACACATAGTAAACAAGCAATCGAATCATCCAAAAACTAAAGCTTGGCACATTATTTTTATAATAGAAAGGATATATACAAGGGGATAATTATTTATAGAGAAACTTCCATGAAAAATTCTACATTGTTTCCATGAGCATGAACACAAGTGCTCAAGGTCGACCCTCACTTCTCCAATGCATAACTTTCCAATCACTTCTCTTCTTAAAAAACTTTTTAGGCATATGATGCAAGTGCATCTTTTTGTATTTCATTTTTTTTGATTTTTTTTTATGTTTCACCCACAACTAAGAAAATAAAAAAGGGAAAACAAAAACTACTTAGTGAAGAAAGGAAACAAGCACACACAAGAATATCAACCCCACGCTATTGCTCCCCGACAATGGCGCCAGAAAAGATCTTGATAATCCCCAAGTGTAGGGAATCATCATAGCAGTTTCCAAAGGTGGAAGTGATAAGTATGGAGTGTCGAACCCACAAGGAGCTAAAGGTCAGATCAATATTCTCTCAAGTCCTATCTGCCATCGACACGACTTTCACGCATAAATCTAACGTTTGCTTCCAACTAGATACGAGAAATAAAACTATGTTGTGGGTATGAAGAGGATAACTTTGCATGATATCGGAGAGCTAAAATATAAAAGTAGGTGCTGTTATCATAAAGTTAGAATATATTACTAAATATTATAAATAGGAGTGTGGAATAATGATGGATCGGTGTGCGGAATTATCCTAGGCAATTGTTAACAAGACCAGTAGTCGTCATTGCAATTTCATATGAGGGAGAGGCATAAGCTAACATACTTTCTCTTCTTGGATCATATGCACTTATGATTGGAACTCTAGCAAGCATCCGCAACTATTAAAGATCATTACGGTAAAACCCAACCATAGGATTAAAGCATCAAGTCCCGTTTATCCCATACGCCACAACCCCCTTACTCGGGTTTATGCTTCTATCACTCAAGCAACCCACTATAAGAGAATCATGAACACATTGCAACACCCTACAGCGGGAATCCCTCACACTTGCGCGACACGGAGGGCACAATAGGACATCACCAAAATAAAACATACAACTCGTACCAATCTAGATCATCAATCAACCCAAAGACAAAAGATATCTACTCAAAACATCATAGGATGGCAACACATCATTCGATAAAAATATGTGGCATAAAGCACCAAGTTCAAGTAGGGATTACAGCGGGGGGCGGGAGAGTGGACCACGTAAAAGAGATGAGGATGGTGATGATGATGGTGATGTTGATGAAGAAGATCACCGCGGCGATGATTCCTGATGAGGACATCAATACCATTGTTACACCCACAACCCCTGCTGCTATACATACTGGACCAATTACTAGAGCTCGCGCACGCCAATTTAATTACCAGGTACTTTCGTTTCATGGTAATGATTCTAATGTTCATGAGAATATGATGCTACCTAAATTGGATACATTTGTTTTGCTTACAAATGAAGGGCCTAGCTTGGAGAAGGATGAACATTGGAGCAAGAACAAGCATGGAGACGATGGCATGCGCAAGGGGAACAAGAACGGAGTTACAAGTGATGATTTCAGGACGTTGAAACCACCATAATGAGTGCATGAAGCCTTTGACAAAATATACAAGATGCTACTTCATAACTTTCATCCAGAGGCTATTCTAGGTGCTGCGTCACCTTATTATTGGGCCAGGCCCATGTATTTTCGAAATACTTGAGTATAGGCTGTTTTTCGAGTCCGTATGTGTGGGGAAACAAGTGATAGGGTTGGTTTCAGATCCCTTCCACAAGGGCCACTAAATTCCCCCCTCTTCCTCCATATATACATCCCTTAGGGCGTCAATTAGACTTTGGGTTTTGTTTAGATTAAAAGTTCGCCATAGCTACAACTTCGCATACTTCGTTTGTGTTCAACGACCAGACAAAGGCGTCACAGAACCCCACCTTGATCAATAATGCTTTCCTCTTATATTCGCAATATCCAGATTGCAATCTTAGTTTCTTGCTTGTTCTTCGTTTTCCTGCAGGAAACATACCTTCGTGGTTAGGTTGACAGTGCTCCGACATGGTCAATAACCTCTCGGAGTTGGTTTAGCGATTGCTAAGGCGCGGCGTCCTCGCACGTTCATAGTCGGATCGTCAAAGTCGACTTTCTCTAAAACGATAGCCACCATCTCCACCATCTCACTCGTTGGGTTCCACCATATTATCAACGTGAATTGCTTCAAAAATTCCAGCGTTTAAGACAAGGAAAATTTTTATAGAAGAATATTATCAGGAATTACAAACTGGCATGATTAGATGTGGTATTGTTGACGAGATGAAGCTATGCTTGCACGTTTTATGGGTGGATTAAATAGAGAGATTCTGACCATTCTAGAGTATAAGGAGTATACTAATATCACTCGTTTATTTCATCTTGCTTGTAAAGCTGAACATGAAGTGCAGGATCGACAAGCATTGGCGCGAACTAACTTTTCTGCAGGTCGACCTTCATCATGGACACCGCGTGCATCTTCTACTTCAACTGCACCAGCACCTCCATCAGGTGCCATCTCCAGCCGTGATACAAGAAAGCATGCACAACCACAATTATCTGCCAAGAGCGCACCTGTGAGGCCTGCACAGAGATCAAAAGGGCACACAAGTGATATTATATATCGTCGGTGTAAGGGAAGAGGTCATTATGCGTGAGAATGCAAATCTCAGCGTGTGATGATTGCTACTAAGGATGGTGGGTATGAGTCCGCTAGTGACTATGATGAGGAGACATTGGCTCTTATTACACGTGAAGAACACGGTGGAGATAATTCTGATCATGAGACGCAATACATGGCTCCTGACGATGCTGACAGGTATGAATGTTTAGTTGCTCAACGTGTTTTGAGTGCGCAGGTCACACAAGCTGAGCAAAATCAGAGGCATAATTTGTTCCATACAAAGGGAGTTGTGAAGGAACGTTCTGTGCGCGTCATCATAGACGGAGGGAGCTGCAACAACTTGGCTAGCATGGAGATGGTGGAGAAGCTATCTCTCACCACAATACCACATCCACATACTTACTACATCCAATGGTTCAACAACAGCTGCAAGGTTAAGGTAACACGTACTGTTCGTGTGCATTTTAGTATCTCTACATATGCTGATTATGTTGATTGTGATGTGGTACCTATGCAAGCATGTTCCTTATTACTTGGTAGACCATGGCAATTTGATAAAAATTCTGTACACCATGGTAGAAACAATTATTATACTCTTGTCCATAAGGATAAAAATATTACTTTGCTTCCTATGACTCCTGATTCCATTTTGAAAGATGATATTAATAGAGCTAATAAAGCAAAACAGGAGAAAAATAAGAGTGAAAATCAGATTGTGGCAAAAGAATTTGAGCAACAAATGAAGCCTAATAGTAAACCATCCAGTGTTGCTTCTGAAATTAAATTGAAAAGTGCATGTTTACTTGCCACTAAATCTGATATTGATGAGCTAGATTTTAGCAAATCTGTTTGTTATGCTTTCGTGTGCAAAGAGGCATTATTTTCATTTGAGGACGTGCCTTCCTCTTTGCCTCCTGCTGTCACTAACATTTTGCAGGAGTTCGCTGACGTCTTTCCACAAGACGTGCCACCGGGATTACCTCCCATTCGAGGGATTGAGCATCAGATTGACTTAATTCCTGGTGCATCGTTACCCAACCGTGCACCATACCGTACCAATCCAGAGGAGACGAAGGAGATTATGCGTCAAGTACAGGAGCTGCTTGACAAAGGTTATATACATGAATCCCTTAGTCCTTGTGTTGTTCCTATTATTCTAGTGCCGAAAAAGGATGGTACATCACGTATGTGTGTTGATTGTAGAGGCATTAATAATATTACCATTTGTTATCGTCATCCTATTCCTAGGCTAGATGATATGCTTGATGAATTGAGTGTCTCTACAATATTTTCCAAAGTTGATTTGCGTAGTGGATACCATCAAATTCGTATGAAATTGGGAGATGAATGGAAAACTGCATTTAAAACTAAGTTTGGATTATATGAGTGGTTAGTCATGCCTTTTGGGTTAACTAATGCACCTCGTACTTTCATGAGATTAATGAACGAAGTTTTACGTGCTTTTATTGGACGATTTGTGGTAGTCTATTTTGATGATATACTGATTTACAGCAGATCTTTAGAGGAACATTTGGAACATTTACGTCCTGTTTTTATTGCTTTACGTGATGCACGTTTGTTTGGTAACCTTGGGAAGTGCACCTTTTGCACCGACCGAGTATCTTTTGTTGGCTATGTTGTTACTCCACGGGGAATTGAAGTTGATAAAGCCAAGATTGAAGCTATTGAGAGTTGGCCGCAGCCCAAAACGGTCACACAAGTGAGGAGTTTTCTTGGCCTCGCTGGATTCTATAGGCGTTTTGTTAGAGATTTCAGCACCATTGCTGCACCTCTCAATGAGCTTACAAAGAAAGATGTGCCTTTTCTTTGGGGTACCGCACTGGAAGAAGTCTTCACGGTATTGAAAGATAAGTTGACACATGCTCCTTTACTCCAACTTCCTGATTTTAATAAGACTTTTGATCTTGAATGTGATGCTAGTGGAATTGTACTAGGAGGTGTGTTATTACAAATGGCAAACCTGTTGCATACTTTTCGGAAAAATTGAGTGGGCCTAGTCTGAATTATTCTACTTATGATAAAGAATTATATGCTCTTGTTCGGACTTTAGAAACATGGCAACATTATTTATGGCCCAAAGAATTTGTTATACACTCTGATCATGAATCTTTGAAACATACTAAAAGTCAAGCTAAACTGAATCGTAGACATGCTAAATGGGTTGAATTCATTGAGACTTTCCCTTATGTCATTAAACACAAGAAGGGTAAAGAAAATGTTATTGCTGATGCATTGTCTCATCACTATACTATGCTGTCACAACTTGACTTCAAAATAGTCGGTTTGGAGACCATCAAAGATCAATATGTTCATGATGCTGATTTTAAAGAGGTATTGTAGAATTGTAACGAAGGTAGAACATGGACCAAGTTCATCGTTAATGATGGCTTTGTGTTCCGTGCTAACAAGCTATGCATTCTGCTAGCTCCGTTCGTGTTCTGTTGTTGCAGGAGGCGCATGGAGGAGGATTAATGGGACACTTTGGCGTGAAGAAGACGGAGGACGTACTTGCTACACATTTCTTTTGGCCAAAGATGAGACGGGATGTTGAGCGCTTTGTTGCTTGCAGCACTACATGTCAAAAAGCTAAGTCACGACTCAATCCTCATGGTTTATATATGCCTTTGCCTGTACCTATTGTTCCTTGGGAGGATATATCTATGGACTTTGTTTTAGGTTTACCTCGAACAAAGAAGGGGAGGGATAGCATATTTGTTGTCGTGGATAGATTCTTCAAAATGGCACACTTTATACCATGTCATAAAAGCGATGATGCTGTTAATGTTGCTGATTTGTTCTTTCATGAAAATATTCGCTTGCATGGTGTGCCAAATACTATTGTTTCAAATCGTGATACTAAATTTCTTAGCCACTTTTGGAGATGTTTATGGGCTAAGTTGGGGACTAAACTGCTTTTTAGTACTACTTGTCACCCCCAAACTGATGGACAAACTGAAGTAGTCAATAGAACATTGTCTACTATGCTTAGAGCTATTTTGAAGAATAATAAGAAAATGTGGGAAGAATGCTTGCCACATATTGAATTTGCTTATAATCGTTCATTGCATTCTACTACTAAGGTGTGCCCTTTTGAAGTTGTGTATGGTTTCCTACCTCGTGCACCTATTGATTTGTTGCCTCTTCCATCTTCGGAGAAGGTTAATTTTGATGCTAAACAACATGCTGAATTGATTTTAAAAATGCATGAGTTAACTAAGGAAAACATTAAGCGTATGAATGCTAAATATAAACTTGCTGGAGATAAGGGTAGAAAACATGTTGTGTTTGCACCTGGAGATCTTGTCTGGTTACATTTGCGTAAGGATAGATTTCTGATTTGCTAAATCAAAGCTAATGCCACGTCTTGTGGAACTTTTAAGGTGTTAGAGGAAATAAATGATAATGCTTATAAACTTGAGCTGCCTGCAGATTTTGGGGTTATTCCCACTTTTAACATTGCAGATTTGAAGCTTTATTTGGGAGAGGAAGATGAGCTTCCATTGCGGACGACTTCATTTCAAGAAGGGGAGGATGATGAGGACATCAGTACCATTGTTACACCCACAGCCCCTGCTGCCATACATACTTGACCAATTACTAGAGCTCACGCACGCCAATTAAATTACCAGGTACTTTCGTGTCTTGGTAATGATTCTAATGTTCATGAGAATATGATGCTGCCTAAATTAGATACATTTGTTTTGCTTACAAATGAAGGGCCTAGCTTGGACAAGGATGAACATTGGAGCAAGAACAAGCATGGAGATGATGGCATGCGCAGGGGGAACAAGATTGGAGTTACAAGTGATGATTTCAAGACGTTGAAGCCACCATAATGTGTGCATGAAGCCTTGGACGAAATATACAAGTTGCCACTTCATAACTTTCGTCCAGAGGCTATTCTAGGTGCTGCGTCAGCTTATTATTGGGCCAGGCCCATGTATTTTCGAAATACTTCAGTATAGGCTGTTTTTAGAGTCCGTATGTGTGGGGAAACAAGAGATAGGGTTGGTTTCGGACCCCTTCCCTAAGGGCACGAAATTCCCCACTCTTCCTCCATATATACAGCCCTTAGGGCATCGTTTAGACTTTGGGTTTTGTTTAGATTAAAGTTCGCCATAGCTGCAACTTCGCGTACTTCGTTTTTTTAAACAACCAGACAAAGGCGTCACAGAACCCCACCTTGATCAATAAAGCTTTCCTCTTATATTCGCAATATCCAGATTGCAATCTTAGTTTCTTGCTTGTTCTTTGTTTGCCTGCAGGAAACAGACCTTCGTGGTCAGGTTGATCGTGCTCCGGCGTGGTCAATAACCTCTCGGAGTTGGTTTAGCGATTGCTAAGGCGCGACGTCCTCGCACATTTGTAGTCGAGTCATCAAAGTCGACTTCCTCTAAAACGATAGCCACCATCTCATCAAAAGACGGGACACCTTTGCCTCTATCAGCATGTTTGTAGTCGGATCGTCAAAGTCGACTTCCACCAAAGCGATATCCATCATCTCATCAAAAGACGGGACACCTTTGCCTCTATCAAGTCCCCTCCCGATGACACTCCGGCGCCATCGAGAGATAGGAGGAGAGGTCCTCCCCCTTGTGCTTCCTTCTCCATGGCCTCCCCCTGGTTGGGAGAGGTTCTCCCTCTGGTCCTTGTACTTCATGGCGATGATGGCCCCTCCGAGATCCTCCTCCCTGGCCTCCGGTGATGATGGCCCCCTCCGGCAGGGCGCCAGAGAGGGCCTAGATTGATTTCTCGTGGCTACAGAAGCTTGCGGTGGCGGAACTTCCGATCTAGGTTATTTCCCGAAGGTTTCTGTATTTATAGGAGAGGTTGGCATTGATTTCAAGTCAGGGGGGTCTCCGGGCTGTCTACAAGGCAAGGGGGCGCCCCAGGGGGTGGGCGTGCCCCCCACCCTCGTGGGCAGCCCAGGACTCTTCTAGCCCAACTCTATGCACTCCACAGGCTTCTTTTGGTCCATAAAAATTCATCGAAAATTGGCATGTCAATTGGACTCTGTTTGGTATTCCTTTTCTGTAAAACTCAAAAACAAGGAGAAAACAGAAACTGGCACTGGGCTGTAGGTTAATAGGTTAGTCCCAAAAATCATTTAAAATAGCATATAAATGCATATAAAACATCCTAGGTGGATAATATAATAGCATGAATACTTCATAAATTATAGATACGTTGGAGACGTATCAGATGCTTGTCCAAGGAAGGGCAGCGCCCAAGCAGCGGTCCACCCACCTATCAAATTATCAAAGTAACGAACGCGAATCATATGAGCATGACGAAAACTAGCTTGACAATAATTCTCATGTGTCCTTGGGAGCGCTTTGCTTTATGTAAGAGTTTGTCCAGGCTTGTACTTGGCTACAAAAAGGATTGGGCCACCTTGCTGCATCGTAGTTACTTTTGTTACTTGTTACCCGTTACGAATTATCTTATCACAAAACTATCTGTTACCAATAATTTTAGTGCTTGCAGAGAATACCTTGCTGAAAACCGCTTGTCATTTCCTTCTGCTCCTCGTTGGGTTCGACACTCTTACTTATCGAAAGGACTATGATAGATCCCATATACTTGTGGGTCATCAAGACTCTTTTCTGGTGCCGTTGCCGGGTAGTGAAGCGCCTCTGGTAAGTGGAATTTGCTTAGGAAACATTTATATAGTGTGCTCAAATTTACTGTCACTTGCTACTATGGAAAATAATCCTTTGAGGGGCTTGTTCGGGGTATCTTCACCTCGACTGGAAGAGCAAAGAGTTGCTCCTCAACCTACTGAAACTATTTACTTTGAAATTCCTTTGGGCACACTACTAGGGAAATGCTAATAAGCAAGACCTCAGTAGTAGCGCTGGAAGAAGAAAATGCTGCTACTAATTAGCAGCAGCGCTGATCCTGTTAAGAGGTACCACTAACACCTTAGCAGTAGCGCTAGTTATAAAAACGCTACTACTATGTGGGACCAGACGATGCCACCGACGGTAGCTATAGTAGCAGCGGTCCAAATTCCAACGCTACTACTAAGTGTTTAGCGGTAGCGCTTTGTTTTGCAGCACCACTGCTGCTAGTGGGCCCCACTTAGTAGTAGCGCTCGCGTGTGACAAGCGCTACTACTAATAGCATAGCAGCAGCGCTTTCTAGTATGTAGCGCTACTGCTAGTTGCGGCTGGTGCCACCTTTTCACCCCCTCCCCCTCCTCTCCCCCACTTTGCCCTCTCTCCCCTCCTTTCCCCTCTCCACTCTCCACCATTGTTGCTCTTCTTCTCTCTTCCTCCTACCTCTCTTCTCTCCTCATTAATGTCCCCCTCCACCATAAGTCTCCTTCATAAATGGCCTCTCTCACATCTTTCTTTGTCCTACCTCTCTTCCTCTCCCCATTAATGCCCCCCTCCACCATAACTCCCTCTCCATTAGTTAGATAGCTAGATTCACCTCTCCTCACCAACAACTAGATCTAGCTAGCTATTTAGCCATCCACGTGTGCTCTTTCGATCGGTCTCTCTCATCATCTCTCTCGATCGGTCTCTCTCGGGAGATATATAGGTGAGTAAAAAAAGTTGTTCATTCAAGAATGGGAATATGTGTGTGAATGAGAATGTGTGTGTTTGGGATATATATATGGAGAGATTTGTGCGAGTGTGACATGCCCTCGAGTTGCTTATGTTTTGCCGAAATGTCGATTTATTTCTGTTTCGGTGAATTTCAAGCAAACTCAATATGTCCTATTTTTAGGCAAGGTCATGCCAAAATTTTATATGACTTTGAAGCATGCAAGCATTATTTATTTTATAACCCTTTTCCTTGTTATACCGTACAATCGGTCATGAAGGTGAGTGATGTAGGGTGGAACTGGAACCCTATATGAACAATCTTTCACGTTTGGAGTGGATTCTACGTAGAAACACAACGAACTAGCGGAAGAACACGAGGAAGAACACGGGGAGAAACAAGAGAATCACTCAACCGACAAGTATCGATCACACAAGGGCTAGATCACCGAACACATAAGGTAGCACAAGATTCAAAATCAACAAAGGAAAGATATAAAGGTAGCCGTTCTTCTCCGTGAGGAGGTCTTGATTGTCTTCCCTTGAAGGGGTCTTGAATCCGCTTGGGGGATCTTCTCCAAAGAGGTCGTGAGCTCCGAGGAGAAGTAACCAAGTGGATGAGCAAGGCTCTCACACAAAATATGAGCTAAACCAATGCTAACCCTAACTAGGGGGAGGTGGAGGAGTATATATAGTCTAGAGCCACGAAGGGGTAAGTGAGGGCGAAGGGGTACATGGGCTCGGCCCATTACACTGTGCGCAGACAGGCCGGTGGTACCGGTCACGGGGGCGGTTGTTCTGCTGGTAACTCATGCAGGCGGAAGTATCGGGCGAAAGCGGTACTACGGCTGGGAGGTCGCGCTGGCTTCGGAGATGGACGTCGAAGGGCAGCGGTTGTACCGTTGTCGTGGCGGTTGTTCGGTCTTTGGGCAAAAACCGGTAAAACCGGTGCAGCACCGCTCCGCTCGATCACAGAAGGTGGGCCGGTTGTTGGGCGGTAGCTGGCTGGTTGTTCCGCCCGGGCAGTGGTTGGGCAGTTGTTCCGGTCCTTCTGGGCTGGGTCTCAGTGGTAGTACCACTTGGAGTGGGCGGTAGTACCGCTCGTTCTGGATCGGCCAGGTTCTCTTCCTCCTTCTCTTCCATGCTTGGCCTTGGTCCTTGGATTCTCCATGGTCGTCTCGGTTGTACCTGAGTATATGCAAGATCCATGCATGAGGTAGTAGCCATTTCTCACATGTAGAAAGTGAAGGTTCGGAGAGGAGCGAATTCACCTTGTGTCCAATGGTGTATATTCGAGGTCTCATCGTATGTCCTCTTGGGGCTTGGAGAGTAGTCGCAGTGTACATGGGGATGACTGTGGGATGCTTCGCATCATCTCCCCCCCCCCCTTGGGAAAGATCCGACCTCGGACCGTGATCCTCGTCACCATGGAAATGGTTGTCGTCGACAGACTTGTAGTTGGACGTAGATGAAGGCATTGCACAATCCAAGTACTCCAAGCTGTTGCCGGAGTGGTATACATGCAAAAGGAGCAAACACAAGCAACACTCGGAAATACAATGGTTAGCGCACGCAAAGTGTCCATCATGTAAGAATGAGTCCGTGCGGCAAGATTGGCCATGATAAAGCGCATGAAGCTTATCAAGATGATCTAGAATGAGATGCAAAGCATTCGTGGGAGGAAATGCAATCATTGTGCACACAAATGTGTTGTAAATATGATTAATGCAACCTCGGTGCAAAATGATGTCATAGTGAGACGGTTTATCAATAGCATGAGTATGGCAATGGATGCTCAACATGTGTATGTTATCATGCAATTGATTGTGGACAAAATGGTCATGATGTATGAATATGCCATCAAGGTAGATCACAACAAATTTGCTAAGGAAGTGCACAAGCTCATATATCATGGATGACATGGAAATAGATGCAACAAGACAAGCATAATGTGAGTCAATCCATGCATGGGGTGCAAACTTGTGGTGATTATGATATGTCCATCGAGCATGACATGTATGAGCACAATCAACAAATATGGAGGTGTTGGTGTACCGAAGCTCGATGTCGAGGCATGAGTGGAGTTCCGAAGGTGCATCCAATAAGTGCGAGCGCTCCTCAATGTGAAGGTCCATGTAGCCAATCTCCAATGTCTCTCCTCCGTTCACGAGATATATCATGTAGACAACAAGAAGGAAGCAACAATGAAAGAGTGACCCATCCAATATGCGTATTTGAGGATGGTTCATAGAGAAGGAGTTCACCTCAAGAAAGTTCCCAAAGATGTTGGAGTTGTACATCATGTATGCCTTCACATAACCAATATGTCACATAACGGCACCGCCTTGTGAATCCTCCAAAATGAAAGAACATGATGAACACTTGGAAAAACAAATGAGGTTAGCGAAGATGCAAAACTTATCATTCGAGTGGTAAGATACCCAACAAGTGTATGCATCATGCTCATCATAAGAAAATACAAGGGGGCATTTCATAGTATGGAGGCATATGATGCAAGAACAACTAAATAAAATAGACTCAAGTAAACAAGCATGCATCACAAGTAAGTTGTCAAAGTCTCCAAGAGCAATAAGCATAGTATGGTTGCACTCAATACAAGGTGATATGAGAGATGCAACTAATGGAGACAAGATACAATGATCATGGCAAATCAAGTGAGAGGCATGAACATATATGTCATCAACCCAAGAAATCAAGTGATAGTGGAACATGGGTGATGCAACATAGCAAGCAATCATAGCGATCAAGTCAAGCAAGCTAGTAGTGCGAAGATGCAACGTACTAGAAGGAATCAGGGCAAGCATGTCATGTGTGCAAATAGTGGGCATGAATAATTCACATGTCATAGCACAAACATGAAAGCAAGATATGAGGAAAGTAGGTTCATGGTGTTGGCAAGAAGTCCTATGTAAATAGCAATATAACATTATGACTCTCCCGACACAAGAATCAACAATAGCATGAGGCACGTGATAAACATGGCAAAAGTAACAAGGATCTCCACCAAGCACGCAAATACACATAGGAATATCATAATGGTGCATCATGGGTAAATACAAGCAAGGGTCACAATTGCATGGCAAAGGCATAGAAGCAAGGATAACATGCAAAGTGAACACGGGAAAATGAGCATAAGGTGACAAGTGGTAAATAGCCCATAGCTGTGTGAGAGACAAGTAAAAGAGCTGCGTGTCGTCGATGCGCGAAGAGAACGGTGGTAAGGACAATTCACGTGATCCCAAAGCATCTTTGCTCTCAAGAGCTCATTTCATCGACTCTTGGGATTGAGAGGTTGACGAGTATACATGAGTACCTACACAAAACAAAGACAAAGGAAAATTTGTGTGTGCATGGTATATGTACACATCATCCATCATGATGCGCACATGCATGTGTCTGTTAGCACAAAATTGCCAATGCTCAATAAATGAGATGCATGATATAGAAACAAGTCATCCATCATGAGAGGTTTGTTATTATGTATAGAATAATGGAGACTCAAATTGTGTAATGCATCATGAGAAATATCTAGAGCATTATTATTCATTGAATGCATAAGGTGCACGCAATTATGGGAATCATGGAAAGTATGGAATGCATCAAAATCTCCTAATATGTATGAGGGAACTATGGCGGTCTCCTCATGAGCATGAGTAGCAACATCACATGGAGAATATTGACAACATCCAAAACAAAGCATATTTGGAACAATGTGATCATGGCATGGCATAGTAGATGAATTGCGCAAATCATGTAAAGGAAGCATGGCAATATCATCACATGAAAAACAAAAGCCACTGACCATCATCTCTTCATCTGTGCCATAAGTGCAAATGGGATTGATTTAAATGGGGCATGCATAGTTACTATGTTGAGATTGTAATGATGCAATATGGGAGATCTCACTCATAGCGTATGACAAGTTCAATGGATTGTCAAACATGATGTGACCAAAAGAATTTTCACATGATGTCCTATGGAGCATAGCATCACAACTAGGCAACTCAACATGCTCATGATCATATTCATCATAAATAGGTAAGTCAAGGCATGAAGAAGGCTCACTAGCATGAAGCATCGGGATAGGTGGGTCAACATCATGGAAGCAATCAATGTCAAGAGAGTCCACTAGTGGGACAAGAGAAGCACCATCACCTATGATACCTTTGGAGAGTCGCTCATGTGTTGTAGGTGAGGTGTTGAAGATCCACTCGTTGTCATCTTCATCTTGATGGAACCATGTGAGCGGTGCATCATCGTCCACCATGTCCATCGGTTTTCCTATTGGAGGGATGGACTCGTCGAGGGTAGGCATGTCGTCATGTAGGAGACCTAGCACCAAAGAAGAAAACACACTAGGAGTAGAGGTTAAGTCGTTAGAAATCATAGTCGAAGGTAGCCGTTCTTCTCCGTGAGGAGGTCTTGATTGTCTTCCCTAGAAGGGGTCTTGAATCCGCTTGGGGGATCTTCTCCGAAGAGGTCGTGAGCTCCGAGGAGAAGTAACCAAGTGGATGAGCAAGGCTCTCACACAAAATATGAGCTAAACCAATGCTAACCCTAACTAGGGGGAGGTGGAGGAGTATATATAGTCTAGATCCACGAAGGGGTAAGTGAGGGCCAAGAAGTACATGGGCTCGGCCCATTACACTGTGCACAGACAGGCCGGTGGTACCGGTCACGGGGGTGATTGTTCCGCTGGTAACTCATGCAGGGCAGAAGTACCGGACGTGGAAAGCGGTACTACCGCTGGGAGGTCAGGCGCTGGCTTCTGGATATGGACGTCGAAGGGGCAAGCGGTTGTACCGGTTGTCGTGGCGGTTGTTCCGGTCATTGGGCAGAAATCGGTAAAACCGGTGCAGCATCGGCCTTGCTCTACTCGATCACAGAAGGTGGGCCAGTTGTTCCGCCCGGGCGGTGGTTGGGCGGTTGTTCTGGTCCTTCTGGGCTGTGTCTCAGCGGTAGTACCGCTTGGAGTGGGCGGTAGTACCGCTCGTTCTGGAGTGGCCAAGTTCTCTTCCTCCTTCTCTTCGATGCTTGGCCTTGGTCCTTGGATTCTCCATGGTCGTCTCGGTTGTACCTGAGTATATGCAAGATCCATGCATGAGGTAGTAGCCATGTCTCACATGTAGAAAGTGAAGGTTCGGAGAGGAGCGAGTTCACCTTGTGTCCAATGGTGTATAATCATGGTCTCGGTGTATGTCCTCTTGGGGCTTGGAGAGTAGTCGGAGTGTACATGGGGATGACCGTGGGATGCTCCACATCAGTGAGCGGATGGAAGGTGGAGCGGTACATGCAATCCGCGGTGATGGACATGTATGCAAATAATCGGACTAGGATTAGATGTCCGTGTGCAAGATGCAAGGAAGGATTCCTTTCGGACCCTTTTGATCGTGGCACTTTGAAGGCGCACCTACTAATGAATGGTTTCATGGATGGCTATACAAAGTGGATAAGTGAAGAAGATGATGATGATGATGAGGACGTCCAAATGGCAGGGAATAACGACATGGGACTAGACAAAGAGATGACCGATCTACACGAAGACGATGATGCCGGACATGGCAGCGGGGAAGAGTCCGGAAATGATGGTGGTGGAGAAGATTCCGGACACGGTGAAGAAGAGTCCGGAAATGGCGAAGAAGAGGCGGCGGTCAGGCCGCAGTCTTCGATGCTACTAACTGCAGTCGTGCAAGACCCTCATGTTCAAGACCTCCTTTGCAAGAGTACGACTAGCGAGAGAGCTTCTTCTAGAGAGGAGATGATGCGGAGCATCCCACGATCATCCCATGGACGTGTCTACATCACCCACGACACCCTTGGACCCATGACAAGAGCTCGAGCAAAGGCTATCGAAGATAAGTTGAACTCGCTCCTCACCGAACTCCCACTCCCTACTTATGAGACATGGGTACTACCTCATGCGGAGACTCTATGTGTGATCAGGTGTTTGGAGGAGAGTCTCGGATCAGCTACACCCATTGGACAAGATGGCGAGGTCACCAAGTTCAACGGACAAGAAGAAGTCCCGATTGAAACTCCCTGCTTCAGACAACTGACGACGACCGGACGTCCGACGCCCACCGGATGACCGACGCCTGGAAGCTCCAAACGACCAGCCAAGTCCCATCCCTCGCACGCTACAGCGGCCGGACAACCGATGCCGACCGGACGTCCGACACCTCCCAGCGCCCGGACGACCGGCGCAACCACTCCCGAGCCAAAACAGCGGATGACCGACCCCGACCGGACGACCGACACTTGCTGTCTAGAACCAAAACATCGGACGCCCGACCGACACCGGACGTCCGAACCCTCGTGAGCCTTCGGATGTCCGGTGACCGTTGGACGTCCGACGGCTATGCGTCCGCCCGTGTGTGGGCCGTGGCCACTTACCATTTTGCCCTCTTAGACTATATATAGACCTCTCCCACTTCCTAGCTAGGGTTAGCGTTGATTTAGCTCATTTGTGATATAGAGCCTCGCTCATCCATACAGATTTACTCCTTCGCGAGGGATCGACACTTCTTCAGAGAAGATCCACTTGGATTCAAGACCTCCTAATGTAGGGCGGAACCCTAGGGGCCGATCTTTCACGTTCGCAGAGGATCCCTACGGGGAAGACGAAGAACGCGCGGAAGAACCCGAGGTAAATCACGGGGAAAAACAAGAGAAACACTCAACCAACACGAATATGATCACGCAAGTGCTAGATCATCGAGGCACAAAGTAACGAGATCCAAAGTCAACAAGGGGCGATACAAGAGTAACCGTTCTTGATGTGGAGCATCCCACGATCATCCCCACGGACGCATCTCCATCCCCTACAACACCACTTGGACCTATGACACGAGCACGTGCTAGAGCACTTGAAACCTAGGTGACATCACTCCTCTCACAAGTCCCTTTCGATTCACATGAGACATGGTTACTACCTAAAACGTAGACACTTTGCATACTCAGGTACCAAGGAGTTAACCATGGAGAAGCAAGGAAGCAAGGAGAACCGGAAGCGGAAGACATGCGTGAAGACGAAGAGGAAAAGCGCCAAGTCCCAGACTGGCTGGACGATCCAGACGACGGCCTGGACGATCCGGTCCCCAGTCCGGACGATCCGGCTAATGCGCAGCTCTCACTTGAAGCCGGATCATCCGGACGACGTCCCGGATCATCCGGACCCTGCCCGGACATCCGGACCCCCAGCCGGACATCCGGTCCTGCACCGCCACCAGCCGCGCCTCCAACTCATCCGGGCCCCCACCCGGACCATCCGAACAAGCCCAGATCATTGGGCTCCACCCCCGGATCATCCGGCCAGCGCCTGCGCGCGCGTGTTGGGCTGAGCCCATGTACGCCTTCGCCCCCCTATCCTATATATAGGACTCCTCCTCCTCACTTCGAGACTTAGTATTGTGATAGATCATTTTGAGATAGAGCATTGCTCATCCGTACCGGATCTACTCCACATGAGGGACCACGCCTCTTCGGAGAAGATCCATCTGGATTCAAGGACTCCATCCGGAGAAGACAATCAAGACCTCCTCACGGAGAAGAACGGTTACTCGTGTATTGTCCTTTGTTGACTTTGGATCTCGTGTTACTCCGTGCCTCTATGATCTAGACCTTGTGTGATCGATCTCTTGTCTGTTGAGTGTTTCTCTCGTTTTCCCCCGTGATTTCCCTCGTGTTCTTCCGCGTGTTCTTCGTGTTTCCCTGTAGGATCCACTCCAAACGTGAAAGATTGGCCCCTAGGGTTCCGCTCTACAACATCTTGGTATCATGAGCCACGTTGATCACGTTTTTGGAGCCCCTACCCTTTGTTTTCTAGCTTGATTTTGTTGATTTCGTCCTAAATCCGAAAATCCCCACCAAAAATAGCCCCAATTTTTTTTTGTGATTTGTTGGTTTTGATGATGTTTTGATTTTGATCCGTGGATTCGGTGTGTAACTCGCGGATCTTGCCTTTCCCCACCTTCCCCTCTCGAAATCCATCCAAAATCTGCGGAATCTCCGAAATGCTCGCCATTTTCTAGTTCATCCCGAGGAGTTCCCGACCGCGATTGACCTGCCCGGATCATCCGCACCCTGACCCGGATCATCCGGACGTGCCCGGATCATCTGGCTTCCTCTGCCGAAACTGCATTTTTGCAGTTCTCCACCACCACCACCTACACCTACACACTCCCCCACTTCCACCACCACCACTTCCACCTGCCAAACCCCCAAGACACAACCTCCGTACCACCATTAGACTTTGAGTTCGAGAATTTGAGTTGTGATCACCCGTGTCCTATGGTGTTTCGGCTATTTAGGTACGGTGCGACATCAACATCACCAACGCTCATCTTCGTCGACTACTCATCTTCGCTACGGACGGTAACTTCGATGACATCTTTGTCATACCTTTCAATTGCATTGATAACCATCATACCCCATCTTTTGCGTATCTTACCCATCGAGACTAGCCATTGAGTATTGCCGGCAACGTGACTTGTGCACATTAGTGATCATACCATACCATACATACATTATCATCTCTTCTGTCACAAAGTTGTCATCGCATACACAGTTGCTATCTTGGTTCATGAAGTATTGCATAAGATAAGAGCTCAAAAGTGAAAGAGCCAACCATGTTTTTAAGCAAAGAGAGAAAGATAAGCAAAGAGCTTATAAGCAAGAACCATAGCATCATACTACATTAAGATTGTCATACCCGATCATCTTGGATCATATCACCGAATACCATACATATAGCATACTTGGGATAGAGGTCGTTGCATTTTTGCCTAGTAGGTTGTGCCCAAGCTCCGTATCCGCCTATTGTGCAATCGTGCTAGCGTCTCTCGAGTATTGTGGAACAAGAGCATTTTCGTGGATTCCACATTTTGGCTCATTTTTGGTTTGCACAATCCCATTATTCTATTTGTGTGTGTGTTTCCGTGTTCGACTACTTGCTTGGTCTACTTGTTGCATTTGCGAATTTGCAAATCTTTTTCAACATCTTTGAGTCAAACTAACAATTGCTTCAAATTTTGTGCCACCATCCTAACCAAGCTCCACCATAGGCTTTTACTTGTGTAGGTGTGAGAACCGACAAGGATTGGTACCAATAGTGCTATTTCATTATCCGCATTTGAGTGAACTTGATTCATCGTCAACATCGGTCAAGGTACATTGGTATAAGTTCTTCTCTTTCTACCACTCACATTTTGCTTGGAATGATGGATAGGCCGAGTACTTCTACCAACCCACTCTTCATCGAGCAAGACGACGACATGTCATCATACGTCACCAAGATCCACCTCTTTGGTGCACAACGAGCATTGCATCAAGAGCAACAAGCTATGAACGAACGCATCAACAACCTCGCCACCGATTTGCGACTCTCCGAGCAATGTACCAAGGACTACTTCGACAACAAGCTCGACGCACACAAGAAAGAGAACGATGCAAGGATGGATGAGATCCGTGCTTTGTTGGTGAACCGTCCTCCTTCTACATCGTCATACTCAAGAAAGAGCCACTCAAGTCGACACTCCGACGACTCCTTCTCCGGCTCAAGTACACCGTCATCAAACACTCTTCGACGAGCCGCGCGTCAAGACCGTCGTGCATCTCGGAATCCGCTACACGACAAGCATTCACAAGAGCAAGTCCATGAGAAAGTTCCTCCTCCTCAACCACACCAAGTCGCTTTTGCTCAAGCTCAAGAACGACAATGACAATAGTGCCAAGAAGAAGAATGAGCGCGTCTACACCAAGAGGAACAAGACGCCGAGGCTCAACGTCTTCAACAACAACAACGGGAAGCGCAAGCTCTTGTGCCGCAACGTGCCCTTCAAGAATCAAGTCTAGCCATCGCAATCCGCAATCGCGAACGGCGCAATCAAGAGGAAGCCCTTCGAGAAGAAATACAAGACAGGAACTACCAACCACGTGTGCAATGTCAAGTTCCTCAAGCTCATCCCCAAGCTCGTCAAGCTCCACCTCAACCTCAAGTTCAACAAGTGCAAGTTGATCATGGACTTCCTCCACGCCAAGAGCAACATGAGGATGATTACCCTCCATGTCAAGGGCGTCATCATTACCATCGCCAACAACATAATGAAGAGCAACGCTATGGAAAGCTAAAATTCACCATGCCCAAGTTCAATGGAAGCAATGACCCCGAAGAGTACCTTTCATGGGCATTGAAGGTCGACAAAATCTTTCGTTTGCACAACTATGAGGAAGAGAAGAAGATCGCTATGGCATCACTTGAGTTCCAAGACTATGTGCTCATATGGTTGGAACAAATCCTCGAGCGCCGACAAGCAAGAGGTGAACCTCCAATCACCACTTGGGCTCAAATGAAGGATGTCATGCGAGCATGTTTTTTGCCGACCTACTACAACCGCGACCTCTTCAAGAAGCTCCAACTCCTGAAGCAAGGAACAAAGAGTGTTGAAGAATACAAAAGGAAATGGAGATAGCCATGATTCGAGCCAATGTTATGGAAGATGATGAGCAAACAATGGCACGTTTCTTCAATGGACTCAATCATCCCATCAAGAAGATCGCCGACTTCCAACCCTACTCCATCCTCATTGAGCTTGTGCATCAAGCGACCAAGGCAGAACGTCAAGTGCAAGATGACTTCAAGTATGCCAAGTACTCATCCAAGACCTATGGCTTCTCCAACAACCAAGCTTCAACAACTCCTCCAACCTCTACATCAACCAAGCCTTCTCCAAGCATCGACGACAAGTCAAGTTACAAGAAAACTTTGACAAGTTCAAGTCGTCCTCCTCCTACTACAAGCAACTTCAAACCGCGTGCTTCATCATCTACTCCGACCAATGAGACCGCAAGACAAGCTCCTTCAAGTGTTTCACTTGCGGCGGCTGAGGCCACAAGTCCTACGAATGCACAAACAAGCGCAACATGATCCTCAACAACGACGACACCTATGACTCCATGAGTGACGAGGAGATGGAAGCCCTTGAGCAAGTGTCCATGCACCGGCGAGTGAACGAGGATGAAGATGATCAAGTATTTTGTGATGAGGATTCGAGCCCTGCTCTCGTTGTCTCCAAGGTCTTGTGTTGTAGGGTCAAACCCTAGGTGGGATCTTTTCACACTTGGAGGGGGGAAAGGAGGAAAAACACTCAAGAACACAAGAACAAACTCTCAAACAAACCCAAATATCACATCCACTAGAGTAGCATACATGAGATCCAAAAGATTACAAGATCAATCCAAGGGGAATAGCACTAGGGTAAAGGTCTTCTCACTAGGTGAGGTCTTGCATCCAAAGAGGATCTTCTCTAAGAGGAGGGCTTGATCTCCAAGAGGAGCTTCTCCAAGTGGAGGTCTAGATCTCCTAAAGGAGGAAGATGAGCAAAGCCCACTTTTGTGTTCTAATATCTTTGCTAACCCTACAAATGAACTAGGAGATGCCCTTATATAGTTTGGGTACGAAATGAGAGAGGTGGGGGGATACAAGGGCAAAGCCCCGAGGAGGCACGTAGGCCCACGGTGTCGTCCGGGCACCCGGGGCCACTGGACCGGGCACCCGGACCGGTCAGGGGAGGACGCCCAGGTTCGGCCGGGCACCCAACCTGGCTAGGGGGCCGGCTGGGATTTGGCTGGTCACCCGGGGGTCTGATGTTGGGCAGAACCCTATGGGGTTGATCTTTCATGTTTGGAGTGGATCGTACAGAGAAACACGAAGAACGCGCGGAGGAACGAGAGAAACACTCAACCAACAAGTAATCGATCACACAAGGGCTAGATCACCGAAAGCATAAGGTAGCACAAGATTCTAAATCAACAAAGGGAAGATACAAGAATAGTCGTTCTTCTCCGTGAGGAGGTCTTGACTGTCTTCTCCGGATGGAGGCCTTGAATCCGAATGGATCTTCTCCGAGGAGGCACGGTCCCTCACGTGGAGTAGATCCGGTACGGATGAGCTATGCTCTATCTCAAGGTGAGCTATCACAACGCTAACCCTAAAACGTAGGTAGGACAAGAGTATATATAGTTTACGGGGCGAAAGGGTACATGGGCCTCGGCCCAAGTGGCTGCGTGTAGGCCGGAAGTTCCGGGCCAGGCCAGAAGTTCCGGGCGACGGAGGGTCTGGGCAGGGTCCGGCCTAACAAGAGGATTGGCGCGGGTGGAGCTGGGCTGGCGTCCGGGGGCCGGAAGGTCCGGGTGGGCCAGAGGTTCCGGGGGCCGGAAGTTCCGGGATGGGTTCCGGGCAGGTTCCGGGCTAACCAGAGAGGTAGCACACTCGGGCTGGTCGATGTCGTCGGAGGCCAGAAGTTCCGGGAGGCAGGATGTTCCGGGGGCTGGAAGTTCCGGGCTCTGGCCGGAAGTTCCAGGCTGTCCAGAGAGTTGACGCCTTTCATTTCTTCTTCAGCTCCTGGCTCCGTGGCTTAAGCATTGTACCTGATCACGCATGGCATCCGGACTTAGGCAGTAGCCATGTCTCACTAGAAGAAAAGTGGGACTCAAGTAGGAGTGATGTCACTTCTGATTGAATAGCACGAGGCCTTGATATCATCATGGGTCCACTTGGAGCTTGAGTAGTCGATGGAAGGTCCATGAGGATGACCGAAGGATGCTCCGCATCATCTCCCCGTGGGAAAGATCCATCCTCGGATCGAAATCCTCATCACCATGGTACGGGGAGAGATCGAAGACGTTGAAGATGTCGCTCATGTTGTACTTGTCGCGTGGGAGGTCGATCTTGTAAGCATTGTTGTTGTAGCGTGCTAGCACCTTGAAGGGTCCATCGGCTCGAGGGAGAAGCTTGGACTTGCGTTCGTTGGGGAAGCGGTCCTTGCGAAGGTGTAGCCACACTAGGTCTCCAATGTTGAATGTCTTGGGTTGCTTGTTGACGTTGATCTTGGATGCTAGTCATTGTACTTGGCGCTCGATGGTGTGCCTTGTATCTTCGTGCATCTTCTTGATGTAGTTCGCCCGCGCACTTGCGTCGAGGTTGGTGCGTTCTTGTAGAGGAAGGGGTGGAATGTCCAAAGGGGACAACGGGTTGAAGCCATAGACGACCTCGAAGGGGGACTTGCCGGTAGTCGAATGTCTTGCACGGTTGTAGACACGCCTCCCACTCCTTGATGTTCTTCTTGATCAACACGCGAAGTAGAGTGGAGAGCGTCCGGTTCGTCACCTCCGTTTGGCCGTCGGTTGTATGCGGATGAGAACAAGAGCTTGATTCCGAGCTTGGCGCATAACGTCTTCCAAAAGTAACTCAAGAACTTGACGTCACGGTCGGAGACGATTGTCTTTGGTACTCCATGGAGGTGCAAGATTTCCCTACAAAAGAGATTTGCAACGTGTGAAGCATCGTATATCTTGTTGCAAGGAATGAAATGTGCCATCTTAGAAAATCGGTCCACAACAACAAACACGAAATCCTTTCCATTTTGAGTTCTAGGCAAACCAAGTACAAAATTCATGCTAATGTCTTCCCAAGGTTGATAAGGAATAGGGAGAGGCATGTAAAGACCATGTGATTGAGCTTTAGACTTAGCTTTGTGACATGTAGAGCATCGAGTGGTGAAGCGTGAGATGGCGCGGAACATCTTGGGCCAAAAGTAGTTATTGGAGAGCATGGCGAATGTCTTGTCGCGTCCAAAGTGTCCCATGAGTCCTCCTCCATGAGCCTCTTGCAAAAGGAGCAAACGAAGAGAAGACTCGGGAATGCATAATTCGTTAGCTTTCATAAGATAACCATCCTTGATGTAATATTGTTCCCAAGATGTATGTGTCAAACATTTAGTATAAGGAGTAGCGAAAGATGGATCATTAGCATACAAGTCTTTTATGTGCTCAAAGCCAGTAACATTCAACTCGAGTTTAGTGACAAGCGTGCATATGCGTGAAAGTGCATCCGCAACTACATTTTCCTTACCCTTAATGTACTTGATCACATAGGGGAAGGATTCAATAAATTCACTCCATTTGGTATGATGCTTGTTCAACTTAGTTTGGCCTTTTAAGTACTTAAGCGTTTCATGATTGGTATGGATGACAAACTCATGAGGTCTAAGATAATGTTCCCAAACATGTAGAACACGCACTAAAGCATACAATTCTTTGTCATAGATGGGATAGTTAAGTTGAGCACATGAGAGTTTTTCACTAAAATATGCAATGGCTCATTTTTCCTGCATCAAAACTCCGCCTATTCCGGTAGCACTTGCATCACAATGAACCTCAAAAGTTTTGTCAAAGTTGGGAGCAAGAATCCGAGCATGAGTAAGCAAAGACTTGAGCTCATTAAAAGCGGTGGATTGCAAAGATCCCCAAACAAAAGGAGCATTCTTCTTACTAAAAGCATGCAAAGGAGCGGCAATAGTGCTAAAGTCTTTCACAAAGCGACGATAAAAACCCGCAAGACCAAGAAAACTACGCACCTGTTGCAAATTGGTGGGTTGGGGCCAAGTTTTAATTGCTTCAATTTTAGATTCATCAACATGGACACCCTTGGATGGTACAACAAATCCCAAGAAAACCACTTTGTCAACACCAAATGTGCACTTTTTCATGTTGGCATAAAGACGTTCCTTGCGAAGGGTTTGCAAAACAGCCCTAACATGATTAAGATGCTCTTTCATGGTTTTCCTAAACACAAGAATATCATCGAAGTAAACCACAACAAAGACTCCAATATAAGGGCGAAGCACATAATGCATGAGACGCACAAAAGTATCGGGTGCCTCCGATAAACCCATAGGCATGACTAACCACTCATATAGGCCAAATTTGGTTTTGAAAGCAGTTTTCCATTCATCACCCTCTTGTATGCGGATTTGATAATAGCCACTTTTAAGATCAATTTTGAGAAAAAGTTGGCTCCACTAAGTTCATCAAACATATCATCTAAGCGAGGAATGGGATGCCTATAACGAACCGTAATAGCATTTATAGGTCTACAATCGGAACACAAGCAGAAACTTCCATCGGGCTTAGGCACAAGTATAACCGGAACGGCACAAGGGCTTAAGCTTTCACGTATATAACCGTTGTCGATTAGTTGTTGTACTTGCCGTTGAATCTCCTTGGGTTCTTCGGGATTGACATGGTATGGAGCTTTGTTTGGAAGTGGCGCTCCGGGGATTAGGTCGATTCGATGCTCAATGCCTCGTAGAGGAGGTAGACCTGGAGGTAGCTCATCAGGGAAAACATCTTGGAATTCCTGCAAAATAGATTGAAACACCTAAGGTAGCTCGTGAGAGGTGTTAGTTTTTGGTTCTCCATCCTTGCACACAAGGACAAAGTGCATAACACTCGATGGCTTCTCACACACTTCTCTCATCTCACTTTTTGTGGCAAATAATATGAGGTTTTTCTCTCTAGGCGAAGAGGCGCTCAAGGTTGGCTTGTGGCTCTCACTCACTTTTGGGTGGATCACTTTCTCACTCTTCTCTCCATGATGGGTGGCTTGCTTGTTGGCTATCACTTGACTAGGAGACATAGGTCGTAGAACATATTCCTTCCCTTTCATTTTGAAGCTATAGTGATTGGTACGCCCATTGTGGATGACACCACGGTCGAATTGCCATGGTCGACCAAGAAGGAGGTGGCAAACGGTCATTGGGACCACATCACACTCCAAAGTGTCCTCATATGCACCAATTTTGAAGGAGACTTGGACCGTATGCTCTACTCATATAGTGCCGGAGTCACTTAGCCATTGAACCTTGTTGGGGTGCGGGTGCTTCCTCTTGACCAATTGGAGCTTGGAGCATAGTTCTTCACTTGCCAAGTTGTGGCAACTACCTCCATCGATGGTGACCTTGACGGACCTTCCATTGATGCCGGCCTTGGTGTGGAAGATATGGCATCGTTGGTCTTCTTCTTGTTGATGTTGAAGAGTCAAGACCTTGGAGACAACGAGAGCAGGGTTCGAATCCTCATCACAAAAGACTCTATCATCTTCATCCTCGTTCAAGCGCCGGTGCATGGCCACTTGCTCAAGAGCTTCCATTTCCTCCGCACTCATTGAGTCATAGGTGGCATCGTCGTTGAGGATCATGGTGCGCTTGTTTGTGCATTCATAGGACTTGTGGCCTCGGCCGCCGCAAGTGAAACATTTGAAGGAGCTCGTCTTGACGGTCTCATCGGTCGGAGTAGATGAAGAAGCACGCGGCTTGCAGTTTCTTGTAGTAGGAGGAAGACGACTTGAACTTGACGAAGGTTTCTTGTAGCTTGTCTTGTCATCGTTGCTTGGAGAAGGCTTGGTTGATGTAGATGTTGGAGGAGTTGTCGGAGCTTGATTGTTGGAGAAGCCATATGTCTTGGATGAGTACTTGGTGTACTTGAAGTCATCTTGCACTTGACGTTCCGCCTTTGTCGCTTGATGCACGAGCTCGATGAGGTTGGAGTAAGGTTGGAAGTCGGCGATCTTCTTGATTGGATGATTGAGTCCATTCAAGAATCTTGCCATTGTTTGCTCATCATCTTCCTTGACATTGGCTCGAATCATGGCTATCTCCATCTCCTTGTAGTATTCTTGAACACTCTTTGTACCTTGTTTGAGGAGTTGTAGCTTCTTGAAGAGATCGCGGTTGTAGTAGGTGGGCACAAATTGTGCTCGCAGGACATCCTTCATTTGAGCCCAAGTGGTGATTGGAGGGTCACCTCTTGCTTCTCGGCGCTCAAGGACTTGTTCCCACCATGTGAGCACATAGTATTGGAACTCAAGTGATGTCATTGCGATCTTCTTCTCTTCCTCATAGTTGTGTAAATGAAAGATTTTGTCGACCTTCAATGCCCATGAGAGGTATTCTTCCAGATCATTGCTTCCATTGAACTTGGGCATTGTGAATTTTAGCTTTCCATAGCGTTGCTCTTCATTGTGTTGTTGGTGATGGTGATGATGACGCCCTTGACGTGGAGGGTAATCATCCTCATGTTGCTCTTGTTGAACTTGAGGTTGAGGTGGAGCTTGACGAGCTTGTGGAGGAGCTTGAGGAACTTGACGTTGCACGCGCGGTTGGTAGTTCCTCTCTTGGATTTCTTCTCGAAGGGCTTCCTCTTGATTGCGCCGTTCGCGATTGCGGTTGGCGATAGCTCAACTTGATTCTTGAAGGGCACGTTGCGCCTCAAGGGCTTGAGCTTCACGTTGTTTTTGTTGAAGACGTTGAGCCTCAGCGTCTTGTTCCTCTTGGTGTAGACATGCTCGTTCTTCCTCTTGGCGCCGAAGACGTTGTCGTTCTTGAGCTTGAGCACAAGCGACTTGGTTTGAGTGAGGACGAGGGACTTGCTCATCGATTTGCTCTTGTGAATGCTTGACGTGTAGCGGGTTGCGAGATGCATGATGGTCTTGCCGCGTGGCTCGTCGAAGAGTGTTCGATGACGGTGTGCTTGAGCTAGAGCACGAGTCGTCGGAGTGTCGACTTGAGTGGCTCCGTCTTGAGTATGAAGAAGTTGAATGAGGACGGTTCACCAACAAGGTGCGGATATCGTCCATTCTTGCATCATTCTCTTTCTTGTGCGTGTCGAGCTTGTTGTCGAAGTAGTCCTTCGTACATTGCTCGGAGAGTCGCAAGTCGGTGGCGAGGTTGTCGATGCGTTCGTTCATAGCTTGTTGCTCTTGATGCAACGCTCGTTGTGCACCAAAGAGGTGGCTCTTGGTGACGTATGATGACATATCATCGTCTTGCTCGATGAAGAGTGGGTTGATAGAAGTACTCGGCCTATCCATCATTCCAAGAAAAATGTGAGTGGTAGAAGGAGAAGAACTTATACCAATGTACCTTGACCGATGTTGATGATGAATCAAGTTCATCCAAATGCGGACAATGAAATAGCACTATTGGTACCAATTCTTGTCGGTTCTCACACCTACACTAGTAAAAGCTTATGGTGGAGCTTGGTTAGGATGGTGGCACAAAATTTGATGCAATTGAAAGTGAGCTTCAATAATGTTGGAAAAGATTCACAAATTTGCAAATGCAACAAGTACACCAAGCAAGTAGTGGTACACGGAAACACACATGCAAATAGATAATTGGGATTGTGCAAACCAAAAGTGAGCCAAAATGTGGAATCTACAAAAATGCTCTTGTTGCATAATACTAGAGAGACGCTAGCACGATTGCAAAATAGGCGGATACGGAGCTTGTGCACAACCTACTAGGCAAATATGCAACGGTCTCTATCCCAAGTATGTTATATGTATGGTATTTTGGTGCTATGATCCAACATGATCTTATATGACAATCTTAATGTAGTATGATGCTATGAACAATGGAAGAGTGACCCATCCAATATGTAAATTTGAGGATGGCTCAAAGGGAAGGAGTTCACCTTTATGAGGATGTCAAAAATGTTAGTGTCGCACATCATGTCACTACTAGGGAAAAGGCTAGCAGCAGCGCGGGTTTTAGGTGTATCAGTAGCGCGGGGAGTGGCGCTACTAATAAGGCTTCTGACTAACACATAGCAGATGGCAGCGTGCTCACCGGCGCTATCTGCTACACAAGTGTAGCAGCAACGCTTAGTGGAAGCTTCGCTCTCGCTAGTAGCTCTAGCGCTTTGCTCGGACGCTCATCGCTATCGCTATTGCTGCTAACTTTTATACACTCGCTGCTAATTTAAGTAGTTTTTTGGCGATTTGTTTTGTATTTGAACAGGCTTTATAGAAGAATCTTTAGCACATAGAAATGTCATCATGATACACATACAAATGCCTGCGAGACCACAAATGTAATCATAGCATATACATACAAATAGTCTCATCATAATCATCATCCAACACAAAGTGGTATCTTGTCATCATCTCGAAAATAGCGATACATGCAAGTCTCGAATACTTGCAACTACAACAACGTCATCCATCTAAACAAAGGTATACGCAAGAAGAGCTATCACTATGAGTGAGAGCGGAACTATGCAGTACATGAGGTGGCGGTTACGAGTCCTCTCTCGCGCTAGCGTGAACCTCAAGTAACTAGCTTCTCCTTCTTGTCTGCTTTTGAAGCCTTTATGGCTGGCGCCCGTGAACCCATTCACTTGCGCCTGACACTCATGCCACTCGTTGTACACCCTCGGAACCTTCCCTTTGTACACAACATAGCAATTCCATCTCGCCATCAAGAAACTAGGTACCTGTTAGAGATGCATGTTAATGAAGAGGATGTACAATCATATATATGCAACAAAATATACTAGAGCAACACCGAAAAAGAAAGGGTTAGCAACTAGATGCAACATACAATACGCAAATTAATTAACTGGAGGTACGCAGGTCATCGTACGCAAACTAACAAAGTAGCGTTACGCAAGTTCGGCAGCTCACTACAGGAATCTGCTACTTTGCCTTCTGCCATGGCGGACGGCAAAGGCATAGATGGCGGACGACAAAGGTCTTTGCCGTCGGCCGCCGACGGCAAAAGTGGACGGCAATGTAAGGGACGCCAAAGAGCTACATTGTCGTCCGCTTCGAGCGGCTGACGGCAAAGGGTCCTTTGCCATCAGCTGCCGACGGCAAAGAATGCTGACGGCAATAATTGCGCTGTTACTCCGTTAGGTGGTTAACAGCATGCCTTTGCCGTCCGCCGCTGTAGGCAAGTTTTTTTCCTCTTTGCCGTCCGCAGCTGTAGGCAAAGTTTTTTCCTCTTGCCGTCGACCCTTTGTTGGCAAACCGACCAAATAGGTCAGCCTCCCAGAAGCACTGTGTGCTCGCCACGTGGCCCCTTTGCCATCCGCTGCGATGATATAAAGAGCCCTTTTGCGTCGGTGGCGGACGGCAAAGAACACATATTGTCTCTTTTTTCTGTTTTTTAAATCCAACAATTTTCACAGCAAATATATATGACATATATAGATATATTTCACGGGCTATTTTTGACACATAAGTTTCATCGTACATACATATATAGTTCCATCCACTCATACGTAGCAAGTTGCACATACACATAAGTTGCAACCATTAGGAGGTTGCACATACATATTACAATGCAAAGTTTCATCAAGATAGCAAGTTCCATCGTAGCATACACATAAGTTGCAACCATTAGAAGAATACTAGAAGAGAATGAAATAAAAAACAAGCACTCCATAGCAAGCTAGCTTCCGAGAAGTGAATGAAATCTGCAAAATGGCAAATAAGAAAGTTAATAGAAGGTGACTAGAAGAAGAAGACTAGAAGAAGAAGCACGCCATCGTTTGTGAGGTAACTTAGGTGAAATGGATCATTTATGAGCTAACTTAGGTAAAATGCATCATTTTAGAGCTAATGTAGGTAAAATGGATCATTTATGAGCTAACTAAGCTAATTATGCCGTTGTTTACATAAGTAAGGTACATACATGTCATTATTGAGCAAACCTAGTTAACTAAGCATATTATAACTAACTTAGGTCATTTTGGAGGAAACAAAGCTAAGTATAGATCATTTTAGAGCTAACTTAGGTAAAATGGCTGGTTTTGGAGGTCGGTAAGCTTATTAAGTCATTTTGTAGGAAAAGAAGCTAACTCTAGGTCATTAAGGTAAGCATATTGGATGAAATAAAGCTAAGTCTAGGTCTTTATGCATTTGTTAAGCAAAAAACTAGAGAAGCTTACCTTGATCATGGAGGTGTGGGAGCACGCTGGCTCATGCCAGTAGCTGGAGAAGGATCGTGTGATGCTTGTGTGGAGTTACACTGCACCAAAGATCATTTCCAATGTTTCGTTAGCATGATGACACTCAAATGTTAAGACTAGCAAGTAATGTCCATTCAAATTAAACTCACCGTGGTCTCAGGAGCAATCTCTGGATCAATGGCTATGGAGCCATGGGACCTCCCACCAGTAGATATCATCACCTGCTCTGGATTGTAGGGGATCTGGCTCGGGTTAAACTCCTCCCTTTCCTCGCCTTCCCTTGACTTGCTTGTAAGAGGTGTGGGCCATGGCATATGGTCGTACCCTCGGCACCTTATCCGTCTTATTGTAGCATGCCTGAAAGAGAGAAACAAAGTAAATTAGTAATTAAAGGGCTCAAGATAGCATGATGAATGAATTGCATTAATCATGAAGCAAACCACATTACCCAATTCCGCCCGAACTGATAAGATGGAGCTACCTTGATGGTGTGGCACACCTTCAATTTGGGCACGTTTGTCCTTGGCCTCAGTCGGCTCCCCTTCCATCTTTCAACACTGCCATGACGAAGAGTAAACGAAATTAGTACAACATAAAAAAATACCAACATGAATAATAATATGTATATCACTTAAGTGTATCATCATCAAGTACAACATAAAAAAAATTGAATACGACACTACTAATAATCTTGATCGGTATCATCAATAAATGCATAATCATCATCATCACTATAATCAATGCGGGCTCATAGGGTTGATGGCATCAACATGTGAAGGCCACCTTTACGTGTCGGTCAAGCATTGAGTGGTCTTCCGCAGTGATAACCTCTTCTTGTTCGGCTCTTCTTGTTCCTCCTATGGGGTGATGTGGGATTCTTTGTCATTGTCTACTTCAATGTTTTGGGGTGAAGTATACGGTTCTTGAAACGCTTTTGGAAAGACATGTCTCTTGGAAGAATTCTCCTTCATATGTATGCAGGTTAATGTGAGGTTCATAATCCTCTTCCTTTGGGGAGATAGTCTAGCACGTGGCGGCACTTCATAAACGACATCCCAACCTTTGATTTGGATTAGTTTGGCAGGCCAGGTAGATAGAATACTTGGGTGCTTTGTTGAGCCATAATATAGACATCAGGAACATCTAAATGGGTGCTTTGGTTGATTTCAACTAGCCCTATATGTTCATGAGTCCTTCTAGTCTCCTCGGTGAAACCAATAACATTTGAAGACTATGACATTGGTGGGTTTTCACCATAGAATAGAAGTTCATAAATTGCTTCAACTCTCCCATAATACTCGGTACCTCCTTCGCCGATAGCGAGATACACAACAATTTGTAGACTTTCGATCGGCCATAGATAGCTCTTTGCCATAGGTGCGAAAATGATACCCGTTGATGTCGTATTTGTCAAATGAACGGACCTTATAGTCAAAACCATTAGCGACTTGTCTCAATTAGGCGTCCATAGACTCTGAATTAGCACGCAAGTTTAATATGAAAGGATTGTTGCATTACGCACAAATTAGCGAATGAAATGAAATTGTCTAATAAATTTACCGTTTGTTTGAACCAAGAGATGAAACCGGGATAGCCGCCTCCTTGCTTTCGAGAAGCTCATACTCTTGACGGAATCCTTTTGGATCACCGCTCCATACGAGAATAGGGCGGCGTATCGATTGTATGAAATATCCAGGAATAAGAGCAGTTCAAAGGAAATAGAAGTTGCGAAACAATGTACCGAGAACTTACTCGATGTACGGCCGCACTTCTATCAAAGTTGTTGAAGATATACCACAAAATGGTCCGCCATTCTTCGTTATCCAAAGATCTTTGGATTTGAAACACTGGCTGGTGCGAGATTGCCTTTGAATAGGCTAAGGTTGGATCCACCCTTTTAGGCTCGTCAGCATTGTACCGAGGCTTCGGATTATGCAAATGACGATTTTTGGTTTCGTAGTGTGCTTTCACGAAGTTTGCCGCCTCCTCGGTGATGAATGCCTCAGCCATGGACGCTTCAATTCTACGTTTATTTTTACATTTTTCTCGAAGCTTCTTCTGCATCCTCTCAGTTGGGTAGCACCAACGATTTTGCACGGGCCCCCCCCAATCTTGCCTCTGTCGGGAGATGCAAAATCAAATGCTGCATTGGATTAAAGAAGCCCGGTGGAAAGATCTTCTCTAACTTGCATATCAACTCTGGCGCCAACTCTTCCATTTCTTCTAGCACGCTAGGCGATAGTTCTTTCGCACAAAGAACACGGAAGAAATAGCTGAGTTCTTCTAGTACTAGCCATTCATCCTCAGGAATGAAGCAACATCACCGGCATTACCCGCTCAATCCATATGTGCCAATCATGACTCTTGAGACCAAATATCTTCAATTTATCAAGACTCGCTCCCCTCTTTAGATTCGCTGCATACCCATCGGGGAACATCAACTGCATTTTCACCCACAAGATAATTTCCCTCATAGCTGGCCTTCCAAGATTGAACCATGCCTTTGGCTTCGTCCAGTTCTGCTTTCTTTTCGGTTCTTTCATGTTTTGTAACAGCCTATCACATAGCGCCTCTAGATCGACTCTAGCCTTAGTATTATCCTTTGACTTCCCATCTATGCCGAACAATGTACCAAAAAGTGCCTCGGCGATATTCTTCTCAGTGTGCATCACTTCGATGTTGTGTGGGCAGGCAGATCCCATAAGCATGTGTTGTGAGTCCAGGCGTGCTCAGAATTATACCCCTTGAAGTACCCTGGACGCTCTGGATCGCTCGAGGCGTTTAAGCGATCCGAGGTCATTGGCTGTCAATGCAGGTGGTGCGAGTTTTTACAACTCTACCTCGATGAAGTTCTTCTTGTCTTTCTGAACTTATGGCGAGTATCCGAGGCTGTCTATGCATGTCGAAGCAAGAAAACTTGCAACCGGCCTGAAGCCAACGAAACTCAAGAGCTCCCTTGCATGTGGGGCACGAGAACCTTCCATGCACACACCAGCCAACGAATAGCACGCCGGCAAGTCATGTGTCGAGTACATGTACCAGACACGCATTATGAAGTTTCATTTGCTATAGGCGTCGTATGTCTTGAACCCATTATCCCAGGCTTCTTGCAATTCGTCCTTAAGCGGCTACATGTACACATTCATATTTTTCCCCGGATAGTTGGGCCCTGGAATTATCAACGTCAAGAAAATGTTCTTTCTTTGCATAATCTGTCTGGGGGGGGGGAGATTGAGTGGAAAGACAAATACGGGCTAACAACTGTATTGGGCTGCCGTCATACCAAACACACTGAACCCATCGGTGCTGATGCCGACTCGAGGATGCCTCGGATCTGCCGCTTTGTCAGCATGTAATTCATCAAACCTTTTCCACGCAACACCATCCGATGTGTGTACCATCATCAGTTTCCCATCTGCATCTAGTTTGGTTCTTTTGCCTGTATTGTGCCATGTCATCTGTCTGGCCGTCTCTTCGACCATGAAAAGACATTGAAGTCTTGGTATGATTGGCATATACCGAAGAACACTAACAGGGATTTTGGTCTGTGTCTTCTCACCCATACCGTTGTCTACCACAATATACTTGGAACACTTGCAAATGGGACAATAGTTCAAGTCCGCATAGTCAAGCCTAAATAAGGCACATCCTTTCTCACATGCATGTATCTTCTCATAGGGCATCTTCAGTGCACGGAGGATTTTGTCCGACTGGTACAGGTTTGCAGGCATTACATGGCCTTTCGGTAGAAAGCGTCCAAATACTGTCATAATTGCGTCATAGCATTCTCTGCCCAAGTTGAACTGAGCCTTCAAAGCCATTACTTGTGAGATGGCATCCAACTGACAAAGCTCAGTGTGCTTGTGGAGTGGATGTTTTGAAGACTCCAACATTTCATTGAAGGCCTTTGCAGATTCCTCCATCTCCTCGTCCGAATCCCGGCGTCATCATAGTCTTGCGGCATGTTTTCCATCCGGTACCATGGTCGTCGGTGCGGCGATGATCCACCTCAGCTCGGTCACGTTAGGCGGACTCACCATGAAATGTCCACACCGTATAATCGGGCGTAAAACCATTCTTCTGCGGTGTTTACCCATTTCAGCCTCATCCTCTTTTCCCAATTGCCGATCGAAGCAGGGCACCAAGTTTTCCTCGGCCATTTGCAAATGCGGATTGCACAAACCCTTGGTTTTGTGAACCATTCAGCGCTCCATTTGTTACGACCGGTGTGACGGTATACATCCACGCACGATCACTCATCTTGACTTTCAGAGCTACTGGACACACAACAATTATATATATAATTCACCATGTATATATTCATCAGTTGATCTACTTTGTCAATTTTATTACGTCCATGCAACCTACACTCTAATAGGTAATGATAGGTCCTAATCCCACCCGAGTATGTGTAGATTGGGTTCATTTTTCCATATGCTATGCTCCGGATCTGACGCAGCACCTCCCCACTATTCTCCTGATACATGTCTCTACAATAAATAGAGAGGATGTGTACCCAGAGAACAACAGGGGAGGCACTGACGAAATTTATGCGTCGGATCCGGAGCAAAGCATATGGGAAAACGAACCCAATCTACACATACTCGGGCTGTCCATGGATAGTGTTGGGCAATTCGAAAGAATCAAAGTTATAAATATGCAAATGCATGCATATTTATAACTATGACGCTTTCGAACGGGAGACACATATTGGTTACGCATACTGATGATTCAAGACACATATATAGCTAGCTACCAAATTTCATGTCATTTTATGCAAATAATTAATGGGGGAGAAGGACATGTCATTTGTGCTCACCCACGAATGAAGGGGCAGAGCTTGTCAAACGCACGGCGAGGTCGTCGAACACCAAACCTCGCAGCGATGAAACAACTGCACATTTAAATCTACCCGATCAACACAATTATATATGATGTTTTTCATAACAAAACCAAAAAATATATGACCTAACTAATAATTCACAAATATATAACCCGTCGGCCTCTGGAAGGCCAAAGAGCACCTTTCGGGAGGTTTAGGGGTTGGGGTGTCATGTCGGTGTCGGGTGCTGTTTGGGGTTAGGGTGTCGTGGTCGGGTCGGGGTGTCGGGGTGTGGTGTCGTGGTCTGTGTGTCGAGGGGTGTGGTGTCGGGTCGGGTGTAGGGGTCGGGTGTCGGGTGTGGTGTCGGGTCGGGGTGTCGGGGTCGAGTGGTCGGGGTGTTTCCTTCTATCCTTCTTCTTCTTTCCTTCTCTTCTTCTTCTTTTTTCTTCTTCTTTCCTTTCTTCTTCTTCTTATATCCTTCTTCTTCTTTCCTTTCTTCTTCTTTCCTTTCTTCTTCTTCTTCTTTTTCATCTTTTTCTACTTCTTTTACTTCTTTTCTTTTCTTCTATTCTTCTTCTTCTACTTCTTCTACTTCTTCTACTTCTTCTTCTTTTCATCTTTTTCTACTTCTTTTCTTTTCTTCTTTTCATCTTTTTCCACTTCTTCTTTTCTTCTACATATTCTTTTTCTAACAATAACACTAAATTTTCTTGTTTTCTAACAATAAATCTAACATTAACACTAACACTAACAATTAAACAAGAATTAAACAGCAAAAAAAAAAAAAATACTCACCGGAGCAAGGGCGACACTGGCGCCAGTGGTGGTGGGTGGGTGGGGGTGGCGGGGCTCGGGCGGTGGGATGTCTGGCGGGGGGGGGCCAAGGGCGGGGGGGTGGCGGGGCGGAGGCGGAGGGCGGGGGGGGCAGGGCGGGACGGTGGGGGTGGTGGTGGGGGGGGAGGGTGGAGCGGGCGGCTGGGTGGGGCGGTGGCGGGAGGAGGGCGGGGTCACACGGGCAAGGGGCGGGGCGGAGGAGGTCGAGGGAGAGAGATGAGTAACGGGCGGGGGAGGGGGCTCGGCCGTTAGTTAGGTTAGTTAGGGTAGCCTTTTCCGTCCGCCCTCCTTTGCCGTCCGCTTTTCTTCATATTTGCCGTCTGCGGCGGACGGCAAAGAGGGGGGACGTTAAGTATTTTTTAACCAGCTCCTCAGTGGGCCTCTCCCCCTCCCTCTTTGCCGTCTGCTAGCGGACGGAAAAGATTCTTTGCCGTCAGCTAGCGGACGGCAAAGAGCTAGCTGATGGCAAAGGCTTTCTTTGCCATCAGCCAGTTCTTTGCCGTCTGCTTTCAGGTAGCTGATGGCAAAGAGCTTCTTTGCCGTCCGCTAGCTGACGGCAAGGAGCTGGCAGATGGCAAAGTAGCTGATTCCAGTAGTGCAGGGACCGTGGACATCACAAAGTTTCATCGCTACAAAAAGTATACAAGTTCAACCGACACATATCATCATCATCGGCATCATAAATCACTAGAAGTTCCATCCTTCCATATCATCGAGGATGAACCCTAGATTCTTGAACGGCGTGAGGTCTAGACGTTGCATGCCTATGCGAGTTCGGACGTCAGCTCGCGATATAGGGCCGTGGTGGAACATCCCCTTCTCATCGACGACTTCTTTCATGATGATCGTTGCAATGTCGCTTTGGATGCGAAAGAAGTCATCTCTAAGTTTATTATCCGCTTCTCCATGAGATTCTAGCCACTTGTGGATATGATCATCATTTTTGCTTCTCATTCGAAGCTTTTGGTGATCCGTGTTGAACTGAATCAGGAGATGGACGATGTAGAATCCATCCTTCTTGCTTGGTTTTGGGACATGGATGCAGGAGAAGTTAGTTTTATGCGCGAAACCCATCTTCTTGTTCCTTTGTTTCCTGATCTGCACGTGGCCACCTCTAAAGCTGAAGCCTTGGATAGCGTCATCTCGAATATTCATTATGTGGGTGTAGTCTTTTTCTCGTAGTCTCTGGAAGGGTCAAAATACACGGTGTGTGAGACTTGCGGGTAAAGAACGATAAGGACGGCGCGCCCGTTGCTGCGGGGAAAAGACACCTCAAATTATTCCCCATATGAGAGAGAAGGAATGATTGAAATGTATGAAAGGGTTGTCCGAACTGACTTACTTTGGATGATAAGGCACGAGGACAATTTCCGGTCCTTATTCTGTACCATGAAGTTTTGGAGGTACTCCCTAGCAGTTTCACGCTGAAAGTCGCCGAGACTCAAGAAAGACTCGTGCATATAGTACGGATTGGCCACACAGATTTGCGAGACTTCTTCACTCTTCATGACGGAGCTCATACGTAGTGCAAAAAGGCGGACGATTGTAAAATCGAGCCGCCTTGTTAGAAACATCTCAATGATATGGTCAAACTGCAGGAAGAACACCTCCGCGGGCCATGTCTCGACGTAGCACTTCCCCTCAGGCACACGAGCCGCGTATGTCGGATATCCTGGATCCTTTGAGGCTAGTAGGCTTTTCTCAGTCGACATCACATGGTCGTCCAGTCTCCTGAGATCCCCTGATAGTGCCTCCAGCAGTTTCGGCGGTAGCATCGGCTCGCCCATGAGATGGAACATGACCGCACCTTTCACGGGCACACGCTCTTTAGAATGCATCGTCTGGCTGCTATGTGCTCTGGCTTGTTTGGAGGCAGTTATCTTCCCCGATCTCTTCCTCTCCTTTTTCTTGGGCACACCTTCGGACCCTTCCCTAACCCCTGCCCAGTGTTCCCGGGCTAAATCTTGACGACCCTCGCGCCCGGCTAGTTGAGCCTGTGTTGGCGGCATCTTGAGCGTGTCTGTGAGGATTTCATGAAGAGAGACTTTTTGCAATCCCTACTACGACCCTGCCCGGGCATATCATCCATATCCTCATTAGCAAGATGATAGCCCGATTCGTCATATGGTTGACTCATCATATCTATGTCACAGTCATACGCATTTGTATTGAGGAAATCATAGGGTCGACCTCTGTCTCATCATCCATTCTCTGCTCTACAGGAGAAATTACATCAACCAGTACTATTGCACCCCCTTCATCATGTTGTCTGCCGCTCTCACCCGACACTACAGGAGCTGATAGTTGCGTAGGCAGGGTGGTGGTCTCCGCACATGCTTGTTGATGTGTGGTTATCTCGGTCGACTCCAGACGAATAAGATTCTTCAGCCATAGCAGCACCCAACCTTTGCAGCTTCCAATCCGCGGCGGGGTCTCATCGTCCACTCCCACATCTTTGTCGAGGAGGCAAATCCTCGTGCCCGATTTCACACTGGTCAAGCTAACCTGAAGTGCCCAGCAGGATCGGCTGGTTGTGGGCGTGGGTTGCAAGGGGTCCATTATCATCCCCTTTCCCACATCCACCTTCTGGCCTTTGATCAAGTAGAGTATGGTGCACGGGGTTTCTTTCGCCTGCAAACACATATGTCTTTGGCGTAAAACAACCGAAAGGCAAAAAAAATGGAATATTTTATATATATATATATATATATATATATATATATATATGTTGGTGCGACATGTACTTACCGTGATGGCGTCAAGCTCAGCCAAAGACGAAGGCCCACCTAGCGCGCTGAGACCGAGGACGGGCTGCTATGGCGGAGGCGGCTGCGAGAGGAGGGCGGTTGCGTGATCAAGTGATGGTGCGATGGTGTTGTTGTTCATGGAGTTGCTCCCGACGAAACCGGGCAACGAAATCATGTACCGTCTTATGCGATTTTCCTTCGCCCGATTGATGATAATCTGGAACCAAGTTAGTAGCAAAATCATTTCTGCAGCGATTCTACTGCATTGATTTTCTTGTAGCAACTCATATTTGTCCTCGACTACTTTTTTCTCGTCCTCAACTGCTTTTTTCTCGACCGCAAGCTTCACCTTCGCGTCGATGTCCGCCTGACAAAACTTCTTTTTCTGCTTCTTGGCCTCCGGGCCCTCGTTGTAAAACACCTTCCACGTGGCGCCGTCTCCAGCGCTGTGCACACGACCATATTGCGGCCGCTGGCCCAAAGGGAGTCCCTTAAGTTCGTTCAAGGCCCGGTTGAGAGGGGTGTCCCACTTGGGCCTCATCGGGGAAGTAGGGCTTTCGGCTGCAAACTGGTGTTGCTTCTCCAGTAGTCTAATCAATTTCCTCGTGATCTTCTCCGTGTAAAAAACCTTGTTCTCCTTGTCCCACTTGTAGCGGGCCCTGATGAAGTCACGCTCCAAGGGGTTGGTGAACTTCGCGAAGGGGTCTGGGAGACCCGCAGCTTCACGTTCCGCGTTCTCCTTATCCCATATGGGCCTTTTACCGAGGTAGCCACGGCTTCCGAGGCGATGCTTCCCCATGTTCCTTTGCTGAAGGCTCTTGAATTTCGCAGCCTTAGCCTTGGCTGCCTCGGTAGCATAAGTGTGATGTAGGGAGGAACCCTAGGGGCCAATCTTTCACGTTTGGAGAGGATCCTACGGGGAAAACACGAAGAACGCGCGGAACAACACGAGGAAATCACGGGGGGGGGGAGAATCACTCAAGCGACAAGTATCGATCACACAATGGCTAGATCACCGAACTCATAAGGTAGCAAAAGATTTGAAATCAACAAAGGAAAGATACAAAGGTAGCCGTTCTTCTCCGTGAGGAGGTCTTGATTGTCTTCCCTTGAAGGGGTCTTGAATCCGCTTGGGGGATCTTCTCCGAAGAGGTCGTGAGCTCCGAGGAGAAGTAACCAAGTGGATGAGCAAGGCTCTCACACAAAATATGAGCTAAACCAATGCTAAGTCTCAAAGTGAGGAGGAGGAGTCCTATATATAGGCTAGGGGGCGAAGGGGTACATGGGCTCAGCCCAACACGTGCACGCAGGCGCTGGCCGGATTATCCGGTGGTGGAGCCGGATGATCCGGGCTGGTCCGGATGATCCGGGTGGAGGCCCGGATGAGCTGGTGACGCAGGCGGTGACGGTGCAGGTCCGGATGTCCGGCTGGGGGTCCGGATGTCTGGGCAGGGTCCGGATGATCCGACTTCAGGTGGGAGCTTCGGGTGTCTTGAGGCGCGTGGCGGATCATCCGGACCGGGGTCCGGATCGTCCGAGCTCTGTCCGGATCGTCCAAGACTCTGTCCGGATCGTCCCGCCGCCCGTCTGGATCGTCCGGCCAGTCTGGGACTTGGCGTTTTTCCTCTCCGTCTTCACGCATGTCTTCCGCTTCCGGTCCTCCTTGCTTCTTAGCTTCTCCATGGTTAACTCCTTGGTACCTGAGTATGCATAGCGTTTCCGTTTGAGGTAGTAACCATGTCTCATGTGAATCGAAAGGGAGCTGTGAGAGGAGTGGTGTCACCTCGGTTTCAAGAGCTCTTGCACGTGCTCGAGTCATAGGTCCAAGTGGTGTTGTAGGGTATGTAGATGCGTCCATGGGGATGATCCTGGGATGCTCCGCATCATCTCCCCCCCTTGGGAAAGATCCGACCTTGGATCGAAATCTTCATCACCATGGTAAATCGAGAGGTCTTTGACATTTAATATGTCGCTCATGTTGTACTTGTCGCTTGGTAGGTCGATCTTGTAAGCGTTGTTGTAGCGTGCTAGCACCTTGAAGGGTCCATCAGCTCGAGGGAGAAGTTTGGACTTGCGTTCATTGGGGAAGCGGTCCTTGCGAAGGTGTAGCCACACGAGATCGCCTATGTTGAAGATCATGGGTTGCTTGTTGATGTTGATCTTGGTCGCTAGTCGTTGTACTTGGCGCTCGATGGTGTTCCTTGTATCCTCATGCATCTTCTTGATGTAGCTTGCTCGTGCACTCGCATCCATATTGGTGCGCTCTTGTACAGGAAGAGGTAGAATGTGCAATGCTGACAACGGGTTCAGGCCGTAGACGACCTCGAAAGGGGACTTGCCGGTAGTCGAATGTCTTGCACGGTTGTAGGCGTACTCGGTGATGGGTAGACATCCTTACCACTCCTTGATGTTCTTCTTGATCAATACGCGAAGTAGAGTGGAGAGAGTCCGGTTCGTCACCTCCGTTTGGCCGTCAGTTTGAGGATGGTATGTGGATGAGAACAAGAGATTGATTCCGAGCTTGGCGCATAGGGTCTTCCAAAAGTAACTCAAGAACTTGACGTCGCGGTCGGAGACGATTGTCTTAGGTACTCCATGGAGACGCAAGATTTCCCTACAAAATAGATTTGCAATGTGTGAAGCATCATCTATCTTGTTGCAAGGAATGAAATGTGCCATTTTAGAAAATCGGTCCACAACAACAAACACGGAATCCTTTCCATTTTGAGTTCTAGGCAAACCAAGTACAAAATCCAAGCTAATATCTTCCCAAGGTTGATAAGGAATAGGAAGAGGCATGTAGAGACCATGAGATTGAACTTTAGACTTAGCTTTGTGACATGTAGAGCATCGGTTGGTGAAGCGTGAGACGTCGCTGAACATCTTGGGCCAAAAGTAGTTCTTGGAGAGCGTGGCGAATGTCTTATCTCGTCCAAAGTGTCCCATGAGTCCGCCTCCATGAGCCTCTTGCAAAAGTAGCAAACGAAGAGAGGACTCGGTAATGCAAAGTTTGTTAGCTTTCATAAGATAAGCATCCTTGATATAATATTGTTCCCAAGAAGTATGCGTCAAACACTTAGCATAAGGAATAGCAAAAGATGGATCAATAGCATACAAGTCTTTTATGTGCTCAAAGCCAATAACATTCAACTCAAGTTTAGTGACAAGCGTGCATATGCGTGAAAGTGCATCGGCAACTACATTTTCCTTACCCTTAATGTACTTGATCACATAGGGAAAAGATTCAATAAATTCACTCCATTTGGCATGACGCTTGTTCAACTTAGTTTGACGTTTTAAGTAATTAAGCGTTTCATGATCGGTATGGATGACAAACTCATGAGGTCTAAGATAATGTTCCCAAACATGTAGCACACGCACTAAAGCATACAATTCTTTGTCATATATGGGATAGTAAAGTTGAGCACCGGAGAGTTTTTCAATAAAATATGCAATGGCTCGTTTTTCTTGCATCAAAACTTCGCCAATTCCGATACCACTTTCACCAACATGAACCTCAAAAGTTTTGTCAAAATTGGGCAAAGCAAGAATCGGAGCATGAGTAAGCAAAGACTTGAGCTCATCAAAAGCGGTGGATTGCAAAGATCCCCAAACAAAAGGAGCATTCTTCTTACTCAAGGCATGCAAAGGAGCTGCGATAGTGCTAAAATCTTTCACAAAGTGATGATAAAAACCTGCTAGACCAAGAAAGCTACGCACTTGTTGCAAATTGGTGGGTTGGGGCCAAGTTTTAATTGCTTCAATTTTAGATTCATCAACATGGACACCCTTGGAAGATACAACAAAACCCAAGAAAACCACTTTGTCAACACCAAATGTGCACTTTTTCATGTTTGCATAAAGACTTTCCTTGCGAAGGGTTTGTAAAATAGCCCTAACATGATTAAGATGCTCTTTCATGGTTTTGCTAAACACAAGAATATCATCGAAGTAAAAAACAAGAAAGACTCCAATATAAGGGCGAAGCACATGAGACGCACGAAAGTACCGGGAGCCTCCGATAAACCCATAGGCATAACTAACCACTCATATAAGCCAAATTTGGTTTTGAAAGCAGTTTTCCATTAATCACCCTCTTGAATGCGGATTTGATAATAGCCACTTTTAAGATCAATTTTTGAGAAAAAGTTGGCTCCACTAAGATCATCAAGCATATCATCTAAGTGAGGAATGGGATGCCTATAGCGAACGGTAATAGCATTTATAGGTCTACAATCGGAACACAAGCGGAAACTTCCATCGGGCTTAGGCACAAGTATAACGGGAACGACGCAAGGTCTTAAGCTTTCACATACATGACCGTTGTCGATTAGTTGTTGTACATGCCGTTGAATCTCCTTAGTTTCTTCGGGGTTGACATGGTATGGGGCTTTGTTTGGAAGTGGCGCTCCGGGGATGAGGTCGATTCGATGCTCAATGCCTCGTAGAGGAGGTAGACCCGGAGGTAGCTCATCGGGGAAAACATCTTGGAATTCCTGCAAAAGAGATTGAAACACTAAAGATAGCTCGTGAGAGGTGTTATTTTTAGGTTCCCCATCCTTGCACACAAAGACAAAGTCTATCACACTCGATGGGTTCTCACACACTTCCCTCATCTCACTTTTTGTGGCAAATAGTATGGGGTTTTTCTCTCTAGGCGAAGAGGCGCTCAAGTTTGTCTTGTGGCTCTCACTCACTTTTTGGTGGATCACTTTTTCACTCTTCTCTCTATGATGGGTGGTTTTCTTGTCCGCTATCACTTGACTAGGAGACATAGGTCGTAGCACATATTCCTTCCCTTTTATCTTGAAGCTATAGTGATTGGTACACCCATTGTGGATGACACCACGGTCGAATTGCCATGGTCGACCAAGAAGGAGGTGGCAAACGGTCATTGGGACCACATCACACTCCAAAGTATCTTCATATGCACCAATTTTAAAGGAAACTTGGACCGTATGCTCAACTCGGATAGTGCCGGAGTCACTTAGCCATTGAACCTTGTAGGGGTGCGGGTGCTTCCTCTTTACCAATTGAAGCTTGGAGCATAGTTCTTCACTTGCCAAGTTGTGACAAGTACCTCCGTCGATGATGACCTTGACGGACCTTCCGTTGATGCCGGCCTTGGTGTGGAAGATATGGCATCGTTGGTCTTCTTCTTGTTGATGTTGAAGAGTTAAGAACTTGGAGACAACAAGAGCGGGGCTCGTGTCTTCATCACAAAAGACTTGATCATCTTCATCCTCGTTCACGCGCCGGTGCATGGCCACTTGCTCAAGAGCTTCCATCTCCTCATCAGTCATGGAGTCGTAGGTGCCATCATCGTTGAGGATCATGGTTCGCTTGTTTGTACATTCATAGGACTTGTGGCCTCGGCCACCGCAAGTGAAACACTTGAAGGAGCTTGTCTTGACGGTCTCATCGGTCGGGGTGGAAGAAGAAGCACGCGGCTTGAAGTTGCTTGTAGTAGGAGGAAGACAACTTGAACTTGACGAAGTTTTCTTGTAACTCGGCTTGTCGTCATTGCTTGGAGAAGGTTTGGTTGATGTAGATGTTGGAGGAGTTGTTGAAGCTTGGTTGTTGGAGAAGCCGTAGGTCTTGGATGAGTACTTGGCGTACTTGAGGTCATCTTGCACTTGATGTTCTGCCTTTGTAGCTTGACGCACAAGCTCAATGATGTTGGAGTAGGGTTGGAAGTCAGCGATCTTCTTGATGGGATGATTGAGTCCATTCAAGAATCGTGCCATTGTTTGCTAATCATCCTCCGTGACATTGGCTCGAATCATGGCAATCTCCATTTCCTTGTAGTATTCTTCAACACTCTTTGTTCCTTGCTTGAGGAGTTGTATCTTCTTGAAGAGATCGTGGTTGTAGTATGTGGGCACAAAACGTGCTCGCATGACATCCTTCATTTGAGACAAGGTTTTGATTGGAGGTTCACCTCTTACTTGTCGGTGCTCAAGGACTTGTTCCCACCATATGAGCACATAGTCTTGGAACTCAAGTGATGCCATAGCGATGTTCTTCTCTTCCTCATAGTTGTGCAAACGAAAGATTTTGTCGACCTTCAATGCCCATGTGAGGTATTCTTCGGGATCATTGCTTCCATTGAACTTGGGCATTGTGAATTTGAGCTTGCCATAGTGTTGCTCTTCATTGTGTTGTTGGCGATGGTGATGATGACGCCCTTGACGTGGAGGGTACTCATCCTCATGTTGCTCTTGGCATGGAGGGAGTCCATGATCAACTTGCTCTTGTTGAACTTGAGGTTGAGGTAGAGCTTGATGAGCTCGTGGAGCTTGACCTTGCACACTCGGTTGATAGTTCCTCTCTTGGATTTCTTCTCGAAGGGCTTCCTCTTGATTGCGCCATTCGCGATTGCGGTTGGCGATAGCTCGACTTGATTCTTGAAGGGCATGTTCCGCCTCAAGAGCTTGTGCTTCTCGTTGTTGTTGTTGAAGACGTTGAGCCTTGACGTCTTGATGCTCTTGGTGTAGACGCGCTCGTTCTTCTTCTTCTTGGCGACGAAGACATTGTCGTTCTTGAGCTTGGGCAAAAGCGACTTGATTTGATTGAGGACGAGGGACTTGCTCATCGGCTTGCTCTTGTGAATGCTTGACGTGTAGTGGGTTGCGAGATGCATGACGGTCTTGACGTGCGGCTCATCGAAGAGTGTTCGATGACGGTGTACTTGAGCCGGAGAAGGAGTCGTCGGACTGTCGACTTGAGTGGAACTGTCTTGAGTATGACGATGTAGAAGGAGGACGGTTCACCAACAAAGCGCAGATCTCGTCAATTCTTGCATCATTCTCTTTCTTGTGCGCGTCGAGCTTGTTGTGGAAGTAGTCTCGTGTATGTTGCTCAGAGAGTCGCAAGTCGGTGGCGATGTTGTTGATGCGGTCGTTCATTGCTTGTTGCTCTTGATGTAACGCTCGTTGTGCACCAAAGAGATGGCTCTTGGTGACGTATGATGACATGTCGTCGTCTTGCTCGATGAAGAGTGGGTTGGTAGAAGTACTTGGCCTATCCATCATTCGAAGCAAAAATGTGAGTGGTATAAGGAGAAGAACTTATACCAATGTACCTTTGACCGATGTTGATGATGAATCAAGTTCACTCAAATGCGGACAATGAAATAGCACTATTGGTACCAATTCTTGTCGGTTCTCACACCTACACAAGTAAAGCTTATGGTGGAGCTTGGTTAGGATGGTGGCACAAAATTGATTGCAATCGTTAGTTTGACTCAAAAATGTTGAAAAAGATTCGCAAATTCGCAAATGCAACAATTAGACCAAGCAAGTAGGGGTACACGGAAACTCACACGCAAATAGATAAATGGGATTGTGCAAACCAAAAATGAGCCAAAATGTGGAATCCACGAAAATGCTCTTGTTGCACAATACTCGAGAGACGCTAGCACGATTGCACAATAGGTGGATACGGAGCTTGTGCACAACCTACTAGGCAAAAATGCAATGATCTCTATCCCAAGTATGCTATATGTATGGTATTTCGTTGGTATGATCCAAGATGATCTTATATGACAATCTTAATGTAGTATGATGCTATGGTTCTTGCTTATTAGCTCTTTGCTTATCTTTCCTCTTTGCTTAAAAGCTTGGGTGGCTCTTTGACTTTTGATTTCTTTTCTCATGCAAAACTTCACGAACCAAGATAGCAATTGTGTATGCTATGAAAACTTTGTGACACACAAGTTGATTCCAAGATATGCACCACGGTGGTATGGTATGTATGCTATGGAGTATGGTCACTAATGTGCACAAGTCACATTGCCGACAATACTCAGAGGCTAGTCTCGATGGGTAAGCTACGCAAAAGATGGGGTATGTTGGTTATCAATGCAATTACAAGGTATGACGAAGATGTCGTCGAAGTTACCGTCCGTAGCAAAGATGAGTAGTCGACGAAGATGAGCGTTGGTGATGTTGATTTCGCACCGTACCTAGATAGCCGAAACATAATAGGACATGGGAAATCACAACTATAATTCTCGAACCCAAAGTCGAATGGTGGTACGGAGGTTGTGTCGTGGGGTTTTGGTAGGTGGAAGTGGTGGTGGTCGAAGTGGGGAAGTGCGTAGTCGTAGGTGGTGGTGGTGGAGAACTGAAAAAATGCAGTTTCGGCAGAGGAAGCCGGATGATCCGGGTCAGGAGCCAGATGATCCGGGCGCGTTCGGATGATCCGGGTCAGGGTCCAGATGATCCGGGCAGGTCAATCGCGGTCGGGAACTACTCGGGATGAACTCGAAAACGGCGAGAATTTCGACGATTCCGCGGATTTTGGACGGATTTCGAGGGGGGAGATGGTGGGGAAAAGCAAGATCCACTTGAAACCTAGCAAATCCACGGATCAAAATCAACAAAACATCATCAAAACCAACAAATCACCAAAAAATGGGGGTTATTTTTGGTGGGGATTTTTGGATTTAGGACGAAATCAACAAAATCAAGCTAGAAAAAGAGGGGTAGGGGCTCCAAAAACGTGATCAACGTGGCTCATGATACCAAGATGATGTAGGGCGGAACCCTAGGGGCCGATCTTTCATGTTTGGAGAGGATCCTACGGGGGAAGCATGCAGAACGCGCGGAAGAACACGAGGAAATCACGTGGGGGGGGGACGAGAGAATCACTCGACCGACAAGTATCGATCACACATGGGCTAGATCACCGAACTCATAAGGTAGCACAAGATTAAAAATCAACAAAGGAAAGATACAAAGGTAGCCGTTCTTCTCCGTGAGGAGGTCTTGATTGTCTTCCCTTGAAGGGGGTCTTGAATCCACTTGGGGGATCTTCTCCGAAGAGGTTGTGAGCTCCGAGGAGAAGTAACCAAGTGGATGAGCAAGGCTCCACACAAAATATGAGCTAAACCAATGCTAAGTCTCAAAGTGAGGAGGAGGAGTCTTATATATAGGCTAGGGGGCGAAGGGGTACATGGGGTTAGCCCAACACGCGCGCGCAGGCGCTGGCCGGATGATCCGGGGGTGGAGCCGGATGATCCGGGCTGGTCCGGATGATCCGGGTGGAGGCCCAGATGAGCTGATGATGCAGGCGGTGGCGGTGCAGGTCCGGATGTCCGGATGGGGGTCCGGATGTCCGGGCAGGGTCCGGATGATCCAGGGCGGGGTCCGGATGATCCGGCTTCAGGTGGGAGCTTCGGGTGTCTTCGGGGCGCGTTAGCCGGATCGTCCGAACCAGGGTCCGGATCGTCCGGGCTTTGTCCGGATCTTCTGGGCCGCGGTCCGGATCATCCGGCCAGTCTGGGACTTGGCGTTTTTCCTCTCCGTCTTCATGCATGTCTTCCGCTTCCGGTCCTCCTAGCTTCTTAGCTTCTCCATGGTTAACTCCTTGGTACCTGAGTATGCATAGGATTTCCATTTGAGGTAGTAACCATGTCTCATGTGAATCGAAAGGGAGTTGTGAGAGGAGTGATGTCACCTCGGTTTCAAGAGCTCTTGCACGTGCTCGAGTCATAGGTCCAAGTGGTGTTGTAGGGGATGTAGATGCGTCCATGGGGATGATTGTGGGATGCTCCGCATCAAAGTGTCCTTGAACTTTTCGAACTCCTCTTCCATAAGTGTCAGATTTTCCTCCAAAATCTTGGACAGGGGTTCATCAACCTCAATAGCCCGTTTCACCCTCCCTTTCCAGGAGGCCAAATCATTGCTGAACATGCCCATGGTGTGATTGTTAATCTTTTTCATCTTCGGATCATCCCACGGTTGTTCTATGTTATCATCCCGGTCGGGGAACTTGAATCTCTTGTGCAACTTCGTTAGGAGCAACTGCGTCAAATGTTCTTTACTCCTTAAGTCATCGTAGTTGATGATCGCGCATTCCCGTAGGATGCATACTACTTGGTTCCCATAGCATTTGCGAGGTTCTTCCGGCTCTAACGGCTCAAACTTGCCAGGTGCCATCTTTGTGATCACAAGTCGTCCAATCCCTAGTTTGTTATGTTTTCGTATCCTCTGCTTCTTATGCTTCCTCTTTTCGGTAGCGGCATCGGGGCCGGTACCTTCCCCGCCGGTATCTTCCGTGTCGGTACCTTCCCCACCGGTCTCGGCGCCGCCATGGGTGCCGGCACCATCGGTGTCGATGTCGGCGTCAGTACCATCATCGATGCCGACCTGCAAACCTTGTTTCGGGACTTGAATAAACATGTTCATGTGAATGTACTTCGATTTCATGCACAACCAGGGGGGAGGTTGTACATCCATACAAACACGGGCCATGTGCTATGGTTGGTGTTCTGGTTGCCAAACGGATTCATGCCATCAGTACACGCGCCGAGCACGATGTTCCTTGCATCACATTCAAAATATCGATAGAAGCTGTTCAACGCTCTCCACTGGCTTCCATCCTTCACGTGTCTCAGCTTCGGATCATCTCCATCGTCGGGCTTCTTCCTCTCCGTGTGCCAGCGCATTAGCTTTTCTTCCTTGAGATCTATAAAATACCTCTGGAGACGGGGAGTGATCGGTAAGTACCATACAACTTTACGGGACATTTCTTCCGGCCTTCTTGTATCGAGAAGCATTGCACACCGGACAGCTTGTTTTTTCCGCATGCTCCTTCCGATAAATTATGCAATCGTTGATGCATGCATGGTATCTAACGTGTGGCAGATCAAGAGGGCACACGATCTTCTTGGCCTCATCAACACTAGTAGGACATAGATTACCCACGGGAAGAACATCCTTTAGGTACTTGAGATGCTCATCGAGGCTAGTGTCGGTCCATTTGTTTTTAGCTTTCGTCTTCAGGAGTTGGAGCGTGAAACTCAAGCGGGTCACCTCAGGATTTCAACCATCATACAATTGAGTGTTCGAGTCTACCACCAGTTGCTTCAGCTTAGCCTCCTCTCTAGAAGCAGCTCTCTCAGTACTCGTCTCCTTGCGAAGCAATGCTTGAACATGAGGGTCCCGCACGATTGAACTTAGTACCGACGAACTCTGCTACGTGGAGTCCATGTCGTTCTCTCCGCCGCCATGTCCGGCCCCTTCTCCTCCGCCATGTCCGGCCCCTTCTCCACCGCCATGTCCGGCCTCTTCCCTGCCGCCATTATCGATCATCTCTTCGTCTTGCCCCATGTCATCATTGCCTGCCCCATCGGCATCCTCAACATCATCATCCTCATCTGCAGTTATCCATCGAGTATAGCCATCCATGAAACCAGTCATGAGCAGGTGCGCTTCGACACGACCATCGTCATAGGGGTCGAGCCAAACTATTCCTTTGCATTTTCGACACGGACATAAAACCTCTGTCAGGTTATTTTCTTTAATGTCCTGCACCGACGACCGCAACCACCTGTCCGCCATCATTCCACTGACCATCATGAACGTCTGCACGGTAATAATAAAACAAATTGATTATAAAAATGCGTGCATGCATCAAAGTCATACAAAAATTCGGCCTGACCTTCCCTAAAAATAGGACATATATGGATCTAGAGTTTGCCCGGAATTCGCCGAAACGGAAATAAATCGACATTTTGGCAAAACATAGGCAACTCAAAAGCACAATTTGGCATCAAGTCATGCCACACACACCATTTCCACAGACATATCACACACACATAAACATATTTCCATTTTGCAATAGCACGAAATTTTCATCACCTCTATCTCGAGATCGAGCATACGGTGGAGATGATGTTGTAGGGATATCAAAAGTGCACGAAGCTCTTCTTTACAAAGATAGATCTAGTTAGGGGGTGTCGGTGTCAAAGCCGGCGGATCTCGGGTAGGGGGTCCCAAACTGTGCGTCTAGGCGGATGGTAACAGGAGACAAGGGACACGATGTTTTTACCCAGGTTCGGGCCCTCTCGATGGAGGTAAAACCCTACTCCTGCTTGATTGATATTGATGATATGGGTAGTACAAGAGTAGATCTACCACGAGATCAAGGAGGCTAAACCCTAGAAGCTAGCCTATGGTATGATTGTTGTTCGTCCTACGGACTAAAACCCTCTGGTTTATATAGACACCGGAGAGGGCTAGGGTTACATAGAGTCGGTTAAAATTCTAGGAGATCTACATATCCGTATTGCCAAGCTTGCCTACCACGCCAAGGAAAGTCCCATCCGGACACGGGACGAAGTCTTCAATCTTGTATCTTCATAGTCTTGGAGTCAGGCCAATGATGATAGTTCGGCTATCCGGACACCCCCTAGTCCAGGACTCCCTTAGGGGGCAAATAGGTCACTTAACTAAATCCTACATCTCTACCTAGCTACCTAATATGGGAGGAGAGAACTTCAACTTGTGGAGGGGAAGGAAAAAGAGAAAGGAGATGCATTAATGGAGGTGGTGTAGTTAGGTAGGAGTAATGAAGAGTGAGAAAGGTAGATAGAAGAGAGAGAGTAATGGGGGAGAAGTATTGTGGAAGAAGAAGAGTGAGAGTGGGAGCATGTGGGACGTAGGGGAAAGGGAAGAGAGGAGGGGGAGGGGGAGGGACGGGTGGGGAAAAGGTGTTGGGTTGGTGCGGATTAGCAGTAGCGCGGGAGATAAAATGCGCTGCTGCTAAGGAAGTAGCAGCAGCGCGCTTTGGGCAACAGCGCTACTGCTAACCGGGACCAAAAAGTGTGCCAATTTGAAATTTAGCAGCAACGACCTTAGAAAAAGCGCGCTACTACTACATCCATAGCAGTAGCGCGGCTCACGGCACCGCGCTGCTGCTAAATGGAGTTTGGTGGACACCGCCGGTCGATATTTGTAGCAGCACGGTTTACACCGAGCGCGCTACTGCTAAAAATTTGTCAGTAGCGAGTTTCCCGCACACGCGCTACTACTAATTAGCAGCAGCGCTCCTTTCTGAGCCGCGCTGCTGCTAAGATTCTATGTATAGGCTTTCCCTAGTAGTGTGTATGCCTTCACATAGCCAATATGTCTCATGACGGTAATGCCTTGTAACTCCTTCAAAACAAAAGAACATGACAAACACTTGGAAAAACAAATGAGGTTAGCGGAAGTGTAAAACCTATCATTCGTGTGGTAAGATACCCAACAAGTGTATGCATCATGCTCATCATAAGAAAGGACAAGGGAGTATTGCATAGTATGGAGGCATATGATGCGAGAACAACCAAATGCAATAGTCTCAATCAAACAAGCATGCATCACAAGTAAGGTGTCAAAGTCTCCAAGATCAATAAGCATAGTATGGTTGCACTCAATACAAGTGGATATGAAAGAGGCAATTAATGGACACAAGAGACAATGATCCAGATATATCATGTGAGAGGCATGAGCATATATGTCATCAACCGAAGAAAGCAAGTAATAGTGGAACATGGGTGATGCAACATAGCAATTAATCATATCGATCAAGTCAAGCAAGCTAGTAGTGTGAAGATGCAACATACTAGAGGGAATCATGGCAATCATGTCATGTGTGCAAATAGTGGGCGTGAGTAATTCACATGACATATCACAAGCATGAAAGCAAGATATGAGAAAAATAGCATGAATGTATTGGTGAGAAGCCATATGTAAGTAGCAACGGGACATCATGACTCTCCCAACTGATGAGGACATCAATACCATTGTTACACGCACAGCCCCTACTGTTACATATACCGGACCAATTACTAGAGCTCGCGCACGCCAATTAAATTACCAGGTACTTTCGTTTCTTGGTAATTATTCTAATGTTCATGAGAATATAATGCTGCCTAAATTGGATACATTTGTTTTGATTACAAATGAAGGGCCTAGCTTGGAGAAGGATGGACACTGGAGCAAGAACAAGCCTGGAGTAGATGGCATGCGCCAGGGGAACAAGAACGGAGTTGCAAGTGATGATTTCAGGACTTTGAAGCCACCATAAGGAGTGCATGAAGCCTTGAACGAAATATACAAGATGCCACTTCATAAATTTCGTCCAGAGGCTATTCTAGGTGCTGCATCACCTTATTATTGGGCTAGGCCCATGTAATTTCAAAATACATAAGTATATGCTGTTTTTAGAGTCCGTATGTGTGGCGAAACAAGAGATAGGATTGGTTTCAGACCCCTTCCCCAAGGGCCACGAAATTCCCCCCTCTTCCTCCATATATACAGCCCTTAGGGCACCGTTTAGACTTTAGGTTTCGATTAGATTAAAAGTTCGCCATAGCTGCAACTTCACGTACTTCGTTTGTGTTCAACGACCAGACCAAGGCGTCACAGAACCCCACCTTCATTAATAAAGCTTCCCTCTTTTATTCGCAATATCCAGATTGCAATCTCAGTTTCTTGCTTGTTCTTCGTTTCCTCGCAGGAAATAGACCCTCGTGGTCAGGTTGATCGTGCTCCGGCATGGTCAATAACCCCTCGGAAGTTGGTTTAGCGATTGCTAAGGCGCGACGTCTTCGCACGTTTGTAGTTGGATCGTCAAAGTCGACTCCCACAGAAAACGATTGCTATCTCATCGAAACATCGGGACACCTTTGCCTCTATCACCAACACAAGAAGCATCAATAACATGGTGCACAAAGAAATCATGGCTATAGCAACAAGGATGGTGTAGGGTAGAACCCTATGGGGAGATCTTTCACGAATTGGAGGGGGGATCCCCAAGAACAAGATGAACAAAAGAGGGAAAACAAGAGGAACACTCAAGAACAAGTCAAATCGCACATCCACTAGACAATCAAACACACAAGATCCACAAGGTACATGAACAACAAAGGGAAATAAGATACATGGTAGAGTTCATCCCAAATCCTATGAAGGAGATGAGGGCTTGATGATCCTATGATTGGGATCCTTCCCCAAGGAGGAGGTCTTGATGTTTGGTCACTCCAAGAGGAGGTCTTGATCTCCTAGTGGAGTGGATCCATGGAGCAAAGCTCACAAATGTCTATCAACTACTTTGCTTTTCCTAACATATGGTCTAGGTACGGAATATAGAGGCATGGGGACGAAGTGGATGAAGAGGAGGCCCAAACAGCAATCACAACTGTCCATCCTGGAGGGCCCGTGCGCACGGGGTAAGTTGGGCCCGTCGCGCTTGGGGTCCCGTGGGCACAATCTGAGCCCGTGGCGCACGGGTGCTCAGCGCCAACTTCTGAGTAGTCCGTGCGCACGGGTCTTGAGTCCGTGGGCACGGGTCGCTGGGAGGTGCAGTGTTGATCTGTTGCAATCCTTCTTCCTCCTTGTGGCCTTGTGGTCCTTCTCCAACTCCTTTGGGGTGTCCCTCACCAGCTTGTGGTCGTCGGTCTTCGTACCTATGGACACATAGAGCACTTTGGTGAGGTAGCGAGCAAGTCCAATGGATATTCATGATGTTCTCAAAGAAGAGCGGGTTCACCTTAATTCCAATGGCATACGTCCGAGGTATCGTCATATGTCCTCTTGGGGTATGGAGAGTAGTCGGAGTGTACATGGGGATTACCGTGGGATGCTCCGCATGATCTCCCCCCTGGGAAAGATCTGACCTCGGATCATGATCCTCATCACCATGGAAACGGTTGTCGTAGACGGACTTGTAGTTGGACGAAGTTGAAGACATGGCACAATCCAAGTAGTCCAAGGTGTCACCGGAGTGATAGACATGCACAAAGAGCAAACACAAGCAACACTCGGAAATACAATGGTTAGCGCACACAAAGTGTCCATCATGTAAGAATGAGTCCGTGCGACAAGATTGGTCGTGACAAAGCACATGAAGCTTATCAAGTTGATCTAGAATGAGATGCAAAGTATTCATGGGAGGACATGCGATCATTGTGCACACAAATGTTTCTGTAAATATGATCAATGCAACCATGGTGCAAAATGATGTCATTGTGAGACGGTTTATCAATAGCATGAATATGGCAATGGATGCTCACTATGTATATGTTATCATGCAATTGATGGTGGACAATATGATCATGATGTATTAATATGCCATCAAGGAAGATCACAACAAATTTGCTAAGGAAGTGAACAAGTTCATATATCATGGATGACGTGGGAATACAAGATGCAACAAGGCAATCATAATGTGAGTCAATCCATGCATTAGGTGCAAACTTGTGGTAAGTATGATATGTCCATCGAGCATGACATGTATGATCACAATCAACAAATATGGAGGTGTTGGTGTACCAAAGCTCGATGTCGAGGCATGAGTGGAGTGCCAGAGGTGCATCCAATAAGTGCGAGCGCTCCTCAATGTGAAGGTCCATGTAGCCAATCTCCAATGTCGCTCCTCCGTTCACGAGATGTATCATGTAGACAACAAGAAGGAAACAATAATGAAAGAGTGACCCATCCAATATGCATATTTGAGAATGGCTCAAAGAGAAGGAGTTCACCTCAAGAAAGTTCCCAAAGATGTTGGATTCATACATCATGTATGCCTTCACATAACCAATATGTCGCCTAACGGCACCGCCTTGTGAATCCTCCAAAATGAAAGAACATGATAAACACTCAAAAAAACAAATGAGGTTAGCGGAAATGCAAAACCTATCATTCAAGTGGTAAGATACCCAACAAGTGCATGCATCATGCTCATCATAAGAAGGTACAAGGGGGCATTTCATAGTGTGGAGGCATATGATGCAAGAACAACCAAATACAAGAGGCTCAAGGAAAGAAGTATGCATCACAAGTAAGGTGTCCAAGTCTCCAAGATCAATAAGCAAAGTATGGTTGCACTCTATACAAGGTGATATGAGAGATGCAACTAATGGAGACAAGAGACAATGATCATGACAAATCAAGTGAGAGGCATGAACATATATGTCATCAACCCAAGAAAGCAAGTAATAGTGGAACATGGGTGATGCAACATAGCAAGCAATCATAGTAATCAAATCAAGCAAACTAGTAGTGCGAAGATGCAAGATACTCGGAGGAATCATGGCAAGCATGTCATGTGTTCAAATAGTGGGCATGAATAATGTACATGACATATCACAAGCATGAAAGCAAGATATGAGGAAAGTAGGTTCATTGTGTTGGCTAGAAGTTCTACGTAAATAGCAACGTAACATCATGACTCTTCCAACACAAGAATCAACAATAGCATGAGGCACATGATAAACATGGAAAAAGCAACAAGGATCTCCACCAAGCATGCAAATACACATAGGAATATCATAATGGTGAATCATGGGTAGATGCAAACAAGGGTCACAATTGCACGGCAAAGGCATAGAAGCAAGCATAGCATGCAAAGTGAACACGGTAAAATGAGCATAAGGTGACAAGTGGTAAATGATCCATAGCCGTGTGAGAGCCAAGTAGAAGAGATGCGCGTAGTCCTTGCGCGAAGGGGACGGTGGTAAGGATAATCCACGGTATCCCAAAGAATCATTGCTCTCAAGAGCTCGTTTCGTCAACTCTTGGTATTAAGAGGTTGACGAGTATACATGAGTACCTACACAAAACAAAGACAAAGGAAAAATTTTGTGTGCGTGGTATATGTAGACATCATCCATCATGATGCACACGTGCATGTGTCGGTTAGCACAAAATAGCCAATTCTCAAATAAATGAGATGCGTGGTATAGAAACATGTCATCCATCATGAGAGGTTTGTTATTATGTATTGCATAATGGAGACTCAAATTGTGTAATGCATCATGAGAAATATCTAGAGCATTGTTATTCCTGGAATGCATAAGTTTCATGCAATCATGGAAATCATGCAAAGTATGAAATGTATCAAGATCTCCCAATAAGTATGAGGAAACTATGGGGGTCTCCTCATGAGCATGAGTAGGAACATCACATGGAGAATATTGACAACATCCAAAACAAAGCATATTTGGTTCAATGTGATCATGGCATGGCATAGTAGATGAATTGCGAAAATCATGTAAAGGAAGCATGGCAATATCATCTCAAGAGAAGCAAAAGCCAATGACCATCATCTCGTCATCTATACCATAAGTGCAAATGGGATTTATTTTAATGGGGCATGCATAGTTACTATGTTGAGATTGAAATGATGCAATATGGTTGATCTCACACATAGCATATGACAAGTTCAATGGATTGTCAAACATGATGTGACCAATAGAATTTTCACATGATATCCTATGGAGCATAGCATCACAACTAGGCAACTCAACATGCTCATCATCATATTCATCATAAATAGGTAAGTCAAGGCATGAAGAAGTTTCACTAGCATGAAGCATGATAATAGGTCGGTCAACATCATGGGAGCAATCATTGTCAAGAGTGTCCACTAGTGGGACAATAGAAGCACCATCACCTATGTTACCTTTGGAGCGTCGCTCATGTGTTGTAGGTGAGGTGTTGAAGATCATCTCGTTGTCATCTTCATGTTGATGGAACCATGTGGGAGGTGCATTATCGTCCACCATGGCCATCTTATTTTCCATTGGAGGGATGGACTCATCAAGGATAGGCATGTCGTCATGTAGGAGACCTAGCACCAAAGAAGAAAACACACTAGGAGTAGAGGTTAAGTCGTTAGCAATCATGGTGGCCTCACATGTTGTGTCGACTACCTCACTCACTAAGTGTTGTGGCTCACTCACTCCCTCAAGGATTCTCTCACTCATATGGTTGGTGGAGTCACTCAAATGGCGCTCAACCTCACATAGGATGTGTGGCATGCTCTCATGTGTGGGGCTAGTGGTGGTCACACTCATCCTCTCATAGGAAATGCTCTCAATGTCACGTATGGTGGAGTCACTTGTGTCACGCATGTTGTAGTGGCTCTCCTCACATGACAAATGGTGCATCTCGACATATGTCGGTGTCGGAGAGATGTAGGTGCAAATGTCCATGCTCAACTCCTATTGCCGTGGTCGAAGGGGATGGCCCTTGCTCGACCTTCTTGTCGCCGTCTTGGTGTTGGAGGCCCATATGATGTGGCACCTCGTAGCTCGTCTCCATGACCGAAGGGAGTTTCCCATGCTCGGCCAACGTCCTTGAGGGGCTTCCGAAGATGGAAGTGTCGCCCTCGCTCGTAGGTCGTCGCCTTGGACTTGATGAAGTCATTGTAGGCGTGCTCATGGGAAGTAGGCGAACATGCCGTACGTCCAAAGGCGAAGATCCCTTGATAGCACTTGGCGAAGATGCCAAAGTGGTTGGTGTAGCCGTAGCACCGTCTTGGTGGTGGTCGTCTCGCGGTCTTCTTTTGTTCTCTTGAAGCTTGGACTTGGCGCGAAGTAGGGCTTGTTGGGACTTGTTCATTTGCGCTTGTGGAGCATCTTCATGATAATGATATCGTTGTCGTGCTTGAGCTCATAGTAGATGTTGTTCGTCGTCATCATGCACATGATGCTTGGATGTGCTTGCCCTTCATGACGATGTTGATCACGAACGTGATGGTGGTCGCCATGTAGATGTGGACGAGGACGATTTGCACTTGCATCGTGGCCGCGCTCCGAAGACTTGTGGCTTGAATGTCGCAGCCTTGAAGATGACGAAGGGGAAGAAGACTTGATCAAGGTTCTAATCTCCTCCATCCTTGCATCTTGCTCTTCTTTATGTGCGGAAAGCTTCTTGTCGATGTAGTCCCTTTTCCTTGCTTCAGAGTGACGAATGTCGGTGGAGATGTTCTCTATGCGCTCTCGCAATCTTGATTGTGCGCCTTGCATTTGTCGTTGTAGATCAAAGATGGACGCTTTGGTGATGTAGTTGTTCACGCCATCGTTGTTTTCATAGACTGGAGAGGAAATGCCTTGCCTATCCATCACAAGACTCGAGCAAAGGTGAGTAGGAAATGAGATAAACAATACCAAGCTACCTTTTCCCAAAGTTGAGGATGTATCTTGTATCACTCAATGTGAAATGAAAGAAAAGTGGAATTGGTAATGGACTTGTTCACTCACACCTACAAGTAAAGCTTATGGTAGAGCTCGGTGAGGATAGTGGCACAGAAATTTGATGCAAAATGTTAGCAAGAGTCAATAATGTTGGAAAAGATTCACAAATTCGCAAGTGAAACAAGTAGACCAATAGCAAATGTGGTACACGGAAACACACACACAAATAGATAAATGGGGTCGTGCAACCTAGGAATGAGCACAAAATGTGGAGTCCACGGAAAACGCTCGTGTTGCACAAGTGAAGATAGACGCTAGCATGATTGCTCAATCGGCGGATACGACACTTTTGCACAACCTATAAGATGCAAAATGGATAAACTTCTATCCCAAGTATGCTATGTATGTATGGTTCCCGGTGTTTCTCTCAAGATGATCCAAGATGATCGGATATGACAATCTTATGTGCAATAGGGTATGATGTTATGGCACTTGCTTACAAGCTTCTCTGCTCTCTTTCTTTTGCTTAAAAAGCTTTTTTTTCTCTGTGGCCACTTTGCACAATGCACAAACCAAGATAGCAATTGAGTATATGCGGGAACAAACTTGTGACATAAGATATGATACCAATATATGCACCATGATGATATGGTATGTATGCGATGGGAAGTATGATCACTAATGTGCACAGGTAATGTTGTCGGCAATACTCAAATGGCTAGTCTCGATAGGCAAGTTACGCAAAATGGGCTAGGGGTTAACAATGAAATTGCAAGGGGAATATACAATGGTGTCGTCAAGGTTACCGTCCTTTGCGATGATGAGTGGCAGTGTTCTTGATGTAGATACCAAGATGATGTAGACCCATCCCTAAGTAGCCGAAACACCTTAGGAAACGGTAAAAACCGCAAACTCAAAATCTCAAATGACAAATGTCAAATGGTGGAAGTGGAAATGGCAATGTGGAAGTGGTGGTGGTGGTTCGTGAAGAAGCAACTGTCCCTAAGTAGCCAAAACACCTTAGGAGACTCACGTCGCCACTCAAACAACCACAAATGCTAAATGTAGCAAAATGGGTTAGGTTGCGGAAGGCTATGGTGGTTTTGCGGATGATATGGTGGAAGGCCTAGGCAAAGATGCCAAAATGTCAAAATTTTGATGGAGTCAAATGGTGATGGAACCTATCTAGGTGGATGGGGGATGTCAATAGCTACTCAATGAGCTAAAGAACGCGAAAATCGGACTCCAAATGTGGATGTTATGGTCAAAAGTGTGAACAGCTCGCGGCTGACCTGGGAGGTTCGTGCGCACGGGGGTAGGAGCCCGTGGGCACGGGGTCCCGTGCACATGGTACATGTCCGAGGGACTTTTCCGGGGGACCGTGTGCACGGGGTCTGGGGCCCGTGGGCATGGGGTGGGCGGAAAATTCGCGATTTTGTGGTGGAAATTGGAGATTTCTTGGGCAAAATTAGAGTGATTTTGGGGAAGGATGGTGGGGAAAAGATGGGGGAAAGCTAGATCCACTTGAAACCAAGCAAATCCATGGATCAAATCCAACAAAACCTCATCTAACCAACAAATCACAAAAAAATTTGGGGCTATTTTTGGTGGGGAATTTTCGAAATTAGGACGAAATCACACAAAACAAGGCTAGAAAAAAAGAGGGGGCTCCAATTTCGTGAGAAACCATGGCTCATGATACCAAGATGGTGTAGGCTGGAACCCTATGGGGAGATCTTTCACGAATTGGAGGGGGAATCCCCAAGAACTAGATGAACAAAAGAGGGAAAACAAGAGGAACACTCAAGAACAAGTCAAATCACACATCCACTAGACAATCAAACACACAAGATCCACAAGGTACATGAACAACAAAGGGAAATAAGATACATGGTAGAGTTCATACCAAATCCTATGAAGGAGATTGTCACACCCTGCATTTTGTAACATTTCATTTTCATTAATAAAGCATGAAAAATTTGGACCAACAAAAACTTTTTGCAATATTTGGCTATTATTTGGAGTTGGTTTTCTCTATGTGGTTTTCAAGTGCTCTTAATAGTCAACTACTCCACCTTCTATACTTCATCTCCTTGCCCCAAACTTCTGTCCAATGATCATGCCATGTGTGTAGAGCAATATAGAGTTTTCTTACAAAAATAATTTGGCTAGAAAGTATTTTCTAAATTTAGTTTTCCAAAAACCCTTGAATTAAGATTTGCACAGCAAGTACTTGATTAAGGGCAGTAAAAATCTTTCCAAAAATATGTTTGACTCCTATTAGATATAGGATACCCAGAAACCACAAAAATATAATTTTAAAGTTGTTTGACTATTTTATTTAAAAGCTTTTTCTTAAGGACAGAAATTGTCTTTAATAGGGAAAAATTATTTTATTGTTTTAAAAATATTTGACAAAATTTAGGGAAACTCATAGGACATATATTGTCCATATATAAGAGTTTCAACACATGGTCATGTTCAAAATATTGGTCAAATCCTCTAAAACCCTTCTGGATATTTCAAGCTTTTGAAATATTTACAAAGGAAATATTCTTCAAAAATTCCAGGAAAATTCTATCATGTCACATATGACAAATTAGATGATCTTGCCAAGTCTCATGACTTGGAGAACAAGATAACACCATCAAAACCCCTCAAAACTATTTCTGTCCATTCTGAAGTTTGATCAACTTTACATTGCCAAATGTGTCAAAATGTGCTCAAACTTGGTGAACATGCTTCATGGGTCCAATGATGCATCTAGACCAAATGGCACAGGTTGGAGGAGAGGAAATCTTGGTCAAAGTGCCTCAAAACCCTCTCTGACCAGAATCAAATTTGAGCAACTTTGTACTACCAACTTTCTCCCATAGACCCCAACTTTGGTGAGCCTAATCATGTGACCAAATAAGGCTACCACAGCAAGTGGTACATCAAGGAGAAATGATCTACTCCACTGGATCTGCACAAATCCATTTCTGCTCATTTCTAGGGTTCACAAAAGTTGCATTGGCAACTTTGCCCAAATAATCTCCTAATTGGTGGAAGGCTATATTTATATGAGTCATTTCACCTTGTGGAGTATCATGGCAATTGGAGTCCATTTGCTTGCTCAAAACTCTATCAAACACCTTCTGACATTTTGCAAAAATCACTGTTTTGACCCCTTTCACTATTCTTGGAGAGCTCCAATTTTTACCACAGCTCTTTCTAGTCCTCTTTCACCTCCAGTAACAATGGCAAGTCCCCAGCTCAATAATTGAGGGGTGAAACCCCCCTCTTTCTCTCTCTGGACAGCCCTTTCTCCCTCTTCCTCACCTCCCTCCTCCATCCAGTGGCCATCCAGGGCATCCAATGCCCCTCCCGATTTGTTTACTTTCCCCTAGAGCCCCCAGACACTAGTGGCCAAGTCCAGAGCGCGGGAAAAATGGCCATGCCGGCCATATGCACGCTCTGGAGCGCGCTACAGTGCACCCCCGCACTGTAGCCGCCCCCTTCCAGCCGCTTCCGGCCACCTCGGCCCTCCCCCTCGCGGCAGCCGAGGCGCCTCGACGTCCGCGACACGCCACGGCGCTGTCCCCCTCCTCTCTCCTCCTCCTCGCGCCTCCGCGCTAGCGAACAAGGGCCGCCCGAGTGCACCAGTGAGCGTGCTCACACGCGCGGTGCCTCTGGCCCCTGCTCTCTCTCTCTCTTCTTCCCCTAGGCGTAGTCGACCCCCACGAACACCCCAGACACAACCCAGCAGGCCCCCGTGACCCGTGACGACGGCAACAAGCTCGCCGGCGCACTGGTCCACGGGGGACCACCGTGCGGCTATATAAGCTCGCCCCGGGCCGCTCCAGTGGCATTCGCCTCCTCCTCACACCTCCAGGAGCACGCCCGCACCACCCAATCACCCCCGGAGAGCCTCTGTGCTCGGGATCGACCGGAGCTCCGCCGCCTCGGGTCGCCGTCGATCTCAGGGTACGGGCTCCCTCCGCCCCTTCTCTCCGTCGATCTGAACTCTCCTCACCTCCCTGATCCTTTCCCCTCCGTTTCCCCTCTCATTTGCAGCCTGAAACGACCGGAGCCGTCGACACCCGAAGCTCCTCCGCCGCGAACCTCGTCGCCGGCGAACCCCTGCTCTCCGACGACCGACTCCGGCACCACCCGAACGGCGACACGACGAGGAGTCCAGCGGTGCTATCAGCTCGACCCGCCGTGCCCTGCATCGCCGCCGGTGAGCACGCTGCCCTCGTCGCGAGGTCGGAGATGACAGCGGGCCCCCTGTCATCCTCACCTCTCTCGCCCCTCTCTCCCCCAGCAGCTGGGCCCGCCGTCAGGTTTGAAAACTTTGGCTGCATGAAGCCGTGGCTGGCTTGTTGCTCGGCTGGGCCGGCTGCTGGCTGGGCAGCGCCTCATGGCTGTTCTAGCCCAGCAGCACAATGCCTCTTTTCTTTTCTTTTCATCACTTATTCCAAAAATTCCACAGGACACAATATTTGTCCAAATGGATTAATTCCAATTTCTAAAATCCCCAAATATTGCTGCATATTTAATGGTGTAATTTCCATTCAAATCCAACCAACCTTTGTTCACTGAAAATATTTAAATGTGATTTTTAGCATTTAAATGTGCCTCTGAAAATCCATATCTCCTGTTCCACCACTCCAAATCCAAAACTAGCAAGTTTCCCCATCTTATATTTCCATCTAATATTTTACAAAAGAGTTGACATTTTTCCGAGCACTTTGATTTTTCTGTTTTATTATTGCCTTATTTTCCGTTATTATTTTGCGACGATAGATTGCGTTCGACGAAGGAGTTGGACCGAAGACTTTGAAGACCCTCAAGACTTTGTTGAGCGTGCAAGCAGCCCTTTGACCATGTCTATGAAACCCTTTTATGCATGTCATATAGCACTTATTATTGTTGCATCGGAATCATGAAGGATGGGTAACCACTTTGGTGGGTTGCCTCCGTTACTTTTCTCGATGACACTTGCATTGTGCATGACCCTACCTTCTTATGAGGGTTATTACGATGGGAGTAGATGGGATGCTAATATAGATGCTACGCAAAAAGGGATGGGTTTATGCATGGTGAAGGAGGCAAAGCTTTTTCAAAAGACTTTTCGAAAACCCCGTCGGGTGCCACTTATGCCCGAGGGAGATGATGAGATGGGTAACCACTTGATGACGAAGTGGTGTACCGAGGCAAGTGTGTGTGTTGTTTTCGAAAACGGATTGGTTGGAGTTGCGACCGTTATTCCAACCTTACATGCGCGACCACTCTACCCTTATATGGGAAAGGGCATTATTGATTACCTAGGTCGATACTAGCTTGGAGCCCGCATTACTAGTGACGGGGGAGAGTTGGTGCTCTCTCTCGGGACGGGTCGTGCTGTAGAGCGGCCATGTCATTTTTACAAAGACCGGACACACCGTTGGTACCCCGTGCCAGTGGTATGTGATGAATATGGGAGCAAGGCTCCACTAAAATGTTATGTGAAATGTTGGGCACGGGGGTTACTGCCAATCGAGTGGACTCCATGTTAGTGTCGTCTAGGGAAAGGTAGTGATCGGGTGCTTACCCCGGGTACTTGAGGTACTGCGGGTCGTGGATGACACGGAAGTTCCCCGGATCTAGTGGGTAAAGTGTGCAACCTCTGCAGAGTGTAAAACTATTCGAATAGCCGTGTCCACGGTCATGGACAGTTGGGTAACCGCTCTTGGGCTACGTCCACTTGCTTTCAAACCCCGGTGTGTGTGAGATGATGATGTTGTCTTGGATCAAGTCAGAGGACTTGACACGATTGAGATGGGTTGGTGCCCTCTCCGTTTATGATAAATGGGTTGGTGCCCCTTTCTATTTATGTTGATATCTGTGACCAGTTCTTATGGTTACTTGAATTCTCTTGATGCATGCTTTATAGGATGTTGAACATGTCCTTGCACTCAAAACTAGCTTTATGCAAAACTTTACCTATGTCATGCTTTACTGTACCTTGAACCAAATCATGGGTTGCTTGCGAGTACATTCAAAGTACTCATTGGCTTGCCACTGGTTATTTAATTGACCAGGCATGGAAGAACCGGGGTTCCAAGAAGAGTTCTTTGGAGACGAACATGCGAACTAGGACGTTTCCCAGTCAGAATGCCTGTAGGGTTAAGGCAGATGGCATGGGTTCTACTTGTCAACGACGATTTCCGCTGCTTTGTTTCATTTGATGTTCAGCCCTTAAGGCTTTATCGATGTAAGACTTGACCATAATGGTCATAATTTGTGTAAGACGGTATGTATGGATGTAAGACTCTTGTTATTCAGCTTCTGTGTGTTCAGTGAGCATTGATCTCTGGGATCACTGTACACGTGCATTCGGTGATCACGACTTGCGAGTCGGGGCGCCCACAGAGATGAGGGCTTGATGATCCTATGATTGGGATCCTTCCCCAAGGAGGAGGTCTTGATGTTTGGTCACTCCAAGAGGATGTCTTGATCTCCTAGTGGAGTGGATCCATGGAGAAAAGCTCACAAATGTCTATCAACTACTTTGCTTTTCCTAACATATGGTCTAGGTACGGAATATATAGGCATGGGGATGAAGTGGATGAAGAGGAGGCCCAAACAGCAATCACAACTGTCCATCCTGTAGGGCCCGTGCGCACAGGGTATGTTGAGCCCGTGCGCACTACGGTCCCGTGGGCACGGTACAGGCCCGTGCGCACGGGATGCTCCCGCGCCAACTTCCTGAGTAGTCCGTGCGCACGGGGTCTTCGAGGCCCGTGGGAACAGGGTCGCCTGGGAGGTGCAGTGTTGATCCTGTTGCACTCCTTCTTCCTCCTTGTGGCCTTGTGCTCCTTCTCCAACTCCTTTGGGGTGTCCCTCACCAGCTTGTGGTCGTCGGTCTTCGTACCTAAGGACACATAGAGCACTTTGGGTGAGGTAGCAAGCAAGTCCAATGGATATTCATGATGTTCTCAAAGAAGAGCGGGTTCACCTTAGTTCCAATGGCGTATGTTCGAGGTCTCGTCATATGTCCTCTTGGGGTTTGGAGAGTAGTCAGAGTGTACATGGGGCCGTGGGATGCTCCGCATCAAAGGATCTCCACCAAGCATGCAAATACACATAGGAGTATCATAATGGTGAAGCATGGGTAGATGCAAGCAAGGGTCACAATTGCATGGCAAAGGTATAGGAGCAAAAATAACATGCAAAGTGAACACGGTAAAATGAGCAAAGGTGACAAGTGATATATAGCCCATAGCCGTGTGAGAGCCAAGTGGAAGAGATGCGTGTAGTCCTTGCGCGAAGGGAACGGTGAGGATAGTCCACGGAATCCCAAGTCATCGGTGCTCTCAAGAGCTCGCTTCGTCAACTCTTGGGATTGAGAGGTTGACGAGTATGCATGAGTACGTACACAGTACAAAGACAAAGGAAAAATTGTGTGTGCGTGGTATATGTACACATCATCCATCATGATGCGCACGTGCATGTGTCGGTTAGCACAAAATATCCAATGCTCAAATAAATGAGATGCGTGATATAGAAACATGTCATCCATCATAAGAGGTTTGTTATTATGTGTAGCATAATGGAGACTCAAATTGTGTAATGCATCATGAGAATATCTAGAGCATTGTTATTCATGGAATGCATAATGTGCTCACAATCATGGAAATTATGCAAAATACGGAATGCATCAAAATCTCCTAATATGTATGAGGAAACTATGGGGGTCTCCTCATGAGCATGAGTAGCAACATCACATGGAGAATATTGACAACATCCAAAACAAAACATATTTGGCTCAATGTGATCATGGCATGACATAGTAGATGAATTGCGCAAATCATGTAAAGGAAGCATGGCAATATCATCACATGAAAAACAAAAGCCAATGACCATCATCTCATCCTCTATGCCATAAGTGCAAATGGGATTTATTTTAATGGGGCATGCATAGTTACTATGTTGAGATTGAAATGATGCAATATGGGATATCTCACTCATAGCATATGACAGGTTCAATGGGTTGTCAAGCATGATGTTACCAAAATAATTTTCACATGATATCCTATGGAGCATAGCATCACAACTAGGCAACTCAACATGCTCATCATCATATTCATCATAAATGGGTAAGTCATGACATGAGGAAGTCACACTAGCATGAAGCATGGGAATAGGTGGGTCAAGATCATGCAAGCAATCATTGGTAAGATAGTCCGCTAGTGGGATAAGAGAAGCACCATCACCTATGTTACGTTTGGAGCATCGCCGATGAGGATATGACTACCTTGGAAACAACCGAAAGTGTTGGATCCATGTATATTTGTGAGGTTATTTCTAATACAAACTATGCAATAATTTATTTATGTCATTTAGGACAAAAATACTACACAAACTTTTGTGCCATGTCTAATTGCAGGTGTATGGGACATTTGTACAATCCACATATGAAGATAAGGGAGAATGAGATGTTTACCTGCTGTTCAAAAAGTTCTCTCACGTCACTTTTGGCCCAAGAGAAGATAGAGTCCAAGTCGATCACGTTCTGGACTCAGATTCGGACTGCATAGACATACCTAACTCAAAACGTCAATAACGTTTTCATACGGACTCCAAATTGGTTGATTTTTTTTGGAAAATAGACTTCGTGCACTTTCCAATGCAATTTGATTCACCTTAAAATATGTCCGGAGCGTTGAGTTATGGACGAAACAATCTGATGCTGCAGCAGAATCCGAGTCAAACTACAAGTCCAAAGGTGTTACGTCACCTCCACTTGGGCCCATTGGCCTTGTACGACCTAGGGTTAGTTTTAGGCTGCCTTGGGACGTCCTCCCACCTCCTTGGCCGCCATCCCTTGCTCCTATATAAGTAGATCCATCTAGTAGCTTTTTCCTTGGGATTTGTTTAGTTAAAAGTTAGCCATTGCAACTTCGTGTACTTCGTTTGTGTCCAACGACCAGACCGAGACCGCTTACAGATCCCCACCTTTATGAGTACTTCATATATATTCGCAATATTCAGGATGTTTTATCATATTATTGCTTGTTCTTCGATTGCTTGCAGGAATAGACCTTCATGGTCAGGTTGATCGTGCTCCGGCGTGGTCAATAACCTCTCGGCGTTGGTTTAGCGATTGCTAAGACGCAACGTCGTGCATGTTTGTAGTCGGATCGTCAAAGTCATCTCCACCAAATCGATAGTTATCATCTCATCGAAAGATCGGGACACCACTGCCTCTATCAAGTGGTATCAGTTTTCAGGTTGCTCGGTGAGAATTTCCAGTTTTCCCTAGATTAGATTTATTTTCTTACCTATTGTCCAAGAAAAAGCCACATAAAAAGTTAGATATATTCATCATTTGTCCAAGCCAGTCTGAGCCTTTGCAATTTTATTTTCATTGTATGCATTATTGAATTATCGGTTGCATCGTCGTGTCGAGTTGCTGGTCTTAGTGTCTAGTTCGTTTAGAGTTTCGAATTCTGTTCACATTAGTCACGCCGCCGCTGCATCGTTATCCCTTCCGCTGTCCATCAACCATTCATCAAATTCCACCACGTGCTACCCACCGTTCATTGTCATAATCATAGTTGAGATCGTTCACATCTTCGCTTGATCTAATCTGCATCTCATCTAGTTTGTTTTGGAAAAAGAGAGAGAGAAAAAAAGACGGAGAAAAAAAGACAGAAAAAAGTAAAAAAATTCAGAGAAAAAAAGAGGAAGGAATAAAAAGTGTGAGAAAAAAAGAGAAAAAAACAAAATTCGGTTGTATCTAGACTCAATCTCGTAGTTAAATTCGGATTGAAATCTGTTTTGTGCACTATTCAGTAAAACAGACATAACTTCCTCATACGAAGTCCGTTTTGGCTCCGCAAGTACTCAAATCAAAGCTAGCGACGAGCCGCATCTAAATAGTTGTAGAAGCATGTTCAATATTTGGCACCTCAAAATCGGCTTTTAAATAGGTCTTTTTGCCCTCCGAAGTTCGCAAACACAGTTTGTTCTAGTTTTTCAGACCAGTTTTATAATTCTTTGACTCTTCATATCAATTCGGAATCGAGTAATTCTTTTTGTGTTGGAAAGCTTGAGTTAGTAGTATTATTTGAAAAAATTTATCAGAAAATTGGCTCAAACTTTTTAAGAGGAAAGTTGGAGAGAGAGTTGTTGTATATCCTGCTTGGCAGTTGTTTTTCATCATTATCTTTACTGCTGTTGTGATCTTCACTTATATCTTGTTGTCCAGAGCTACTTAATATCCTTAATTGATGCTAGTTGTGCTACGCCGTCACCGCATTAGTATGCTAGGCTCGTGTCTCTAGTCCGGTCTAGCCTAAGACCAGCATAGTACCGTCGTTGAGCGTTTATTCAACATTGCATCTTTGAATTGATTATTGCTAATATTTTGCTACCATATATAGCCAACCCAGCTCCACATATTTCTACACCGTGTATACGTACGTTCCCCTGGCAATCGCTTTACACAATGTTTAGAGTTACATGACACCATTGGTTGCTTGTCACCACCTGCCGCTTGGTAAGAACTTATAAGATATTGATATTTGCTTTACTGTGAACACTTTACAACCACATCCTACTAGTTCATAGGAACATTATCCTTGAATTTTGTTTCTTGTTTCTACTAATCATGACAAGTTCCGGAGATATATGTTCTTGGACGACGGACACATCTTCACCATCATGAGAGTTGCTGATGCGGAGCATCCTATGGACATCACCATGTCAAGAATCCATTTGGCAAGTGACACATGCCACATCTACTTCATGCATACAAAGGTGAATCATCTCCTTTACACGTGTTCACTTACCCTTCGAGGATGGTATACTACTTGACCCCTCTCTCGTGTGCATACTTAGGTGTGAGCGGAGCTACACATTCATCATGGAGGAGTCCAAGCGCAAGAGAACAACTACACCATCCAAGACGGAAGCCTGGAAGCGGAGAAGGAAGCGCCAAGAAGAAGGTAGCAGCTCCCAGGCGACCCCGTGCGCACGGGCCCCTCCGACCCCGTGCCCACCGGCCTCCCAGGCTGGCGGTCCTGAACACCCCGTGCGCACAGGCGCGTACCGTGCCCACGGGACCCACGTGTCCACGGGCCTCACGGACCCCGTGCGCACGAGCTCATGCGTCAGGTCTCTAGATACCCTGTGCGCACGGGCTCCACTTACACCGTGCACATGGGGCCCCCTGAGCGTGGCTGTTGGGCTTGGCCCTTGTATCCCCATCTCGTCCCTACTTACCCCTTCATCCCTTGGACCTATATATACTCCCCTTCCTCCTCCATTTAGACTTAGCTAAGAATAGATCTAAACACTAGAGCTTAGCTCATGTACTTCCCCTTGTGGGATTCCTCTTGAGAGAGAGTCACTCCATTGGAGTTCAAGGCCTCCATTGGAGAAGATCCCTAGTGGATGAAGCCCCCCTTGAGGGAAGGATCTATCTAGATCATCAAGCCCTCATCTCCTTCATAGGATTTGGGATGAACTCTACCATGTATCTTATTTTCCTTTGATTGTTCATGTACCTTGTGGATCTTGTGTGTTTGATTGTCTAGTAGATGTGTGATTTGACTTGTTCTCGAGTGTTCCTCTTGTTTTCCCTCTTATATTCATCTTGTTCTTGGGGATTCCCCCTCCAATTCATGAAAGATCTCCCCATAGGGTTACACCCTACAACATCTTGGTATCATGAGTCATGGTTTCTCATGAAATTGGAGCCCCCCTCTTTATTTTCTAGCCTAAGTTTGCTTTTTCTTGCCCAATTTCGAAAATCCCCCAAAAAAAGAGCCATACCAATTTTTTTGTGATTTGAAGTTTTTGTGAGTTTTTCTTGATTTCGAATCATGGATATGATGTATAGCAAGTAGATCTACCCCCTCTTGCATCCCCATACCCCAATTTTTCTTCCCCCCATCGAATTTGTCAAGAAAATCATGAAATTTCCGCCTACCCCGTGCTCACGGGCTCCCCATGATGCGGAGCATCCTTCGGTCATCCCCATGGACCTTCCATCGCCTCACCAAGCCTCAAGAGGATCCATGACTAGAGCATGTGCTAGAGCTCTCGAGACCGAGGTGACTTCTCTCCTTAATGATATCTCATATGATCCTCTTGAGACAAGGCTACTACCTCAATCCGGAATGTTGTGCATGATTAGGTACCAAGAGGACCCTCCCGAGGATGCACGTGAAGATGGTCAAGACCCCAAGTCCATGGAAGAAGAGAACCCATGGAAGAAGGCAAGGATGACCTCCAGACACCGGACATCCGGCCAGGACCCCGGACATCTGGCCCCTAGAGATCCACAAGGCCAGGCATCTGCAGAAGAAGCTACAGGGACCGGACATCCGGCGTCCAGCCCGGACATCCGGCCCCCACCGGAAATTCGGCCTAAATCCCGGACATCCCGCACTGGTGTCTAGGGAGCACAGAAGCTTGTCCCGACAGCCCGGTCATCCGGCGTTCGCCCCGGACATCCGGCGCCTCCCGAAGCCGCGGTCATCCGGCCCCTCCAGGAGGACATCCGGCGTCGCCCTTCAAGTGCACAGAAGAGTCAACTCCACTGGCCCGGACATCCGGCCCCTCCAGCCCGGACATCCGGCACCTCGTGAGCGCCCGGACATCCGGCCCGTCGCCCGGACATCCACCGCCCTCTGCCTGCGCGCAGCTCCTTTGGGCCGTGACCCGTGTACCCCTTCGCCCTTTGACTATATATACTCCCACATCCCGTATGTTCTAGGGTTAGCATTGGTTTAGCTCATATTTTTGTGAGAGCCTTGCTCATTAACTTGGATACTTCTCCTCGGAGTTCACGACCTCTTCGGAGAAGATCCCCCAAGCGGATTCAAGACCCCTTTCGAGGGAAGACCATCAAGACCTCCTCACGGAGAAGAACGGTTCCTTTGTATCCTTACCTTTGTTGATTGTGGATCTTGAGTTACTCTATGTGTTCGGTGATCTAGCACTTGTGTGATTGATTCCTTGTCGGTTTAGTGATTCTCTCTCGTTTTCCCCGTGTTTCCCCTTTGTGCTTCCGCGTGTTCTTCATGATTCCCCGTAGGATCCACTCCAAACATGAAAGATCGTCACCATAGGGTTCCGCCCTACACCATCTTGGTATCATGAGCCACGGTGATCACATTTTTGGAGCCCCTACACCGTGTTTTCTAGCTTGATTTTGTTGTTTTCGTCCTAAATCCGAAAATCCCCACCAAAAATAGCCCCAAATTTTTTTTTGTGATTTGTTGGTGTGATGAAGTTTTGTTGGATTTGATCCACGGATCTGCTTTGCATCAGGTTGATCTAGCTTTTCCCCATCTCTCGTGCGATTTCCATCCACCAATTTGTCCGAATTTTAACCCAGAGTTGCAATTCCTCCCGTGGAGTTCTTCATGTTCGTCCACGATCCAGAGCCCGGACATCCGCCCCGTGTCCCCCGGACATCCGGTGCCCCGGACATCCGGCAGCTGGCCCGGACATCCGGCTCCTGGAAGCAGCAACTCCATTCCCCACGCACATTTCTACATACTTTCCCCCAATTTTGCCCCGGTGCCCACGCTTACTTCTGCAAAACTCCCAACGTTTCCACAAACACCACCACCGCTCACCGCTACCTCCTATGTCGATTTTGACAAGTTTTGGTCTCTGAGATTTTGAGTTGTGGTTCCCATGTCCTATTGTGTTTCGGCTATATAGGTACGGTTCGACGTCACCATCACCACCGCTCACCTCCATCGACTACTCAACATCGCCAAGGACGGTAACTTCGACGACATCTTTGTCATAACTTGCAATTGCATTGATACCCCACATGGCCTTACTTTTGCGTACCTTACCCATCGAGACTAGTCATTGAGTATTGTCGGCAACGTGACTTGTGCACATTAGTGATCATACTCCATAGCATACATACCATAACACCGTTGTGCATATCTTGGAATCAACTTGTGTGTCACAAAGTTGTCATAGCATACGCAATTGCTATCTTGGTTCGTGAAGTTTTGCATGAGAAAAGAGCTCAAAAGTGAAAGAGCCACCCAAGCTTTTAAGCAAAGAGGAAAGATAAGCAAAGAGCTTATAAGCAAGAACCATAGCATCATACTACATTAAGATTGTCATATAAGATCATCTTGGATCATAACACCGAAATACCATACATATAGCATACTTGGGATAGAGATCATTGCATTTTTGCCTAGTAGGTTGTGCACAAGCTCCGTATCCTCCTATTGTGCAATCGTGCTGGCGTCTCTCTAGTATTGTGCAACAAGAGCATTTTCGTGGATTCCACATTTTGGCTCACTTTTGGTTTGCACAATCCCATTTATCTATTTGCGTGTGTGTTTCCGTGTACCCCTACTTGCTTGGTCTACTTGTTGCATTTGCAAATTTGTGAATATTTTCCAACATTATTGAATCTCACTTTCAATTGCATCAAATTTTGTGCCACCATCCTAACCAAGCTCCACCATAAGCTTTTGACTGTGTAGGTGTGAGAACCGACAAGAATTGGTACCAGTAGTGCTATTTCATTGTCCACATTTGAGTGAACTTGATTCACCATCAATATCGGTCAAAGGTACATTGGTATAAGTTCTTCTCCTTCTACCACTCACATTTTGCTTGAAATGATGGATAGGCCAAGTACTTCTACCAACCCACTCTTCATCGAGCAAGACGACGACATGTCATCATACGTCACCAAGAGCCACCTCTTTGGTGCACAACGAGTGTTGCATCAAGAGCAACAAGCAATGAACGACCGCATCGACAACCTCGCCACCGACTTGCGACTCTCCGAGCAACGTACAAGAGACTACCTCGACAACAAGCTTGATGCGCACAAGCAAGAGAACGATGCAAGAATGGACGAGATCCGCGCCTTGTTGGTGAACCGGCCTCCTTGTACATCGTCATACTCAAGACGGAGCCAGTCAAGTCGACACTCCGACGACTCCTTCTCCGGCTCAAGTACACCGTCTTCGAACACTCTTTGACGAGCCGCGCGTCTACACCAAGAGCAACCCGCTACCCGCTACATGTCAAGCATTCACAAGAGCAAGCCGATGAGCAAGTCCCTCGTCCTCAATCAAACCAAGTCGCTTTTCCTCAAGCTCAAGAACGACAACGACTACGGCGCCAAGAGGAAGAACGAGCGCGTCTACACCAAGAGCAACAAGATGCCGAAGCTCAACGTCTTCAACAACAACAACGAGAAGCACAAGCTCTTGAGGCGGAACGTGCCCTTCAAGAATCAAGTCGAGCCATCGCCAACCGCAATCGCGAACGGCGCAATCAAGAGGAAGCCCTTAGAGAAGAAATCAAAGAGAGGAACTACCATCCGAGTGTCCAACATCAAGCTCCACAAGCTTGTCAAGCTCCACCTCAACCTCAAGTTTAACAGGAGCAGGTTGATCATGGACTTCCTCCACGCCAAGAGCAACATGAGGATGAGTACCCTCCACGTCAAGGGCGTCATTCTCACCATCGTCAACAGCACAATGAAGAGCAACGCTATGGCAAGCTCAAATTCACAATGCCGAAGTTCAATGGAAGCAATGATCCAGAAGAATACCTCTCATGGGCATTGAAGGTCGACAAAATCTTTCGTTTGCACAACTATGAGGAAGAGAATAAGATCGCTATGGCATCACTAGAGTTCCAAGACTATGTGTCATATGGTGGGAACAAGTCCTTGAGCGCCGACAAGCAAGAGGTGAACCTCCAATCACCACTTGGGCTCAAATGAAGGTGTCATGCGAGCACGTTTTGTGCCAACCTACTACAACCGTGATCTCTTCAAGAAGCTACAACTCCTCAAGCAAGGAACAAAGAGTGTTGAAGAATACTACAAGGAAATAAAGATTTCCATGATTCGAGCCAATGTCAAGGAGGATGATGAGCAAACAATGGCACGATTCTTGAATGGACTCAATCATCCCGTCAAGAAGATCGCCAACTTCCAACCCTGCTCCAACCTCATTGAGCTCGTGCATCAATCTACAAAGGCGGAACGTCAAGTGCAAGATGACTTCAAGTACACCAAGTACTCATCCAAGACCTACGGCTTCTCCAATATCCAAGCTTCAACAACTACTCCAACTTCGACATCAACCAAGCCTTCCCCAAGCCATGACGACAAGTCAAGTTACAAGAAACCTTCGTCAAGTTCAAGTCGTCTTCCTCCTACTACAAGCAACTACAAGCCACGTGCTTCCTCATCTACTCCGACCGATGAGACCGTCAAGACGAGCTCCTTCAAGTGTTTCACTTGCGGCGGCCGAGGCCACAAGTCCTATGAATGCACAAACAAGCGCACCATGATCCTCAACGACGATGGCACCTACGACTCAATGAGTGAAGATGAAATGGAAGCTCTTGAGCAAGTGGCCATGCACCGGCGCGTGCACGAGGATGAAGATGATCAAGTCTTTTGTGATGAAGATACGAGCCCCGCTCTTGTTGTCTCCAAGGTCTTGACTCTTCAACATGAACAAGAAGAAGACCAAAGATGCCACATCTTCCACACCAAGGCCGGCATCAATGGACGATCCGTCAAGGTCATCACCGATGGAGGTAGTTGCCACAACTTGGCAAGTGAAGACCTATGCTCCAAGCTTCAATTGGTCAAGAACAAGCACCCGCACCCCTACAAGGTTCAATGGCTAAGTGACTCCGGCACTATACGAGTTGAGCATACGGTCCAAGTCTCCTTCAAAATTGGTTCATATGAAGACAATTTGGAGTGTGATGTGGTCCCCATGACCGTTTGCCACCTCCTTCTTGGTAGGCCATGGCAATTTGACCATGGTGTCATCCACAACGGGCGCACCAATCACTATAGCTTCAAGATCAAAGGGAAGGAATATGTGCTACGACCTATGTCTCCTAGTCAAGTGATAGCCGACAAGCAAGCCACCCACCATAGAGAGAAGAGTGAAAAAGAGATCCACCAATAAGTGACTGAGAGCCACAAGCCAAACTTGAGCGCCTCTTCGCCTAGAGAGAAAAATATCATACTATTTGCCACAAAAAGTGAGATGAGGGAAGTGTGTGAGAACCCATCGAGTGTGATGCACTTCGTCCTTGTGTGCAAGGACGGAGAACCAAGAACTAACACCATTCACGAGCTACCTTTGGTGTTTCAATCCCTTTTGCAGGAATTTCAAGATGTTTTCCCCGATGAGCTACCTCCGGGTCTATCTCCACTACGAGGCGTTGAGCATCGAATCGACCTCATCTCCGGAGCGCCACTTCCAAACAAAGCTCCATACCGTGTCAATCCTGAAGAAACCAAGGAGATTCAACGGCAAGTACAACAACTAATCGACAACGGTCATGTACGTGAAAGCTTAAGCCGTTGTGCTGTTCCGGTTATACTTGTGCCTAAGCCCGATGAAAGTTTCCGCTTTTGTTCTGATTGTAGACCTAAAAATGCTATCACTGTTCACTATAGGCATCCCATTTCTCGCATAGATGATATGCTTGATGAACTTAGTGGAGCCAACTTTTTCTCAAAAATTGATCTTAAAAGTGGCTATTATCAAATACGCATTCACGAGGGTGATGAATGGAAAACTGCTTTCAAAACCAAATTTGGCTTATATGAGTGGTTAGTTATGCCTATGGGTTTATCGGAGGCTCCCGGTACTTTTGTGCATCTCATGCATCATGTACTTCGACCTTATATTGGAGTCTTTGTTGTGGTTTACTTCGATGATATTCTTGTGTTTAGCAAAACCATGAAAGAGCATCTTAATCATGTTAGGGCCGTTTTGCAAACCCTCCGCAAGGAAAGTCTTTACGCAAACATGAAAAAGTGCACATTTGGTGTTGACAAAGTGGTTTTCTTGGGTTTCGTTGTATCTTCCAAGGCTGTCCATGTTGATGAAACTAAAATTGAAGCAATTAAAACTTGGCCCCAACCCACCAATTTGCAACAAGTGCGTAGTTTTCTTTGTCTTGAAGGTTTTTATCGTTGCTTTGTGAAAGATTTTAGCACTATCGCAGCTCGTTTGCATGCCTTGAGTAAGAAGAATACTCCTTTTGTTTGGGGATCTTTGCAATCCGCCGCTTTCGATGAGCTCAAGTCTTTGCTTACTCATTCTCCGATTCTTGCTTTGCCCAATTTTGACAAAACTTTTGAGCTTTATTGTGATGCAGGTGGTACCGGAGTTAGCGGAGTTTTGATGCAAGAAAAACGAGCCATTGCATATTTTAGTGAAAAACTCTCCGGTGCTCACCTTAACTATCCCACATATGACAATAAATTGTATGCTTTAGTGCGTGTACTACATGTTTGGGAACATTATCTTAGACCTCATGAGTTTGTCTTCCATACCAATCACGAAACGCTTAAGTACTTAAAAGGTCAAACTAAGTTGAACAAGCGTCATGCCAAATGGATTGAATTTATTGAATCTTCTATGTGATCAAGTACATTAAGGGTAAGGAAAATGTAGTTGCCGATGCACTTTGACGCATATGCACGCTTGTCACTAAACTTGAGGTGAATGTTATTGGCTTTGAGCACATAAAAGACTTGTATGCTAATGATCCATCTTTTGCTATTCCTTATGCTAAGTGTTTGACACATACTTCTTAGGAACAATATTACATCAAGGATGGTTATCTTATGAGAGCTAACAAACTATGCATTTCCGAGTCTTCTCTTCGTTTGCTCCTTTTGCAAGAGGCTCATGGAGGCGGACTCATGGGACACTTTGGACATGACAAGACTTTCGCCACTCTCTCCAAGAACTACTTTTGGCCCAAGATGTTCCGTGACGTCTCACGCTTCACCACCCGATGCTCTACATGTCGCAAAGCTAAGTCTAAAGCTCAATCCCATGGTCTTTACATGCCTCTTCCTATTCCTTATCAACCTTGGGAAGACATTAGCATGGATTTTGTACTTGGTTTGCCTAGAACTCAAAATGGCAAGGATTCCGAGTTTGTTGTTGTGGACCGATTTTCTAAGATGGCACATTTCATCCCTTGCAACAAGATAGACGATGCTTCACACGTTCCAAGTCTCTTATGTAGGGAAATCTTGCGTCTCCATGGAGTACCAAAGACAATCGTCTCCGACCGCGACGTCAAGTTCTTGAGTTACTTTTGGAAGACCCTATGCGCCAAGCTCGGAATCAAGCTCTTGTTCTCATCCGCATACCACCCTCAAACGGACGGCCAAACGGAGGTGACGAACCGTACACTCTCCACTCTAGTTTGCGTGTTGATCAAGAAGAACATCAAGGAGTGGGAGGAGTGTCTACCCATCGCCGAGTACACCTACAACCGTGCAAGACATTCGACGACCGGCAAGTCCCCCCTTCGAGGTCGTCTACGGCTTCAACCCGTTGTCCTCGATTCAACCGTACACTAATCATACACGCAAACGTGTACGATCAAGATCAAGGACTCACGGGAAGATATCACAACACAACTCTAGACACAAAATAAAATAATACAAGCTTTATATTACAAGCCAGGGGCCTCGAGGGCTCGAATACATAAGCTCGAATACACAAGAGTCAGCAGAAGCAACAATATCTGAGTACAGACATGAGTTAGACAAGTTTGCCTTAAGAAGGATAGCACAAAACAACAATGATCGAAAAGGCAAGGCCTCCTGCCTGGGAGCCTCCTAACTACTCCTGGTCGTCGCGGTCTTCATGAGGTAGTAGGCACCCTCGTGGTAGTAGTAGTCTTCGTCAAAGGTGGCGTCTGGATCCTGGGCTCCGACATCTGGTTGCATCAACTGGAAAGAAGAAGAAAGGGTGAAAAGGGGGAGCAAAGCAACCGTGAGTACTCATCCAAAGTACTCGCAAGCAAGGATCTACACTACATATGCATCGGTATCAATGAAATGGGCTGTATATGTGGGACGGGCTGCGAAATGCGGAATAGAGAGAAGGCCTAGTCCTATCGAAGACTAGCATCTTTCGAAACCACCATCTTGCAAAGAACCGGAGGAAGTAGAGTAGCATAAAGTAAAGTAGTAGAAGTGTTATCAACCTCGCCGGAGATCCTTTCTCGACTCCTGCGAGAAAGGCATCCCGAGCCATACTATCCGGTTATCACCTCATCGCAATCCAATTCTCATCACAAGTATCTAGTTCTAGTTGTATCGATCGATACAACTCCAAGTGTCCGCTATCGAGGACAGGCTATGCATAGATTAGTTCTTCCTGCAGGGTGCACCAACTTACCCACCACGCCGCTTAACTCGGCGGACACACTTTCCTAGGTCATGCCCGCCCTCGGCCAAACAATACGCCGCAACCCGACCTAGGCTTAATAGAGAGGCCAGATGCGGACTAAACCTATGCCCCAGGGTCATGGGCCATCTCCCCAGAACTCCTGCAAGACGCTGCGTCTGTGACGGTGAGCAGACCTAGCTACCTCCTTAAAAGGAAGAAGCTTACTAGTCCAACCCGGCCAAGGCCGCTCCGTCGCCGACGCCTAATAAGCCGGCTGATGCATACGATACGTAACGCCCATACTATGCCCACGTGATGGTTAGTGCTATCGGGCCGAGGCCCTCGGATCAAATATCCAAATCGTAGTGGATTAGGAGCACGCGGTAACAAGCGAGACTCACGAAAGATGTGACCCGTTGCCCGTCTCGAGGACTTGCGGCAAGGGCTAAGAATGCCCGCCACGCCTCGTAATTATCTCTCGGGCACCTTCCGTGTCAACCTAACTCCACATCACTGCAATTATGCTCGCTGGTACCCTCGTGGTGGACCCGTCTTTAGTAACATGGTTCAAATGTAAAGTCATAGTAATCATAGTAAGTGTGTGTCTAAACATCAAGGGTAAAACCCGAGGAATCACCCCGTGAACTCCACTCAATGTAATCATCAAGGTGAACGAAGAGGAATCACCCTCGAAGTTCACACTTGAGGGGTTGCACGACAGTCAGATCGAAGTGGTTAAGGAGGAAATCACCCTCGATGACCACGATCGAATGATTACACTACTGAGGTTAACATCGAAGTCAAGAGGTTCACCCTCGGTACTCGATAGTAACCCAAGGTGTCGAGCAACTAATGGGAAAGTGATGTGCGGTGTCGGGGCCTGGTCTTGGATCCTGTTGATCGGGTCTTCAATGATGAAGCAGGGGCAACAAGGACAAGGTGGGGGTCACTGATGGATCACTAACCAACCTATACTAAGTAGTTTAGGATAAGCATGTAAGGTACAATAGCAGATACAAAAGCAGGCTATGCATCAGAATAGGAGCAAACAATTACAGTAGCAAAATCTAATGCAAGCATGAAAGAATGAAATGGGCGATATCGGGATGATCAAAGGGGGGGGCTTGCCTGGTTGCTCAGACAAGGAGGGTCGTTGGTGACGTAGTCGAACATAGCGGCATCGACAAACCGCCTCGGGTCTACCGAATGAAGTATGAGAGAGGAACACAATAAATAACAGAGCAATCAAAGCATCATAAAGCATAACATGGTAAAACGCGTGCTAGGAGCGATCTAACGCGTGCTAGGTGATACAGACGAAGAGGGAAATATCAGGAATGTTTTCCGGTCCTAATTCCGATGTCGAACGTGATGACCGGAGGGGAATGTTCCATGTTTAGATAGTTAGAGGCATCGGCGGGTAAACGGATCACGTATTCGGATTCGTCTCGTCGTTCGAGCAACTTTCATGTAGAAAACATTTTCATCCGAAAGTTACGGTTTAATTTCTATTAAATTACAAAGATTAAACCATTTTTCGGATTTATTTATATTAATGAAAAAAGAATTATGACGTCAGCAGAGTGTCAGCATGACATCAGCAGGTCAACAGACTGGCTGACTGGTCAAACTGACCAGTGGGTCCCACTTGTCATAGACAGTGGACTAACAGAACTTTAAACTAACTAAAAAGAGGTTAAATTAATAGCTGGGCCCCTTATGGCAGTGGCAGATTAGATTACTAATTACTTTTAACTATAAAAACATTTTAATTAGCTTAATTAAGCGGTGGGGCCTGCACGTTAGTGGCTGGGGCTGCCCAGTCAGCAGTTGACTGGGTCAACCCGGTCAACTTGGGCCCGTGGGGCCCGCTGGCAGCGACCCTGGGGGTGGCCCCAGGTCGGCCACGTCGGCGGCCGGCGCCGGAGTTGCGCCGGCGAGCTCTCCGCGGTGGCGAGTCCGCCGGAGAGGCTCGGATCTTCGCCATGTAACACCAAATCATGCGTTTTCACTTGCGTCAACGCCGACTTTCAGCGTCGAGTGGTGCATCGACCGACCGGAGATGGCGGAACAGGAGCTGCAAGGTCACCGCGGCGGTGGTCTCTGTAGCTCGGCGAAAACGAAGAACTAGCGCGCTCACAAGCGATCTAAAGCATTAGGCCGCACCGCTGGAGTGCCCCGAGCACGATGGGGTGCTCGGACGGCCATGGCATCGATGGAAGCGACGACGATGAGCGGCACGGCGGAGCTGCGCTCGGTCGTCCATGGCAGCGACGTTATGCGCAGCAGAACGAGGGGAAGGCCGGGGGAGGACGTGCGGTGCTCACCGTGCGGGCGCAAGGAGGCCCCGTGAGTGAACGGGAGCGCAGAAGGAGGTCAAATCAACGACGACGGCGTCCGACGACCTGCGGAGGAGGAAGAAGGGGATCCGACGCTTCGGTGCTCCCCATCCCCACCTGAGGCCACTGGTCGATGGAGAGGGCAATGACAGAGGTCACCGACAAGGTCAGCGGGCGCGGGGCCGCCGGTGGCCGCGACAACGATGGAGGACGGCGGCGAGGGCGCTCGGGCCACGGATCTGGAGGAGAGGAGGGCGGAGCGAGCGAGGGAGAGGGTGGGAGAGTGGCAAGTGGGCGAGTGGGAGGCGAGGAGGCCGAGGCGTCGGGGAGGCGCAAGCCTTATCCCCTCGCCCGGGCGTCGCCGGCGAGGCGGGTCCGCCGGGGACGGCGCCCAGATGGGCGCGCACCGGGGAACAGAAGGGGCGCGATGCGGGAGCTGGGCCGGCTGGTTGAGGTGGGTCGAGGCCCATGGGGGGGCACGATGGCCAGCTGGGCCAGTCGGCCCAGTTGAGGGGGGGGGCTTTTCCTTTTTCTTTGTTTTTTTTTAATTACCAGCAACAATTTGCCTTTTCCTTTTAGCCATTAGGACTTTGCAAAATTATGTCATTGGGCAAAATAATTTCAAGTAATTATTGTGCACTGCCACAAAAAGGATGGGAGGCTTTTGGAATAGTTGCCAATTTTATAAATTGAAAAGGGCATTTAATTTATTGCTTTGGTCACTGTTTTAAGTAGTTTAGGCCACTTAAACCCTTTGCAAAAATGTTGGCTCACCACCAATATTAGTTGTGGAATATTTGGCACATGATGAACATTTCTGTTTTCATGTTTGATAATTTTTTTTATTTCCCTCATAATTTGAATTTAAATTTGACTTTGATTTTTCATCAAGTGATAATTAGTTCGAGAAGCATGGTGACTGGCACCATTAATGTGGGATTACAGTAGCATGACACCGAGGGTGTTACAAATCTCCTCCACTACAAGAAATCTCGCCCGAGATTTAAGGGTGTAGTAGGGGAAAGACTCGAAAGGACGGAGCTCAACACAAGATAGTTACCGGGACTATCTCAATGAACGTTAGAAGAGGCATCTCTCGAGTTGAAATTCAAGGAAGTCATCGAGAGCAAGGTAAGAAGGTACAATAGAAAGTTTCAAGCGAATGGACAAATGATTGATACGAACCGAGTGTGAGAAAGGGTTCAGGCATCGAATAGATCATCTCTCGAAGGTGGCTCGTGACATGATCTGAAGCCAAATGCAAGAATATTTCGAATCAAAGATATACAAGAGAGTCGGGGTTTCGATCTTGTGGAAATGTGGATTATGGGCCCACCATGTGGGTTAAAAGTAGAAAGGGCCGATAGCAACACATGCCGATGATAGATCGGTTATGTTGCCAACAACGCTGGTACCAAGGGCGAGGGACGAAGAGAACCATTTTCCTTTCGTTAAAACGAGGCGGACCAATAGGCAAAGTTCTCGCCCATCGGGTTTACCGAATGTCACCAACATTAACAACAGGGTCGTACCGACTGATTTGTACCTCGAGGTGTTTCCATAAGTAGGGGATTATTTCTGCTTATAACATATATAGATCACCAGAAAGGTTAAACAAACCAATGGAAAGGAAAATGTGTTTAAACACAAGATTTAGGAGTGTAACTTTCCCAAGGAAAGGCGGAGCATGATATACATGACAGGGCTCCAAGTATGAAACCATTTAGACAAAGGGGCAAGGAATTTATGAGGTTTACCCATACCACAGTGTTTGATAATTGAACAAGAAGCATTTAGCATTTCAATTCAAATGTTCATGTTGATATTCGAATACCACACCATGCTTTGAGATAGCGATATGGTGTTTCAATTAACGATTGGGTATGTAGATCATAAGAGATTCAAATCCAAGATTATCTCGGAACGTAAGGTATAACCAAACACGATCAGTCTGTGTTGGCAGGAATTCAAGGACGTTGTCAATGATAACCCAATCATCGAGGGGCGAGGATGGCATTTCTCATCATGAATTGGTTGATATCCTGAAACAGTCAAGATATTGATGGGGATCACGACAGATTTTGTCGAGGTACTATGAAGAGGCCATCGAACAGCGACGACATCAAGAAAAGGAATGATGAAGCGAAAGGTTATTTGAACCACGGATGCGACACAAGCTCGAAAATCAAGCTTGTTGTTTGAGGTGAAATGACAAGATGAGGAAGGTCGACGTAAGCTTAGCTCGTCGTCGGAAGTTGCGTTCCGGGAAGAAGGACCGGGTAGCACAGTTAAAATTAGCTCGATAATGATATAGCCGACCAGGATAGGAATGATGTGATGAAGTATCATTCCAATGAGAATTCACAAGAGGTAGTGCAATGACACAATATCCTCGAGATAACAGGGGGCAATACTCGAGGTAGATCAAAAATAGAGGTTAGACATATGAAATGATCTACAGAAGACAAGTATTTTAACTTGTCCGGAAATGGAGTTAAGGAGAAACTATGGTGGAACCACGGTTACGTAATGATCAAACGACCGATACAAGATGAACTTATAACAAGGGGTAATCATTTTTGCGAGCAGCTTCCACGATAAGTTCTACATCGGGTCCATGGGCATGAACACAATGGTTCAAGGTCGGCTCCCACTTCTTCAATGCATAACCTTTCATTCACTCCTCGTTTTTCGAAGAAATTGTAGTGCAGAGGATTTATCTGGCGAAGTACCAGAAGAGTATGACTCGCATAACTTTCGAGTTCACACAGATTAGGAAAGGCATAGGTTCAACCCATCGGGCCATCTTAGGAACATTTGCAAAAACTTCAGAGGTAATTAACTCAAGCTCGGAAGCAGAGCATTGTTAACAAAGCAGAGAATACAATTTACCAAAGGCAATATGTATCAGGGGAAGAGCGCACAAAATTTTGAATACGAAGGAAACTGCCGGATAATAATCCAACAAAGGATTCAGCGGTCCTCAACGGATCTGATGTGAGTATCAATACTCAATCAGAAGAAGGAAAGAATGCAAGGGCATTGGATTATAGAAACATCTGAATAATTCGATGCTCGAGTACAAAGGAGTTATGAGTTCAACTCGAAGGATCAGAAACAGAGGCTCTGATCGAAAGATGAGTAAGTTGAATAGACTTAGAGGTGCACCCGATCAAATCTTGATTGGGCAAGAACCAACTCATATCGGAAGGATGTCTCGAGCGAAAAGAAAATGTCCAAGGATTAATTGATGATTGCAGTATTCGCCACATGTTGAATCCATAGGAACAGAGTGACAATCACAATGAATTATTGAATATTGCTAGACATATGGAATTAATCCTAATGCAAGCAGGCAAGGAGAATCAAGAGCAATAGGCTGCAGAGGATTTTTAGGAGATCAGATAGCAATATGAAGTATTTCGTGAAACACAAGATCAACTGGGGATGAATGGGTCCCCGATAATGTGCGAAATTATTTGTAAGTGCGTTCATGCGGCAAGAACTGCAAGGCAATAGGGACGAAGGACTTTTGAAACATCAGAGAGTATTTCGATAAGTCGGATGGAATCAGAGAGGAACTAGAATGCGTCTAAGAACGACATGTGTAAGTAGTTATCCAACGGGGTTATCGGTGGTCGAACGCAAAGCAAGGGGCTGTGGTCTCGGAATCATCGAGAGTATCTTCAAAGTCTTCGATGCGTGAGCGATCATATGTGGTGAAGGGGCTCTCCGGAATGAAGTGGTTACGAGAACCTAATGTCAGAGTTAGTAAAATATTTAACCCGAATAGACGAGAGATCAGAGTCCCAGAGTATAGATGAGGAGTAAAAGATTCTAATACCACCCAATGGCGACGTGGGCCCATAAGCCGCACAGCCATGTTAGTTAAAGTTTTCAAAGTGACTAGACTCAACTTCGCCAAGGAGTTGGAAAGGGCTACCTACAGCGAAATGGCTCGATACCAACTTGTAACGCCTCGATTCAATCAGACACTAATCATACACGCAAACGCGTGTATGATCAAGATCAAGGACTCACGGAAGATATCACAACACAACTCTAGACACAAAATAAAATAATACAAGCTTTATATTACAAGCCGGGGGCCTCGAGGGCTCGAATACATAAGCTCGAATACACAAGAGTCGTGGAAGCAACAATATCTCGAGTACGACATGAGTTAGACAAGTTTGCCTTAAGAAGGCTAGCACAAAACAACAACGATCGAAAAGGCAAGGCCTCCTGCCTGGGAGCCTCCTAACTACTCCTGGTCGTCGCGGTCTTCATGAGGTAGTAGGCACCCTCGTGGTAGTAGTAGTCTTTGTCAAAGGTGGCGTCTGGATCCTGGGCTCCGACATCTGGTTGCATCAACCGGAAAGAAGAAGTAAGGGGGAAAAGGGGGAGCAAAGCAACCGTGAGTACTCATCCAAAGTACTCGCAAGCAAAGATCTACACTACATATGCATCGGTATCAATGAAATGGGCTGTATATGTGGACTGGGCTGCAGAAATGCCAGAATAGAGAGAAGGCCTAGTCCTATCGAAGACTAGCATCTTCTGGAAACCACCATCTTGCAGCAACCGGAGGAAGTAGAGTAGCATAAAGTAAAGTAGTAGAAGTGTTATCAACCTCGGCCGGAGATCCTTTCTCGACTCCCTGCGAGAAAGGCATCCCAAAGCCATACTATCCGGTTATCGCCTCATCGCAATCCAATTCTCATCACAAGTATCTAGTTCTAGTTGTATCGATCGGGATACAACTCCAAGTGTCCGTTACCGTAGGACAGGCTATGCATAGATTAGTTCTTCCCTGCAGGGGTGCACCAACTTACCCACCACGCTCGCTTAACTCGGCGGACACACTTTCCTAGGTCATGCCCGGCCTCGCCAAACAATACGCCGCAACCCGACCTAGGCTTAATAGAGAGGCCAGACGCGGACTAAACCTATGCCCCGGGGTCATGGGCCATCTCCCGGGAACTCCTCTGCGACGCGTGACGCTGCCGGTGAGCGACCTAGCTACCTCCTTAAAAGGAAGAAGCTTACCAGTCCAACCCGTAGCGCCGCCGTCCGTCAGCCGACGCCTAATAAGCTTCGGCTGATGCATACGACGCAGAACGCCTATACTATGCCCACGTGATGGTTAGTGCTATCGGGCCGAGGCCCTCGGATCAAATATCCAAATCGTAGTGGATTAGGAGCACGCGGTAACAAGCGAGACTCACGAAAGATGTGACCCGTTGCCCGTCTCGAGGACTTGCGGCAAGGGCTAAGAATGCCCGCCACGCCTCGTAATTATCTCGGGCACCTTCCAGTCAACCTAACTCCACATCACTCGCAATTATGCTCGCTGGTACCCTCGTAGGCGGACCCGTCTTTAGTAACATGGTTCGGTGTAAAGTCATAGTAATCATAGTAACGTGTGTCTAAACATCAAGGGTAAAACCGAGGAATCACCCCGTGAACTCCACTCAATGTAATCATCAAGGTGAACGTAAGAGGAATCACCCTCGAAGTTCACACTTGAGGGGGTTGCACGATAGAGTCGTATCGGAAGTGGTTAAGGAGGAAATCACCCTCGATGACCACGACCGAATGACTACACCCTCGGTACTCGATAGTAACCCAGCAGTGTCGAGCAACTAATGGGAAAGTGATGTGCGGTGTCGGGGCCTGGTCTTGGATCTGTTGATCGGGTCTTCAATGATGAAGCGAGGGCAACAAGGACAAGGTGGGGGTCACTGATGGATCACTAACCAACCTATACTAAGTAGTTTAGGATAAGCATGTAAGGTACAACAGCAGATACAAAAGCAGGCTATGCATCAGAATAGGAGCAAACTATTACAGTAGCAAAATCTAATGCAAGCATGAAAGAATGAAATGGGCGATATCGGGATGATCAAATGGGGGGCTTGCCTGGTTGCTCAGACAAGGAGGGTCATTGGTGACGTAGTCGAACATAGCGGCATCGGCAGCCGTCTCGGGGTCTACCGGAATGAAGTAACAGAGAGGGAACACAATAAATAACAGAGCAATCAAAGCATCATAAAGCATAACATGGTAAAACGCGGTGCTAGGAGCGATCTAACGCGGTGCTAGGTGATATAGACGAAGAGGGGAAATATCCGGGAATGTTTTCCCGGTTCCGGACCTGTGTCAGACAGATGACCGGAGGGGGAATGTTCCATGTTCAGATAGTTAGAGGCATCTGACAGGTAAACGGATCACGTATTCGGATTCGTCTCGTTGATTCGAGCAACTTTCATGTAGAAAACATTTTCGTCCGAAAGTTACGGTTTAATTTCTATTAAATTACAAAGATTAAACCATTTTCGGATTTATTTATATTAATGAAAAAAAAGAATTATGACGTCCAGAGTGTCGAGATGACATCAGCAGGTCAACAGATCGGCCGATTGGTCAAATCGACCGATGGGTCCCACTTGTCATAGACAGTGGACTAACAGAACTTTAAGCTAACTAAAAAGAGGTTAAATTAACAATTTGGGCCCTTATGGCAAAGGGCGATTAGATTACTAATTACTTTTAACTATAAAAACATTTTAATTAGCTTAATTAAGTGGTGGGGCCCTTGACGTTAGTGGCTGGGGCTGCCAGTCGCGATTGATTGGGTCAACCGGTCAATCGGGGCCCGTGGGGCCGGCTGGCAAGGACTTCGGGTGGCCCTGTGTCGGCCACGTCGGGCGTCGGCGCCGAGTTGCGCGGCGAAGCTCTCCGCGGCGGCGAAGTCCGCCGGAGAGGCTCGGATCTTCGCCATCTAACACCAAATCATGCGTTTTCACTTGCGTCAACGGCGCTTTCGCGCGTCGTGTGGTGCCATCGACCGACCGGAGATGGCCGAACAGGAGCTGCAAGGTCACCGCGGCGGTGGTCTCTGTAGCTTCGGCGAAAACGAAGAACTAGCGCGCTCTGGCGATCTAAAGCATTAGGCCGCACCGCTAGAGTGCCCCGAGCACGATGGGGTGCTCGGACGGCCATGGCATCGGCGGAAGCGACGACGATGAGCGGCACGGGCGAGCTGCGCTTTCGCCGTCCATGGCGGCGACGCGGCGCGCAGCGTAACGAGGGAAAGCCGGGGAGGACGTGCGGTGCTCACCGTGCGGGCGCAAGGAGGCCCCGTGAGTGAACGGGAGCGCAGAAGGAGGTCAAATCAACGACGACGGCGTCCGACGACCTGCGGAGGAGGAAGAAGGGGATCCGACGCTTCGGTGCTCCCCATCCCCACCTGAGGCCACCGGTCGATGGAGAGGGCGATGACGGAGGTCACCGACAAGGTCAGCGGGCGCGGGGCCGCCGGTGGCCGCGACAACGATGGAGGACGGCGGCGAGGGCGCTCGGGCCACGGATCTGGAGGAGAGGAGGGCGGAGCGAGCGAGGGAGAGGGTGGGAGAGTGGCAAGTGGGCGAGTGGGAGGCGAGGAGGCCGAGGCGTCGGGGAGGCGCAAGCCTTATCCCCTCGCCCGGGCGTCGCCGGCGAGGCGGGTCCGGCGGGGACGGCGCCCCTGTAGCGGCGCGCACCGGGGGAACAGGAAGGGGGCGCGATGCGGGGAGCTGGGCCGGCTGGTTGAGGTGGGTCGAGGCCCATGGGGGGGCACGATGGCCAGCTGGGCCAGTCGGCCCAGTTGAGGGGGGCTTTTCCTTTTTTTTTTTTTTAATTTCCAGCAACAATTTGCCTTTTCCTTTTAGCCATTAGGACTTTGCAAAATTATGTCATTGGGCAAAATAATTTCAAGGAATTATTGTGCACTGCCACAAAAAGGATGGGAGGCTTTTGGAATAGTTGCCAATTTTATAAATTGAAAAGGGCATTTAATTTATTGCTTTGGTCACTGTTTTAAGTAGTTTAGGCCACTTAAACCCTTTGCAAAAATGTTGGCTCACCACCAATATTAGTTGTGGAATATTTGGCACATGATGAACATTTCTGTTTTCATGTTTGATAAATTTTTTTATTTCCCTCATAATTTGAATTTGAATTTGACTTTGATTTTTCATCAAGTGATAATTAGTTCAGTAAGCATGGTGACCTGGCACCATTAACAGGGGATTACTGTAGCATGACACTGAGGGTGTTACAGCTTCACACGTTGCAAGTCTCTTATGTAGGGAAATCTTGCGTCTCCATGGAGTACCAAAGACAATCGTCTCCGACCGCGACGTCAAGTTCTTGAGTTACTTTTGGAAGACCCTATGTGCCAAGCTCGGAATCAAGCTCTTGTTCTCATCCGCATACCACCCTCAAACGGACGGCCAAACGGAGGTGACGAACCGTACACTCTCCACTCTAATTTGCGTGTTGATCAAGAAGAACATCAAGGAGTGGGAGGAGTGTCTACCCATCGCCGAGTACACCTACAACCGTGCAAGACATTCGACGACCGGCAAGTCCCCCCTTCGAGGTCGTCTACGGCTTCAACCCGTTGTCCCCATTGGACATTCTATCTCTTCCTCTACAAGAGCGCACCAACCTCGACGCAAGTGCCCGTGCAAGCTACATCAAGAAGATGCATGAAGATACAAGACACACCATTGAGCGCCAAGTACAATGACTCACGACCCTACTCAACGTCAACAAGCATCCCATGATATTCAACATTGGAGACCTCGTGTGGCTACACCTTCGCAAGGACCGCTTCCCCAACGAACGCAAGTCCAAGCTTCTCCCTAGAGCCGACGGACCCTTCAAGGTACCAGCACGCTACAACAACAACGCTTACAAGATCGATCTCCCACGCGACAAGTACAACATGAGCGACATCTTCAACGTCTCCGATCTCTCCCCGTACCATGGTGATGAGTATTTCGATCCGAGGTCGGATCTTTCCCAAGGTGGGGGAGATGATGCGGAGCATCCTTCGGTCATCCCCATGGACCTTCCATCGCCTCACCAAGCCTTAAGAGGACCCATGACTAGAGCATGTGCTAGAGCTCTCGAGACCGAGGTGACTTCTCTCCTTAATGATATCTCATATGATCCTCTCGAGACATGGCTACTACCTCAATCCGGAATGTTGTGCATGATTAGGCACCAAGAGGACCCTCCCGAGGATGCATGTGAAGATGGCCAAGACCCCAAGTCCGTGGAAGAAGAGAACCCATGGAAGAAGGCAAGGACAGCCTCCAGGCACCGGACATCCGGCCAGGACCCCGGACATCCGGCCCCTGGAGATCCACATGGCCAGGCATCTGCAGAAGAAGCTACAGGGACCGGACATCCGGCGTCCAGCCCGGACATCCGACCCCCACCGGAAATCCGGCCTAAATCCCGGACATACGGAACTGGTGTCCAGGGAGCACAGAAGCTTGCCCCGACAGCCCGGACATCCGGCGTTCGCCCCGGACATCCGGCGCCTCCCGAAGCCACGGACATATGGCCCCTCCGGGCGGACATCCGGCGTCGCCCCTCAAGTGCCTGAAGAATCAACTCCATCGACCCGACATCCGCCCTCCAGCCCGGACATCCGGCACCTCGTGAGCGCCCGGACATCCGGCCCGTCGCCCGGACATTCGGCCCTCTGCCTGCGCGCAACTCCTTTGGGCCATGACCCATGTACCCCTTCGCCCTTTGACTATATATACTCCCTCATCCCGTACGTTCTAGGGTTAGCATTGGTTTAGCTCATATTTTGGTGAGAGCCTTGCTCATCCACTTCGATACTTCTCCTCGGAGTTCACAACCTCTTCGGAGAAGATCCCCCAAGCAGATTCAAGACCCCATTCTAGGGAAGACCATCAAGACCTCCTCACGGAGAAGAACGGTTCCTTTGTATCCTTACCTTTGTTGATTGTGGATCTTGAGTTACTCTATGTGTTCGGTGATCTAGCACTTGTGCGATTGATTCCATGTCGTTTTAGTGATTCTCTCTTGTTTTCCCCGTCCTTCCCCTTTGTGCTTCCGCGTGTTCTTCGTGATTCCCCGTAGGATCCACTCCAAACGTGAAAGATCGTCACCATAGGGTTCCGCCCTACATCACCCCACCCCGTGCCCACGGGCCCCCGCGAAGTCCCTGGTGACCCCGTGTCCTCGGTACGTGTACCGTCTTGTGCTGGGACCCGTGTTCACGGGCCTGGACCTGTGGCGCACGCCCCCCTACAAAGAGTGCTTGGGACTTCACCGTTTTGCCCATAACTTCCACTCCCGAACTCTGATTTGGGTGTTCTTTGGCTCGTTGAAAAGCTAGCGACCTGCCCGAGGTGCTCATCTTGGTTTTATGACCATTTGACTCCCTCAAAATTTTGTCCATTTTGCATCTTTTGCATCGTCCTTCCGCCATAAGTTTCGCACCACCACATATAACTTCCGCAAACTAACCCATTTTGGTCCCTTTGATATTTGTGGTTGTTTGAGTTGTGATTTGAGTCTCCTAAGGCGTTTAGGATACTTAGGGACGGTTGCATCTTCATCCACCACCGGTGACTTGTATCGGTCCATCAACTACAACCACCACGAGCTTCCACATCGACAACGACCATCCATCCTTTGAGACCATCTTCAACCGGAAGCAAGGCCGGTTACCCCCGACTTCGTGAAAGGTTAAGTGTGACGAAGGTATCCATTCGATCATAAAATTCTCCTTCCTTGCCATACATCATGATAGCCCCACCATCTTTGCTAATACCTTCATACCCATTGAGACTAGCTATCTGAGTATTGTCGGGATTCGCGAAAACTTGTGCACCATAGTGATACGATCTCATATTGTTGCATCATCGGATATATCATATAGTGCCATTGTTTACTGCCATGCATATCTTGTGATACTTGTCCCATATTTGTGGTTGAGGCTCATCAATCATAGTGGAAAGGAAGAGAAGAGAAAAAAAAGAAAAAAAGCTTTTAAGCAAAAAAGAGAATGATCATAGCTTATAAACAAAGAGTTGAGCATGAAAAGATATACCTATGCATGAGGATGCATGGAATAGGAAACATTAGCTTGCATACTTATAGGTTGGTGCCAAGTGATGAATCATGCCCAAGTGTGCAATCAAGCTAGTGCTTTCCTAGTGTTTGTGCAACACGAGCTTAGTCTTCGTTAGGAAATTTTGTATTGCTCATCCCTATAGTTCCACAAGCCCCATTATTCCACCGTATGTGTTTGATGAGGACATTACTACCTTGGATACGACCAAAAATATTGCATACCTGTATATTTGTGAGGTGATTTCTAATGCAAACTATGCAATAATTTATTTATGTCATCCACGACAAAAATACTTCACAAACTTTTGTGCCATGTCTAATTGCAGGTGTATGAGACATTTGTACAATCCACATATGAAGATAAGGGAGAAAGAGGAATTTACTTGTTTTTAAAAAGTTCTCTCATGTCACTTTTGACCCAAGAGAAGATAGAGTCCAAGTCTCTCACGTTCTGGACTCAGATTCGGACTGCACAGACATACCTGACTCAAAACGCCAATAACTTTTTCATCCGGACTCCAAATTGGATTATCCTTTTTTTGTTGGAAAATAGATTTCGTGGACTTTCCAACCCAATTGGATTCACCTTCAAATCCATCCGGATCGTTGAGTTATGGACGAAACAATCTGATGATGCAGCAGAATCTAAGTCAAACTACAAGTCCAAAGGTGTTACGTTACCTCCCCTTGGGCCCATTGGCCTTGTACGACCTTGGGTTAGTTTTAGGCTGCCTTGGGAAGTCCTCCCACCTCCTTGGCCGCCACCCCTTGCTTCTATATAGGTAGATCCATCTAGTAGCTTTTCCCTTGGGATTTGTTTAGTTAAAAGTTAGCCATTGCAACTTCGTGTACTTCGTTTGTGTCCAACAACCAGACCAAGACCGCTTACGGATCCTCACCTTTATCAGTACTTCATATATACTCGCAATATTCAGATTGCTTTTGTCATATTATTTCTTGTTCTTCGATTGTTTGTAGGAATAAACCTTCGTGGTCAGGTTGATTGTGCTCCGGCGTGGTCAATAACCTCTCGGAGTTGGTTTAGCGATTGCTAAGGCGCAACATCGTGCACGTTTGTAGTCGGATCGTCAAGTCGACTCCACCAAATCAATACTTATCATCTCACCGAAAGATCGGGACACCTTTGCCTCTATCAAGTGGTATTAGTTTTCAGGTTGCTCGGTGAGAATTTCCAGTTATCCCTAGATTAGATTTATTTTCTTACCTATTGTCCAAGAAAGCCAGAAAAAAAGTTAGATCTATTCATCTTTGTCCTAGCCAGTCTGAGCCTTTGAAATTTTCTTTTCATTGTTTGCATTATTGAATTATTGGTTGCATCGTCGTGTCAAGTTGCTGGTCTTAGTGTCTAGTTCGTTTAGAGTTTCGAGTTCTGTTCACATTAGTCACGCCGCCGCTGCATCATTATTCCTTCTGCTGTCCACCATCCCATTCATAAATTTCCACCACATGCTACCCACCGTTCATTGTCTTCGTCATAGTTGAGATTGTTCACATCTTCGCTTGATCCACTCTGCATCTTATCTGTTTGTCTTTGAAAGAGGGAGAGAGAAAAAAGAGAGAAAAAAAAGAGAGAAAAAATAAAAAAAATTCAGAAAAAAAGAGAGAAAGAAAAAGAAAAGAAAAGTGTGAGGAAAAAAAGATACAAGAAAAAAAACAAAATTCAGATCTATCTAGACTCAATCTCGTAGTTGAATTCGGATTGGAATCTGTTTTGCGCATTGTTTAGTAAAACAGCATAACTTCCTCATGCGAAGTCCGTTTTGGCTCCACGAGTACTCAAATGAAAGCTAGCGACGAGACGCATCTAAATAGTTGCAGAAGCAAGTTCACTATTTGACACCTCAAAATCGCTTATAAATAGGTATTTTTGCCCTCCGAAGTTCGTGAACACAGCTTGTTCCAATTTTTTAGGCTAGTTTAAGAATTCTTTGACTCCTCATATCAATTCGGAATTGAGTGATTCTTTTTGCATTGGAAAGCTTGAGTTAATATCATTCTTTGAAAATTTATCAGAAAATTGCCTCAAACTTTTCAAGAGGAAAGTTGGAGAGAGTCGTTGTATATCCTGCTTGGTAGTTGTTTTTCATCATTATATTCACTACCGTTGTGATCTTCACTTATATCTTGTTGTCCATAGCTACTTAGTATCCTTCATTGATGCTAGTTGTGCTACGCCGTGACCTCATTAGTGTTCTAGGCTCGGGTCTCTAGTCCGGTCTAGCCTAGGACCAACACAGTACCGTCGTTGAGCGTTTATTCAACATTGCATCTTTGAATTGATTATTGCTACTTTTTTTGCTACCATATATAGCCAACCCAGCTCCACATATTTCTACACCGTGTATACGTACGTTCCCCTGACAATCGCTTTACACAATCTTTAGAGTTACTTGACACTGCAAGTTGCCTGTCACCACCTGCCGCATGGTAAGAACTTGTAAGATATTGATATTTGCTTTACTGTGAGCACTTTACAACCACATCCAAGTAGTTCATAGGAACATTATTCTCGAATTTTGTTTCTTCTTTCTACTAATCATGACAGGTTCCGGAGATAGAAGTTCTTGGATGACGGACACATCTTCACCATCACGAGAGTTGGCACAACACACACAATCATATGGTCAGGTTATGTTTTTACCATCATTTGAGGGTAGATTTAATACTGCTATTTATCTAGCTTGGGAGCTTGAATTAGAAGAAGTTTTTAGTCACCATGATTTTTCTGAACTTGAGAGCGTATGAGCTACCACTAGAGCATTTACTGATTTTGCTTCTGTTTGGTGGAGTGTAGATTGTAAGAAAAACATTGATAACCAACCCACAACTTGGTTAGTTTTGAAAGCTGTAATGAGACAACAATTTTTCCTCCTTACTATTGACGTGAATTGCTTCGCAAATTGGAACAATTAAAACAAGGCAGTAACACTGTTCATGCTTACTACCAAGAGTTCAAATTTTGTATGCATCATTGTGACATAGAAGAATCTGAGGATGATACAATGAATAGATTTTTTGGTGGTTTGAACCATGATATCCATGCAAGATTTCACTATATTCCTTGTTGCATTACTGGTATGTATGTTTGCGCTTGTACCTTTGAGAGACAGATACAGGAGGAAGCATTGGGTGACTACAACAACTACTATTCCAATTCATGCTCACCACCGCCGGTTGGTTCCTCCACCGTTGCACCTACTAGAGCAGCCCCACCTCAGATTGTGAGCGCGACATTATCGCAAGTGTATGGTGCATTGTCAACGCCCGTACCTACATCAGCTACGTCTTTGCGACAAGGTAACAGTAAAGGTATTAATGATATAACTTCACATGACAATGATGCATCCCTAGTTAACTTGAATGTATCATGTGTTGAGTTACCTGGTGATATGAGCACATCAGCTATTTTAGAGAATCTTGATACTATCATGAATGCATCATGTGATCAAACAACTGAAATACCAACAATTTTGAGTGCACCCATTGAATTAACTGTTGATGAAAAAAAACAATGTTTAATCATTTTGATATGACCTCTAATCTTGGTGATGATTCTGTGTCGAATGACTTATTGCATGTTTGCTTATTTAAGAATGTTGTAGCATGTAAATTTGATGCAAGTAACGCTTATTCACCAATGTTGGGATGGTTTAATGATGAACATTGTCAATCTTTTGAAATGAATAAGAGCTTCACTTATATGTGCAAACTGAGTTGCAATATTTTCATACCTTCTACTTCTTGTGATAATGTTTTGGCTTTAGACTTTATGAACTATGCAAGTTACTCATCTATTCATGTGTCATATGTGAAAAAATCAAGGGAAGTAAAAATGGATGACATATACATAAACAACATGTACACCTTGTCTCTTTTGTTAGCCACATTTCAGATTAAGCAACGCCGAGGACGGCTTTGTTTTCAAGAAGGGGAGGATGATGAGGACATGAATATCTTGGATACGACCAAAAATATTTCATACATGTATATTTGTGAGGTGATTTCTAATGCAAACTATGCAATAATTTATTTATGTCATCTAGGACAAAAATACTTCACAAACTTTTGTGCCATGTCTAATTGTAGGTGTATGGGATATTTGTACAATCCACATACGAAGATAAGGGAGAAAGAGGAATTTACTTGCTGTTCAAAAAGTTCTCTCACGTCACTTTTGGCCCAAGAGAAGATAGAGTCCAAGTCTCTCACGTTCTGGACTCAGATTCGGACTGCACAGACATACCTGACTCAAAACATCAATAACTTTTTCATCCGGACTCCAAATTGGATAATCCTCTTTTTGTTGGAAAATAGGATTCGTGCACTTTCCAACCAAATTGGATTCACCTTCAAATTCATCCGGAGTGTTGAGTTATGGACAAAACAATCTGATGATGCTGCAGAATCTAAGTCAAACTACAAGTCCAAAGGTGTTACGTCACCTCCCCTTGGGCCCATTGGCCTTGTACGACCTAGGGTTAGTTTTAGGCTGCCTTGGGACGTCCTCCCACCTCCTTGGCCGCCACCCCTTGCTCCTATATAAGTAGATCCATCTAGTAGCTTTTCCCTTGGGATTTGTTTAGTTAAAAGTTAGCCATTGCAACTTTGTGTACTTCGTTTGTGTCCAACGACTAGACAAAGACCGCTTACGGATCCTCACCTTTATCAATACTTCATATATACTCGCAATATTAAGATTGCTTTTATCATATTCTTGCTTGTTCTTTGATTGCTTGTAGGAATAGACCTTCGTGGTAAGATTGATTGTGCTAAGGCGCAACATCATGCACGTTTGTAGTCGGATCGTCAGTTCGACTCCACCAAATCGATAGTTATCATCTCATCGAAAGATCGGGACACCTTTGCCTCTATCAAGTGGTAGCAGTTTTCAGGTTGCTCGGTGAGAATTTCCAGTTATCCCTAGATTAGATTTATTTTCTTACCTATTGTCCAAGAAAGCCACAAAAAAAGTTAGATCTATTCATCTTTGTCCTAGCCAGTCTGAGCCTTTGAAATTTTCTTTTCATTGTTTGCATTATTGAATCATCGGTTGCATCGTCGTGTCGAGTTGCTGGTCTTAGTGTCTAGTTCGTTTAGAGTTTCGAGTTCTGTTCACATTAGTCACGCCGCCGCTGCATCATTATTCCTTCCACTGTCCACCATCCCATTCATCAATTTCCACCACGTGCTACCCACCGTTCATTGTCTTCGTCATAGTTGAGGTTGTTCACATCTTCGCTTGATCCACTCTGCATCTTATCTATGTTGTTTTGGAAAGAGGGAGAGAAAAAAAAGAGAGGAAAAAAAAGAGAGAAAAAAATAAAAAAAGTTCAGAAAAAAAGAGAGAAAGAAAAAGAAAAGAAAAGTGTGAGTAAAAAAAGAGACAAGAAAAAAACAAAATTCGGATCTATCTAGACTCAATCTCGTAGTTGAATTCGGATTGGAATCTGTTTTGCGCACTGTTTAGTAAAACAGGCATAACTTCCTCATACGAAGTCCATTTTGGCTCCACGAGTACTCAAATGAAAGCTAGCGACGAGCCGCATCTAAATAGTTGCAGAAGTAGTTCACTATTTGAAACCTCAAAATCGCTTCTAAATAGGTATTTTTGCCCTCCGAAGTTGGTGAACACAGCTTGTTCCAAATTTTCAGGCTAGTTTTAGAATTCTTTGACTCCTCATATCAATTCGGAATTGAGTGATTCTTTTTGCATTGGTAATCTTGAGTTAATATCATTCTTTGAAAATTTATCAGAAAATTGGCTCAAACTTTTCATGAGGAAAGTTGGAGAGAGTCGTTGTATATCCTGCTTGGCAGTTGTTTTTCATCATTATATTCACGGCCGTTGTGATCTTCACTTATATCTTGCTGTCCAGAGCTACTTAGTATCCTTCATTGATGCTAGTTGTGCTACGCCATGACCTTATTAGTGTTCTAGGCTCGGGTCTCTAGTCCGGCCTAGCCTAGGACCAGCACAGTACCGTCGTTGAGCGTTTATTCAACATTGCATCTTTGAATTGATAATTGCTAATTTTTTTGCTACCATATATAGCCAACCCAGCTCCACATATTTCTACACCGTGTATACGTACGTTCCCCCTGACAATTGCTTTACACAATCTTCAGAGTTACTTGACACCGCAGGTTGCCTGTCACCACCTGCCGCATGGTAAGAACTTGTAAGATATTGATATTTGCTTTATTGTGAGGACTTTACAACCACATCCAAGTAGTTCATAGGAACATTATTCTTGAATTTTGTTTCTTGTTTCTACTAATCATGACAGGTTCCGGAGATAGAAGTTCTTGGACGACGGAAACATCTTCACCATCACGAGAGTTGGGACAACACACACAAGCATATGGTCAGGTTATGTCTTTACCATCATTTGAGGGTAGATTTAATCCTGCTAATTATCTAGCTTGGGAGCTTGAATTAGAAGAAGTTTTTAGTCACCATGATTTTTCTGAACTTGAGAGAGTACGAGCTACCACTAGAGCATTTACAGGTTTTGCTTCTGTTTGGTAGAGTGTACATTGTAAGAAAAAAATTGATAACCAACCCACAATTTGGAATGTTTTGAAAGCTATAATGAGACAACAATTTTTTTCCTCCTTACTATCATCGTGAATTGCTTCACAAATTGGAACAATTAAAACAACGCAGTAACATTGTTCATGCTTACTACCAAGAATTCAATTCTTATATGCATCATTGTGACATAGAAGAATCTGAGTATGATACAATGAATAGATTTTTTGGTGGTTTGAACTATGATATCCGTGCAAGATTTCACTATATTCCTCGTTGCATTACTGGTATGTATGTTTGCGCTTGTACCTTTGAGAGAAAGATACAGGAGGATGCATTGGGTGACTACAACAACTACTATTCCAGTTCATGCTCACCACCGCCGGTTGGTTCCTCCACCATTGCACCTACTAGAGCAGCCCCACCTCAGATTGTGAGCGCGACATTATCTCAAGTGTATGGTGCATTGTCAACACCCGTACCTACATCAGCTACGTCTTTGCAACAAGGTAACAGTAAAGGTATTAATGATATAACTTCACATGAGAATGATGCATCTCTAGTTAACTTGAATGTTTCATGTGTTGAGTTACCTGGTGATTTGAGCACATCAGCTATTTTAGAGAATCTTGATACTATCATGAATGCGTCATGTGATCAAACAACTGAAATACCAACAATTTGGAATGCACCCATTGAATTAACTGTTGATGCAAAAGAATCAATGTTTAATCATTTTGATATGACCTCTAATCTTGGTGATGATTCTGTGTCGAATGACTTATTGCATGTTTGCTTATTTAGGAATGTTGTAGCATGTAATTTTGATGCAAGTAAGGTTTATTCACCAATGTTGGGATGGTTTAATGATGAACATTGTCAATCTTTTGAAATGAATAAGAGCTTCACTTATATGTGCAAACTGAGTTGCAATATTTTCATGCCTTCTACTTCTTGTGATAATGTTTTGGCTTTAGACTTTATGAACTATACAAGTTACTATTCTATTCATGTGTCATATGTGCAAAAATCAAGGGAAGTAAAAATGGATGACATATACATATACAACATGTACACCTTGTCTCTTTTGTTAGTCACATTTCATATTAAGCAACGCCGAGGACGGCTTTGTTTTCAAGAAGGGGGGGATGATGAGGACATGAATACCTTGGATACGACCAAAAATATTGCATACATGTATATTTGTGAGGTGATTTCTAATGCAAACTATGCAATAATTTATTTATATCATCCAGGACAAAAATACTTCACAAACATTTGTGCCATGTCTAATTGCAGGTGTTGGGATATTTGTACAATCCACATACGAAGATAAGGGAGAAAGAGGAATTTACTTGCTGTTCAAAAAGTTCTCACACGTCACTTTTGGCCCTAGAGAAGATAGAGTCCAAGTCTCTCACGTTCTGGACTCAGATTCGGACTGCACAGACATACCTGACTCAAAACATCAATAACTTTTTCATCCGGACTCCAAATTGGATAATCCTTTTTTTGTTGGACATCACCATGTCATGAATCCATTTTCCAAGTGACACATGCCACATCTACTTCATGAATACAAAGGTGAATCATCTCCTTTACATGTGTTCACTTGTACCCTTCGAGGATGGTATACTACTTGACCCCTCTCTCGTGTGCATACTCACGTGTGAGCGGAGCTACACATTCATCATGGAGGAGTCCAAGCGCAAGAGAACAACTACACCATCCAAGCAGCTCCCAGGCAACCCCGTCCGCACGGGCCCCTCCGACCCCGTGCCCACGGGCCTCCCAGGCTGGCGGTCCTGAAGACCCCGTGCGCACGGGCGCGTACCGTGCCCACGGGACCCCCGTGTCCACGGGCCTCACGGACCCCGTGCGCATGGGCTCATGCGTTAGGTCTCTGGATACCTCGTGCACACGGGCTCCACTTACCCCGTGCACACGGGGCCCCCTGGGCGTGGCTGTTGGGCTTGGCCCTTGTATCCCCATCTCGTCCCTACTTACCCCTTCATCCCTTGGACCTATATATACTCCCCTTCCTCCTCCATTTAGACTTAGCTAAGAATAGATCTAAACACTAGAGCTTATGATGCGGAGCATCCCTCGACTACTCGCACCAACACTCCATCACCAACGCAAGCTCCAAGTGGACCAATGACACGAGCACATGCACGCGCCATCAAGAACGAAGTTGATTCTCTCCTCTTCGAGTTTCGCTCGGTTTCACATGAGAGTTGGATTCTACCATCATCGGAAACATTGTGCATGCTTAGGTACCAAGAAGAGGATAATGAGAGGGAGAAGACGGAGACGCAAGAGACCTCAAGGCAAGGGAAGAAAGAGAAGGAGGAAGAAAGAGGAGAAGGGGCACAGCCCCTGGAAGCACAGGGTGCCCGGCCCCTGCAGCCCCCGGGTGCCTGGGCCCCTGGCCACCTACAGCCGCGCCCCCGGGTGCCCGGGCCTAGGCTGGCCGGGTGCCCGACCTTGGCTGCCCCAGCCGCTGGGCTCCTCCCCGGGTGCCCAGGCTTGAGGCCCGTGGTGCCCGGCCGGGCCACTGAGCCATCTCAGCGCCCCTCCGGGTGCAGGGACAGGCCCGGGTGCCCGGCCCCCTCGCCCGGCCTGCCCCAGCTCCACCCCCGGGTGCCCGGTACTTGGATCCCGGGTGCCCGGCCACTTGCCATCCGACCCCTGAGCAGCCCGGGTGCCCGGCCCAAGTTGCCCAACCGCACGATTGATGGTCTTTTGGCCTTCTATCCCCCTCATTTTGCCTTGTTTCTCCCCTAGACTATATATATGCACCCCATAGGTCATTTGGAGGGGTAGCAAAGATTAGACTACACATTTTGAGCCTTTGCTCATTGTATCCCCTCCTCCTACGAGCTCAAGCCCCCACCTTGGGAAGAATCCATAGGATTATCAAGGCCTCCTCTTGGAGAAGATCATCAAGACCTCACATAGTGGGAAGAATTTTACCAAGTGCTACTCTCCTTGTATTGATGTTGTAATCATCTGGATCTAATGTGTGCCACTCTAGTAGATGTGATACTTGGTTTGTTTGAGAGATCTTGTTCTTTGTGTTCTTGGTGTTCTTGAGTTTTTCCTCCTTTTCCCCCTCCAAGAGTTTGACCCTACAACATCTTGGTATCATGAGTAAGGTTTATTCACATCTTGGAGTCCCATCCCCCCATTTGCTAGCTTGATTTTGTAGTTTTTCGTCCAAATCCAAAAATCCCCAAAAAAATAGCCCCCAAAAAAATTTTCTTGCAATTTGTTGGATCTTGTGAGATTTGGTTGTTTTGGTCCATGGATTTGATGTTTGGCAAGTGGATCTAGCCCCTCCCCAACAATCCCCACCATTCCCACCACGAAATCCACCGAATTTGGCATTTCCCCCAAAATTTCCGCCCAAATCGGCCACCTCCGGGTGCCCGCACCTCGAACCACCAGGCACCCGCACCGCGCCCAGCTACCCCCGGACACCCATACCTCACACCCCCGGGTGCCCGCACCCCCGAAATTAGCCCACTACCAACTCCATTTTGGCCATTACTTCCACCTACCAAGCCCGTTTTTCGTGTTCTTTAGCTCGTTTAGAAGCCCTTGACATCCCCTGTCGGTGTACTAAAGTAGGGGTACCTTAGTACCCCGAACTTGTGCACGGGCAGTCGCAGCGCCCCGTGGCAAGGCTTGTCGGGCACCCGCCAAGACCCTCCATCATTTCCTATTACTGCCATTCAAGAACAAAGTATCAACTAAGAAGACAAGGCCCCGGCAAGAGATGCTTGCCGGGAAGGACAAAGACCCCGGCAAGAGGAGCTTGCCGGGAAGGCCAACCAAGGCGCCTCCAGAAGACTTGCCACGACGCCCCGCGCGTCCCGGCAAGGCCCGGCGACCGGCAAGCTTGCCGGCGCGGCAAGAAAGAAGGGCATGCAAGGCACTTGCAGCGGCAAGGTTGCCACTCTACACCCAAGCTCCAGCGCATCCAATGACGTGTCACCCGGGGCCATCCCGGGGCGCGTGGCGGTATTGTGCAGCCATGCGGTGCGAGGTGGCAAGCGAGGCTGACGAGGCCATCGTGGCGATCGGTGGCGCCCCTAACGGTCGTTTCCTTGCACTGTTGGAGCGACCAGACGGGCATTTAATGCCCTTGTCCCCTGCCGTCAGAGTTAGGTAGGGGACACTGTTGGACACTACTGTACCAACCTGTGTTTTTACCTTTCTGCCCCTCCTTCTACGCTGCCACCTGTCGGTGACCCCCTTAGGGTATAAAAGGGAGGCCCATGCGCACGTAGAAGGGGTTCGGAACTTTTCCACACTGGGGCTCGGTTCATTCGACGCACCCAACACCGCCACACGCTCGCGCTCTCGAGCAAGAACAAATACAAACACAAAGCAGCAGTAGGGTTTTATCTCTCCGGAGAGCTCCGAAGCTGGGTAAAAATCGCTCGTCTCCCCCGCACGCTCGACCTCGATCTGCTCTGCGTGCGCCCTCCGCTCCCTTGCCGGACTAGAAGGGGCCCCCTTTGCCCCATAGGTGCTCGTGCCCGCAGCCTACCACGACATCCCCCATCCACTCATCCCACTACCACCACCATTAACCCCCATCCAAAAAATCATCACAAATACACCCACCTTCCGCATTTGACCGATTTTGTGTTGCCTTTTGCGTTTCCTATGGTGTTTCAGCTACTTAGGAGCGTGTGACATCTTCGTCACCATCATCGACTCAGAGTCATCTTCATCGCTAACCGTAAGAAAGGACGGTAACCTCGACGACACTTACTCCTTACCTTGCTTTTGCATTGATAGCCCGAGCCACTTTGCGTCGCTTACCCATTGAGACTATCAAGTTGAGAATTGCCGGGCCACGCTATTGTGCACCCTAGTGATCGTGTTATCATCTTAGTGCCATAAGTCTCTCCCGTGCATATTATACATACTTGTCTCATATCTTACTTGGCTCGAGCATCAAGCATAGGGGGAAAAAGAGAAGAAAAGCTTTTAAGCAAAATAGGAGCAACAAAGAGCTTGTAAGCAATAGAGTGAGCCATTTGCATACCTATATCATCTTGGTTATCGCATACATACCATAGTTGGGATTGAAGACAACACGGTTCTCTCATAGGTAGGTGCACAAGCGTATCTTGCCCATTTGAGCAATCGAGCTACTGTCTCTCGAGCATTCGCAGAACAAGAGCATTTTCCGTGGTTGCACATTTTGAGCTCACCCCTTGGTTGTGCGAATCCCATCTATCTTCCGTGCGTGTGTACCTAGTGATACCGTTGGGTTTGATCTATTTGCTTTACTTGCATTTTTGTGAACCTTCTCAACCTTATCGATATCTTGACTAACATTTGCTTGAAATTTTTGCCACCATCCTAACCGAGCTCCTCCATAAGCCTTTTACTTGTAGGTGTGAGAAACAAACCCGGTTCCAATTCTCCTATTCTGGCATTACATTGAGTGACACTTGTTACATCTTCAATCCTCGGAGAAGGTAACTTTGGTATTGTTCTGTCACTTTCCTACTCACCCCACTTGGTTATGATGGATAGGCCAAGCGCGTCGTTGAACCCAATTTTCGAGGAGCAAGGTGATGATTCCGGATATGTCTCCAAGAACCACTTCTTCATCGCGCAACGAGCGCTACATCAAGAAAACGTCGCATTGGGTCAACGCTTCAAACAACTTGCCTCCGACCTTCGTCAAAACCTCGATGACAAATTCAACACACAAATGGAAGAGCTCTGCAACATGATCGTTCGACGCCCGTCTTCCTCATTGGCTTCTTCAAGATGGCGCCACTCAAGTCACCATACAAGTCGGCAACCTTCGGACTAGTCCTCTTATGATGCAAGTCCACCACGAGCTCGCCCTCCGCGACGTGATCATCATCAAGCTCACCAAGCTCAAGAAAATCCATTCCATGGCAATGGATTACTAGACCGAGTTCGAGCACGTGAACGGATGCGACACCAAGTCCCTCATGAAGCAATGGAGCAAGAGCAAATACCTCCACAAGTACCACTTCAAGCCCCTCAAGACGGCGATGCACTTCGACAAGCACAAGAACAATGTGAAGCACAAGCCTTCGATCGTGAGGCACAAGAACAACGTGAAGCACAAGCCCTCGACCGTGAAGCTCAAGCACTTGAAGCACAACAAGCTCTACGCGAGGCCACTAGAGCCGTTGAAGTCCGCAACCGCCAAGTGCGAGAACAAGAGGAAGCTCTTCGTCGTGAGATACAAGAGGAAGCCGCCCGATGCGAAGAACAACAAGAAAGGCGCAACCAAGTGCACATTCCTCGCCCTCCTCCAAGACAAGAGCGACACCAAGTGGAACAAGTGCTTCAAGACCCCCCTCCACGCCAAGAGCGACATCATGAGGAACGAGCATTTGAGGACTTTCCAAGGCAAGAGCGATATCACAACTGCTATCAAGATGAAGAACTCTGCTATGGCAAGCTCAAGTTCACCATGCCAAAGTTCTCCGAAAGCTATGATCCCGAAGAATATCTCTCTTGGGCATTGAAGGAGGACAAGATTTTTCGCCTCCACAACTATGATGAAGAAAAGAAGATAGCAATGGCCTTCCTTGAGTTCCAATACTACGTTCTCATTTGGTCGGAACAAGTGATCGAGCGACGACAAACAAGAGGCGAACCACCAATCACAACTTGGGAAGCTATGAAGGAAGTCATGAGAGCCCGCTTTGTGCCTACTCACTACACTCGAGATCTTTTCAAGAAGTTGCAACTCCTCAAGCAAGGCACCAAGACTGTGGAAGAATACTACCAAGAAATGGAGATTGCCATGATATGAGCCAATGTCAAGGAAGATGACAAGCAAACAATGGCACGCTTCTTGAATGGCCTCAACCACCCAATCAAGAAAATCACCGACTTCCAACCATAATCCAACCTTCTTGAGCTAGTTCATCAAGCGACCAAGTCCCAGCGACAAGTGCAAGATGACTTCAAATACGCCAAGTACTCGTCCAAGACCTACGGCTCCAACTCTCAAGCTCCCGCGACTTCGGCCCCTCCTACATCAACTCGAGCATCACCAGGTACCGGCAACAAGTCAAGTTCCAAGCAAGTGGCACCTTCCTCGACGCGTCCTCCGGCAAGCACCTACAAATCCAAGACTCCTTCATCTTCGGCGCCTCCCGATGATCCCATCAAGACAAGTTCAATCAACTGCTTCACATGTGGCGCCCGAGCTCACAAGTCCTTCCAATGAATCAAGAAGCGAACGATGATCTTCAACGATGACGGCACATATGACTCAATGAGTGAAGAAGAAATGGAAGCCATTGAGCACGTGGCCATGCACCGGCGCATGAATGAAAATGAAGATGACCAAGTCTTTTGTGACAATGATTCAAGTCCCTCTCTCGTGGTCTCCAAGGTCTTGGCGCTCCAACACCACCAAGAAGAAGACCAACGGTGCCACATATTCCACACCAATGGACGGTCCATCAAGGTCATCATCGATGGAGGTAGTTGCCACAATTTGGCGAGTGAAGAACTATGCTCCAAGCTTCAATTGTTCAAGAGGAAGCATCCGCACCCTTACTAGGTTCAATGGCTAAGTGACTCTGGCACTATCCGAGTTGAGCATACGCTCCAAGTCTCTTTCAAAATTGGTGCATATGAGGACACTTTGGAGTGTGATGTGGTCCCAATGACCGTTTGCCACCTCCTTCTTGGTTGACCATGGCAATTCAACCGTGGTGTTATCCACAATGGGCGTACCAACCACTATAGTTTCAAGATGAAAGGGAAGGAATATGTGCTACAACCTATGTCTCCTAGTCAAGTGATAGCCGACAAGCAAGCCACCCACCATGGAGAGAAGAGTGAGAAATTGAGCCACCGAAACGTGAGTGAGAGCCACAAGCCAAACTTGAGCACCTCTTCGCCTAGAGAGAAAAACCTTATACTATTTGCCACAAAACGTGAGATGAGAGAAGTGTGTGAGAACCCATCGAGTGTGATGCACTTTGTCCTTGTGTGCAAGGATGGAGAACCAAAAACTAACACCGCTCACGAGCTACCTTTGGTGTTTCAATCTCTTTTACAGGAATTTCAAGATGTTTTCCCCGATGAGCTACCTCCGGGTCTCCCTCCTCTTCGAGGCATTGAGCATCGAATCAACCTCATCCCCGGAGCTCCTCTTCCAAACAAGGCTCCCTACCGCGTCAACCCCTAAGAGACAAAGGAGACTCAACGACAAGTACAACAACTAATCGACAACGGTCATGTACGTGAAAGCTTAAGCCCTTGTGCCATTCCCGTTATACTTGTGCCCAAGCAAGATGGTAGTTTTGGCTTGTGTTCCGATTGTAGACCCATAAATGCTATTACCGTTCGCTATAGGCATCCCATTCCTCGCTTAGATGACATGCTTGATGAACTTAGTGGAGCCAACTTTTTCTCAAAAATTGATCTTAAAAGTGGCTATTATCAAATCCGCATACAAGAGGGTGATGAATGGAAAACTGCTTTCAAAACCAAATTTGGCTTATATGAATGGTTAGTTATGCCTATGGGTTTATCGGAAGCTCCCGGTACTTTAGCGCGTCTCATGCATCATGTTCTTTGCCCTTATATTGGAGTCTTTGTTGTGGTTTACTTCGATGATATTCTTGTGTTTAGCAAAACCATGAAAGAGCATCTTAATCATGTTAGGGCTGTTTTGAAAACACTTCGCAAGGAAAGTCTTTATGCCAACATGAAAAAGTGCACATTTGGTGTTGACAAAGTGGTTTTCTTGGGATTTGTTGTCTCTTCCAAGGGTTTCCATGTTGATGAAACTAAAATTGAAGCAATAAAAAATTGGCCCCAACCCACCAATTTGCAACAAGTGAGAAGTTTTCTTCGTCTTGCGGGTTTTTATCGTTGCTTTGTGAAAGATTTTAGCACCATCGCCGCTCCTTTGCACTCTTTGAGCAAGAAGAATGCTCCTTTTGTTTGGGGACCTTTGCAATCAACCGCTTTTGATGAGCTCAAATCTTTGATTACACATGCTTCGATTCTTGCTTTACCCAACTTTGACAAAACTTTTGAGGTTCATTGCGATGCAAGTGGTACCGGAATTGGTGGAGTTTTGATGCAAGAAAAACGATCTATTGCTTATTTTAGTAAAAAATCTTACCAGTGCTCAACTTAACTATCCCATATATGACAAAGAACAGTTTGCATTAGTGTGTGTGTTACATGTGTGGGAGCATTACCTTAGACTGCGTGAGTTTGTTATACATACCGATCAAGAAACACTTAAATACCTCGAAGGTCAAACCAAGCTGAATAAATGGCATCCTAAATGGAGTGAATTCATTGAATCTTTTCCCTATGTGATAAAGTACATTAAGGGCAACGAAAACGTGGTGGCGGATGCCCTTCCCCGCAAATGCATGTTACTAACTCAACTTGAATTGAATGTCGTAGGATCTTATTATATCAAAGATTTGTATGAGGGTGATGTGACTTTTGCTACTCCTTACGCTAAGTGTGTGACGCATACTTCTCGGGAACGATATTATATCAAAGATGGTTATCTTATGAGAGCTAACAAACTATGTATTCGCAAGTCCTCTTTTCATTTGCTCCTTTTGGAAGAGGCTCATGGAGGTGGACTCATGGGACACTTTGGACGCGACAAGACTTTCGCCATGCTCTCCAAGAACTATTATTGGCCAAAGATGTTTCGCGATGTTGCCCGTTTCACCAACCGGTGCTCTACATGTTGCAAAGATAAGTCACACTCTCAATCCCATGGTTTACATATGCCTTTACCTATCCCACATCAACCTTGGGAAGACATTAGCATGGATTTTGTTCTTGGATTACCTAGAACTCAAAATGGAAAGGATTCGGTTTTTGTTGTTGTGGACCGTTTCTCTAAAATGGTGCATTTTATCCCATGCAATAAGATAGACGATGCTTCACATGTTGCAAATCTCTTTTGTAGGGAAATCTTGAGGTTGCACGGCATGCCAAAGACAATTGTGTCAGATCGAGACGTCAAGTTCTTAAGCTACTTTTGGAAGACACTATGCGCCAAGCTCAGGATCAAGCTACAATTCTCCACGGCATATCATCCTCAAACCGATGGCCAAACGGAAGTCACCAACCGGACGCTTGCGACTCTACTATGTGTGTTGATCAAGAAGAACATCAAGGAGTGGGAGGAGTGCCTACCAATCGCCGAGTACGCCTACAATCGTGCAAGACACTCTACAACCGGCAAGTCCCCCTTCGAGGTCGTCTACGGTTTCAACCCTTTGTCGCCATTGGACATCCTTCCTCTACCGCTTCAAGAATGAGCAAACATGCACGCAAGTACAAGAGCCGCCTACCTCAAGAAGATGCATGAAGAAACACGTTCCACAATCGAGCGCCAAGTGCAACGCCTCTCTGCCAAGCTCAACATCAACAAGTCTCAATGGTGTTCCAACCGGGTGATCAAGTATGGATACATCTACGCAAAGACCGCTTCCCCAACGAACGCAAGTCCAAGCTACTACCACGAGCCGATGGCCCATTCAAGGTGATTGCATGCTACAACGACAAAGCCGACAAGGTCGAAATCCCACGCGACAAGTACAACGTTAGTGACATCTTCAACGTCAAAGACTTGGCCAAGTACCATGGTGATGAAGAGCACGATTCGTGGACGGACCTCTCCCAAGGGGGGGGGAGATGATGCGGAGCATCCCTTGACTACTCGCACCGACACTCCATCACCAACGCAAGCTGCAAGTGGACCAATGACACGAGCACATGCACGCTCCATCGAGATCGAGGTTGATTCTCTCCTCTTCGAGTTTCGCTCGGTTTCACATGAGAGTTGGATTCTACCGTCATTGGAAACATTTTGCATGCTTAGGTACCAAGAAGAGGATAATGAGAGGGAGAAGACGGAGACGCAAGTGACCTCGAGTCAAGGGAAGAAAGAGAAGGAGGAAGAAAGAGGAGAAGGGGCACAGCCCTTGGAAGCACCGGGTGCCCGGCCCCTACAGCCCCCGCGTGCCCGGGCCCCTGGCCACCTACAGCCGTGCCCCCGGGTGCCGGGCCTAGGCTGGCAGTGCCCGCCTTGGCTGCCCCACCACTGGGCTCCTCCACAGGTGCCGGGCTTGAGGCCCCGGGTGCCCGGCCAGGCCACCAGGCCATCTCCAGCGCCCCTCCCTGGGTGCCCGGGACTTGGGCCCCTGGGTGCCCGGCCCCATCGCCCGGCCTGTCCCAGCTCCACCCCCGGGTGCCCGGGGCTTGGACCCTGGGTGCCCGGCCACGTGCCAGCCGGCCCCTGAGCAGCCCGGGTGCTCGGCCCAAGTTGCCCGGGTGCCTGGCCCCCGTCGCCCAACTGCATGATTGATGGTCTTTTGGCCTTGTATCCCCTCCTTTTGCCTTGTTTCTCCCCTAGACTATATATATGCACCGCCTAGGTCATTTGGAGGGCTAGAAAGGTTAGACTTCACATTTTTAGCCTATGATCATTGTATCCCCTCCTTCTAGGAGCTCAAGCCCCCACCTTGGGAAGAATCCATAGGATTATCAAGGCCTCCTCTTGGAGAAGAACATCAAAACCTCACATAGTGGGAAGAATTTTACCAAGTGCTACTCTCCTTGTATTAATGTTGTAATCATGTGGATCTTATGTGTGCCACTCTAGTAGATGTGATACTCGGTTTGTTTGAGAGATCTTGTTCTTTGTGTTCTTGGTGTTCTTGAGTTTTTCCTCCTTTTCCCCCTCCAAGAGTGAAAAGATCCTTCCTAGGGTTTGACCCTACAACAGCTTAGCTCATGTACCACCCCTTGTGGGATTCCTCTTGAGAGAGAGACACTCCATTGGAGTTTAAGGCCTCCATTGGAGAAGATCTCTAATGGATGAAGCCCCCCTCGAGGGAAGGATTTATCTAGATCATCAAGCCCTCATCTCCTTCATAGGATTTGGGATGAACTCTACCATGTATCTTATTTCCCTTTGATTGTTCATGTACCTTGTGGATCTTGTGTGTTTGATTGTCTATTGGATGTGTGATTTGACTTGTTCTTGAGTGTTCCTCTTGTTTTCTCTCTTATGTTCATCTTGTTCTTGGGGATTCCCCCTCCAATTCGTGAAAGATCTCCCCATAGGGTTACACCCTACAACAGTTGGGACAACACACACAAGCATATGGTCAGGTTATATCTTTACCATCATTTGAGGCTAGATTTAATCCTATTATTTATCTAGCTTGGGAGCTTGAATTAGAGGAAGTTTTTAGTCACCATGATTTTTCTAAACTTGAGAGAGTACGAGCCACCACTAGAGCATTTACTGGTTTTGCTTCTGTTTGGTGGAGTGTGCATTGTAAGAAAAAAATTCATAACCAACCCACAACTTGGAATGTTATGAAAGCTGTAATGAGACAACAATTTTTTCCTCCTTACTATCGTCGTGAATTTTAGCAAATTTGAACAATTAAAACAAGGCAGTAACACTGTTCATGACTACTACCAAGAGTTCAAATCTTATATGCATCATTGTGACATAGAAGAATCTGAGGATGATACAATGAATAGATTTTTTGGTGGTTTGAACCATGATATCCCTACAAGATTTTACTATATTCCTCGTTGCATTACTGGTATGTATGTTCGCGCGTGTACCTTTGAGAGACAGATACAGGAGGATGCAATGGGTGACTACAACAACTACTATTCCAGTTCATGCTCACCACCGCCAGTTGGTTCCTCCATCGTTGCACCTACTAGAGCATCCCCTCCTCAGATTGTGAGCGTGACATCATCTCAAGTGTATGGTGCATTTTCAACGCCCGTGCCTACATCTTCTACATCTTTGCGGCAAGGTAACAGTAAAGGTATTGATGATATAACTTCACATGAGAATGATGCATCCCTAGTTAACTTGACCGCATCATGTGTTGAGTTACCTGGTGATTTGAGCACATCACCTATTTTAGAGAATCTTGATACTGTCATGAATGCGTCATGTGATCAAACAACTGAAATACCAACAATTTTGAGTGCTCTCATTGAATTAACTGTTGATGAAAAAGAATCAATGTTTAATCATTTTGATATGACCTCTAATCTTGGTGATGATTCTGTGTCGACCGACTTATTGCATGTTTTCTTATTTAAGCATGTTGTAGCATGTAAATTTGATGCAAGTAAGGTTTATGCACCAATGTTGGGATGGTTTAATGATGAACATTGTCAATCTTTTGAAATGAATAAGAGCTTCACTTATATGTGCAAATTCAGTTGCAATATTTTCATGCCTTCTACTTCTTGTGATAATGTTTTGGCTTTAGATTTTATGAACTATGCAAGTTACTCATCTATTCATGTGTCATATGTGCAAAAATCAAGGGAAGTAAAAATGGATGACATATACATATACAACATGTACACATTGTCTCTTTTGTTAGCCACATTTCAGTTTAAGCAACGCTGAGGACGGCTTTGTTTTTAAGAAGGGGAGGATGATGAGGACATGACTACCATGGATACAACCAAAAATATTGCATACATGTATATTTGTGAGGTGATTTCTAATGCAAACTATGCAATAATTTATTTATGTCATCGAGGACAAAAATATTTCACAAACTTTTGTGCCATGTCTAATTGCAGGTGTATGGGACATTTGTACAAACCACATATGAAGATAAGGGAGAAAGAGATGTTTACCTACTGTTCAAAAAGTTCTCTCACGTCACTTTTGGCCCAAGAGAAGATAGAGTCCAAGTCTCTCACGTTCTGGACTCAGATTTGGACTGCACAGACATACCTGACTCAAAACGTCAATAACGTTTTCATACGGACTCCAAATTGGTTGATTTTTTTTGTTGGAAAATAGATTTCATGCACTTTCCAACCCAATTGTATTCACCTTAAAATTCGTCCGGAGCGTTGAGTTATGGACGAAACAATCTGATGCTGCAGCAGAATCTGAGTCAAACTACAAGTCCAAAGGTGTTACGTCACCTCCACTTGGTCCCATTGGCCTTGTACGACCTAGGGTTAGTTTTAGGCTGCCTTGGGACGTCCTCCCACCTCCTTGGCCGCCACCCCTTGCTCCTATATAAGTAGATCCATCTAGTAGCTTTTTCCTTGGGATTTGTTTAGTTAAAAGTTAGCCATTGCAACTTCGTGTACTTCGTTTGTGTCCAACGACCAGACCAGACCGCTCACAGATCCCCACCTTTATCAGTACTTCATATATATTCGCAATATTCAGATTGTTTTATCATATTCTTGCTTGTTCTTCGATTGCTTGCATGAATAGACCTTTGTTGTCAGGTTGATCATGCTCCGACGTGGTCAATAACCTCTCGGAGTTGGTTTAGCGATTGCTAAGGCGCAACGTCGTGCACGTTTGTAGTCGGATCGTCAAAGTCATCTCCACCAAATCGATAGTTATCATCTCATCGAAAGATCGAGACACCCCCTCCTCTATCAATCGCTCATGTGTTGTAGGTGAGGTGTCGAAGATCCACTCGTTGTCATCTTCATCTTGATGGAACCATGTGGGGGTGCATTATTGTCCACCATGGCCATCGTCGTCTCCATTGGAGGGATAGAGTCATCGATGGTAGGCATGACTTCATGTAGGATACCTAGCACGAAAGAAGAAAACACACTAGGAGTAGAGGTTAGGTCATTAGAAATCATAGTGGCCTCACATGCCCTATCAACTACCTCACTCACTAAGTGTTGTGGCTCACTCACTCCCTCAAGGGTGCTCTCACTCATATGGTGGGTGGAGTCACTCAAATGGCGCTCAACCTCACATAGGATGTGTCGCATGCTCTCATGTGTGGGGCTGGTGGTGGTCACACTCATCCTCTCATAGGTAATGCTCTCAATGTCACGTATGGTGGAGTCACTCATGTCACTCATGTGGTGGTGGCTCTCCTCACATGGCACTTGGGGCATCTCTTCATATTTGGATGTCGGAGAGATGTAGGTGCAAATGTCTCCATGTGCGGTTGCGTAGCTTGACTCGGAGTATGTGTCCAATATGGGCGCCGTCTTCATGTTGTTGAAGAGGTTCGCTCTCGTCGCCGTAGTCGAAGGGGATGGCCCTTGCTCGACATTCTTGTCGCCGTCTTGTTGTGGGAGACCCACTTGATCAAGGCTCTAATCTCCTCCATCCTTGCATCTTGCTCCTCTTTATGTGCGGAAAGCTTCTTGTCGATGTAGTCCCTTTTCCTTGCTTCGGAGTGACGAATGTCGATGGAGATGTTCCTGATGCGCTCTCGCAATCGTGATTGTGCGCCTTGCATTTGTGGTTGTTGATCGAAGATGGACACTTTGGAGATGTAGTTGTTCACGCCGTCATTGTTGTCATAGACCGGAGAGGAAATGCCTTGCCTATCCATCACAAGACTCGAGCAAATAAGAGTGGGAGAGAGAGAAGAACTATACCAAATGTACCTTGACCAATGTTGAAGATGGATCAATGATCACTCAAATGTGTAACAAGGAAATAGCACAATTGGTACCAATTCTTGTCGGTTCTCACTGTTGGGGAACGTAGTAATTTCAAAAAATTTCCTATGCACACGCAAGATCATGGTGATGCATAGCAACGAGAGGGGAGAGTGTTGTCTACGTACCCTCGTAGACCCGAAGCGGAAGCGATCACAACGTAGAGGAAGTAGTCGACGTTCTCCTCGCGATCCGACCGATCCGGCGCCGTTATTCGGCGCCCAGTTCTTGACACACGACAGCTCGATGACGTCCCTCGACTCGATCCAGCCGAGTGTCGAGGGAGAGTTCCACAAGACGACGGCGTGGTGACGATCTTGATGTGTTACGGCGAGGGCTTCGCCTAAGCTTCGCGACGATATGACCGAGGTGGAATATGGTGGAGGGGGCACCGACACGGCTAAGGAACGATCCGTAGATCAAACTTGTATGTTCAAGGGTGCCCCCTGCCCCGTGAGATATAAAGGAGGGAGGGGGAGGCCAGCCGGCCCCTATAGGCGCGCCAAGGAGGGGGAGTCCTCCTCCTAGTTGGAGTAGGACTCCCCTTTCCTAGTCCAACTAGGAAGGGAGAAGGGGGAAGGAAAGAGAGGGAGAGGGAGAGGGAAAGGGGGGCCGCGCCCCCCCTCCTTGTCCTATTTGGACTCCCCTGGGGGGGGCACGCCACCTCCTGGTGCGGCCCCTCTCTCTCCCCTCTTGGCCCACTAAGGCCCATAACTTCCCCCGGGGGGTTCCGGTAACCCCTCCGGCACTCCGGTTTTCTCCGGAAACTTCCGGAACCTTTCCGGTGTCCGAATATAGCCGTCCAATATATCAATCTTTATGTCTCGACCATTCCGAGACTCCTCGTCATGTCCGTGATCACATCCGGGACTCCGAACTTCTTCGGTACATCAAAATACATAAACTCATAATAACAATCCATGAAACCTTAAGCGTGCGGACCCTACGGTTCGAGAACAATGTAGACATGACCGAGACACGTCTCCGGTCAATAACCAATAGCGGGACCTGGATGCCCATATTGGCTCCTACATATTCTACGAAGATCTTTATCGGTCAGACCGCATAACAACATACGTTGTTCCCTTTGTCATCGGTATGTTACTTGCCCGAGATTCGATCGTCGGTATCCAATACCTAGTTCAATCTCGTTACTGGCAAGTCTCTTTACTCGTTCCGTAATACATCATCTCACAACTAACTCATTAGTTGCAATGCTTGCAAGGCTTAAGTGATGTGTATTACCGAGAGGGCCCGGAGATACCTCTCCGACAATCGGAGTGACAAAACCTAATCTCGAAATCGCCAACCCAACATCCGCCTTTGGAGACACCTGTAGTACTCCTTTATAATCACCCGATTCGTTGTGGACGTTTGGTAGCACCAAAGTGTTCCTCCGATAAACGGAGTTGCATAATCTCATAGTTACAGGAACATGTATATGTCATGGATAAAAGCAGTAGCAACATACTAAACGATCGTGTGCTAAGCTAATGGAATGGGTCATGTCAATCGATCATTCTTCTAATGATGTGACCTTGTTAATCAAATAACAACTCCTTGTTCATGGTCGGAAACATAACCATCTTTGATTAACAAGCTAGTCTAGTAGAGGCATACTAGTGACATCTTGTTTGTCTATACATTCACACATGTATCATGTTTCCGGTTAATACAATTCTAGCATGAATGATAAACATTTATCATGAAATAAGGAAATAAATAATAACTTTATTATTGCCTCTAGGGCATATTTCCTTTAGTCTCCCACTTGCACTAGAGTCAATAATCTAGATTACATAGTAATGATTCTAACACCCATGGAGTCTTGGTGCTGATCATGTTTTGCTCGTGGAAGAGGCTTAGTCAACGGGTCTGCAACATTCAGATCCGTATGTATCTTGCAAATCTCTATGTCTCCCACCTGGACAAAGTCCCGGATGGAATTGAAGCGTCTCTTGATGTGCTTGGTCCTCTTGTGAAATCTGGATTCCTTCGCTAAGGCAATTGCTCCGAGATTGTCACGAAGATTTTCATTGGACCCGATGCACTAGGTATGACACCTAGATCGGATATGAACTCCTTCATCCAGACTCCTTCATTAGCTGCTTCCGAAGCTGCTATGTACTCCGCTTCACATGTAGATCCCGCTACGACGCTTTGTTTAGAACTGCACCAACTTACAGCTCCTCCGTTTAGTGTAAATACGTATCCGGTCTGCGATTTAGAATCGTCCGGATCAGTGTCAAAGCTTGCATCAACGTAACCGTTTACGATGAGCTCTTTGTCACCTCCATATACGAGAAACATATCCTTAGTCCTTTTCAGGTATTTCAGGATGTTCTTGACCGCTGTCCAGTGATCCACTCCTGGATTACTTTGGTACCTCCCTGCTAAACTTATAGCAAGGCACACATCAGGTCTGGTACACAGATTGCATACATGATAGAGCCTATGGCTGAAGCATAGGAACATCTTTCATTTTCTCTCTATCTTCTGCGGTGGTCGGGCATTGAGTCTTACTCAACTTCACACCTTGTAACACAGTGCAAGAACCCTTTCTTTGCTTGATCCATTTTGAACTTCTTCAAAATTTTGTCAAGGTATGTGCTTTGTGAAAGTCCAATTAAGCGCCTTGATCTATCTCTATAGATCTTAATGCCCAATATGTAAGCAGCTTCACCGAGGTCTTTCATTGAAAAACTCTTATTCAAGTATCCCTTTATGCTATCCAGAATTCTATATCATTTCCGATCAGCAATATGTCATCTACATATAATATCGAAATGCTACAGAGCTCAGACTCACTTTCTTGTAAATACAAAGCTTCTCCAAAAGTCTCAGATGAACCCAAATGCTTTGATCACACTATCAAAGCGTTTATTCCAACTCCGAGATGCTTGCACCAGTCCATAAATGGATCGCTGGAGCTTGCACACTTTGTTAGCTCCCTTTGGATCGATAAAACCTTCTAGTTGCATCATATACAACTCTTCTTCCAGAAATCCATTCAGAATGCAGTCTTTACATCCATTTGCCAAATTTCATAATCATAAAATGCGGCAATCGCTAAGATGATTCGGACAGACTTAAGCATCGCCACGGGTGAGAAGGTCTCATCGTAGTCAATCCCTTGAACTTGTCGAAACCCTTTGCGACAAGTCGAGCTTTGTAGAACGATAACATTACCGTCGCGTCGGTCTTCTTCTTGAAGATCCACTTGTTTTCTATTGCTTGCCTACCCTCGGGCAAGTCAACCAAAGTCCATACTTTGTTTTCATACATGGATCCCATCTCGATTTCATGGCCTCAAGCCATTTTATGGAATCTGGGCTCACCATCGCTTCTTCATAGTTCGAGGTTCATCATGATCTAGTAGCATGATTTCCGAACAGGATTACCGTACCACTCAGTGCGGATCTTACTCGTTGATCTACGTGGTTCTGTAGTAACTTGATCTGAAGTTTCATGATCAACATCATCAACTTCCTCACTACTTGGTGTAGATGTCTCGTAAACCGGTTTTGCGATTTAACTACTTTCAAGTAAGGGAGAAGGTACAATTACCTCATCAAGTTCTACTTTCCTCCCACTCACTTCTTTTGAGAGAAACTCCTTCTCTAGAAAAGATCCATTCTTAGCAACGAATGTCTTGCCTTCGGATCTGTGATAGAAGGTGTACCCAACTGTCTCTTTTGGGTATCCTATTTAGACACATTTCTCCGATTTGGGTTCGAGCTTATCAGGTTGAAGCTTTTTCACATAAGCATCGCATCCCCAAACTTTAAGAAACGACAACTTTGGTTTCTTGCCAAACCACAGTTCATAAGGTGTCGTCTCAACGGATTTCGACGGTGTTCTATTCAGTGTGAATGTGGCCGTCTCTAGAGCATAACCCCAAAACGATAGCGGTAAATCTGTAAGAGACATCATAGATCGCACCATATCTAGTAAAGTACGATTACGACGTTCGGACACGCCATTACGTTGTGGTGTTCCGGGTGGCGTGAGTTGCGAAACTATTCCGCATTGTTTCAAATGTAGACCAAACTTGTAACTCAAATATTCACCTCCACGATCTGATCGCAGAAACTTAATTTTCTTGTTACGATGATTTTCAACTTCACTCTGAAATTCTTTGAACTTTTCAAATGTTTCAGACTTATGTTTCATTAAGTAGATATACCCATATCTGCTTAAGTCATCTGTGAAGGTGAGAAAATAACGATATCCGCCACGAGCCTCAACATTCATCGGACCACATACATCTGTATGTATGATTTCTAACAAATCTGTTGCTCTCTCCATAGTATCGGAGAACGGGGTTTTAGTCATCTTGCCCACGAGGCACGGTTCGCAAGTGCCAAGTGATTCATAATCAAGTGACTCCAAAAGTCCATCAGTATGGAGTTTCTTCATGCGCTTTACACCGATATGACCTAAACGGCAGTGCCACAAATAAGTTGCACTATCATTATTAACTCTGCATCTTTTGGCTTCAACATTATGAATATGTGTATCACTACCTTTCGAGATTCATCAAAATAGACCACTCTTCAAGGGTGCATGACCATAAAAGATATTACTCATATAAATAGAACAACCATTATTCTCTCGATTTAAATGAATAACCGTCTCGCATCAAACAAGATCCAGATATAATGTTCATGCTCAACGCAGCACCAAATAACAATTATTTAGGTCTAAAACTAATCCCGAAGGTAGATGTAGAGGTAGCGTGCCGATCGCGATCACATCGACTTTGGAACCATTTCCCACGCGCATCGTCACCTCGCCCTTTGCCGTTGTTCGCTAATCCGTAGTCCTGCTTCGAGTTGCAAATATTAGCAATGTAACCAGTATCAAATACCAGTGCTCTGCGAGCTCTAGTAAGGTACACATCAATAACATGTATATCACATATACCTTTGTTCACCTTGCCATCCTTCTTATCCGCCAAATACTTAGGGCAGTTCCGCTTCGGTGACTACCGCTTGCAAGAGAAGCACTCGGTTTCAGGCTTAGGTCCAGACTTGGGTTTCTTCTCTTGAGCAGCAACTTGCTTGCTGTTCTTCGTGAAGTTCCTTCTTCTTCCCTTTGCCTTTTTCTTGAAACTAGTGGTCTTATTGACCATCAACACTTGATGCTCCTTCTTGATTTCTACCTCCGCAGCCTTTAGCATTGCGAAGAGCTCGGTATAGTCTTTACTAACCCTTGCATATTATAGTTCATCACGAAGCCTTTGTAGCTTGGTGGCGGTGATTGAAGAATTTCATCAATGACACAATCATCCGGAAGATTAACTCCCAATTGTGTCAAGTGATTGTAGTACCCGGACATTACGAGTATGTGCTCACTAATGTAACTATTCTCCTCCATCTTGCAGCTATAGAATTTATTGGAGACTTCATATCTCTCAATCCGGGCATTCTGTTGGAATATTAACTTCAACTCCTAGAACATCTCATATGCTCCATGACGCTCAAAACGTCGTTGAAGTCCCAGTTCTAAGCCATAAAGCATGGCACATTGAACTATAGAGTACTCATCGCTTTGCTCGCCAGACGCTCACAACATCCGGTGTTGCTCCAAAGAAGAGTCTGCACCTAGCGGTGCATCCAGACGTAACTCTTACGTGCAGCAATGAGGATAATCCTCAAGTAACGGACCCAGTCCGTGTAATTGCTACCATCATCTTTCAACTTTGCTTTCTCAAGGAACGCATTAAAATTCAACGGAACAACAGCACGAGCCATCTATCTACAATCAAACATAAACAAGCAAGATACTATCAGGTACTAAGTTCGTGATAAATTTAAGTGCAATTAATCATATTACTTAAGAACTCCCACTTAGACAGACATCCCTCTAGTCATCTTAAGTGATCACGTGATCCAAATCAACTAAACCATAACCGATCATCACGTGAAATGGAGTAGTTTTCAATGGTGAACATCTTATGTTGATCATATCTACTATATGATTCACGCTTGACCTTTCGGTCTCCGTGTTCCGAGGCCATATCTGCATATGCTAGGCTCGTCAAGTATAACCCAAGTATTCTGCGTGTGCAAAACTGGCTTGCACCCGTTGTAGATGGACGAGAGCTTATCACACCCGATCATCACGTGGTGTGCGGGCACGACGAACTTTGGCAACGGTGCATACCGGGAGAACACTTCTTGATAATTTAGTGAGAGATCATCTTATAATGCTACCGTCAATCAAAGCAAGATAAGATGCATAAAAGATAAACATCACATGCAAATCAATATAAGTGATATGATATGGTCATCATCATCTTGTGCTTCGTGATCTCCATCTCGCAGCACCACCATGATCACCATCGCCACCGGCGCGACACCTTGATCTCCATCGTAGCATCGTTGTCGCCTCGCCAATCTAATGCTTCTACGACTATCGCTACCGCTTAGTGATAAAGTAAAGCATTACTGATGCATTGCATTTCATACAATAAAGCGACAACCATATGGCTCCTACCAGTTGCCGATAACTTCGGTTACAAAACCTGATCATCTCATACAATAAAATATAGCATCATGTTTTGACCATATCACATCACAACATGCCCTGCAAAAACAAGATAGACGTCCTCTACTTTGTTGTTGCAAATTTTACGTGGCTGCTACGGGCTTAAGCAAGAACCAGTCTCACCTACGCATCAAAACCACAACGATACTTCGTCAAATAGACTCCGTTTTAACCTTCTCAAGGACCGGGCGTAGCCACACTCGGTTCAACTAAAGTGAGAGAGACAGACACCCGCCGGTCACCTTTAAGCAACGAGTGCTCGAACGGTGAAACCAGTCTCGCGGAAGCGTACGCGTAATGTCGGTCCGGGCCGCTTCATCTCACAATACCGCTGAACCAAAGTATGACATGCTGGTAAGCAGTATGACTTGTATCGCCCACAACTCACTTGTGTTCTACTCGTGCAAAACATCAAACCATAAAAACCTAGGCTCGGATGCCTTTGTTGGGGAACGAGTAATTTCAAAAATTTCCTACGCACACGCAAGATCATGGTGATGCATAGCAACGAGAGGAGAGTGTTGTCTACGCCCTCGTGAGACCCAAGCGAAGCGATCACAACGTAGAGGAAGTAGTCGACGTTCTCCTCGCGATCCGACCGATCCCGCGCCGTTACTCGCGCGCCCGAGTTCTTGACACACGTACAGCTCGATGACGTCCCTCGACTCGATCCAGCCGAGTGTCGAGGGAGAGTTCCACAAGACGACGGCGTGGGACGATCTTGATGTGTTATCGGCGCAGGGCTTCGCCTAAGCTTCGCGACGATATGACCGAGGTGGAATATGGTGGAGGGGGGCACCGCACACGGCTAAGGAACGATCCGTAGATCAAACTTGTATGTTCAAGGGTGCCCCCTGCCCCGTATATAAAGGAGGGAGGGGAGGCGGCCGCCCCTATAAGCGCGCCAGGAGGGGGGAGTCCTCCTCCTAGTTGAGTAGGACTCCTTTCCTAGTCCAACTAGGAAGGGAGAAGGGGAAGGAAAGAGAGGAGAGGGAGAGGGAAGGGGGCGCCCCCTCCTTGTCCTATTTGGACTTCCACTGGGGGCACGCCACCTCTGGTGCGGCCCCTCTCTCTCCCTCTTGGCCCACTAAGGCCCATAACTTCCCGGGGGTTCGGTAACCTCCCGGCACTCCGGTTTTCTCCGAAACTTCCGAACCTTTCCGGTGTCCGAATATAGCCGCCCAATATATCAATCTTTATGTCTCGACCATTCCGAGACTCCTCGTCATGTCCGTGATCACATCCGGACTCGAACTTCTTCGGTACATCAAAATACATAAACTCATAATAATATCCATCGAAACCTTAAGCGTGCGGACCCTACGGTTCGAGAACAATGTAGACATGACCGAGACACGTCTCCGGTCAATAACCAATAGCGGGACCTGGATGCCCATATTGGCTCCTACATATTCTACGAAGATCTTTATCGGTCGGACCGCATAACAACATACGTTGTTCCTTTGTCATCGGTATGTTACTTGCCCGAGATTCGATCGTCGGTATCCAATACCTAGTTCAATCTCGTTACCGCAAGTCTCTTTACTCGTTCCGTAATACATCATCTCACAACTAACTCATTAGTTGCAATGCTTGCAAGGCTTAAGTGATGTGTATTACCGAGAGGGCCCAGAGATACCTCTCCGACAATCGGAGTGACAAAACCTAATCTCAAATACGCCAACCCAACATCTGCCTTTGGAGACACCTGTAGTACTCCTTTATAATCACCCGATTCGTTGTGACGTTTGGTAGCACCAAAGTGTTCCTCCGTAAACGGAGTTGCATAATCTCATAGTTACAGGAACATGTATATGTCATGGATAAAAGCAATAGCAACATACTAAACGATCGTGTGCTAAGCTAATGGAATGGGTCATGTCAATCAGATCATTCTTCTAATGATGTGACCTTGTTAATCAAATAACAACTCCTTGTTCATGGTCAGGAAACATAACCATCTTTGATTAACAAGCTAGTCTAGTAGAGGCATACTAGTGACATCTTGTTTGTCTATACATTCACACATGTATCATGTTTCCGGTTAATACAATTCTAGCATGAATGATAAACATTTATCATGAAATAAGGAAATAAATAATAACTTTATTATTGCCTCTAGGGCATATTTCCTTCACTCACACCTACACAAGTAAAGCTTATGGTGGAGCTCGGTGAGGATAGTGGCACAAAAATTTGATGCAAAATGTTAGCAAGAGTCAATAATGTTGAAAGAGATTCACAAATTCGCAAGCGAAACAAGTAGACCAATAGCAATGAATGGCACAAAACACACACACAGATAGATAAATGGGGTCGTGCAACGAAGGAATGAGCACAAAATGTGGAATCCACAAAAAACGCTCGTGTTACACAACTCAAGAGAGACGCTAGCACGATTGCTCAATAGGCGGATACGACACTTGTGCACAACCTATAAGATGCAAAATGGATAAACTTCTATCCCAAGTATGCTATGTATGTATGGTTCCCAGTGTTTCTCTCAAGATGATCCAAGATGATCAAATATGACAATCTTATGTGCAATGTGGTATGATGCTATGGCACTTGCTTACAAGCTTCTTTGCTCTCTTTCTTTTTCTTAAAAGCTTTACTTCTTTTTTTGTATGGCCACTTTTGCACAATGGACAAACCAAGATAGCAATTGTGTATATGCGGGAACAAACTTGTGACACACGATATGATACCAAGATATGCACCACGATGATATGGTATGTATGCTATGGGAAGTATGATCACTAATGTGTACAAGTAACGTTGCCGGCAATACTCAAATGGCTAGTCTCGATAGGCAAGTAACACAAAATGGGGTAGGGGTTAACAGTGCAATGGCAAGGGGAATATACAATGGAGGGATGCCACAATACCAAGATGATATGGAGGTTACCATCCGGCGATGATGAGTGCCGGTGTTCTTGATGTAGAAACCAAGATGATGGAGTCTTGTCCCTAAGTAGCCGAAACACCTTAGGAAATGGAAAAACCGCGAACTCAAAATCTCAAACTTCGAATGTCAAAATGGTGGTAGCGGGAATGCGGTGGTGGTTTGCACTTGGCAAAACGGAAGTGGGATGATGGGCTATACACGTGTTGGAGTTGAAGTTGCCGTCCCTAAGTAGCCGAAACACCTTAGGAGACACAAGCCACAACTCAAACAAGCTCAAACGACAATTGGGTTAAGTTGGGGGTGGTGGAAGTGTATGGTGGGCAAGACGATGCGGAAATTATGGTGGTGTTTGATGAATAAGCAACCATCCCTAAGTAGCCGAAACACCTTAGGAGACTCAAGTCACTACTCAAACAACTTCAAATGTTATGGGGAATAAAATGGGTTCGGTTGCGGAAGTCGGTGGTGGCAATGCGGATGTTATGGTGGAAGGCCTAGGCAAAGATGCCAAAGTTTCAAAAATTTGATGGAGTCAAATGGTGTTGAAACATATGTATATGGATGGGGGATGTCAATAGCTACTCAACGAGCTAAAGAACGCAAAAATCGGACTCCGGATGTGAAAGTTATGGGCAAAACGGTGAAAGAGGCTAATGCTGAAATTCTGTGCAATGTCTCTGGTTAGGCCGGAAGTTCCGGGGTTAGGGCCGGAAGTTTCGGGCTCTGGAAGTTCCAGGGGAGGCCGGAAGTTCCGGGGGTCGCGGAATTTCTTCCGGGACGAACCCTAAATTCCAGATCTGAGAACGGGGGAGGAAAAACACGATTTCTCGGGGCAAAATTGAGATGATTTCGTGGATGGAAATGGGGGAAAGAAGTGGAATGCTAGATCCACTCATAATAGTGAATCCATGGATCAAAATCAACAAAACATCATCAAAACCAACAAATCCCAAAAAAAATTGGGGGCTATTTTTGGTGGGGATTTTCGGATTTAGGAGGAAATCAACAAAATCAAGCTAGAAAACAAAGGGTAGGGGCTCCAAAAACGTGATCAACGTGGCTCATGCTACCAAGATGATGTAGGACGGAACCCTAGGGGCCGATCTTCCACGTTTGGAGAGGATCCCTATGAGGAACACGAAGAACCCGCAGAAGAACACGGGGGAAATCACAGGGGAAAATGAGAGAAACACTCAACCAACACGAATATGATCACACGTGTGCTAGATCCAAGGAGCAGAAAGAGATTCATGGTCCAAATCCAACAAAGGACGATACAAGTGGCGGTAGCTCATCTCCTAGAGGAGGTCTTTAATCCACGAGGGATCTTCCCGTAAAGGGGTCTTGAATCTATGGTGGATCTTCTCCGAAGAGGCCGCGGTTTCTCGCGAGGAGGAGTTCCATATGGATGAGCAAAGCTCTATCTCAAATGAGCTAATCCTTTGCTAACCCTAACTAGGAGGAGGTGGGGGAGTATATATAGTACTAGCCCGCGAAGGGGTAAGTGAGAGGGGGATACATGGGCCCTTGGCCCATTCTCTGCGCACAGGCAGGCCGGAAGTTCCAGGCGGGGCCGGAAGTTCCGAGATCCAGAGGTTCCGGGCAGGTTCCGGCCGGGTTCCGGGCTATCCAGAGAGTTGGCGCGCTTGGGGCTGGTCTGGACTCCAGGGGCCGGAGGTTCCAGGCAGGCCGGAAGGTCCGGGGGCCGGAAGTTCCGGGCTTTCCAGAAGCTTGTCACTGCTTCTTCTTCCATCTCCTCTTCCATGCTTGGCCTTGGTCTTTGGATCCTCCATGGTCGTCTCGGTTGTACCTGAGTGTATGCAAGGTCCATGCATGAGGTAGTAGCCATGTCTCACATGTGGAAAGTGACAGTTCGAAGAGGAGTGAGTTCACCCTGTGCCCAATGGCGTATGGTCAAGGTCTCGTCATATGTCCTCTTGGGGCTTGGAGAGTAGTCGAAGTGTACATGGGGATGAACATGGGATGCTCCGCATGCTGTGAATCCTCTTGAAAGAGAGGGGTGCCCTCGGGAACGCGGACACAGGTGGTGCATGGCTGTCGTCAGCTCGTGCCGTAAGGTGTTGGGTTAAATCTCGCAACGAGCGCAACCCTCATGTTTAGTTGCCACTATGAGTTTGGAACCCTGAACATACTACCGGATTTAGGACGAAAACAACAAAATAAAGCTAGAAAAAGAGGGGTAGGGGCTCCAAAAACGTGAACAACATTGCTCTGATACCAAGATGATGTAGGGCAGAACCCTATGGGGTTGATATTTCACGTTTGGAGTGGATCCTACGGAGAAACACGAAGAACGCGCGGAAGAACACAAGGGAAAACACGGGGAGGAACGTGATAAACACTCAACCGACAAGTAATCGATCACCCAAGGGCTAGATCACCGAAAGCATAAGGTATCACAAGATTCAAAATCAACAAAGGGAAGATGCAAGAGTATCCATTCTTCTCCGTGAGGAGGTCTTGATTGTCTTCTCCGGATGGAGGCCTTGAATCCGAATGGATCTTCTTCGAGGAGGCACGGTCCCTCATGTGGAGTAGATCCGGTACGGATGAGCTATGCTCTATCTCAAGATGAGCTATCACAACGCTAGCCCAAAAACGTAGGTAGTAGAAGAGTATATATAGTTTACGGGGCGAAAGGGTACACGGGCCTCGGCCAAAGTGGCTGCGCGCAGGCAGGGCCGGAAGTTCCGGGCAACGGAGGGTCCGGGCAGGGTCCGGCCTAACCAGAGAGTTGGCACGGGTGGAGCTGGGCTGGCGTCCGGGGGCCGGAAGGTCTGGGACGGGTTCCGGGCAGGTTCCGGGCTAACCAGAGAGTTGGCACGCTCGGGTTGGTCGATGTCGTCGGAGGCCGGAAGCTCCGGGGAGGCCGGACGTTCCGGGGGCCGGAAGTTCCAGGCTCTGGACGGAAGTTCCGGGCTGTGCAGAGAGTTGATGCCTGTCGTTACTTCGTCAGCTCCTGGCTTCATAGCTTGAGCGTTGTACCTGATCACGTATAGCATCTCGGACTTAGGCAGTAGCCATGTCTCAGTGGAAGAAAAGGGGGACTCAAGTAGGAGTGATGTCACCTCAGATTGAATAGCACAAGCCCTTGCTCTTGTCATGGGTCCACTTGGAGCTTGGATAGTCGATGGAAGGTCCATGGGGATGACCGAAGGATGCTCCGCATCAGGGTCCCAAGCTCGGGCACCCGGGGTGGAGCCAGGAGGCCGGCTGGTTAAGGCCGAGCACCAGGGGGGCCAAGGCCCGGGCACCCAGGGGTGCAGCCAGCAGCTGGGAGAGGAGGGCCCGGGCACCCGGGTGGCAAGGGGCCGGGCACCCGGGTTAGGCCGGGTCAGCTCCCAGGTGGTGCGGCCGGGCACCCGGGGTTGGGGAGGCCGGGCACCCAGATTGCTCAGGGGTTTTTGCCTCCCTTCCTCCTTCACTCTTCTCACTCTCTCCTTCCTTCTCTTGCTCCATGGAGGCTCGCATCTCCGTCTTCTCCTTCTCGCGGTCAACTTCCTCGTACCTAAGAGTGAGCAATTTTCCCGTTTGAGGTAGAATCCAATCCTCACATGAATCCAAATGAGACTTGAATAGGAAAGAGTTCACCTTGTTCTCGAGGGCGCGTGCACGTGCTCTTGTCATTGGTCCACTTGGTGCTTGCGGTGGTGATGGAGTGTCGGTGCGAGTAGTCGAGGGATGCTCCACATCATCTTTCCCCCCTTGGGAGAGATCCGTCCACGGATCATGCTCTTCATCACCATGGTACTTGGCCTAGTCTTTGACATTGAAGATGTCGCTAACGTTGTACTTGTCGCGTGGGATGTCGACCTTGTAGGCGTTGTCGTTGTAGCGTGTGATCACCTTGAATGGTCCGTTGGCCCTTGGCAGTAGCTTGGACTTGCGTTCCTTGGGGAAGCGGTCTTTGCGCGGATGTATCCATACTTGATCACTCGGTTGGAACACCATCGGAGACTTGTTGATGTTGAGCTTGGCGGTGAGTCGTTGTACTTGGCGCTCGATCGTGGCTCGTGTTTCTTCATGCATCTTCTTGAGGTAGGTGGCTCTTGCACTTGCATCCATGTTTGCTCGTTCTTGAAGCGGTAGAGGAAGGATGTCCAACGGCGACAAGAGGTTGAAACCGTAGACGACCTCGTAGGGGGACTTGCCGGTTGTAGAGTGTCTTGCGCGGTTGTAGGCGTACTCGGAGAAGGGTAGGCACTCCTCGCACTCCTTGATGTTCTTCTTAATCAACACGCGTAGAAGAGTTGCAAGCATCCGGTTGGTGACTTCCGTTTGGCCATCGGTTTGAGGATGATATGCCGTGGAGAATAGTAGCTCGATCCCGAGCTTGGCGCATAGCGTCTTCCAATAGTAGCTTAAGAACTTGACGTCTCGATCCGACACAATTTTCTTTCGCACGCCGTGCTACCTCAAGATTTCTCTACAAAAGAGATTGGCAACATGTGAAGCGTCGTCTATCTTGTTGCATGGGATAAAATGAGCCATTTTAGAGAATCGGTCCACAACAACAAAAACGGAGTCCTTGCCATTTTGAGACCTAGGTAATCCAAGCACAAAATCCACCCTAATGTCTTCCCAAGGTTGATGCGGAATAGGTAAAGGCATATGTAAACCATGGGATTGAGAGTGTGACTTAGCTTTGCAACATGTAGAGCACCGGTTGGTGAAGCGGGCGACATCGCGAAACATCTTGGGCCAATAATAGTTCTTGGAGAGCGTGGTGAAAGTCTTGTCGCGTCCAAAGTGTCCCATGAGTCCGCCTCCATGAGCCTCTTGCAAAAGGAGCAAACGAAGAGAAGACTCGGGAATGCATAGTTTGTTAGCTCTCATAACATAACCATCTTTGATATAATATCTTTCCCAAGAAGTATGCGTCACACACTTAGCATAAGGAGTACAAAAAGTCACATCACCCTCATACAAGTCTTTCATATGATCAAATCCAACGACATTCAATTCAAGTTGAGTTAGTAACATGCATTTGCGGGAAAGGGCATCCGCCACCATGTTTTCTTTGCCCTTAGTGTACTTTATCACATAGGGAAAAGATTCAATGAATTCACTCCATTTAGCATGCCGTATTCAACTTGGTTTGACCTTTGAGGTATTTAAGTGTTTCATGATTGGTATGTATGAAAAACTCATGCGGTTGCTTCCATACATGTAACACACGCACTAACGCAAATAATTCTTTATCATAGATGGGATAGTTGAGTTGAGCACCAAAAAGTTTTTCACTAAAATAAGCAATAGCTTGTTTTCTTGCATCAAAACTCCACCAATTTTGGTACCACTTGCATCGCAATGAACCTCAAAAGTTTTGTCAAAGTTGGGTAAAGAAAGAATCGGAGCATGTGTAAGCAAAGATTTGAGCTCATCGAAAGCGGTTGATTGCAAAGTTCCCCAAACAAAAGGAGCATTCTTCTTACTCAAAGCATGCAAAGGAGCGGCAATAGTGCGAAAATCTTTCACAAAGCGACGATAAAAACCCGCAAGGCCAAGAAAACTTTGCACTTGTTGCAAATTGGTGGGTTGGGGCCAAATTTTAATTGCTTCAATTTTAGATTCACCAACATGTACACCCTTGGAAGAAACAACGAATCCCAAGAAAACAAGCTTGTCAACACCAAACATGCAGTTTTTCATGTTGGCATAGAGTCGTTCCTTGCGAAGAGTTTGTAAAACAGCTCTAACATGACTTAGATGCTCTTTCATGGATTTGCTAAACACAAGAATATTGTCAAAGTAAGCCATAACCAAAACTCCAATGTAAGGTCGAAGCACAAAATGCATAAGACGCATGAAAGTACCAGGAGCTTCCGATAAACCCATAGGCATAACCAACCACTCGTACAAGCCAAATTTAGTTTTGAAAGCCGTTTTCCATTCATCACCTTCTTGTATGCGGATTTGATAATAACCACTTTTAAGATCAATTTTTGAGAAAATGGTGGCACCGCTAAGTTCATTTAGCATATCATCTAAGTGAGGAATGGGATGCCTATAACGAACGGTAATAGCATTGATAGGTCTACAATCCGAGAACATGCGAAAACTACCGTCTTGCTTGGGCACAAGTATAATGGGAACAGCACAAGGGCTTAAGCTTTCACGTACATGACCGTTGTCGACTAGTTGTTGGACTTGTCGCTGGATCTCCTTTGTTTCTTCGGGGTTGACGCGGTAGGGAGCCTTGTTTGGAAGAGGTGCGCCGGAGATGAGGTCGATCCGATGTTCAATGCCACGTAGAGGAGGGAGACCGGGAGGTAGCTCATCCGGAAACACATCCTCAAATTCCTGCAACAAGTTGGAAAACACTAGAGGAAGAGGATTAGGGGTGTTAGTTTTGGTAACCTCGTCTTTGCATAGGAGGACAAAGTGGACGACACTCGATGGGTTCTCACACACTTCTCTCATCTCTCTTTTTGTGGCTAGGAGGACTAAGATTTTCTCTCTCTGTGAAGAGGCGCTCAATTTCTGCTTGTGGCTCTCACTTTCTTTTTGGTGGATCACTTTCTCACTCTTCTCTCCATGATGGATGGCTTGCTTGTCGGTATCACTTGACTAGCAGACATAGGTCATAGCACATATTACTTCCCTTTCATCTTGAAGCTATAGTGATTGGTACGCCCATTGTGGATGACACCACCGTCGAATTGCCATTGTCGACCAAGAAGGAGGTGGCAAACGGTCATTGGGACCACATAACACTCCAATGTGTCCTCATATGCACCAATTTTGAAGGAGACTTGGACCGTATGCTCAACTCGGATTTTGCCAGAGTCACTTAGCCATTGAACCTTGTAAGTGTGTGGATGCTTCCTCTTGACCAATTGAAGCTTGGAGCATAGTTCTTCACTTGCCAAATAGTGGCAACTACCTTCGTCGATGATGACCTTGACGGAGCACCCATTGATGCCGGCCTTGGTGTGGAAGATGTGGCAACATTGGTCTTCGTCTTGGTGGTGTAGGAGCCTTAAGACCTTGGATACCATGAGAGAGGGACTTGAATCGTTGTCAAAAAAGACTTGATCATCTTCATCTTCGTTCACGCGCCGGTGCATGGCCACATGATCAATGGCTTCCATTTCTTCTTCACTCATTGAGTCGTATGTGTTGTCATCATTGAAGATCATTGTTCGCTTATTGGTGCATTGGAAGGACTTGTGGCCTCGGCCGCCACATGTGAAGCATTTGAATAAACATGTCTTGATGGGATCATCGGGAGGCGCCGAAGATAAAGGAGTCTTGGATTTGTAGGTGCTTGCCGGAGAACGAGTCGAGGAAGGTGCCACTTGCTTGGAACTTGACTTGTCACCGGTACTTGGTGATGCTCGAGTTGATGTAGGAGGTGCCGATGTCGCGGGAGCTTGAGAGTAGGAGCTGTAGGTCTTGGACGAGTACTTGGCGTATTTGAAGTCATCTTGCACTTGTCGCTCGGCCTTGGTCGCTTGATGAACTAGCTCAAGAAGGTTGGAGTATGGTTGGAAGTCGGTGATCTTCTTGATTGGGTGGTTGAGGCCATTCAAGAAGCGTACCATTGTTTGCTTGTCATCTTCCTTGACATTGGCTCATATCATGGCAATCTCCATTTCTTGGTAGTATTCTTCCACCGTCTTTGTGACTTGCTTGAGGAGTTGCAACTTCTTGAAAAGATCTCAAGTGTAGGGAGTAGGCACAAAGCGGGCTCTCATGACTTCCTTCATTGTTTCCCAAGTTGTGATTGGTGGTTCACCTCTTGTATGTCGTCGCTCGATCACTTGCTCCCACCAAATGAGGACGTAGTCTTGGAACTCAAGGGAGGCCATGGCTATCTTCTTTTCTTCATCGTAGTTGTGGAGGCGAAAAATCTTGTCCACCTTCAATGCCCAAGAGAGATATTCTTCGGGATCATTGCTTCCGGAAAACTTTGGCATGGTGAACTTGAGCTTGCCGTAGCGGAGTTCTTCATCCTGATAGCGGTTGTGATATCGCTCTTGCCTTGGAAAGTCCTCAAATGCTCGTTCCTCGTGATGTCGCTCTTGGCGTGGAGGAGGGTCTTGAAGCACTTGTTCCACTTGGTGTCTCTATTGTCTTGGAGGAAGGCGAGGAATGTGCGCTTGGTTGCCCCTTTCTTGGTGCTCTTCGCGTTGGGCGACTTCTTCTTGTATCTCGTGACGAAAAGCTTCCTCTTGTTCTCGCACTTGTCGGTTGCGGTCTTCGATGGCTCTGGTGGCCTCCTTGAGTGTGCGTTGTGCTTCAAGTGCTTGAGCTTCATGTTCGAGGGCTTGTGCTTCACGTTGCTTTTGTGCTTGTCGAAGTGCATCACCATCTTGAGGGACTTTGACGTGGTACTTGTGGAGGTATTTGCTCTTGCTCCATTGCTCCTTGAGGGACTTGGTGTCGCATCCGTTCACGTGCTCGAACTCGGTCTTGTAAGCCATTGCCATGGAATGGATTTTCTTGAGCTTGGTGATCTTGAGGATGATCACGTCGAGGAGGGTGAGCTCGTGGCGGACTTGCATCATAAGAGGAGTAGTCCAAAGATTGCCGACATGTACGGTGACTTGAGTGGCGCCATCTTGACGAAGCGGATGAGGAAGACGGGCGTCGCACGATCATGTTGCGGAGCTCTTCCATTTGTGTGTTGAATTTTTCGTCGATGTTTTGACGAAGGTCGGAGGCGAGTTGCTCCAAGCATTCACCCAATGCGACGTTTTCTTGATGAAGCGCTCGTTGCGCGATGAAGAAGTGGTTCTTGGAGACGAAGCCGGAATCATCACCTTGCTCCTCGAAAAGTGGGTTTGACGACGAGTTTGGCCTATCCATCATAACCAAGTGGGGTTAGTATGAAAATGAGAGAACAATACCAAAGTTACCTTCTCCGTGGATTGAAGATGTAACAAGTGTCACTCAATGTAATGCCACAATAGGAGAATTGGAGCCGGGTTTGTTTCTCACACCTAAAAGTAAAAGGCTTATGGAGTAGCTCGGTTAGGATGGTGGCAAAAATTTCAAGCAAATGTTAGTCAAGATATCGATAAGGTTGAGAAGGTTCATCAAAATGCAAGTAAAGCAAATAGATCAAACCCAAAGGTATCACTAGGTACACACACACGGAAGATAGATGGGATCCACACAACCAAGGAGTGAGCTCAAAATGTGCAACCACGAAAAATGCTCTTGTTGTGCGAATGCTCAAGAGACACTAGCTCTGATAGAGGTGAAGGTGTACCGTCTTTCGATGATATGATGGATATCGCTTTGGTGGAAGTCGACTTTGACGATCCGACTACGAACGTGCGAGGACGTCACGCCTTAGCAATCGCTAAACCAACTCCAACAGGTTATTGACCACGCCGGTGCACGATCAACCTGACCATGAGGGTCTATTTCCTGCGAGCAAATGAAGAACAAGTAAGAAACTGAGATTGCAATCTGGATATTGTGAATATAGGATGAAAGCTTTATCAATCAAGGTGGGGTTCTGTGACGCCTTTGTCTGGTCGTTGAACACAAACGAAGTACGCGAAGTTGCAGCTATGGCAAACTTTTAATCTAAACAAAACCCAAAGTGTAAACGACGCCCTAAGGGCTATTTATATGGAGGAAGAGGGGGGACTTTCGTGGCCCTTGGGGAAGGGGTCCAAAACCAACCCTATCTCTTGTTTCCCCACACATACAGACTCAAAAAACAGCCTATACTCAAGTATTTCGAAAATACATGGGCCTGGCCCAATAATAAGGTGACGCAGCACCTAGAATAGCCTCTCGACGAAAGTTATGAAGTAGCATCTTGTATATTTCGTCCAAGGCTTCACACACTCATTATGGTGGCTTCAACGTCATGAAATCATCACTTGTAACTCCGTTCTTGTTCCCGTTGCGCATGCACTCATCTCCATGCTTGTTCTTGCTCCAATGTTCATCCTTCTCCAAGCTAGGCCCTAGATTTATAAGCAAAACAAATGTATCCAATTTAGGCAGCATTATATTCTCATGAACATTAGAATCATTACCAAGAAACGAAAGTACCTGGTAATTTAATTGGCGTGCGCGAGCTCTAGTAATTGGTCCAGTATGTATAGCAGCAGGGGCTGTGGGTGTAACAATGGTAATTATGTCCTCATCAAGCTTGATTGCTCAAATGGGCAAGATACGCTTGTGCACCTACCTATGAGAGAACCGTGCCGTCTTGAATCCCTACTATGGTATATATGCGATGACCAATATGATATAGGTATGCAAATGGCTCAACTCTATTGCTTACAAGCTCTTTGTTTCTCCTCTTTTGCTTAAAAGCTTTTCTTATTTTTTTTCTCTATTCTTGATGCTCGAGCCGAGTATGATATGAGACAAGTATATATGATATGCACGGGAGAGACTTATAGCACAAGGATGATAAGACGATCACTACGGTGCACAATAGCGTGGCCCGACAATTCTAAACTTGCTAGTCTCAATGGGTAAGCAACGCAAAGGGGCTCGGGCTATCAATGCAAAAAGCAAGGTAAGAAGTAAGTGTCGTCAAGGTTACCGTCCTTTCTTACGGTTAGCGGTGAAGACGGCTCCGAGTCGATGATGGTTGTGACGATGTCACAAGCTCCTAAGTAGCCGAAAGACCTTAGGAAATGCAAATGGCAACACAAAATCGGTCAAATGCGGAAGGTGGGTGTTTTTGTGATGATTTTTTGGATGGGGCTAATGGTGGTGGTAGTGGGATTAGTGGATGGGGGATGTCAAGAGCTTCTAAACGAGCTAAAGAACATGAAAAACAGAAGTGGGAGGTGGAAATTATGGCCAAAATGGTGTTGGTAGTGGGCTGATTTGGGGGGCTCTTTGGCACCGGGGTGGCTGGCGAAATGGTCTGGGTGCGGGTGCCGGGGTTCAGTGCTTGCACCCGGTGGTGACCGATTTGGGCGGAAATCTTTGGGGAAAGGCCAAATTCGGTGGATTTCGTGGTGGGAAGGGTGGGGATAGTTGGGCAGGGGTTAGATCCACTTGCCAAACATCAAATCCGTGGACCATAACAACCAAATCTCACAAGATCCAACAAATTGCAAGAAAATTTTTTTGAGGCTATTTTTGTGGGGATATTCGAATTTGGACGAAAAACAACAAAATCAAGCTAGCAAATGGGGGGATGGGACTCCAAGATGTGAATAAACCTTGCTCATGATACCAAGAGGTTGTAGGGTCAAACCCTAGGTGGGATCTTTTCACACTTGGAGGGGGGAAAAGGAGGAAAAACACTCAAGAACACAAGAACAGAACTCTCAAACAAACCCAAATATCACATCCACTAGAGTAGCATACATGAGATCCACAAGATTACAAGATCAATCCAAGGGGAATAGCACTAGGGTAAAGGTCTTCTCACTAGGTGAGGTCTTGCATCCAAAGAGGATCTTCTCCAAGAGGAGGGCTTGATCCCCAAGTGGAGGTGTAGATCTCCTAGAGGATGAAGATGAGCAAAGCCCTCTTTTGTGTTCTAATATCTTTCCTAACCCTACAAATGAACTAGGAGATGCCCTTATATAGTTTGGGTACGAAATGAGAGAGGTCGGGATACAAGGGCAAAGCCCCGAGGAGGCACGCAGGCCCACAGTGTCGTCCGGGCACCCGGGGCCACGGGACCGGGCACCCAGACCGGTCAGGGGAGGATGCACAGGTCCGGCCAGGCACCCGGGGCGAGAGGGGCCGGGCACCCGGCCTGGGCAGGGGGCCGGCTGGGATTTGGCCGGGCACCCAGGGGTCCCAAGCCCGGGCACCTGGGGTGGCGCCTGGACGCCGGCTGGGTCGGGCAGGGCACCCGGGGGGCCAAGGCCCGGGCACTCGGGGGTGCAGCCAACGGCTAGGAGAGGAGGGCCCGGGTACCCGGGTGGCAAGGGGCCGGGCACCCGAGGCAGGCCGAGGCAGCTCCCAGGTGGTGCGGCAGGGCACCCGGGTTTGGGGAGGCCGGGCACCCGGAGTGCTCAGGGGGTTTTGCCTCCCTTCCTCCTTCACTCTTCTCGCTCTCTCCTTCCTTCTCTTGCTCCATGGAGGCTCGCATCTCCGTCTTCTCCTTCTCGCGGTCAACTTCCTCATACCTAAGAGTGAGCAATGTTTCCGTTTGAGGTTGAATCCAATCCTCACATGAATCCAAACGAGACTTGAATAGGAAAGAGTTCACCTCGTTCTCGATGGCGCGTGCACGTGCTCTTGTCATTGGTCCACTTGGTGCTTGCGGTGGTGATGGAGTGTCGTTGCGAGTAGTCGAGGGATGCTCCGCATCATCTTGACTCTTCAACATCAACAAGAAGAAGACCAAAGATGCCATATCTTCCACACTAAGGTCGACATCAACGGAAGGTCTGTCAAGGTCGTCATCGATGGAGGTAGTTGCCACAACTTGGCAAGTGAAGAACTATGCTCCAAGCTTCAATTGGTCAAGATGAAGCACCCGCACCCATACAAACTCCAATGGCTAAGTGACTCTGGCACTATACAAGTTGAGCATACGGTCCAAGTCTCCTTCAAAATTGGTGCATATGAGGACACTTTGGAGTGTGATGTCGTCCCAATGTTCATTTGGCACCTCCTTCTTGGTCGACCATGGCAATTTGACCGTGGTATCATCGACAACGGGCGTACCAATCACTATAGCTTCAAGATGAATGGGAAGGAGTATGTGCTACGACCTATTTCTCCTAGTCAAGTGATAGCCGACAAGAAAGCAACCCATCATGGAGAGAAGACTGAGAAAGTGATCCACCAAAAAGTGAGTGAGAGCCACAAGCCAAACTTGAGCGCCTCTTTGCCTAGAGAGAAAAACCTAGTACTATTTGCCACAAAAAGTGAGACGAGAGAACTGTGTGAGAACCCATCAAGTGTGATGCACTTTGTCCTTGTGTGCAAGGATGGGGAACCAAAAGCTAACACCTCTCATGAGCTACCTTTAGTGTTTCAATCTCTTTTGTAGGAATTCCAAGATGTTTTCCCCGATGAGCTACCTCCGGGTCTACCTCCTCTACGAGGCATTAAGCATCGAATCGACCTCATCCCCGGAGCTCCACTTCCAAACAAAGCTCCATACCGTGTCAACCCCGAAGAAACTAAGGAGATCCAACGGCAAGTACAACAACTAATCGACAATGGTCATGTACGTGAAAGCTTATGTCCTTGTGCCGTTCCCGTTATACTTGTGCCTAAGCAAGATGGAAATTTCCGCATGTGTTCCGATTGTAGGCCTATAAATGCTATTACCGTTCGCTATAGGCATCCCATTACTCGCCTAGATGATATGCTCGATGAACTTAGCGGAGCCGCCTTTTTCTCAAAAGTTTATCTGAAAAGTGGCTATTATCTAATCTGCATACAAGAAGGTGATGAGTGGAAAACTGCTTTCAAAACCAAATTTGGCTTGTATGAGTGGTTAGTTATGCCTATGGGTTTATTAGAAGCTACGGTACTTTCATGCATCTTATGCATTTTGTGCTTCGACCTTACATTGGAGTCTTTGTTGTGGTTTACTTTGATGATATTCTTGTGTTTAGCAAATCCATGAAAGAGCATCTTAATCATGTTAGGGCTTTTCTGCAAACCCTTCGCAAGGAACGTCTTTTTGCCAACTTGAAAAAAATGCACGTTTGGTGTTGACAAACTTGTTTTCTTGGGTTTCGTTGTCTCTTACAAGGGTGTCCATGTTAAAGAATCTAAAATTGAAGCAATTAAAACTTGGCCCCAACCCACCAATTTGCAACAAGTGCGTAGTTTTCTTGGCCTTGTGGGTTTTTATCGTCGCTTTGTGAAAGACTTTAGCATTATTGCCGCTCCTTTGCATGCTTCGAGTAAGAATAATGCTCCTTTTGTTTGGGGATCTTTCCAATCCAACGCTTTTGATGAGCTCAAGTCTTTGCTTACTCATGCACCGATTCTTGCTTTGCCCAACTTTGAGAAAACTTTTGAGGTTCATTGTGATGCAAGTGGTATCGGAATTGGTGGAGTTTTGATGCAAGAAAAACGAGCCATTGCATATTTTAGTGAAAAACTCCCCGGTGCTCAACTTAACTATCCCATATATGACAAAGAATTGTATGCTTTCGTGCATGCGCTACATGCTTGGGAACATTATCTTAGACCTCATGAGTTTGTCATACATATCGATCAAGAAACGCTTAAGTACTTAAAAGGTCAAGCTAAGTTGAACAAGCATCATGCCAAATGGAGTGAATTTATTGAAGCTTTCCCCTACATGATCAAGTACATCAAGGGTAAGGAAAATGTAGTTGCGGATGCACTTTCACGCATATGCACGCTTGTCACTAAGCTTGAGTTGAATGTTATTGGTTTCGAGCACATAAAAGACTTGTATGCTAATGATCAATCTTTTGCTACTCCTTATGCTAAATGTTTCACGCATACATCTTGGGAACAATATTACATCAACGATGGTTATCTTATTAGCTAACAAACTATGCATTCCCGAGTCTTCTCTTCGTTTGCTCCTTTTGCAAGAGGCTCATGGAGGCGGACTCATGGGATATTTTGGACACGACAAGACATTTGCCACGCTCTCCAAGAACTACTTTTGGCCCAAGATGTTCCGCGACGTTTCACGCTTCACCAACCGATGCTCTACAAATCGCAAAGCTAAGTCTAAATCTCAATCCCATGGTCTTTACATGCCTCTTCCTATTCCTTACCAACCTTGGGAAGACATTAGCATGGATTTTGTACTTGGTTTGCCTAGAACTGAAAATGGAAAGGATTCCGTGTTTGTTGTTGTGGACCGATTTTCTAAGATGGCACATTTCATTCCTTGCAACAATATAGATGATGCTTCACACATTGCAAATCTCTTTTGTAGGGAAATCTTGCGCCTCCATGGAGTACCAAAGACAATTGTCTCCGACCATGACGTCAAGTTCTTGAGTTACTTTTGGAAGACGCTATGCGCCAAGCTCGGAATCAAGCTCTTGTTCTCATCCGCATACCATCCTGAAACCGATGGCCAAACGGAGGTGACGAACCGGACGCTCTCCACTCTACTTCGCATGTTGATCAAGAAGAACAACAAGGAGTGGGAGGCGTGTCTACCCATCGCCGTGTACGCCTGTAACACCCCGGATGTATCTTTCCATATTTGTAACTCCAACTCTTGCCATTTTCAGATATGTGCTATGATTTTCCCTCTGTGGTTGGGTTTTGTTTTCGTTTTGCATTTTGTTCATGTCATGCATCTCATATCATGTCATCATGTGCATCTCATTTGCATACGAGTTCGTCTCATGATTCCGAGCTTTTTCCCCGTTGTCCGTTTTGCAATCCGGCACTCCTATGTTCCCCGGCGCACCACTCTTGTTCTTTTTCCGTGTGCGGGTGTTGAACATTCTCAGAATGGACCGAGCTTTGCCAAGTGGCCCTGGTATAGCACCGGTAGACCACCTGTCAAGTTTTGGGTCATTTGGAGTTCGTTTGGTACTCCAACGGTTAACCGCACTCTCGCGAAGGCCTCTTTTAAGTTGCATCCCAACACCCCTCCAAAACAGCCCAATAACCCATCTAACTCCCTTCCATGCTCCCGGTCGTTCGATCACAATCGTGTGGGCGAAAACCGTACCCCATTTGGACTCTCCTAGCTCCCCCTATGCCTATATATACACCCCTCCCCCGAAATCCCGGTTGAAACCCTAAAAATCCCAGATCCTTGCGCCGGACACGTCGCGTCCTACGGACACGTCCGTGCCCGGCCAGCGGCCATCCGGCCTCGCCACGTGGCACTCCGCCGCCGCTCACTGGCGCTGCCGCAGAGCCGGCCGGCAGCCCCCGGCCAGCGCCGCCGCCTCCCGGCCAGCGCCCGCGCCGCGCGCCCGCCCCCGCCATTGTCCCTCCCGCCGCCGCCACGCCATTCAGCGCCCCCGCCTCGGCGCCTCCGGCCCGCCGCCCTCGCGCCGTGCCCGGCCTCCCCTCCGGCCTCCTCCGCCCTCCGACCGGCGACCTCGAGCAGCCCGGCCCGGCTCTCCTCCCTCCGCCGTCGCCCCGACTCTGGCGAGCTCCCGATTCGATCCAGATCTGAGCAACACCACGGTTGACTTTCTTCCCCCAAAATCTCACTAAGTCCCTTTTCTGCAATAATTTTCGTGCATTTTTATCACGTCACATCTCCGCACCCGTGGCTCCGTTTTGGGCGTATAATATGTCAAATTGTTCGCCTCGAAGAGTACATCATTTCATTCCATTGAATGATTTGCATTTGAGCTCATCTTGATGCCCGAAATGCTGTTGAAAGAGGGCTTCAGATCGTTAGTTCCAGAATCTTATCAGCACTTGCACTATTATCATTTTTGCCATGATTAATGTGTGCACCTTATGAACTTGAGTCCTACATGTGAGTTGAACTATGCCATGCCATCTTTCCAGGGGTGTATGCCATGTATTTTTGTGAGTTATGTGTTGACTAGAACAAGCATGCAAAGTAGGGATGATGATGTTGCTGATTTCAGGAACTTAATGTTTTCACCATGTCTTGTCCTGCTGTTATTTTTATGCCATACGTTCATGTTGTTATAGAGAGATTCATGCCCCTTCTGAGCATGATCAGTAAGGGTGTTTTGAACATATGAATGTGCTCTATCCATCCATGCCTTTGTTGGCATTTATGGAGTAGTCTATAGTGTCATTTTCGTGCTCTACTTTTGCTTGAAAATGTTTCCTCGCAGATTGTTTGCATGAGATTCAAATTTCACGAGGTCGTTGTAGTTGATCCGTGTATGCTATGATGTTGTTCTTGCCATGTATAGCTTCTATGCCATGTCTTCTTGATGGGTGTATGCTTAGTTTATCATGAGATGCTATGTAGTGAGTGCATCGAGCTCACTAAGTCTGAAATCTGTAATAAAATTGCAATGTTTACATGGGTGCCATCATTTCTTAATGTCCTTTTTGGCTTATGGTCAGTAAGGGACTATTGAACTATGCTTTGAGTAGAATCATGTCATGCCTTGTTTTGCTATTATAAGTTCCTGTAGCATGTTGTTTGCTTGCTCTAAACATGCCTTCCTGATGTTAATTCCTGGCATGTCAGTATTTTCACTAAGTCTGTGAACCTGATATTTTTAGCACTTTCACCATGCTTGTTTGAACATGTTATGATGTGATTTGGCCGTAGCTCAGTGTTCCTCTTTTGTTAAGAATCTCCTGTAGATTGCTGCCATATGCTTTGTTTGTATGTTGGGGTGCTGTAGCATAGTTTCTTGTTGCATGCTAAGTAGCATCATGCTGTTAAACGCAGATTTGCGTCATTCTTGTTTTGCTTGTCATTTGCAAACCGTGCATCCGTTTCCGGTGATCTTTATATCGATTTCAACCGAAATCATCCCATCTTTCCAGTGGCATACTTGGTTTGCCAAGTTGATGCCGGTTCATCATTTTCCTTCCGGAGCACACATATGCATTGCATATCACATCTCGCATAACATGTCATGTATTGCATCATATTGCTTGTGCATTGTCCCTTGTTTGATTGTGGTTTCGTTGCTTGTGTTCTTGCTTTGGGTAGAGCCGGGAGACGAGTATGTGAACGAGGAACCTGTTGAGAACGCCTACGAGGATCAAGCCTTCGACAACTCTGAGAACCTTGCAGGCAAGATGACCATACCTTCGAAATCACTTCTATCTTTGCTTGCTAGATGCTCGCTCTTTTGCTATGCCTATGCTGCGATACCTACCACTTGCTATATCTTGCCACCCATGTTGCCATGTCAAACCTCTAACCATCCATGTCCTAGCAAACCGTTGATTGGCTATGTTACCACTTTGCTCAGCCCCTCTTATAGCGTTGCTAGTTGCAGGTGAAGATGAAGTTTGTTCCTTGTTGGAACACGGATATTTTGGGATATCACAATATCTATTGTTTTAATTAATGCATCTATATACTTGGTAAAGGGTGGAAGGCTCGGCCTTATGCCTGGTGTTTTGTTCCACTCTTGCCACCCTAGTTTCCGTCATACCAGTGTTATGTTCCTTGATTTTGCGTTCCTTACGCGGTCGGGTGATTTATGGGACCCCCTTGACAGTTTGCTTTGAATAAAACTCCTCCAGCAAGGCCCAACCTTGGTTTTACCATTTGCCACCTACACCCTTTTTTTTCCCTTGGGTTTTCGCGAGCCCGAGGGTCATCTTTATTTTAGCCCCCCCCCCGGGCCAGTGCTCCTTCGTGTGTTGGTCCGAACCGAGCAGCCTGCGGGGCCACCACGGGGAAACTCAAGGTCTGGTTTTACTCGTAGCTTGACTTATCCGGATGTGCCCTGAGAACGAGATATGTGCAGCTCCTATCGGGATTTGTCGGCACATTCGGGCGGCTTTGCTGGTCTAGTTTTACCATTGTCGAAATGTCTTGATGTACCGGGATTCCGAGACTGATCGGGTCTTCCCGGGAGAAGGTTTATTCCTTCGTTGACCGTGAGAGCTTGTGATGGGCTAAGTTGGGACACCCCTGCAGGGTATTATCTTTCGAAAGCCGTGCCCGCGGTTATGAGGCAGATGGGAATTTGTTAATGTCCGGTTGTAGAAAACCCGAAGTTGACCTTAATTAAAATACATCAACCGTGTATGTAACCGTGATGGTCTCTTCTCGGCGGAGTCCGGGAAGTGAACACGGTGTTGGAGTTATGTTTGACATAAGTAGTTCAGGATCACTTCTTGATCGCTACTAGCTTCACGACCGTGCTTTGCTTCTCTTCTCGCTCTCTTTTGCGATGTAGCCACCATATATGCTAGTCACTTGCTGCAGCTCCTCCTTTTTACACCAGCCTTCCCTTAAGCTTAAATAGTCTTGATCTCGCGGGTGTGAGATTGCTGAGTCCCCGTGGCTCACATATTCTACCAAAACAGATGCAGTACGGTGATGCCAACGCAGAGGGCGAATCGAGCTGAAGTGGGAATTTGATGAGGCCCTTGGTCGTTACTATGTTTCATTTCCAGACGATTAGTAGTGGAGCCCAGTTGGGGCGATCGGGGATCTGTGTTGCATTTGGGGTAGTCTTCTTTTATTTTGGTTCCGTAGTCGGACCTTGATTGTAAACTGAATGATGGATGTTTATTTATGTATTGTGTGAAGTGGCGACTGTAAGCCAACTATGTATCTCTTTCCCTTATGTATTACATGGATTGTGCGAAGATTACCTCACTTGCGACATTGCTTTCAATGCGGTTATGCCTCTAAGTCGTGCTTCGACACGTGGGAGATATAGCCGCATCGAGGGCGTTACAACGCCTACAGCCGTGCAAGACATTCGACTACCGGCAAGTCCCCCTTCGAGGTCTTCTACGACTTCAACCCGTTGTCCCCATTGGACATTCTACCTCTTCCTCTACAAGAGCGCACCAACATGAATGCGAGTGCACGGGCAAGCTACATCAAGAAGATGCATGAGGATACAAGGAACACCATCGATGATAGAGGCAAAGGTGTCCCGTCTTTCGATGAGATGATGGATATCGCTTCGGGGGAAGTTGACTTTGACGATCGGACTACGAACGTGCGACGACGTCGCGCCTTAGCAATCGCTAAACCAACTCTGAGAGGTTGTTGACCACGCTGAAGCACGATCAACCTGACCACGAGAGATTGTTCCCTGCGAGCAAACGAAGAACAAGCAAGAAACTGAGATTGCAATCTGGATATTGCAAATATAAGATGAAATCTTTATTGATCAACGTGGGGTTCTGTGACGTCTTTGTCTCGTCGTTGAACACAAACGAAGTACGCGAAGTTGCAGCTATGGCGAACTTTAATCTAAACAAAACCCAAAGTCTAAACAACGCCCAAAGGGCTGTATATATGGAGGAAGAGGGGGAATTTCGTGGCCCTTGGGGAAGGGGTCCGAAACCAACCCTATCTCTTGTTTCCCCACACATACGGACTCTAAAAATAGCATATACTCAAGTATTTCAAAAATACATGGGCCTGGCCCAATAATAAGGTGATGCAGCACCTAGAATAGCCTCTGGACGAGAGGTATGAAGTAGCATCTGGTATGTTTCGTCCAAGGCTTCACGCACTCATTATGGTGGCTTCAACGTCCTGAAATCATCACTTGTAACTCCGTTCTTGTTCCCCTTGCGCATGCCATCATCTCCATGCTTGTTCTTGCTACAATGTTCATCCTTCTTCAAGCTAGGCCCTTCATTTGTAAGCAAAATAAATGTATCCAATTTAGGCAGCATCATATTCTCATGAACATTAGAATCATTACCAAGAAACAAAAGTACCTGATAATTTAATTGGCGTGCGCGAGCTCTAGTAATTGGTTTAGTATGTATAGCAGCAGGGGCTATGGGTGTAACAATGGTATTGGTGTCCTCATCATCCTCGCCTTCTTGAAATGAAGTCGTCCTCAACGGAAGCTCATCTTCCTCACCAAATAAGGCTTCAAATCTGCAATGTTAAAAGTGGGACTAACCCCAAAATCTACAGGCAGCTCAAGTTTATATGCATTATCATTTATTTTCTCTAACACCTTAAAAGGACCATCAGCACGTGGCATTAGCTTTGATTTGCGCAAATCAGGAAATCTATCCTTACGCAAATGTAACCAAACAAGATCTCCAGGTGCAAACACAACATGTTTTCTACCTTTATCTCCAGCAAGTTTATATTTAGTATTCATACGCTCAATGTTTTCCTTAGTTAACTGATGCATTTTTTAAAATCAATTTAGCATGTTGTTTAGCATCAAAATTAACCTTCTCCGAAGATGGAAGAATTAACAAATCAATAGGTGCATAAGGTAGGAAACCATACACAATTTCAAAAGGGCACATCTTAGTAGTAGAATGCAATGAACGATTATAAGCAAATTCAATATGAGGCAAGCATTATTCCCACATTTTCTTATTATTCTTCAAGACAACCCTAAGCATAGTAGACAATGTTCTATTGACTACTTCAGTTTGTTCCTCAGTTTGGGGGTGACAAGTAGTACTAAAAAGCAGTTTAGTCCCCCACTTAGCCCATAAACATCTCCAAAAGTGGCTAAGAAATTTAGTATCACGATCTGAAACAATAGTATTTGGCACACCATGCAAGCGAATAATTTCACGGAAGAACAAATCAGTAACATTAACAGCATCATCACTTTTATGACATGGTATAAAGTGTGCCATTTTCGAGAATCTATCCACGACAAAAAATATGCTATCCCTCCCCTTCTTTGTTCGAGGTAAACCTAAAACAATCTCCATAGATATATTGTTGTAGGGTCAATCCCTAGGAAGGACCTTTTCACACTTGGAGGGGGAAAAAGGAGGAAAACTCAAGAACACCAAGAACACCAAGAACAATTCTCTCAAACAAACCCAAGTATCACATCCACTAGAGTAGCACACATAAGATCCACAAGATTACAAGATCAATACAAGGAGAGTAGCACTTAGTAAATTCTTCCCACTATGTGAGGTCTTGATGATCTTCTCCAAGAGGAGGAGGCCTTGATAATCCTATGGATTCTTCCCAAGGTGGGGGCTTGAGCTCCAAAGAGGAGGGGATACAAGGAGCAAAGGCTCACAATGTTTAGTCTAATCTTTGCTAACCTTCCAAATGACCTAGGGGGTGAACTTATATAGTCTAGGGGTGAAAGAAGGCAAAAAGAGGGGGATACAAGGCCAATAAGGCCATCAACGTGCGGTTTGGGCGAAGGGGGCCGGGCACCGGGACAACTTGGGCCGGGCACCCGGGCTGTCCAGGGGCCGGCTGGCATGCGGCCGTGTAGGATCGAAAGTATGTCTAGAGGGGGGGTGATTAGACTACTTCACAATTTAAAAGTTTAGCCTTTTGATTAAGACAATTTTTTGGCAAGTTCACAATGATGATCAAGTCAAGTATCACCCTACACATGCAATTCTAGAGTATTTGCAGCGGAAAGTAAATTGCACATGTAGTAAATAGAGGTGGAGAAGAGCAAACGCAATTTGGAGACACGGAGATTTTTCTCGTGGTTCCGATAGGTGGTGCTATCGTCAATCCACGTTGATGGAGACTTCAACCCACGGAGGGTAACGGCTGCGAGAGTCCACGGAGGGCTCCACCCACGAAGGGTCCACGAAGAAGCAACCTTGTCTATGCCATCATGGCATACGCCCACGGAGGACTAGCCTTACTGGGGTAGATCTTCACGAAGTAGGCGATCTCCTTGCCCTTACAAACTTCTTGGTTCAACTCCACATCTTGACGGAGGCTCCCAAGCGACACCTAACCAATCTAGGAGGCACCACCTCCAAAAGGTAATAGATGGTGTTGGTGATGATGAACTCCTTGCTCTTGTGCTTCAGATGATAATCTCCCCAACACTCAACTCTCCTCACTGATTTGGCTGTGGTGGAAGAAAGGATTGAGTGGAAAGCAACTTGGGAAGGCTAGAAATCAAGTTTCATATGGTGGGAGTGGAGCAACTTGATCTCAACACAAGGGTAGGTAGTTTTCTTCTCGAAATGTAAGGTAGGAGTGGTACTTCTTTCGATGGCTCTCTCCACAAATGAAGAGGAGGTGGAGGGTATTTATAGCCTCCACACAAAATCCAACCGTTACACACATTTGACCAATCTCGGTCAGACCGAAGTTGACAACTCGGTGAGACCGAAAGTTCAAATCTTGTGAACGTTGGGATTTTCGTGGGACCGAAAATACAATCTCGGTGAGTCCGATTCTTCCAAAGACTAGGGTTTGCCAATCTCGGTGGGACCGACTTTATCATCTCGGTGACATCGATATGATGATGAAGGTTCTGAAGCTTGGCAACACTAGTTTCGTGAGACCGAGTTTGGAATCGGAAAACCGAAATTACTAGGGTTTGGCTTTGTGGTGAGGTGGTTCATCTCGGTGTGGTGAGTTTATGGAATCGGTGGGACCGAGATTACTTATGAGTATATGTTGGAATGAAAGATTGCTGATAGTTTGGGAGATAGATCACTAAGCACTTTGAGCAACCAGATCATTATCATAACCTCATCCCCTTTTAATAGTATTGGCTTTCCTATAGACTAAATGTGATCTTGGATCACTAAACCAAAAATAGAGTCTTGAGCTTTTGCCAATGCTTTCCTTAGCATTTTGAGGGGTCCACATCTTCAGTCATTGCCATACCCATATCACTGAACTTTCTGAAATGTTCTCAAGAAACTATTAGTTCAATGATATATATGTTGTTATTAATTAGCAAAACCACCTGGGGATTAGTTGCATGTTCAATCTCCCCCTTTTTGGTAATTGATGACAACATATAGATCAAAGCTTCGACAAATGATATAATCAATGAATAATATAAATAAGCTTTGAGAAGTATGTGATAAGCAAGAGCTCCCCTAAATTTGTGCATTATTTAAGATTTGCGTTTGAATGCAAATGCACAATCGATTAGGATCATGGGTCACTCTTCCATGTCACATACATCTTGGTGGAGCGCACAAAATGATAAGAATGAATAACATGCACCCAAACACCAAGACATGAGTAAATGATCATACAAGATATGAATAGCATATGATAAGCATTAAGCACACATTAAGGCATAGTATGATCAAGCACTCATCAAAGTAGAGCAAACGTAGTATCAAACACACAGAATGTCTCGGAAAACTCAAAAGTATCTCAAAGAAACCGCAAAAGAAACGAAAGAGCAAAAACGAGCACTCTCTCTCAAAGTCCTATGATCTATACAATTTCTCCCCCTTTGGCAACAAGTTACCAAAAAGTTCGAAAGGTATAGAGCTAAACGTCATTAGGGACTCTGGCGGCTCTATGCAGGTTGATGGAGTTGAGATAGCTGCATCTGCAAAGGCTTCTGAAGTCTGTGGAGCTGGAGGAGTGGACACTGGAGCTGGAGCAGAACCGATGGAGCTGTGGGAGGTCTTGATGCAGTAGCCTCAGGTGTCTCCTTTGGAATAGCAGCTGATCTGGGTCTTGTGGGAACTGAGCGGGCTGCTCATAGTCATCTGGACAAGGTCATCCTGCATCTCCTTCATGAGCTCTTCCTTCTCCCTCTTGGCTTCCTCGATATTCGCCTCAAGCTTGTTTACAGTGACTTGCACTTGATCGACTTGACATCCGAGCATGGAACTTGTCTTCAACTATCCTCTCAAGACTCTCCCGAGGCGCACTATCTGGCCAGCGTAGTTCAATCCTCCGGTAGCTTCAAGGAGCTGTTCTCCAACACTCTTGGGTTTAGCTGCTGCTGCTGCTTCCTTCTCAGCTTTAGCTTGTTTGGCAGCTTCAGACTTAGCTTGACCTTCAACAGACGTGGGATCATCCTCAGTCATCACAACTTCATTGTCCTCATGCTCAGCTGCGGTGGCAAGTGGGGTCTATCCAATAAGTAGGTGCCCGTGCCAAACTTGGCATTGATAAGCATCTGAATGTGCGGGCAAAACCACATGACCTCTTTCAGTCTGCTGCAGTCCTCTTGATAGTCTCAACTATCGTGTCCATCACCTTGAAAGGTGCCTTCGATCTAGTATATGCAGCATGTTGATAGAATAGCCTCTTATCATGCGATGATCTCGGACTTGGGCATCAAGGTATGCCTCGAATTGTGTTCGTGGTAGGGAGACCTGCTGGAGATGATACATCGAGCCGAGCTTCGAACTCTACATGCTTAGCTGGTACCTCATTGTACATGTTCTTCATAGACTCATGATTTTTCTTGGGAATTCCATAGACATCAACATCATCTTGTCTTGACACTGGAGCATTCAGCAGTGCTGCCCACTCTTCAACAGTAGAAGAGAATCTCTGACCTTCAGTCATCCATACAATCCTGCCATCCGGATAGAAATGAGTGTGGCATAGAATTGCATGATCATCTCATCATTCCAAGTCGCCGGTTTCGACCAACGAAATCAGCAACACCACATGCGGTGAAGCTCTCATGCACATGTGGAAAGTAGTCTCTGTGCTCTTCACTTGTCAATATATGCCCATCAACATATCTAGTGTCAAGAACAATGGGCTTCTTGTCCATAAGCACAGCCTCATAGAAATCTTGCTGCTCTCTGGTGTGGAACCTTGAGTCAACAGCAGTCCTTCTCCTTATGGCATATGGATCAGCTTGTCTCCATAGCCTGAGACCTTTGTCCTTTCTTTCCTTCATGTTTTCAGCTCGAGGATGAGCATCATTGTGACAAAGCGGTCTCGACGGAGTTTCAGCAATCTGGTGCCTCATCATCGACTCATTGGTGGCACATTGTCTTTCTTCTTCTCTGAAGCAGGAATGTTTCTCACAGTTTTCTTTGGCTTGGCAGCAGGCTTGGCTTGAGCTGCCTTTGATGGAGCAGAAGGCTTAGACTTTGTAGGTGCTCCTGCCCTGATGGCATCACCCATCAACTTAGGCTTCTGAGGAGGCTGGGGTGCTTCCTCATCAGAATCATCATCAGCTGCTTCATCATGCACAATCCTCTTCCTCTTGGAAGTTTTCTTCACTTTGCTCGAGGTTTCTTCTTCCATGCTCAACTTCTTGGCAACAGTGGACTTCTTCACTTTGCTGGTGCCTTTCTTGGTTTGTTGCCCTTGATGCTCTTTGGAAACAACTTTCCTCTTAGGCTTAGATGAAATCTCTTCCTCAGCAATGAAATCAGAATCCTCTTCATCAGAATTCCTCTTCTTCCTGGCCCTGGTGGCAGCAGGAGGCAAACCACTTGGTGTGCTCCTCTCACCATCATCAGAAAAGCTGCTGGCCTCAGGACTAGTGCCTGCCTCTGGAATCTCAATTGGTGATTCAGATCTGTTCTGGCTGTCACTGGCATCTGACATGGTGACAACTTTGTGAATAGATAAGGTATAGGCAGAATAGAAGAGTTATCACAAACGCAGAAGATTTTGCAAAAGAATGAGTTCAAATTTCAGTTTTAGGTTTTCACAGAATGCATTTCGGTCGACCGAGTCTAAAATTCGTGAATCCAAGTGTCTAAACAGAACCATTCACACCACTTTCGGTTGGACCGAAATGGGTTTCGGATCTAGCCGAGAACACTAGGGTTTCACTAAATCCTCTTTTCGGTCATACCGATTTGCACAACTCGGTTGGACCGAAAAGCAAAGGTAATGGCCAGAGGCCAAATTGGTCATCCGAGAATGTAGAATCGGTCTCACCGAGATGTGTTCGCGGAAACCTAACCCTAAAACTTTTACTCAATTTCGTTCTAAGAACAAATCTGCTGGATAGGAAGATCTCAAACGTGGCAAGAAGCTAGGCAAACCAATCGTGTATTGAATCGGAGGTTGAAACATGATAGGGATCGAAACTCACCCTAACTTGGTGGAGTTTCTCTACGGCGGCAACGACACGGAGAGATTGTCCGTTGACGGCGACGGAGACCTGCGGCGAGGGCGCCTGAGCGGACAACGGAGACGATCCGGAGACCACGGCGACGGCAAGCAAAGGGTTTGGGGCGAGACGTTTTGAAGAAAGAATCAACGCGCTGCCCTCGGTATATATACCCTTGGTGTCGGTGGGACCGAGTTGTAAAACTTCGGTGGCACCGAGATGGTTAACGCAAGCGATTACTCACTTGATCACGCCGAAATTGTAACTTCGGTTTCACCGAGGTGAAAACCTAGATCAATCAAGTGATTTCGGTCGTCCAATTTTGAGTGGGTTGGTCGACCGAAAATACTTAGAAGGTTTTGGAATTTAAGCTTTTGACGGATCGGTGGCTCGAAAGTGCTCCTCACTCGGTGGGTCCGAAAAAGACTTGATCAAAGTTTGTGATATAAGCATGAATAGAGTTTGAGACAAGAAAGCATAGATAGCTAGGGAGGAACTTAGGCATTCTTGTCCATCCATTTGGTCAAAAAGAAAAAATCCAAAAGACCAAAGCAACAAATGGATGTCCTCGAATGGATAAAATCATGCATCCAACATGCTCACACAATAAGATAGCAAATGAAATATGTGTCAAACATGCACAAACAAAACACTAGCTGCTAGCACACAATTTGTCGATGACTAGGTCATCTATATATGAGTATATTGACTTAGGAGTCAAATGAGAACATTTGATCATAGGTCATACTCATCGTTTAAGCACAAGTGGGGTTACCACTTTTACATAAAGCATTAATGTGTTCACATCATTTGAAGATGCTTTAGCTCAATCTTTAGAGCAAAGCTCCCCCTTGATGTGAGAACCCCTTTTAAAGGGTCAAACTAACCTTGGGTTGTCGAGAAGACTTCATGTAGATGTTGAAGATGTGGATGCTCAATGTTGATGAAGATCATCAAGAGTTGGGAGCAATCCTTTGGATTCGGGCACTTTCAATACCTACATGGGTTAGTCCCACAAGGAACAAACAAAGATATCCATGGACATAGATTGAAGTACACAATAGATGATGTCCATGAAAGCAATGATTACCTTGTCCCTTGACTTACCAACAAGAGGGTTTGTGACTCCATGAACTAGTGCAAGATGTGGAAGTTGATTGCACAAGTTCTTGCCAAAATGAATGTGAGTGAAGTATGTTGGCGGAGTCACCCTCAAGAACTCTCTAGTTCTTCTTCTTCGGGATCCACATCATCTTGATGGGAATCCTTGGGGTAGTAGTTGAGCTTGACGAAGTAGAACTTGACGTTTCCTTGGGAACCCACTTGACCATGGCCTTAGGTGCTTCAATAAATGCATCAATCTCCTCTTGAAGCTTGTCCTTGCCTTTTAGCTTGTGGTCTTGTGGTGGAAGATCATCTTGAGCTTGTTCCACATTGGAAGAAGTAGGATCATACTTCTCCTTTTAAGAAACAAACTTTGGAGTGGGATATTGACCTTCTTCCCATTCAACACCCTCGGCGTTGAACTTTCGCTCAAAACCAATTCCTTGATTCTTCCGGTGCCTTCCTTGCTTGTAACAATTTCCTCAAAGTTCTTGCTTCGGCAAGGCTCTTGTAGACACCTTTCTCTATAATCCCTTTCAATAAACTATTTTCTTGCTCAAGTGTAACTTGGCTTGAAACATTGTTAGTGGAATCAAGAGAACTACTAGAAGTAACAACATTGGATTTAGCATGGTTATTGTTACTACTAGATGAAGAATTTTTCTTATGCTTGTCATGCTTAGTTTTAATAGGTGGCAAGAAATTAGACAAGAGAAATCGTTTGGCAAGATATGAAGAACTCTTCTTTCGAAGATCGTCATTGATAGCTTTTAGGAACTCATGTTCTTGCTCTAGATTGAGCTTCTCGAAGCGTAGCTTCTCATGAGATCTTAGGAGCTCTCTATGATCTTCTTGAGTTGTTTCATGAGCTAACTTAAGAGTGTTTAGTTCTTTCGTTAGACGCTCAATCTCCTTCATAGCATTGTCATTCGACTCTTCTTGACTATAAAGACTACTAGCATGTTCATCATTACTAGGCTCACTAGATTTATCATGTAAAAGCTCATCTTCACCAAGCAAGTCATCCTCATCACTATCAAAGTCAATAAATTCAGGGTGTGATACCTTGGGGCCTTTAGCCATGAAGCATCTTCCAATTCCCTCATTTGGTGAATCAAATATGTCATAGGAGTTGAAGTTGGAGGATACGAGAGCAAGACCGGCAACACCTTCATCTTGACTGTATTCGGAGTTGGAGTGATAGCTTCTTTCGGAGTGATTGTCGGAGTCGGAGCCGGAGACCCATTCACCTACGTGAGCTTGATGTTTTCTTCTTGTGTAGCTCCTTGATGACTTGTCTTTCCTTTCCGAATCCTTGCTTCTCCGAGAGGATCTTCGTTCATAACGATCATCTCTACTCCTTCTCTCTTTCCGAGGCGACTCTTCTCTTGAGCTTCTTCTTCTTGGAGATTCTTCTCTTCTCTTGTGGGGAGTCGAACACTCATTTGAGTAGTGTCCGGGTCTTCCACAATTGTGGCAGTTTCGATCACGACTTGAAGATCTCTTTTCATCATATGATCTAGACTTTGAGCTTCTTTCCTTGCTTCTACTCTTGTAGAATTTGTTGAAGTTCTTCACCATTAGGCTTATCTCTTCATTGGAGACTAGCTTGTCACTTGAGGTTGTGGGAGCTTCACATGTAGCTTTGTAAGCACCACTTGACTTGTTGTGAAGCTCTTCCTTATCTTTAAGTGTCATCTCATGAGCAACAATTCTTCCAATGACTTCGGTAGGCTTGAGATTCTTGTAGTTTGGCATCATTTGGATCAAAGTGCACACGGTGTCATACTTTCCATCCAAAGCTCTGAGAATCTTCTTGATGATGAATCGGTCGGTCATTTCTTCGCTTCCTAAGCCGGCAATCTCATTTGTGATGAGAGCAAGCCTAGAGTACATTTCAGCGACTCCTTCACCTTCCTTCATCTTGAACTTGTCAAGTTGACCTTGAAGAACATCTAGCTTTGATTCCTTCACGGACTCGGTACCTTCGTGCATTTCGACCAAAGTATCCCAAAATCTCTTTTGCATTCTCAAGACGGCTGATTTTGTTGAACTCCTCGGGACACAAAGCATTGAAGAGAATGTCGCAAGCTTGAGCATTGTTTTGCAACATCCGCAATTCATCCGCTATAGCTTCACGATCCAGAACTTTTCCTTCCTCGAAGAACTTACCTTGCAAACCAACACAAATAATGCCCCATGCGGCAGGGTTATGTCCAAGAATATGCATTTTCATTTTATGCTTCCAACTAGCAAAATTTGAACCATCAAAGTAAGGACCTCTACGAAAATTACCCTCACTAGACGCCATACTCTCCTAGGTTGTGAAACCAAGCTTATGGAGTCCAATGCAATGGAAACCAATCCAATGGAGACCAAAGCTCTGATACCACTTGTAGGATCGAAAGTATGTCTAGAGGGGGGGTGATTAGACTACTTGACAATTTAAAAGTTTAGCCTTTTGATTAAGACAAGTTTTTGGCAAGTTCACAATGATGATCAAGTCAAGTATCACCCTACACATGCAATTCTAGAGTATTTGCAGCGGAAAGTAAATTGCACATGTAGTAAATAGAGGTGGAGAAGAGCAAACGCAATTTGGAGACACGGAGATTTTTCTCGTGGTTCTGATAGGTGGTGCTATCGTCAATCCACGTTGATGGAGACTTCATCCCACGGAGGGTAACGGCTGCGAGAGTCCACGGAGGGCTCCACCCACGAAGGGTCCACGAAGAAGCAACCTTGTCTATGCCATCATGGCATACGCCCACGGAGGACTAGCCTTACTCGGGGTAGATCTTCACGAAGTAGGCGATCTCCTTGCCCTTACAAACTTCTTGGTTCAACTCCACATCTTGACGGAGGCTCCCAAGCGACACCTAACCAATCTAGGAGGCACCACCTCCAAAAGGTAATAGATGGTGTTGGTGATGATGAACTCCTTGCTCTTGTGCTTCAGATGATAATCTCCCCAACACTCAACTCTCCTCACCGATTTGGCTGTGGTGGAAGAAAGGATTGAGTGGAAAGCAACTTGGGAAGGATAGAAATCAAGTTTCATATGGTGGGAGTGGAGCAACTTGATCTCAACACAAGGGTAGGTAGTTTTCTTCTCGAAATGTAAGGTAGGAGTGGTAGTTCTTTCGATGGCTCTCTCCACGAATGAAGAGGAGGTGGAGGGTATTTATAGCCTCCACACAAAATCCAACTGTTACACACATTTGACCAATCTCGGTCGGACCGAAGTTGACAACTCGGTGAGACCGAAAGTTCAAATCTTGTGAGCGTTGGGATTTTCAGTGGGACGAAAATACAATCTCGGTGAGTCCGATTCTTCCAAAGACTAGGGTTTGCCAATCTTGGTGGGATCGACTTTATCATCTCGGTGACACCGATATGATGATGTATGTTCTGAAGCTTGGCAACACTAGTTTCGTGAGACCGAGTTTGGAATCGGAAAACCGAAATTACTAGGGTTTGGCTTTGTGGCTGAGGTGGTTCATCTTGGTGTGACTGAGTTTATGGAATCGGTGGGACCGAGATTACTTATGAGTATATGTTGGAATGAAAGATTGCTGATAGTTTGGGAGATAGATCACTAAGCACTTTGAGCAACCAGATCATTATCATAACCTCATCCCCTTTTAATAGTATTGGCTTTCCTATAGACTAAATGTGATCTTGGATCACTAAACCAAAAATAGAGTCTTGAGCTTTTGCCAATGCTTTCCTTAGCATTTTGAGGGGTCCACATCTTCAGTCATTGCCATACCCATATCACTGAACTTTCTGAAATGTTCTCAAGAAACTATTAGTTCAATGATATATATGTTGTTATTAATTACCAAAACCACCTGGGGATTAGTTGCACTTTCAGGCCGGGCACCCGGGGCCCATGTCCCGGGCACCCGGGGGTGGTGCTGGAGAAGGCCGGGCGAGGCGGCCGGGCACCCGGGGGCCCAAGTCCCGGGCACCCAGGGAGGGGCGCTGGAGATGGCCGGGCGGCTCGGCCGGGCAACCGGGCCTCAAGCCCGGCACTGGAAGAGCCCAATGGTTGGGCAAGAAGGGCAGGCACCCGGCCAGCCTAGGCTCTGGCACCCAGGGGCGCGGCTGTAGGTGGCTAGGGGCCCGGGCACCCGGGGGCTGCAGGGGCCGGGCACCCGGTGCGTCTAGGGAGTTTGCCCCTTCTCCTCTTTCTTCATCCTTCTCGTTCTCTTCTTCCTTCTCTTCCTTCCCTTGCCTCGAGGTCACTTGAGTCTCCGTCCTCTCCTTCTCACCATTGTCTTCTTGGTACCTAAGCATGCACAATGTTTCCAATGACGGTAGAATCCAACTCTCATGTGAAACCGAGCGAAACTCAAAGAGGAGAGAATCAACCTCGTTCTCGATGGCGCGTGCACTTGCTCGTGTCATTGGTCCGCTTGGAGCTTGCGTTGGTGATGTAGAGTCGGTGCGAGTAGTCAAGGGATGCTCCGCATCATCTTCCCCTCCTTGGGAGAGATCCGTCCACGGATCGTGCTCAACATCACCATGGTACTTGGCCAAGTCTTTAACGTTGAAGATGTCGCTAACGTTGTACTTGTCGCGTGGGATGTCGACCTTGTAGGCATTGTCGTTGTAGCGTGCGATCACCTTGAATGGGCCGTCGGCTCGTGGTAGTTGCTTGGACTTGCGTTCGTTGGGGAAGCGGTCTTTGCGGACATGTATCCATACTTGATCACCCGGTTGGAACACCATCGGAGACTTGTTGATGTTGACCTTGGCGGAGAGGCGTTGCACTTGGCGCTCGATCGTGGAACGTGTTTCTTCATGCATCTTCTTGAGGTAGGAGGCTCTTGTACTTGCGTCCATGTTTGCTCGTTCTTGAAGCGTTAGAGGAAGGATGTCCAATGGCGACAAAGGGTTGAAACCGTAGACGACCTCGAAGGGGGACTTGCCGGTTGTAGAGTGTCTTGCACGATTGTAGGCGTACTCGGCGATTAGTAGGCACTCCTCTCACTCCTTGATGTTCTTCTTGATCCACACACATAGGAGAGTCGCAAGCGTATAGTTGGTGATGAGGACATCAATACCATTGTTACACTCACAGCCCCTGCTGCTATACATACTGGACCAATTACTAGAGATCGCGCACGCCAACTAAATTACCAGGTACTTTCATTTCTTGGTAATGATTCTAATGTTCATGAGAATATGATGCTGCCTAAATTGGATACATTTGTTTTGCTTACAAATGAAGGTCCTAGCTTGGAGAAGGATGAACATTGGAGCAAGAACAAGCATGGAGATGATGGCATGCACAAGGGGAACAAGAACGGAGTTAGAAGTTATGATTTCAGGACTTTGAAGCCACCATAATGAGTGCATGTGGACGAAATATACAAGATGCCACTTCATAAATTTCGTCCAGAGGCTATTCTAGGTGCTGCGTCACATTATTATTGGGCCAGGCCCATGTAATTTTGAAATACATAAGTATAGGCAATTGTTAGAGTCCGTATGTGTGGGGAAACAAGAGATAGGGTTAGTTTCAGACCCCTCCACCAAGGGCCACGAAATTCACCCCCTCTTCCTCCATATATACAGCCCTTAGGGCACCGTTTAGACTTTGAGTTATGTTTAGATAAAAGTTCGCCATAGCTGCAACTTCGCGTACTTCGTTTGTGTTCAATGACCAGACAAAGACGTCACAGAACCCCACGTTGATCAATAAAACTTTCATCTTATATTCGCAATATCTAGATTGCAATCTCAGTTTCTTGCTTGTTCTTTGTTTGCCTGCAGGAAATAGACCCTGGTGGTCAGGTTGATCGTGCTCCGGCGTGGTCAATAACCTCTCGGAGTTGGTTTAGTGATTGCTAAGGCGCGACGTCCTCACACGTTCATAGTTGGATCATCTAAGTCGACTTCCTCCAAAGCGATAGCCACCATCTCATCGAAAGACGGGACACCTTTGCCTCTATCAAGTGGTATCAGATTTCCAGGTTGCTCGGTGAGATTTTACAATTTTTCGTAGTTTAGATCGAGTCTGTTTTTCATACCTATAGTCTACGAAAAAACCAAAAAAATAGGGTTAGTTCCTCATATCCGAACCAATCTGAGCCTTTGCATAATCTCTTTAGGGTTTTGCTTTGTTGAATTTGCGGTCGCATCGTCGTGTCTAGTTGCTGGTCTTAGCGTCTACTCCTTTAGAGTTTCGAGTTCTGTCATAGTTTGTCACGCCGCCGCCGCACCATCTTCATCGTTGTTGCCATATACCACCACCGCTGCCATATCCCACCAACGCTGCCTTATACCACCACCGCTGCCATATACCACCACCGCTGCCATATTCCACCAACGCTGCCATATACCACCGATCCATATCCATATACCACCACCGCTACCGTATACCACCACCGCTGCCATATCCTACCATCATATATCCACCACCAATCCGAGTTCTTTTCGTAGTAGGTTTGTTTCCGAGATCCATCTAATTTCCGATTCGTGTTTCCTTGCCTGAGTAGGATTCGGAAAAAAAAATTAGGCCAAAATTTCGGTGACCGAAAATATTTTTCCCTTTCCTATTTTTAGGTCCCCAAGAGTGTTTTGAGACATTCGCCATCATAGTGATTTTTTGTCGCACTTTTTCGTCGACGCTGCCCTGATTTCCGAAAAAAAATTGTCAAAAAATTTCGTGCCCATCTTGTTAGTTTGACCTGGGAAGAGTTTTGAGACACTCGCGACTATTTTGATTTTTCGCAAAAAAAAGAGAGCAAAAAAATAAATTCCAGAGTGTGCTTTTCCCTTGTTTAAGTGCAACGTCATGATTTTTTTAGTGTTCTAGGCTCGCGTCTCTAGCACGGTTAGCCTAGGACCAGCACAATACCGTCGTTCAGCGTTTATTCAACTCTGCATCTCTGAATTGATTATTGCTGATCTTTTTTGCTACCATATTATAAGCCTTCCCAGCTCCACATACATCTACGTCGTGCGTTTGACTCTCCCTGGTAATCGCTCTATCAAAGCTTTGAGAGTTTTGACTACAACGGTTGCCGATCACCACCTGCTGCTGGGTAAGAACTGGTAAGAATTTGAGATTCGCTTGACGGATTTGTGACACCCCACCACCACCATATTCTAGTAGTCTGTAGGATCATATTCTTGTCTATTTCTATTGCTGCTAACTATGGCAGGAACACAAGTCGACGAGATTGATTGGGAGAACATGACGAACAAGGAGCTTCATGATAAGTTTCATCAAATGTTGGGTCAACAGGTGGAAGACGTGATGGCCAGCTTTGGAAAGGCAATGGAGAAGATGGATGACACTGAGAAGTCAATTGACACCAAGTTGGACGCCAAGTTTGATGAATTACTCAAACGTCTCCCACAACCAGCTCTACGCCGCGATACAGTAGGGCGAGCACAGCGTGTTCCTATTGAGGCAGGACAAAATTCTGGTGCCGCTGCTACTGCTGTTGGTGCTTCTGTAGCTCTTGCTGTTACTGCAAAGGTGGAGGACTATTACATGGATGAGGTTGATGAAAATTAGAACTACGTGCAGCCACCAGCACCAACACCAGCAGGTCGACCTGAGGTATATATTCGCAACGGTAGGCCTGCACCACCACCTCAGGTACGAGATAATGACCATATTCCGAAACTGAAATTGAATATTCCACCATTTGAGGGTAGATATGTTACTGATATATATCTTACTTGGGAGTTAGAAACTAAACAACGTTTTACATGTTTACAATATCCCGTGAAGAGACGGGTTGCTGTTGTTGTTTGTGCTTTCACTAGTTTTGCATGTGTATGGTGGTCTGAACATTGTAGATTATACCCTATTCCAACTACTTGGGCTGCCTTGAAAACTGCTATGCGTACTCATTGGGTTCCACCATATTATTAACGTGAATTACTTCAAAAATTGCAGCGTTTAAGACAAGGAAAAAATTCTATAGAAGAATATTATCAGGAATTACAAATTGGCATGATTAGATGTGGTATTGTTGAGGAGAATGAAGCTATGCTTGCACGTTTTATGGGTGGATTAAATAGAGAGATTTAGACCATTCTAGAGTACAAGGAGTATACTAATATCACTCGTTTATTCCATCTTGCTTGTAAAGCTGAACGTGAAGTGCAGGATCGACAAGCATTGTCGCGAACTAACTTTTCTGCAGGTCGACTTTCATCATGGACACCGCGTGCATCCTCTACTTCCACTGCACTAGCACCTCCATCAGCTGCTACCTCCAGCCGTGATACAAGAAAGCAGGCACAACCACCACTATCTGCCAAGAGCGCACCTGACGGGCCTGCACAGAGCTCTTCTTCGTCCATGGAATCAACAGGGCACACAAGTGATATTATTTGTCGTCGTTGTAAGGTAAGAGGACATTATGCGTGAGAATGCAAATCTCAGCGTGTGATGACTGCTACTGAGGATGGTGGGTATGAGTCTGCTAGTGACTATGATGAGGAGACTTTAGCCCTTATTACAAGTGAAGAACACGGTGGAGATGATTCTGATCATGAGATGCAATGCATGGCTCCTGAAGATGCTGGCAGGTATGAATGTTTAGTTGCTCAACGTGTTTTGAGTGTGCACGTTACACAAGCTGAGCAAAATCAGAGGCATAATTTGTTCCATACAAAGGGAGTTGTGAAGGAACATTCTGTGCGCGTCATCATAGATGGAGGGAGCTGCAACAACTTGGCTAGCATGGAGATGGTGGAGAAGCTATCTCTCACCACAAGACCACATCCACATCCTTACTACATACAATGGTTCAACAACAACGGCAAGGTTAAGGTAACACGTACTGTTCGTGTGCATTTTAGTGTCCCTACATATGCTTATTATGTTGATTGTGATGTGGTACCTATGCAAGCATGTTCCTTATTCTTGGTCGACCATGGCAATTTGATAAAAATTCTGTACACCATGGTAGAAACAATCAGTATACTCTTGTTCATAAGGATAAAAATATTACTTTGCTTCCTATGACTCTTGAGTCCATTTTGAAAGATGATATTAATAGAGCTAATAAAGCAAAACAGGAGAAAAATAAGAGTGAAAATCAGATTGTGGCAAAAGAATTTGAGCAACAAATGAAGCCTAATAGTAAACCATCTAGTGATGCTTCTAAAATTAAATTGAAAAGTGCATGTTTACTTGCTACTAAATCTGATATTGATGAGCTAGATTTTAGTAAATCTGTTTGCTATGCTTTTGTGTGCAAAGAGGCATTATTTTCATTCGAGGACGTGCCTTACTCTTTGCCTCCTGCTGTCACTAACATTTTGCAGGAGTTCGCTGACGTCTTTCCACAAGACGTGCCACCGGGATTACCTCCCATTCGAGGGATTGAGCATCAGATTCCGGTGCATCATTACCCAACCGTGCACCATACCATACCAATCCAGAGGAGACGAAGGAGATTATGCCTCAAGTACAGGAGCTGCTCGACAAAGGTTATATACGCGAATCCCTTAGTCCTTGTGCTGTTCCTATTATTCTAGTGCCGAAAAAGGATGGTACATCACGTATGTGTGTTGATTGTAGAGGCATTAATAATATTACTATTCGTTATGGTTATCCTATTCCTAGGCTAGATGATATGCTTGATGAATTGAGTGGATCTACAATATTCTCCAAAGTTGATTTGCGTAGTGGATACCATCAAATTCGTATGAAATTGGGAGATGAATGGAAAACAACATTTAAAACTAAGTTTGGATTATCTGAGTGGTTAGTCATGCCTTTTGGGTTAACTAATGCACCTAGTACTTTCATGAGATTAATGAACGAAGTTTTACGTGCTTTCATTGGACGATTTGTGGTAGTTTACATTGATGACATATTGATTTATAGCAGATCTTTAGAGGAACATTTGGAACATTTACGTGCTGTTTTTATTGCTCTACGTGATGCATGTTTGTTTGGTAACCTTGGGAAGTGCACCTTTTGCACCGACCGAGTGTCTTTTCTTGGCTATGTTGTTACTCCACAGGGAACTGAAGTTGATAAAGCCAAGATTGAAGCTATTGAGAGTTGGCTGCAGCCCAAAACGGTCACATAAGTGAGGAGTTTTCTTGGCCTCGCTGGATTCTATAGGCGTTTTGTGAGAGATTTCAGCACCATTGCTGCACCTCTCAATGAGCTTACAAAGTAAGATGTGCCTTTTGTTTGGGGTACCGCACAGGACGAAGCCTTCACGGTATTGAAAGATAAGTTGACACATGCTCCTTTACTCCAGCTTCCTGATTTTAATAAGACTTTTGAGCTTGAATGTGATGCTAGTGGAATTGGATTAGGAGGTGTGTTATTACAAGATGGCAAAATTGTTGCATACTTTTCTGAAAAATTGAGTGGGCCTAGTCTGAATTATTCTACTTATGATAAAGAATTATATGTTCTTGTTCGGACTTTAGAAACATGACAACATTATTTATGGCCCAAAGAATTTGTTATACATTCTGATCATGAATCTTTGAAACATATTAAAAGTCAAGCTAAACTGAATCGTAGACATGCTAAATGGGTTGAATTCATTGAGACTTTCCCTTATGTCATTAAACACAAGAAGGGTAAAGAAAATGTTATTGCTGATGCATTGTCTCATCGCTATACTATGCTTTCACAACTTGACTTCAAAATATTTGGTTTGGAGACCATCAAAGATCAATATGTGCATGATGCTGATTTTAAAGATGTATTGCAGAATTGTAAAGAAGGAAGAACATGGAACAAGTTCGTCGTTAATGATGGATTTGTGTTCCGTGCTAACAAGCTATGCATTCCATCTAGCTCTGTTCGTCTTTTGTTGTTGCAGGAGGCGCATGGAGGAGAACTAATGGGACACTTTTGCGTGAAGAAGACGGAGGATGTACTTGCTACACATTTCTTTTGGCCAAAGATGAGACGGGATGTTGAGCGTTTTATTGCTCGCTGCACTACATGTCAAAAAGCTAAGTCATGACTCAATCCTCATGGTTTATATATGCCTTTGCCTGTACCTAGTGTTCCTTGGGAGGATATATCTATGGACATTGTTTTAGGTTTACCTAGAACAAAGAAGGGAGGATAGCATATTTGTTGTCGTGGATAGATTCTCAAAATGGCACACTTTATAGCATGTCATAAAAGCGATGATTTGTTAATGTTGCTGATTTGTTCTTTCGTGAAATTATTCGCTTGCATGGTGTGCCAAATACTATTGTTTCAGATCGTGATACTAAATTTCTTAGCCACTTTTGGATATGTTTATGGGCTAAGTTGGGGACTAAACTGCTTTTTAGTACTACTTGTCAGCCCCAAACTGATGGACAAACTGAAGTAGTCAATAGAACATTGTCTACTATGCTTAGGGCTGTTTTGAAGAATAATAAGAAAATGTTGGAGGAATGCTTGCCTCATATTGAATTTGCTTATAATCGTTCATTGCATTCTACTACTAAGATGTGCCCTTTTTAAGTTGTGTATGGTTTCCTACCTCGTGCACCTATTGATTTGTTGCCTCTTCCATCTTCGGAGAAGGTTAATTTTGATGCTACACAACATGCTGAATTGATTTTAAAAATGCATGAGTTAACTAAGGAAAACATTGAGCGTATGAATGCTAAATATAAACTTGCTGGAGATAAGGGTGGAAAACATGTTGTGTTTGCACCTGGAGATCTTGTTTGGTTACATTTGCGTAAGGATAGATTTCCTGATTTGTGCAAATCAAAGCTAATGCCACGTGCTGATGGTCCCTTTAAGGTGTTGGATAAAATAAATGATAATGCATATAAACTTGAGCTGCCTGCAGATTTTGGGGTTAGTCCGACTTTTAACATTGCAGATTTGAAGCCTTATTTGGGTGAGGAAGATGAACTTTCGTCGAGGACGACTTCATTTCAAGCAGGGGAGGATGATGAGGACATCAGTACCATTGTTACACCCACAGCCCCTGCTGCTATACATACTGGACCAATTACTAGAGCTTGCGCACGCCAACTAAATTACCATGTACTTTCGTTTCTTGGTAATGATTCTAATGTTCATGAGAATATGATGCTGCCTAAATTGGATACATTTGTTTTGCTTACAAATGAAGGGCCTAGCTTGGAGAAGGATGAACATTGGAGCAAGAACAAGCATGGAGATGATGGCATGCGCAAGGGGAACAGGAATGGAGTTAGAAGTGATGATTTCAGGACTTTGAAGCCACCATAATGAGTGCATGAAGCCTTGGACGAAATATACAAGATGCCACTTCATAAATTTCGTCCAGAGGCTATTCTAGGTGCTGCGTCACCTTATTATTGGGCCAGGCCCATGTAATTTCGAAATACATAAATATAGGCTATTTTTAGAGTCCGTATGTGTGGGGAAACAAGAGATAGGGTTAGTTTCGGACCCCTCCACCAAGGGCCACGAAATTCACCCCCTCTTCCTCCATATATACAGCCCTTAGGGCACCGTTTAGACTTTGGGTTTTGTTTAGATAAAAGTTCACCATAGCTGCAACTTCGCGTACTTCGTTTGTGTTCAACGACCAGACAAAGATGTCACAGAACCCCTCCTTGATCAATAAAGCTTTCATCTTATATTCGCAATATCTAGATTGGAATCTCAGTTTCTTGCTTGTTCTTCGTTTGCCTGTAGGAAACAGATCCTCGTGGTCAGGTTGATTGTGCTCCGGCGTGGTCAATAACCTCTCGGAGTTGGTTTAGCGATTGCTAAGGCGCGACGTCCTCGCACATTCGTAGTCGGATCGTCCAAGTCGACTCCCTCCAAAGCGATAGCCACCATCTTATCGAAAGACGGTACACCTTTGCCTCTATCAGTTGGTGACTTCCATTTGGCCATCGGTTTGAGGATGATATGCCATGGAGAATAGTAGCTTGATCCCGAGCTTGGCGCATAGTGTCTTCCAAAAGTACCTTAAGAACTTGACGTCACGATCCGACACAATTGTCTTTGGCACACCGTGCAACCTCAAGATTTCCCTACAAAAGAGATTGGCAACATGTGAAGCATCATCTATCTTATTGCATGCGATAAAATGAGCCATTTTAGAGAAACGATCCACAACAACAAAAACCGAATCCTTGCCATTTTGAGTTCTAGGTAATCCAAGCACAAAATCCATGCTAATGTCTTCCCAAGGTTGATGTGGAATAGGTAAAGGCTAATGTAAACCATGGGATTAAGAGTGTGACTTAGCTTTGCAACATGTAGAGCACCGGTTGGTGAAGCGGGCAACATCGCGAAACATCTTGGGCCAATAATAGTTCTTGGAGAGCGTGGCAAAAGTCTTGTCGCGAGCAAAGTGTCCCATGTGTCCACCTCCATGAGCCTCTTGCAAAAGGAGCAAACGAAAAGAGGACTTGGGAATGCATAGTTTGTTAGCTCTCATAAGATAACCATCTTTGATATAATATCGTTCCCAAGAAGTATGCGTCACACACTTAGCGTAAGGAGTAGCAAAAGTCACATCACCCCCGTAAAAATCTTTGATATGATCAAATCCTATGACATTCAATTCAAGTTGTGTAAGTAACATGCATTTGTGGGAAAGGGCATCCGCCACCATGTTTTCTTTGCCCTTAATGTACTTCTTCACATAGGGAAAAGATTCAATGAATTCACTCCATTCAACTTGGTTTGACCATTGAGGTATTTAAGTGTTTCATGATCGGTATGTATAACAAACTCATGCGGTCTAAGGTAATGCTCCCACACATGTAACCCACGCACTAATGCAAACAAATCTTTGTCATATATGGGATAGTTAAGTTGAGCACCGGAAAGTTTTCACTAAAATAAGCAATAGCTCATTTTTCTTGCATCAAAACTCCACCATTTCCGGTACCACTTGCATCGCAATGAATCTCAAAAGTTTTGTCAAAGTTGGGTAAAGCTAGAATCGGAGCATGTGTAAGCAAAGATTTGAGCTCATCAAAAGCGGTTGATTGCAAAGGTCCCCAAACAAAAGGAGCATTCTTCTTGCTCAAAGCGTGCAAAGGAGCGGCAATAGTGCTAAAATCTTTCACAAAGCGACGATAAAAACCCGCAAGACCAAGAAAACTTCGCACTTGTTGCAAATTGGTGGGTTGGGGCCAATATTTAATTGCTTCAATTTTAGTTTCATCAACATGGACACCCTTGGAAGAGACAACAAAACCCAAGAAAACCACTTTGTCAACACCAAATGTGCACTTTTTCATGTTGGCGTAAAGCCTTTCCTTGCGAAGTGTTTGAAAACAGCCCTAACATGATTAAGATGCTCTTTCATGGTTTTGCTAAACACAAGAATATCATCGAAGTAAACCACAACAAAGACTCCAATATAAGGGCGAAGTACATGATGCATGAGACGCACGAAAGTACCGGGAGCTTCCGATAAACCCATATGCATGACTAACCATTCATATAAGCCAAATTTGGTTTTGAAAGCGGTTTTCCATTCATCACCCTCTTGTATGCGGATTTGGTAATAGCCACTTTTAAGATCAATTTTTGAGAAAAAGTTGGCTCCACTAAGTTCATCAAGCATATCATCTAAGCGAGGAATGGGATGCCTATAGCGAACGGTAATAGCATTTATGGGTCTACAATCAGAACACATGCGAAAGCTACCATCTTGCTTGGGCACAAGTATAACGGGAACGGCACAAGGGCTCAAGCTTTCATGTACATGACTGTTGTCGATGAGTTGTTGTACTTGCCGTTGAATCTCCTTTTTCTCTTCGGGGTTGACGTGGTAAGGAGCCTTGTTTGGAAGAGGAGCGCTGGGGATGAGGTCGATTCGATGCTCAATGCCTCAAAGAGGAGGGAGACCCGGAGGTAGCTCATCGGGGGAAACATCTTGAAATTCCTGCAAAAATGATTGAAACACCAAAGGTAGCTCGTGAGCAGTGTTAGTTTTTGGTTCTCCATCCTTGCACACAAGGACAAAGTGCATCACACTCGATGGGTTCTCACACACTTCTCTCATCTCACTTTTTGTGGCAAATAGTATGAGGATTTTCTCTCCGGGCAAAGAGGCGCTCAAGTTTGGCTTGTGGCTCTCACTCACGTTTGGGTGGCGCACTTTCTCACTCTTCTCTCCATGGTGGGTGGCTTGCTTGTCGGCTATCACTTGACTAGGAGACATAGGTTGTAGCACATATTCCTTCCCTTTCATCTTGAAGCTATAGTGATTGGTACGCCCATTGTGGATAACACCACGGTCGAATTGCCATGGTCGACCGAGAAGGAGGTGGCAAACGGTCATTGGGACCACATCACACTCCAAAGTGTCCTCATATGCACCAATTTTGAAGGAGACTTGGACCGTATGCTCAACTCGGATAGTGCCGGAGTCACTTAGCCATTGAACCTTGTAAGGGTGCGGATGCTTCCTCTTTACCAATTGAAGCTTGGAGCATAGTTCTTCACTCGCCAAATTGTGGCAACTACCTCCATCGATGATGACCTTGACGGACCTTCCGTTGATGCCGGCCTTGGTGTGGAAGATGTGGCACTGCTGGTCTTCTTCTTGGTGGTGTTGGAGCGTCAAGACCTTGGAGACCACGAGAGAGGGACTTTAATCATTGTCACAAAAGACTTGGTCATCTTCATCTTCATTCACGCGCCGGTGCATGGCCACGTGCTCAATGGCTTCCATTTCTTCTTCACTCGTTGAGTCATATGTGCCGTCATCGTTGAAGATCATCGTTCGCTTGTTGGTGCATTGGAAGGACTTGTGGCCTCAGCCGCCACATGTGAATCACTTGATTGAACTTTTCTTGATGGGATCATCGGGAGGCGCCGAAGATGAAGGAGTCTTGGATTTGTAGGTGCTTGCCGGAGGAAGAGTCGAGGAAGGTGCCACTTGCTTGGAACTTGACTTGTCGCCGGTACTTGGTGATGCTCGAGTTGATGTAGGAGGTGCCGAAGTCGCGGAAGCATGAGAGTAGGAGCCGTAGGTCTTGGACAAGTACTTGGCGTATTTGAAGTCATGTTGCACTTGTCGCTCGGCCTTGGTCGCTTGATGAACTAGCTCAAGAAGGTTGGAGTATGGTTAGAAGTCGGCGATCCGCTTGATTGGGTGGTTGAGGCCGTTCAAGAAGCGTGCCATTGTTTGCTCGTCATCTTCCTTGACATTGGCTCGTATCATGGCAATCTCCATTTCTTGGTAGTATTCTTTCACCGTCTTGGTGCCTTGCTTGAGGAGTTGCAACTTCTTGAAAAGACCTCGAGTGTAGTGAGTAGGCACAAAGCAGGCTCTCATGACTTCCTTCATGGCTTCCCAAGTTGTGATTGGTGGTTCGCCTCTTGTATGTCGTTGCTCGATAACTTGTTCCCAGCAAATGAGGATGTAGTCTTGGAATTCGAGGGAGGCCATTGCTATCTTCTTTTCTTCATCGTAGTTGTGGAGGCGAAAAATCTTGTGCACCTTCAATGCCCAAGAGAGATGTTCTTCGGGATCATTGCTTCCGGAGAACTTTGGCATGGTGAACTTGAGCTTGCCGTAGCGGAGTTATTCATCTTGATAGCGGTTGTGATATCGCTCTTGCCTTGGAAAGTCCTCAAATGCTTATTCCTCATGATGTCGCTCTTGACATGGAGGAGGGTCTTGAAGCACTTGTTCCACTTTCTGTCGCTCTTGTCCTGGAGGAGGGCGAGGAATGTGCGCTTGGTTGCGCCTTTCTTGTTGTTCTTCGCGTCGGGCGGCTTCTCCTTGTATCTCGCGTCGTAGAGCTTCCTCTTGTTCTCGCACTTGGCGGTTGCGGACTTCAACGGCTCTAGAGGCCTCGCGTAGAGCTTGTTGTGCTTCAAGTGCTTGAGCTTCATGGTCGAGGGCTTGTGCTTCATGTTGCTCTTGTGCTTGTCGAAGTGCATCCCCATCTTGAGCGGGCTTGAAGTGGTACTTGTGGAGGTATTCGCTCTTGCTCCATTGCTCCATGAGGGACTTGGTGTCGCATCCGTTCACGTGCTCGAACTCGGTCTTGTAATCCATTGCCATGGAATTGATTTTCTTGAGCTTGGTGAGCTTGATAATGATCACGTCGAGGAGGGCGAGCTCGTGGTGGACTTGCATCATAAGAGGAGTAGTCCAAAGATTGCTGACTTGTAAGGGTAATTGAGTGGCGCCGTCTTGAAGAAGCCGATGAGGAAGACGGGCGTCGAACAATCGTGTTACGGAGCTCTTCCATTTGTGTGTTGAATTTGTCGTCGATGTTTTGATGAAGGTCGGAGGCGAGTTGTTCGAAGCGTTGACCCAATGCGACGTTTTCTTGATGAAGCGCTCGTTGCGCGATGAAGAAGTGGTTCTTGGAGACATATCCGAAATAATCACCTTGCTCCTCGAAAAGTCGGTTCGATGACGTGCCTAGCCTATCCATCATAACCAAGTGGGGTGAGTAGGAAAGTGAGAGGACAATACCAAAGTTACCTTCTCCGAGGATTTAAGATGTAACAAGTGTCACTCAATGTAATGCTACAATAGGAGAATTGGAACTGGGTTTGTCTCTCACACCTACAAGTAAGAGGGTTATGGAGTAGCTTGGTTAGGATGGTGGCAAAAATTTCAAGCAAATGTTAGTCAAGATATCGATAAGGTTGAGAAGGTTCACAAAAATGCAAGTAAAGCAAATAGATCAAACCCAACGGTATCACTAGGTACACACGCACGGAAGATAGATGGGATCCGCACAACCAAGGGGTGAGCTCAAACTGTGCAACCACAGAAAATGCTCTTGTTGTGCGAATGCTCGAGAGACACTAGCTCGATTGCTCAAATGGGCAAGATACGCTTGTGCACCTACCTATGAGAGAACCGTGCCGTCTTCAATCCCAACTATGGTATATATGCGATGAACAAGATGATATAGGTATGCAAATGGCTCACTCTATTGCTTAAAGGCTTTTCTTCTCTTTTTGTTCTATGCTTGATGCTCGAGCCGAGTATGATATGAGACAAGTATGTATGATATGCACAGGAGAGACTTATGGCACTAAGATGATAACACGATCACTACGGTGCACAAAAAGAGTGGCCCGGCAATTCTCAACTTGCTAGTCTTAATGGGTAAGCGACGCAAAGTTCTCGGTGTCGGTGTACTAGAATAAGGGTACCCTAGTATCCCGAACTGGTGCACGGGCAGTCGCAGCGCCCCGCGGCAAGTCTTGCCGGGTGCCCGCCAAGGTCCTCCGTGGTTCCTTTGGAGCCATTCAAGAACAAAGTGTTCAAGTCAAGAAGACAAGGCCCCGGCAAGAGGAGCTTGCCGGGAAGGAGACAAGGCCCCGGCAAGAGGAGCTTGCCGGGAAGGCCAGCCTAGGCATCTCAAGGAACTTGTCACGACGCGCCGCGTGTCCCGGCAAGGCCCGGTAAGCGACAAGCTTCCGGACGAGACAAGACAACAACCGCGGCAAGGCGCTTGTCGCGGCAAGCCACCATCCTGTACCCGTGCTCCAGCGCATCCACCAACGTGTCGCATACAGGGTCTTTCAGCGTAGCGTGGCGAGAAGCTGTGCAGCCAGCGGTGCGAGGTGGCAAGCGGTGCTGACAAGGTTGCCATCGTGGCGAGCGGTGGCGCCTCTGATGGTCCCTTTTTGCACTGTTTGGGCGACACAGACGGGCATTTAATGCCTTTGTCCCCTGCCGTCAGGGTTAGGTAGGATACACTGTTCAAGTAGGTGTACCAACCACATTTCCTTTCTAGTTTTACCCTTGCATGTGTTGCCACCTGTCGGTGACCCCTTGAGCATATAAAAGGAGGCCCATGCGCAACGTAGAAGGGGTTCGGAGCATTCGAAACCAGAGAACACCCACGCTCTCGAGCAAGAACTCAATACAACCACAAAGCAGCAGTAGGAGTATTATCTCTCTGGAGAGCTCCGAAGATGGGTAAAATCGCTCGCGTGCTCCGCCTCTATCCGCTCTTCGTGCGATCTCCGCCCCCCTCCAGACCGAAAGGGGCTCCGGTCCCTTAGGTGTTCGTTCCCACGACATCTTTGGCACGCCAGGTAGGGGGCTGTCAAGGTTGTGTGAACCCGATCCGGCGTTCACGCGAGCTAGATCTTCATCTTCTTCATCATCTTCATCGACATGCCACCGAAGAAGAAGGCTTCAGAGGTGGCTGCTCCGTCCACGTCGATCCCACCGCCACCGGAGCAAACGGGTGGTGGAGTAGACGCCGACGGAGGAACGGGCGTCGACGAGGGAGCTCACGCCGCCGCCAGGTCCAAGGACAAGGCTGCGCAAACCTCGGCGTCCGTACACGCACCGCGCCCTTCTCAGGAGGTGCGGGGCCAACAGCGTCATGGTACTCGTGGTACCATACGCTCGTTGGACCAAAATCGAGCTGGTGGATCTCAAGGTGCTCAAGACTAGCATGCACGCCAACCTGCTGGCACGAGCAAGACACGGTCGCCTGGACGGGATCCTGCTCCTTCTAACATAGTTAGAAGTCCGAGCATATCCCGCTCCTCGCACCGTTCACCATCACCACCCAAAACTTCGGAAGAAGCTTTGGCTCGAGCTCAACTGCTCCTGGATTACCCTCCAACGGCGGACAAGATCGACGATTGGAGGGCCACCATTCAGAGTCTCATCGGCTTCGCCAACATCGACGCTCCACGGCAACCGAGTACATCGAAGCCGCGACAAGACTGCCAAGTGCGAGCCGATGGCGACAAGACCGGTGGGGGTGCAACCACCGTGCACTCTCCACCCCGAAGGCCAAGATCGCCGACTCGCCGGGTCAACCTCGACACTGACTCCACAGCGTCATCAGATCCACGAGCTCGTCGCGATCAGCGCCAAGTTCTTCAAGAACGGCAGCAGGAAGACGCTCGTACACGCATCGAGCGCCGAAGAGAAGCGCGGCGTCAGTCAGACCAGCGCGCTGGTGTCAATACCCCGACTCAATGCCACATCGATCTAGCATGTAACACCTCATATCACTTTGCGGCCTCACGCACGGTATTCCCACGGGTGTCGCCTTACCTTTGCCCGGGACCGTTTGCGCCTTTTGGCACACATATATGATAGTGTCACTAGCATCCATATGATAAGGAGCCCGGGCTGACATGGCTAGTCGTAAACCCAAAGTTGCACAAACTTACAGGGACAGGTATCCATGACCCAGCATTGAACGTGTCGATCATTAGCGAGTGAATCCAGGCTGTAGCACTGGGCTAACAGACTCGGTGAACCGGCTGTAGGGCTAACAGACTCGGTATTCATCGCGTGACATTTCCCGAGGGATGCATACAGAACGAAGAAGGACACATGCCGCCAGCCTAAGTGTTCCGGAGCGGTAGCAAGCTACCGTGGCTCGGTGGAAACACTAGGAGACATTTCCGTAAGAGAGGCTACTAAAGATAAACAACTAGATAGTCGGATCCCACACATAACAATACACATTACACGACGCATAACATGCAAGTATGTGTTGTACAACATGGCATCACAAACATAACTCAACAACTCATATAGATAAAGGCTCGGAAGAGCCATCATAGCATTTATTGCAAACAGGGTCACAAGACCCATCATACAGAGCACACAAGCAACAAGCGGAAGCATTACATGTCTGGGTACAGACATCTACAAATGAAAAAGGCTGAAGAGCTTGACTATCTACAACATCCGATCAAGATCGTAGCTGAGGTACAAGCTACTTGTCGAAGTCCACGAGAACACTAGTAAGACCGAGGTCTCCGCTGCAAAAACATAAATAAAGCACCATGAGTACAAAGGTACTCAGCAAGACTTACATCAGATCCTATCATACATGCATTTGTATCAAGAGGGTAATGTGGGATTTAGTTGCAGCAAGCCAGCTTTGACTCTGTGGCTATCCTGTTCTACGACTACCAGAACTTCTTTGAGGTGATATGGCGCACACAAGTCCACTAATCACCACACAAAACACTACTATGGAATCATCCCCGTCTCCCTACGAGAAGGCCATCCATAGCACTCACACTTGTCTTGAGCATTTTATAGTATCCACTTCAAGTTGTCTATGTACCATGTAAGCATCCAAGAAGTCCATATCCGCGGACCCGGCTATTCGAATAGATCATGTTAACCCTGCAGGGGTGTACTTCTTCACACACGCTCTCGCCACTTACCACCATGCACACGTCGTGTATCTCGGCTACCTTCAAGCGGAAGCCTGGCGAGGGAGTCGGCCACGACCTGAATAACCACACAAGACTCTAGCCCAGGTTTATCGCCTATTCGGGTTCTATCCGCAATAGGATTTACGACTTAGCGCATCAGCCATGACATTAGCTTTGCCTGGAGTGTAGGTAATCCCTAAGTCGTAATCTGCGATCAACTCCAACCAACGTCTTTGCCTAAGGTTTAGATCTGGTTGAGTAAAGATATACTTGAGACTCTGGTGATTGGTGTAGATCTCGCAACGTTTACCAAGAAGGTAATGTCGCCAGGTCTTGAGTGCATAGACTACGGCTGCAAGCTCTAGATCATGTGTAGGATAATTCTCCTCGTGTGGATGCAACTGTCGAGATGCATAGGCAATCACATGACGATCCTGCATAAGAATGCAACCTAGTCCCTGTCGTGAGGCATCGCAGTAGATAACAAAGTCTTTAGTGAAATCCGGTGGCACAAGTATAGGAGCAGAAGTCAGGCGTCTTTTCAGTTCCTGAAAACTGTACTCACACTGTGGGGACCACTCAAACTTTTTATCTTTCTTGAGAAGTTCCGTGAGGGGTTTGGCTACTTTGGAGAAGTTTTCAACAAAGCGGCGACAATAGCTGGCTAGACCAAGGAAACTCCTAACTTGTTTAACGGTTTCAGGTGGAGTCCAATCAAGAATGGCCTTAACTCTCTCGGGATTGACAGCAATGCCCTTACCAGATATCACGTGGCCTAGATAGGTCACTTCTGGCAACCAGAATTCACACTTGGAGAACTTGGCGTAAAGGCGATGCTCTCTGAGTTTTTCTATCACAAGTCTAAGATGTTCGGCATGCTCTTCCTCGTTCTTCGAGTAAATAAGAATATCATCGAGGTAAACCACGACGAACTTATCTAGGTACTCCATGAAGATCGAGTTCATCAAGCGGGAGAAGGTAGCTGGGGCGTTGGTTAGACCGAAGGACATGACGGTGTACTCGTACTGGCCATAACGAGTGACAAAGGCTGTCTTGGGGATGTCCCCGTTTCTGATCTTGATTTGGTGGTAGCCTAACCTCAAATCCATCTTGGAGAAGGCGAGGATCCGGCGAGCTGATCATACGATCGTTGATCCTCGGGAGCGGATATTTGTTCTTTATCATGACCAAATTAACGGGACGATAATCTACAACCATCCGGTCCGTACCATCCTTCTTCTTGACGAAGAGGACGGGGCAAGCCCAAGGAGATGAACTAGGACGGATGAAACCCTTTTGCAAGGACTCATCAGGTTGTTTCTTAAGCTCGGCTAGTTCTAAGGGTGCCATTTTGTAAGGTCTCCTAGAGATTGGAGCAGTTCCTGGGATGAGATCTATGACGAACTCTACATCTTTGACAGGTGGAACACCTGGCAGTTCCTCTGGAAAGACATCCGGAAAGTCACGAACTACCGGGATATCTTCAAGGTCTGGAAGAGGGCTGGCATTAAGAGAATAGAGTTGGCGCTTTGCAACTCTGGTGGAGACAGTGACTATCTTGCCAGATGGATGTGTAAGCTGAACAGACCTGGTGAAACAATCAATCTTGGCATGATGAGATGTCATCCAGTCCATACCCAAGATGATGTTAATATCCGAAGACTTGAGAGCTATAAGTGATGCAAGGAATACAAGTCTGTCTACAAGGATTTCGTTACCATGGCTTACACTAGAAGTTTGCCATTTGGATCCAGGGGTTTGAATGACTAGTGGAGAGGGCATATCACAAAATGACATGTTGTGCAAATTAGCATAGCTTTCAGAAATGAAGGAGTGAGACGCTCGATGTTAATGTAGGCGATCTTTGGATGACAGTTGACAAGGAGTCTACCAAGAACGACATCTGGATCATCATGAGCGTCTTTAGCTGAGACGTGATGCACAAGTCCAAGTTCAGGGTGAGCTGACCTGGCACTAATCATCTTGCGTGATGGCTTACCATGGCCAGTAGACTTCTCGGGCTGGGGTGGAGCAACTCTGGTCTGAGTACAAATACGGGCAATGTGGCCTGGCTCTCCGCACTTGTAACAAATCTTGGAGGAAGAACGTGGACCCGCATTGACAAGCGGTCTACCAGTAGGCCTGGGTGGAACATACTGCTGAGCTGGGGAAGGCACCACATAGGATGGTCTTGGTGAATATCCGGAAGGAAGAGCGGAGTTTGGAACCCAAATCCGGCGCTTCTGACAACTAGAACTGGAGGAAGATCCGAAATCACGGGTGTGCTTACGAGACTCCTCGTAAGTGAGCTGAGCTGTCTCTGCATTAATGGCCTTGTTCACAAGAGCTTGGAACGTATTGCAATGGTGCAGGTGGAGATCACGACGCAACTTGGGGTTGAGACCCTTCCGGAACCTAGCCTGCTTCTTGGCGTCCGTGGACACCTCTTCTGAAGCATAGCGAGCGAGGTTCTCAAACTCTCTACTGTAAGCATCAACAACCATCTTACCCTGGGTGAAACTACAGAACTCTTCTCTCTTGCGATCGATGAGGGCTTCAGGAATGTGATGCTCGCGAAAAGCCTCAGTGAAATCTCTCCAGGTAGGAATCTGACCAGCTGAAAGCATAGCCTCATAGTTCTGCCACCAAAGACTAGCAGGACCTTCCAGGTGATATGCAGCATAAGTGACCTTGTCATCTTCAGCTACGTTCGCGGAACGCAGCTTGTGTGTGATACTACGGAGCCAGTCATCTGCATCAAGTGGCTCGATGGAATGATGAAAGGTAGGTGGGTGCAAGCGAATGAAGTCATGAATGGTTGCAGACCCTTTGAACCGATGTGCGGTGTTCTCCTCGATACGTGCCAACAAGCGGTTAGACTCACGCTTGTTTCTCTCCATCTCTAACATGAACTCTGTCAACGAAGGCTGGTCGGGAGGGTCCTCATCCCTACCATCTCCTTGGTTCTAGCTACGAGCAACAGAACTTCGCTTACTTGATGACATCCTGAGAAACGAAACCAAGGACGGAATCAGCATCAACTATAGGCTATAGAATGTAGGACAAGGAAATTAGTATCTCTCGAACTCCTAGGGCAATTCCAAAGATAACGGCGATAAAATGCTCAAAATGAGACATCCTGCTAAAATGGGGTAGTAACATACTCAACATCACCAGTCAAGGTTCTAAGATCATACTAAACAGGCTACACCGGAAATACTCGGCTGGGTATGACTCGATCAACCAATCCTATGGGACTACGGAGTAGTAACATGTGATCTGATAGACTAAGAGAAAGCCTAGTTCCTTAACCACGAGGAAAGATAGGATGACTCGGATCGAAGGCCATGAGGTATAAGGAGTAAAAAGAGCCTTACGTTCCTTCCCACAATCAATTCCCTTACATAACTAAAGAATTTCTAGACTCAACTTGACCAGTTTGGCTTGCTAATCCTCTGAGCGATCAGGCTCGATACCAAAGCTGTCGGGACCCGACTCAATGCCACATCGATCTAGCATGTAACACCTCATATCACTTTGCGGCCTCACGCACGGTATTCCCACGGTGTCGCCTTACCTTTGCCGGGACCGTTTAGCCTTTTGGCACACGATATGATAGTGTCGCTAGCATCCATATGATAAGGAGCCCGGCTGACATGGCTAGTCGTAAACCCAAAGTGGCACAAACTTACACGGACAGCATCCATGACCCAAAGATCGAACGTGTCGATCATCACGAGTGAATCCAGGCTGTAGCACTGGCTAACAGGACTCGTGAACCGGGCTGTAGCGGCTAACAGGACTCGGTATTCATCGCGTGACATTTCCCGAAGGGATGTATACAGAACGAAGAAGGACACATGCCGCCAGCCTAAGTGTTCCGGAGCAAGTAGCAAGCTACCAGGCTCGGTGGAAACACTAGGAGACATTTCCGTAAGAGAGGCTACTAAAGATAAACAACTAGATAGTCGATCCACACATAACAATACACATTACACGACGCATAACATGCAAGTATGTGTTGTACAACATGGCATCACAAAGATAACTCAACAACTCATATAGATAAAGGCTCTCAAGAGCCATCATATCATTTATTGCAAACAGGGTCACGAGACCCATCATACAGAGCACACAAGCAACAAGCGGAAGCATTACATGTGCAGGTACAGACATCTACAAATGAAAAAGGTCAAGAGCGACTATCTACAACATCCGATCAAGATCGAGCTGAGGTACAAGCTACTTGTCAAGTCCACGAGAACACTAGTAAGACCGAGGTCTCCGCTGCAAAAACATAAATAAAGCACCATGAGTACAAAGGTACTCTGCAAGACATACATCAGATCCTATCATACATGCATTTGTATCAAGAGGGTAATGTGGGGTTTAGTTGCAGCAAGCCAGCTTTGACTCTGTGGCTATCCTGTTCTACGACTACCAGAACTTCTTTGAGGTGATATGGCGCACACGAGTCCACTAATCACCACACAAAACACTACTATGGATTCATCCCCGTCTCCCTACGAGAAGGCCATCCATAGCACTCACACTTGTCTTGAGCATTTTATAGTATCCACTTCAAGTTGTCTATGTACCATGTAAGCATCCAAGAAGTCCATATCCGCGGACCCGGCTATTCAAATAGATCATGTTAACCCTGCAGGGGTGTACTTCTTCACACACGCTCTCGCCACTTACCACCATGTACACGTCGTGTATCTCGGCTACCTTCAAGCGGAAGCCTGGTGAGGGAGTCGGCCACGACCTGACTAACCAGACAAGACTCTAGCCCAGGTTTATCGCCTATTCGGGTTCTATCCGCAAGGATATCCGGCCGGGGTGTCGCTCACGGCCCCAAACGATGTGAACAGGGTTCCCAAGCCCACCTCGCCGGATGGATCTACGCTTGGTACACCGTGCCACTTGTGCCTAGTCTGTCCCAAGCCCACCTGGCCGGGTGCCACTTGGTAGACTACTAACACTACCTACAAACACCAGAAACTAGTTGCGACTCCTGGACAGAGATCAAGTTGGTTAATAAGTCGAGAGGGCTTGGAGCGCCCGGAGCCCAATGTGTGGTAGTATCGAGTCATTGGACAACATACATAGAACTCGATTGCTTAAGGACGGTTCGGTGAGACAACCCACCATGTACTCCTACATGGCCTCTCACCGCTACCTTTACCAAATCGTGTTCACACACTTCACTCTCAGCATCAGAACATATCGTAGCACTCCAATTCATTCCCAATGAATCAGACCTGACACAACTCTAAGCAACAGCAGGCATAGCATGGTAGGAACACAACATGGGCTCAATCAACTCCTACACATGCTAGTGGGTTTCAACTATTTACTGTGGCAATGACAGGTCATGCAGAGGAATGGGTTCAACTACCGCAGCACAAAGTAGCAGATGAATCGTTGTTGTCCTAATGCAATAACTAAGAGCAGGAGTGAGAGGGTAGGATTGTATCGGAATGAACAAGGGGGTTTGCTTGCCTGGTAGATCAACAAGGAAGGCACTGCTTCATAGACAGGTACTCTGGAACAGTCTCCGGAGCAAGACCTATCGAGAAGGAACGGTGCCAACAATCAATACACAAGCATATGCAACAATATGATGCATGAACATGGCATGAAGATGTGATGCTGTTTGAGCTAATGCAACTAATATTCATTTGGCTTGAAGTCCATTTGAGCCAAAGGTTCAAATGCATCTCCAAAATAAACTCTTTATATAAGCCATTATAGTGTTTCACTTGTACAGCAGGTATAACTTGTCTTTTCATGCATGAAACTGGTACAGATGGATAGGTTGCATTTTTCTGATAATTTTTCATATATAAATTATTTCAATCTGAGCTACGGTTGAATTTCTATGAATTTTTGAAGTTTTGCTAATTTTCTGGAATTCCTGATTTAAATTAAATCCAGAAATTAAATAATTGCATCAGCATGACGTCAGCGTGACGTCAGCAAGTCAACGTGGCTGACCAGGTCAAACCTGACGTGCGGGGTCCTCACGTCAGTGACTAACTAACTAATTTAAGTTAATTAGTGTTAAACTACTTTTAATTAAAATGTCAATGAAGTTAATTAAACTTAATTAAAACTAAACTAGGATTAGCTGGGGCCTGGGCCCACTTGTCAGCGACCCAGGGGAGGTCAAACCCCTGGTCAACAGGGTCAAACCCGCCGGCGACTCGACGCCGGCGAGGCCAGACGCGGCGGCGGGCTGCGGGATCGTCGCTCCGGCGACCAATCGCGCGGCGGAGAGCACCTACGCGAAGCCCAGGCTCGCGCGCATCCAGTGGTGCCCTCCGTTTCACCGGAGACGGCCTATATCGTCGGCGGCGACCACTTGGCGGTGACCGGAGTTGGCGAGGAGGGAGAAAGCGCTGCGGTGCTGGCGGGGCGGGGTTGGTCGCGTTCGTCTCCGGAGATGTGATGACCGCGGTGGCGTGCTCGGTTCGTGTGCCCGATGGTGTGGCTGCGGTGGCGACATGGCGGCGGCGAGCTACGCCGTGGGGAGCGGAGCTACGGCGCGAAGCGGAGAAACGGAGAGAGGGAGGAGGAGCAGCAGCTCACAGCGGTTGCAGCAGGCGTCAGCGGGCTCGGGGGCCACCGGCGGCGGCGTATGGTCGATGGGGATCTACGGCGGCGGCGATGAAAACGGCAACGATGGCGGCGATGGGGGCCGTCGGAGGTGCGTGGCTTGACGAGGGGTAGAGCGGGTCGTGGCGGATCTTCCGGGCGCAGCGGAGGGCGAGGGTGGCGGTGGCCCGGCGGCTGTGGCGCTCTCGGTCTTCGGTGAGGAGAGGGAGAGGAAGCGAGGAGGAGAGGCGCGGAGAGGGGGTGTGGCTGGGGAATCGGGCGGCGCGAGAAGAAGCCTCATGGCGTCGGCATGTGGGGGGGAGGCAGGTGGCGAGCTGGTGGCGTGGCGCGCTGCCTGCTGCAGCGTCGGCCACGCACGCCTGGCCGACCGGGCGCCGGGAGGACGGCAGCGGTGGTGGGCTGGGCGGCTTCTTTGGGCAGCCGAGCCAGGAAGCCGCATAAAGTCTGATAAGTGCAGGTGGGTTTCTTCCCTTTTATTGCTGTTTTCTATTTTCTGACATTTGTTTTGATTTAATTAAAATACTAAATCATTTTATTTCCTTATGCCCATTTTTGCAGGAGCTAACTATATTATTCCAGAGCTCCTCAACAAGTGGCATAATTTTTGGACATATATTAATATATATAACTAATATATTTCCAATGCAAATATTTATGCATTAATTCCAAATGCCCAAAATAAATACTTAAGAGCTCTTAAAAATATTGGTTTGATTTTTATCTCTGTCCAATATTTTCAGAGAGCAACATGAGCATTTTCTTGGACCTTTTTGGAGCAATTTTTATCTGGGTCATTTCCAGAAATGATTTCTGAGGGTTTTACAAATCCCCATTTCACATTTAAATGAAATTTAAACATGATGCACACATGAAGGGCTAGCCTAGGTCATACCAGATCTAGGGATGTGACAGCTGGGCCCACTGTCGACATGCATGCACCAGGTGAACCAGGCGACTTGCCGTACGCAGTAGGTTGCCCTGCGTTCACTCGTCAGCTGCGGCAAGTCCAGTGGCCCAGTAACAAGAACTTCAAGCCAGATGTACCAGAGAAGTACGACGGCAGGTTGCATCCGTCGGAGTTCCTCAGCATCTACACCATCGCGGTGCAGGCTGCCGCGGGGCGTGACGACAAGATCCTTGCCAACTACTTCTCGCTGGTGCTCAAGCCCAATGTCAGATCCTGGCTCATGCACTTGCCGGACAACTCCATATCCTCATGGGCGGATCTCTGCCATCAGTTTGTCGGCGCCTTTACAGGTGGCCACAAGCCTCATGGCCAAGAGAGCGATCTTCATCTGCTCGCCCAGAAGGAAGGAGAGCCCCTGCGCAAGTATATACAGAGACTCAGCCAAGTGCAGCGCAACATCCCAGATGTCCACCCTGCCGCAGTCATCAGCGCGTTCCATCAGAACGTGCGTAACCACAGGATGCGGGAGGAGATGGCGATGTGCAAGATCAGGGACCTCAGTGAGCTATATGCCCTGGCCGACAAGTGTGCACGTGCTGAGGAAGGGAGGGAACTCCCCGGAGAGAACACAGGAGCAGGGGGATCTGACAGCGAGGATGCCGCCCCGGCAAGGAAAAACCGGTGGCGGAACAATAGGAAGAAGAAAGGAAAAGATGTGCTAGTCGTTGAGCAGTCCGGCAACGGAGGTGGCACCAAGGAAGCTGAAGCTGTGGCGGCCGCGGACAAGCAGGACGGCTCTGGCAAGCAGTATTGCAAGATCCACCGCACCAAGGGCCATGATCTCTAGAGCTGCAAGAAGGTCGAGCAGCTTGTCGAGCAGCAGAAGGCTGAGTACGAGTGACGCGACAAGGAGAAGGCCCAGGAAGGTACTGGAGGATCCGGCAAGAAGCGTCCCGGTGGGGAGGACGCCGCAGCAAGGCCAAGCAGCGGCAAGGAGACAGGCCTCCCCGCGGCCGCGACAAGGATGAAGATGAAGACGACGACGAAGACATGGATGATGACGAGGCCGACGAGCAGGAGTTTCACAAAGCCACAGAGGTTCTGTGCATTGACGGCGGTGCTTCTCTGCATACTTTACACCGCCAGCTCAAGCAGTGGGTGCGGGAAGTCAATGCGGCAGAACCACCAGTCGAGTCACGCAAACCTCTAAAATGGTCCGGCACGCCTATCATCTTCGATATTGAGGACCACCCTGATCGCACAACTACGATCGGGTGCTTGCCGATGTTGGTCTCACCAACTATCCGCAACCTCAAGGTCACTTAGATGCTAGTTGACGGCGGGGCCGGCTTGAATTTGATCTCCTCCGCGGTACTCCAGAAACTCTAGATCCCTGACAGCGAGCTCGAAGAGACCGGCACATTCCAAGGAATCAATCCGGGAAGGAGCAAGCCGAAGGGAAAGATCACGTTGCCGGTAACATTTGGCAGCGAGTTGAACTTTAGGACTGAGAGGGTCATTTTTGACGTTGCTGATTTTCCATTGCCTTACAATCGGATACTCGGCCGTCCAGCGCTTGCCAAGTTCATGGCGGCCTCTCACTATGCCTACAACGTGCTGAAAATGCCTGGCCCGATAAGTGTCATCTCTGTCCCCGGCGACAAGAAGGATGCACTTATCTGCGCCAACAAGATTTACCGGGAAGCAGCAGCCGCAGCGGATCGCAAGCCACTTGCCGCTGATGCTCCCGGGGGGAAGAAGACCAAGTCCAGCAAGAGTTCTGATGCCCACTCCGGCAAGCGCACCTCTTCCTCTTCGGTGTGCTGCGCTACCGTCGAGGATGCACCATCGAGCTCCACCGGCAAGTGTAAGAAGACGAAGGCAGCTCCGCCAGAGACCAAGAAGGTGTCCGCCAAGGAGGACGTCACTAGTGGTACCTTCACCATCAGTTCCACTCTCGACCCTAAATAGGAAAGCGCGCTTGTTGCTTTCCTGCGGGCGAACATCGACGTGTTTGCATGGCAACCGTCTGACATCCCCGGTGTTCCCAGGAAAGTAATTGAGCACCACCTTGTCGTCTGTCCTCATGCGCGGCCCGTCAAGCAGAAAGTCAGGAAACAAGCAGTGGAGCGCCAAGAATTCATCGCAGAAGAAATCAAGAAGTTGGAAGCAGCGGGCCTTGTCAGAGGAGTGCTCCATCCTACGTGTTTGGCCAATCCTGTAGTCGTGCGCAAGGCAAACAGGAAATGGCAGCTTTGTATTGACTTTACTGATGTTAATAAAGCTTGTCCCAAAGACCCATTTCCCTTGCCGCGCATTGACCAGATTGTTGACTCCACAGCCGGATGTGACTTGCTTTCATTTCTTGACGCATACTAAGGGTATCACCAGATCTTCATGGCAGAAGAGGATGAGGAGAAGACCACATTCATCACTCCGTGTGGCACGTACTGTTTCGTACGGATGCCTTTCGGTTTGAAGAATGCTGGTTCAACGTTTGCAAGGGTAGTCCATGACGCTTTTGAGCCACAGTTGCACAGAAATGTGGAAGCCTACATGGATGACATAGTGGTCAAAAGCAAGGACAGAACAACTCTGATTTAGGATTTGGACGAGACCTTTGCAAATCTGCGCAAGATCAACCTCAAGCTCAACCCCGAGAAGTGTGTGTTTGGAGTTCCTTCCGGCAAGCTTCTCGGGTTCTTCGTGTCTCAGCGGGGAATTGAAGCCAATCCCGACAAGATCAAGGCCATTGAGCAGATCGAAGCACCGAAGCGCGTCAAGGATGTACGAAGGCTTGCCGGCTGCGTGGCTGCTCTCAGCAGGTTTATCTCTAAGTTTGCTGAGGGTGCCCTGCCATTTTTCAAAATATTGAAAAAGGCAGGTCCAATGAAATGGACTCCGGAAGCGGAGGCTGCGCTGCAGGACTTAAAGAGATACTTGTCCTCCACTCCAATACTTGTCGCACCTAAACCACAAGAGAAGTTGCTGCTGTATTTAGCGGCAACCAATCAAGTGGTTAGTGCTACGTTAGTAGCGGAGAGGGAGGCGGATGATGAGCCAGCGACCACGGCAAGTGCGTCCAGCGACAAGCAGGGGGCTTCCCCGACAAGCTCTGGTCCCGACAAGGATGGATCTGCGCAGGTGCAGGAGGAGAAACAGAAGAAAATGGTGCAGCGCCTAGTTTACTTTGTCAGTTCCCTTCTGCAGGGGGCTAGGTCAAGGTACTCTGGTGTGCAGAAATTGCTTTTCGGCCTTCTCATGGCCTCCAGAAAGCTGCGCCATTACTTCCAAGCACATGAGATCACAGTTGTCACTCGCTTTCCGCTGAAGAGGATACTGCAGAATCTAGAAGCAACAGGCAGGATTGTCGAGTGGGCACTGGAACTGTCAAGCTATGGCCTCAAGTTTGAGAGCACCTCAACTATCCAGAGCCGAGCATTGGCAGAATTCATAGCAGAGTGGACGCCAACACCATATGAAGAAATTCCAGAGACGAGCATCCCCGTCAAGGAAGCAAGCAAAGAGTGGCTGATGTACTTTGATGGTGCCTTCTCGCTGCAAGGCGCGGTCTTGGGCGTCTTGCTTGTCGCACCCACCGGGAGCACCTCAAGTACGTAGTCCAGATGCATTTCCCCAAGGAGCAAGCAACAAACAATACTGCAGAGTATGAAGGTTTGCTTGCCGGTCTCAGGATCGCAGTTGACCTTGGGATCAAAAAGCTCATTGTCAGGGGTGACTCGCAGCTTGTCGTCCGCCAAGTCAACAAAAATTATCAGAGTCCGTTGATGGAAGCTTACCTTGATGAAGTGAGAAAGTTAGAAGAGCGCTTTGACGGCATATGGAACATGTTCCAAGAGCTCAGAACGACATTGCAGATGGCCTGTCAAAGTGCGCCGCACTTAAGTTACCTATGGAACCAGGAATCTTTGTGCTCAAGCTGACTCAACCATCTATAACACCATCAACTGGACAGAGCAAGAAGAGGAAGTTGATTTCTGGTGACTATTTTCCGGCAGAGCTCCCCGAAGCCGCCGCCAAGAAGGTCCCTAAGATCAATGCCAAGAGTGCTGAGGAGCAGTCTACTCCGACAAGCCCTAGGGTTTGTTCCGTTGAAGCAGACGCTCCCGACAAGTTTTGCTCCGGCTAGCTTGACGGGGAACATCAAGCTCCGGCTGAGCCACAGGTTCTCGCCGTAGAAGCGGATGTTCCCGCAGCTGCATATGTGCCTTTAGTCCTTGTTGTCGAGCCGCAAGCTCCAGCATGGGCACAGCAGATTGTCCGTTTTCTTCAGACAGGAGAACTTCCCGAAGAGCAAGAAGAAGCGGAGAGAGTAGCCCGGCAATCAAGTATGTACCAGTTTGTCGACGACACACTGTACAGAAGAAGATTCAACGGTGTGAAATTGAAGTGTATTCCCCGGGAAGACGGACAGAAGCTGTTGGCGGAGATACATGGAGGCATATGTGGTCACCACATTGGCGCGAGAGCACTTGCCGCAAAGCATTCCAGCAAAGGTTTCTTTTGGCCGACAGCCCTCCGGATGCTGCGCACAAGTAACCAAGTGTGAAGCATGCCAGTTCCATTCTAAGCAGATACACCCCCAGCTCAACCTCTCCAGACGATCCCTTTATCCTGGCCATTTTCGGTCTGTGGGCTCGACATCCTCGGCCCTTTTCCCCAAGTTGTCGGGGCTTTGAGTACTTATGCGTTGCAATCGACAAGTTCACAAAGTGGCGGAAGTGGAAGCGATGAGGAAGGTGACAAGACAAAAGCAGATCAAGTTCTTGGTCGATTGTTTGCCGTTTGGGGTCCCTAACAGGATCATCACCGACAATGGCACACAATTCACGAGCCGCACCTTCATGCAGTATGTTCAAGATCTTGGCGCCAGGGTCTTCTTCGCTTCTGTTGCTCATCCGAGAAGCAACGGTCAAGCAGAGAGAGCAAATGCTGAAGTGCTACGTGGGCTCAAGACCAGGACTTTCGACAGGCTACACAAGTGCGGAAAGAACTGGATTGAGGAGCTGCCGGTGGTTCTTTTGTCGATCAGGACGACGCCAAATCGAGCCACTGGCCAGACACCTTTCGCTCTAGTCTATGGAGCAGAGGCAGTTCTCCCCACGGAACTCGTATACGGATCGCCTCGAGTGCTCGCTTATGATGAGCTTGAGCAAGAGCAGCTGCGACAAGATGACGCGCTGCTCCTTGAGGAGGACCGTCTTCAGGCTGCTGTACGAGCTTCTCGAAACCAGCAAGCTTTGCGCTGCTACCATAGCCGCAAAGTTAATGCCAGAAGTCTCGACGAAGGAGACCTTGTTCTTCGGCGCGTTCAGTCCGCCAAGAATTCCAACAAGTTGACGCGAAGTGGGAAGGCCCTTACCGGGTGAAACGAGTCACTAGGCCTGGCGGTGTCCGCCTTGAGACCTAAGATGGCTTTCCGGTGAGCAATTCCTGGAACATTGAGCATCTTCGTAAGTTTTACCCGTAAGGCGCGGTTGCCGGAACCCGTTCCGGCAACCACCTTTTGTACAAGTCTTGCTGCTGTTGAATGTAATCCTTTGTACAAAGCCAGGCGCAGACCCCGTGCATAAATAAAGTTCATATGCTTCGCACATCTTGTCAATTTCATGCTTTCTATTTTTTGCATGTGTTATCTGACACTTTGTGCAGCACCTACCCCCGGTAAGCAATAACGAGCCTTAAGGCTCCATATGTTTATTTTCTCTTCTTTCTTTTTCTCAAAAGGAAGGTTCCCTCGCCCACAAGTTTGCCGGGGGGGAAGGAGATGATAATGGTGTGGACCAGGCGTCGTTCAAGAAAGTTTCGCCTTGCCGGGACGCAAACAACAGAAAAGCTAAGTTGCCAAAGTTTGAGCAATCAGTTTTAAAATTTTTAAGTTATCTCCCTCGAACGACCGTGCTTTGTATGGAAAACCTGTGCGTGGAGGAACCAACTCGTAGCTAGTTGCGCCCTTACTTTGTTTCGAGTCCGCTCAACAACTTAAGTGTGCTGTGACTAGTTGCGACAAGGTTTCTTGTCGGTAGCGGCACCGCCGGCAGGCTGCTGACGTTCCGCACTCAGCGCTTGCGGCAAAGGTGCCTGCACCGACAAGTTCCCTAAAAGCATAGGGCAAAAACATACAAAGGAAGGAATCAAGTAAAGGAAGTAACATAGCAATCGATACCCAAGATAAAAGTTATATTAAAAAGATAACTTGTCGCAGCTCTAATAGACTGTTCTCGTAACATGACTAGCACTGGCAAGAAAAGGAGAAAACAGGTGGCCTAATCTATGCGATCGCCGTCAACCCTCCTGACTTCATTCACCTTGTCCACAATGGGTGCGGCAAGGGCCTTGAGCTCTTCAAGATCAGCATCCGCCGGCAGCTTCCTGAGGACGTTGGTGAGGTTGAGGCCTGGGTTGCGGAAGGCCACCTTCACCAGCACCTTTTGAAGAACTCTTGCGCAGATCGTGCGCGACTCGTCGGCCAGCTGCTTTGGGATCCTCTCCCGGAGTTGCTGGAGGGCCGTCGCCACGCCCTTGAAGAACAAAGTGAGCTTGGCGCTGGGCTGGAGGTTCTCATCGGAGGAGTAACCGAAATCCTCCATCCCCAGCTGCCCCAGCTCCTCATCGATGACTGCGGCGATGTTCACGAGACCCTCTGTCCAGAGCTCCACAGTCTCCCTAAAGGTGTTCTGGGTTTTGGCAGCCCTCGTCAGCAGTGCTTCATTGGCCTTGATCTCCTCCTTCAAGGCCTCCTCCCACTCCTTGGCTCCGTCCAGCGTCTCGGTCAAAGTAGCCAGCTTCAATTCAAGATCAGCGTTGGAGTCCTTGGCGGTGCTCAGCTCTTTGCCCTTCTCGAGGAGACGACCCTGCAGCTCACCGTCGGCGAGGGCGTCCTTCTCGTGCTCGCGCTGGAGCGCGGCAAGCTCTTCGTCCCTCGCCCTGAGATCGGCTTCCAGCCGCGCCACCTTCATCTCCAACTCCTTCTTGGCGGCCTCGGCAGCTGCGGCAGCATCCTTCGCTTCCTTAAGGGCCCCGCCAAATGTTTCCTCGCGTGCGGCAAGCTCCTCCTCGTGGCTGTCCAGATTGACCTTCCGCTGCGCCAACTCACCTTCCCGCTTAAACAGCTCCTCGGCGGCAAGCCGCTGTTGCTCTTCAGCTTCTGCCTTCTCGAGGAGGAAGGCTTTCCGCACCTCGACGAGCTGCGCCCGCTCCTCTGCAATGGACCGGAGGGCCTCCTGGTTGCGACTCCGGAGCTCCTCCGCATGCTTCTCAATATCCACTCCCGCCTGCGCGACAAGCGCTTCCCGGGATTCCAGCTTGGCTTGTTGGGCGCGGTAGAGCGACAGCAGCCTCCGCAGCATCTATTCCTCCTCAGGTTCGCCACTGCTGCTGCTTGGTGCGTCAACCAGTGTCAACCCAGCGGAGGCGAGCACTTCTCCGTCAAAGACTTCTCCTTCGACCAGCGCCCTAGAGCTTGACGCCCAGGGGAGCTTGATGAAGACGCCATCGCCGGCCTTCAGATAGGCGCCGGGCTGGGGCTCTTCGGAGCCTGGCGCTGCGGTGGCGGCGGAGGGATCGGCGGTCGGCGTAGCGCCTTGTGCTCCTGCAGCCTCGGGGCCGTCAGTGCGATCGCCGGACCCCTCGCCAGCTCCTGTGGCGGCAGCTTTGGCGGCCTCCTTGCCGGCAGGATCATCGGCGCCGGCTTCCTCTTTGGTGGCAGCGGCGTCGTTGGTGTTGCTGCGCGCGTTCTCCTCGCCGGTGGCCTCGGTCTCCATCGGCTCCGTGGAAGATGGATCTGAAGACCGGAAGAGGGAGAGAAGTCAAGCAAATATCCAAGAAGAAAAATCAGAAGAAGAAGAACCCAAGGGAAGTTTTCTGGCAAGAAGGATTACTGTGCTGGGCTCTGCAGTCATGGGCTCCACCACCGGGGGGTCGCTGGTCCCGTCCCTTGCCGGAGAACTGCCCCTTTCCGGAGACTTCTCCCTTGCCAGAGAACGCTCCCTTGCCGGGGAATCCTCCCTTGCCGGCGTAGTTGAAGCAGATAGCATCTCGGGGGCAGTTTCCGGTTGCTCCTGGTGAGGCTGCTCTGCTCCTACACAAATCAAGAGACAGATATCAGCAAATAGAGAGCACCCAAGCGCACCCAACAACAGGAAGTAAACAGATACTTATGCTAGGGGCTGCGCTGGGGGCTGCTTCGGGGAGAAGTTGCCGGGTCCGGCAAGGTGGTCTCGGGCACGCCCCCTACTGTCGCGGTGGGCTCGTCCTCGATGATAATCACTGGAGCTTTGGCTCTCTTCGCCGCTCTCTGGGCTAGGGTCCTGAAAAGGGATAAGTTCAGAGTAAAGTAAATCAGATACAAGACAAAAACAGCAAGAATTGAAGAACTTCAATTTCAACAAAGCATCTTACTCTTTTTCTTCCTCGTCGGAGCTGAGCGCGGAGAGGTCGAAGTCCGGCCCTCTTTCGGCGCGGTGAGGCAGAGGAGTAGGCACCCTTGATCGCTTGGCGGGGGCAGCGGCAGGATCAGAAGCGGCGGTCCGGGAGGACCCCTCTCCAGTTGCCGTAGCAGCGTGAGACGCTCCCACGACAACGGTGCTTGTCGCGATGCAGCGTGTCCCGCGGCGCGATGGCTGTTGACCCGTGTGCCACCCTGCTACGTCCCCGGCCCTGCGGAGACGCCTTCTTGGCTGCGCTGGGGGCTCCGCCTGCAGAAAGCTACTCGAAGACGGCTGGCCGCTCGCACCCTCGGCGGGCTCGCACGACTCTGCTTCAGGCTCGGTGAGCTCCCCCTCGCCGGCAAGCTCTCCGGAAAGCTCATCCTGATCGACAAGGCTTGCTGCCTCGGCTGCCTCTGCCTCCTCCACGGTGAATCCAAATTCGCCCGCGGCGGCGGCTGCCGCCGCCTCCTCCGCCCTGGTGGCGATGCGCCGCATCTCCGCGTCGGTGGTGTCGCGGGTGAGGCTCTTCTGTTCATCAGCGCGGACCGCCACCTCCACCAGGCCGTCGAAAAACTGCTGCACGACGTCGTCCGCGGGCTCCTGCCAAGTTGGAACAATCCCATGCGAGTCGCACTGTGGCATCATTGCGCAGATGCAATCGAGCGAGGAATTGTTGCACAACGGGACGATGCCCTGCGGCAGCCTGAACCATTCGGGATGCTGAGGGTCGTGCTTGAACATCTCCTTGAGCATCGCATCCAGCTCCAGGACGGTGAAATTGAAGTTGAGGCCCGGGCGCAGCCTCATGATGTTCGCCGGACCCCCGAACTCCCAGGCGGGTCTCCTCTCTCTCTTGCGAAGCGTCGGCAGAGAAGAAAATCCAGCGCCAACAAAGGTGCCTCTGATGAGCCCGCAAGCTGAGCCGCAAGATCCGGGTGATGGCAATCTTCAGCTTGTCATCGTCCGTGGCCAGGGCGCTCCAATCATTGCCGCGCACTGCTGGGGCTTGGCGCAGGGCAGTAAACGGTTGCGGGTTCTCCTCAACAATCCAGCACCATTCCGCTCTCCACTCCTCCCATTTGCTGCGGAGCTCCCCCTCCAGATAGGCCTCCTTCTTGCCGGCTCTCGAGATCCAGGCGATTCCACCGGCTAGGGGCTCTCCTCTCTCGACCCGGGGCATGAAGAAATGGTGGAAAAGAGCTACGTTTGGGTGGACTCCGACAAAGTTTTCGCAGAGATGTGCGAAAACTGCCATGGTCAGAACGGCATTGGGGGTGAAATCAAGGAGGTGGAACCCGTAGGTGTTCATGATGTCACAGAAGAATTGAGAGAAGGGCGGGCAGAGCCCGCAGTAGAAGAACAGTGCGAAGAAAGGGTATCCGTTCGGAGCCCGTTCGGAAGCGGCGGCGGAGAGTACCTTGGTGCGCGGATGCGCTCGCGTCTCCGTCGACCAGAAGAGGTAGTACCACTCCCTCAGCTCCTTTGCGGCGAGCTCAGGGGGGGGAACGTTGCCCGCTCCTTTCGCAGCGCCTCGAGCCGCAGCGCCTCGGCCAACTTCACGCCCTTCCCGGCTTTCGGAGCCATGGCGGAGGTTGTGGGGAAGATCGACTGTGTTGGTGGCGACGGCGGCGATGGGGGGCGGAGCGCTGCTCTTTCTTGGCCTTGGAAGAAGGGGGAGCGACGGAGATTTCTGAGATTGGAAGTAGCAACGGGCAAGATGGGGGAACTGCCCCTATTCCCTCTGCTTATAAAGAGGGAGCGGGCGGACATTCCGCTTTTCCGAATAAAGAACCACCCACGATCTCTGCCACGACGCCGCATTCAACGCGTGCCGTTAGGGGAGAGGGCGGTGGATACGGTGTAAGATACGGCGTGGACCCAGGCCGCGCGTGCCCGTGCCCTGTTTTGGACCTGGCCCAACAGCGCTCGGCACCGTGTGTGGCCCAGGCCCGGGGGCTCCTGTCGGTGTACTAGAATAAGGGTACCCTAGTATCCCGGCGGTGCACGGCGTCGCGGCGCCAGCGGCAAGGCTTGCCGGGTGCCCGCCAAGGTCCTCCGTGGTTCCTTTGGAGCCATTCAAGAACAAAGTGTTCAAGTCAAGAAGACAAGGCCCCGGCAAGAGGAGCTTGCCGGGAAGGAGACAAGGCCCCGGCAAGAGGAGCTTGCCGGGAAGGAGACAAGGCCCCGGCAAGAGGAGCTTGCCGGGAAGGCCAACCTAGCCATCTCAAGGAACTTGTCGCGACGCGCCGCGCGTCCCGGCAAGGCCTGGTGAGCGACAAGCTTCCGGACGAGACAAGACAACAACTGCGGCAAGGCGCTTGCCGCGGCAAGCCACCATCCTGTACGCGTGCTCCAGCGCATCCACCAACGTGTCGCCCTGGGGTCTTTCCAGGCGCGCGTGGCGAGAAGCTGTGCAGCCAGCGGTGCGAGGTGGCAAGCGGTGCTGACAAGGTTGCCATCGTGGCGAGCGGTGGCGCCTCTAAAGGTCCCTTTTTGCACTGTTTGGGCGACACAGACGAGCATTTAATGCCTTTGTCCCCTGCCGTCAGGGTTAGGTAGGATACACTGTTCAAGTAGGTGTACAAACCGCATTTCCTTTCCAGTTTTACCCTTGCATGTGTTGCCACCTGTCGGTGACCCCTTGAGCATATAAAAGGAGGCCCATGCGCAATGTAGAAGGGGTTCGGAGCATTCGAAACCAGAGAACACCCACGCTCTCGAGCAAGAACTCAATACAACCACAAAGCAGCAGTAGGAGTATTATCTCTCCGGAGAGCTCCGAAGCTGGGTAAAATCGCTCGCGTGCTCCGCCTCGATCGGCTCTTCGTGCGATCTCCGCCCCCCGTCGGACCGAAAGGGGCTCCGGTCCCATAGGTGTTCGTTCCCACGACACTCGGGCTATTAATGCAAAAGCAAGGTAAGGAGTAAGTGTCATCGAGGTTACCGTCCTTTCTTACGGTTAGTGATGAAGATGACTCCAAGTCGAAGATGGTGCCGAAGATGTCACACGCTCCTAAGTAGCCGAAACACCTTAGAAAACGCAAATGGCAACACGAAATTGGTCAAATGCAGAAGGTCAGTGTATTTGTGATGTTTTTTTGGATGGGGGTAAATGGTGGTGGTAGTGGGATGAGTGGATGGGGGATGTCAAGGCCTTCTAAACGAGCTAAAGAACACGAAAAACAGGCTTGGGAGGTGGAAGTTATGGCTAAAATGGTCTTGGTAGTGGGCTGATTTCGGGGGGTGCGGGCACCCGGGGATGTGAGGTGCGGGTGCTCGGGGGTAGATGGGCGCGGTGCGGGTGCCCGGTGGTTCGAGGTGCGGGCACCCGGTGGTGGCCGATTTGGGCGGAAATTTTGGGGGAAAGGCCAAATTCAGTGGATTTCGCGGTGGGAAGGGTGGGGATTGTTGGGGAGGGGCTAGATCCACTTGCCAAACATCAAATCCATGGACCAAAACAACCAAATCTCACAAGATCCAACAAATTGCAAGAAAAAATTTTGGTGCTATTTTTTGTAAGGATTTTCGGATTTGGACGAAAAACAACAAAATCAAGCTAGCAAATGGGGGGATGGGACTCCAAGATGTGAATAAACCTTGCTCATGATACCAATATGTTGTAGGGTCAATCCCTAGGAAAGACCTTTTCACTCTTGGAGGGGGAAAAAGGAGGAAAACTCAAGAACACCAAGAACACGAAGAACAATTCTCTCAAACAAACCCAAGTATCACATCCACTAGAGTAGCACACGTAAGATCCACAAGATTACAAGATCAATACAAGGAGAGTAGCACTTGGTAAATTCTACCCACTATGTGAGGTCTTGATGATCTTCTCCAAGAGGAGGCCTTGATAATCCTATGGATTCTTCCCAAGGTGGGGGCGTGAGCTGCTAAAAGGAGGGGATACAAGGGGCAAAGGCTCACAATGTTTAGTCTAATCTTTGCTAACCTTCCAAATGACCTAGGGGGTGCACTTATATAGTCTAGGGGTGAAACAAGGCAAAAAGAGGGGGATACAAGGGCAATAAGGCCATCAACGTGCGGTTGGACGAAGGGGGCCGGGCACCCAGACAACTTGGGCCGGGCACCCGGGCTGCTCAGGGGCCGGCTGGCATGCGACCAGGCACCCGGGGCCCAAGTCCCGGGCACCCGGGGGTGGTGCTGGAGAAGGCCGGGCGAGGCGGCCGGGCACCCGGGGGCCCAAGTCCCGGGCACCCGGGAAGGGGCGCTGGAGATGGCCGGGCGGCTCGGCCAGGCACCGGGGGCCTCAAGCCCGGGCACTCGAGGAAGAGCCAGCGGCTGGGGCAGCAAGGGCCGGGCACCCGGCCAGCCTAGGCCCTAGCACCCGGGGGCGCGGCTGTAGGTGGGCATGGGCCCGGGCACCCGGGGGCTGCAGTGGCCGGGAACCCGGTGCGTCCAGGGAGTTTGCCCCTTCTCCTCTGTCTTCATCCTTCTCATTCTCTTCTTCCTTCTCTTCCTTCCCTTGCCTCGAGGTCACTTGAGTCTCCGTCCTCTCCTTCTCACCATTGTATGCTTGGTACCTAAGCATGCACAATGTTTCCGATGACGATAGAATCCAACTCTCATGTGAAACCGAGCGATACTCGAAGAGGAGAGAATCAACCTCGTTCTCGATGGCGCGTGCACGTGCTCGTGTCATTGGTCCGCTTGGAGCTTGCGTTGGTGATGTAGAATCGGTGCGAGTAGTCGAGGGATGCTCCGCATCATATATCCTCCCACGGAACACTAGGTACAGGCAAAGGCATATATAAACCATGAGGATTGAGTCGTGACTCAGCTTTTTGACATGTAGTGCAGCGAGCAACAAAGCGCTCAACATCCCATCTCATCTTTGGCCAAAAGAAATGTGTAGCAAGTACGTCCTCCGTCTTCTTCACGCCAAAGTGTCACATTAGTCCTCCTCCATGTGGCTCCTGCAACAACAAAAGACGAACGGAGCTAGCTGGAATGCATAGCTTGTTAGCATGGACACAAATCCATCATTAACGACGAACTTGTTCCATGTTCTTCCTTCTTTACAATTCTGTAATACATCTTTAAAATGAGCATCATGCAAATATTGATGTTTGATGGTCTCCAAACCAAATATTTTGAAGTCAAGTTGTGAAAGCATAGTATAGCGACGAGACAATGCATCAGCAATAACATTTTCTTTACCCTTCTAGTGTTTAATGACATAAGGGAAAGTCTCAATGAATTCAACCCATTTAGCATGTCTACGATTCAGTTTAGCTTGACTTCTAATATGTTTAAAAGATTCATGATCAGAATGTATAACAAATTCTTTGGGCCATAAATAATGTTGCCATGTTTCTAAAGTCCGAACAAGAGCATATAATTCTTTATCATAAGTTGAATAATTCAGACTAGGCCCACTCAATTTTTCAGAAAAATATGCAACAGGTTTGCCATCTGGTAATAACACACCTCCTAATCCAATTCCACTAGCATCACATTCAAGCTCAAATGTCTTATTAAAATCAGTTGGAGTAAAGGAGCATGTGTCAACTTATCTATCAACACCGTGAAGGCTTCTTCCTGTGCGGTATCCCAAACAAAAGGCACATCCTTCTTTGTAAGCTCATTGAGAGGTGCAGCAATGGTGCTGAAATCTCTCACAAAACGCCTATAGAATCCAGCGAGGCCAAGAAAACTCCTCACTTGTGTGACCGTTTTGGGCTGCGGCCAACTCTCAATAGCTTCAATCTTGGCTTTATCAACTTCAATTCCCTGTGGAGTAACAACATAGCCAAGAAAAGACACTCGGTCGGTGCAAAAGGTGCACTTCCCAAGGTTACCAAACAAACGTGCATCACGTAGAGCAATAAAAACAGCACGTAAATGTTCCAAATGTTCCTCCAAAGATCTGCTATAAATCAGTATATCATCAAAATAGACTACCACAAATCATCCAATGAAAGCACGTAAAACTTCGTTCATTAATCTCATGAAAGTACTAGGTGCATTTGTCAACCCAAAAGGCATGATTAACCACTTATATAACCCAAACTTAGTTTTAAATGCTGTTTTCCATTCATCCCCCAATTTCATACGAATTTGATGGTATCCACTACGCAAATCAACTTTGGAGAATATTGTAGAGACACTCAATTCATCAAGCATATCATCTAGCATAGGAATAGGATGATGATAACGAATAGTAATATTATTAATGCCTCTACAATCAACACACATACGTGATGTACCATCCTATTTCGGCACTAGAATAATAGGAACAACACAAGGACTAAGGGATTCGCGTACATAACCTTTGTCGAGCAGCTCCTGTACTTGACACATAATCTCTTTCGTCTCCTCTGGATTGGTATGGTATGGTGCACGGTTGGGTAATGATGCACCGGGAATTAAGTCAATCTGATGCTCAATCCATTGAATAGGCGGTAATCTCAGTGGCACGTCTTGTGGAAAGACGTCAGCGAACTCCTGCAAAATGTTAGTGACAGCAGGAGGCAAAGAGGAAGGCACGTCCTCGAATGAAAATAATGCCCCTTTGCACACAAAAGCATAGCAAACAGATTTGCCGTAATCTAGCTCATCAATATTAGATTTGGTGGCAAATAAACATGCAATTTTCAATTTAATTTCCAAAACAACACTAGATGGTTTATTATTAGGCTTCATTTGTTGCTTAAATTCTTTTGCCACAATCTGATTTTCACTCTTATTTTTCTTCTGTTTTGCCTTATTAGCTCTATTAATATCATCTTTCAAAATGGAATCAGGAGACATAGGAAGCAAAGTAATATGTTTATCCTTATGAACAAGAGTATACTGATTGTTTCTACCATGGTGTACAGAATTTTTATCAAATCGCCATGGTCTACCAAGTAATAAGGAACATGCTTGCATATGATGACGCGCACAGAACGTTCCTTCACAACTCCCTTTGTATGGAACAAATTATGCCTCTGATTTTGCTCAGCTTGTGTAACCTGCACACTCAAAACACGTTGAGAAACTAAACATATATACCTGTCAGTGTCTTCAGGAGCCATGTATTGCGTCTCATGATAAGAATCATCTCCACCATGTTCTTCACGTGTAATAAGAGCCAAAGTCTCCTCATCATAGTCACTAGCGGACTCATACCCACCATCCTCAATAGCAATCATCACACGCTGAGATTTGCACTCTCTCGCATAATGGCCTCTTCCCTTACAACGATGACAAATAATATCACTTGTATGCCCAATTGATGCCATGGAAGAAGAAGAGCTCTGTGCAGGCCCGGCAGGTGCGCTCTTGGCAGATAGTGGTGGTTGTGCCTGCTTTCTTGTATCACGACTGGAGGTGGCACCTAATGTTGATGTTGGTGCAATGGAAGTAGAAGATGCACGCGGTGTCCATGATGTAGGTCGACCTGCAGAAAAGTTAGTTCGCGCCAATGCATGTCGATCCTACACTTCACGTTCAGCTTTACAAGCAAGATGGAATAAATGAGTGATATTAGTATACCCCTTATACTCTAGAATGGTCTGAATCTCTCTATTTAATCCACCCATAAAACGTGCAATCATAGGTTCATTCTCCTCAACAATACCACATCTAATCATGCCAGTTTGTAATTCCTGGTAATATTCTTGTACAAAAAAATTCCTTGTCTCAAACACTGCAATTTTTGAAGCAATTCACGTTGATAATATGGAGGAACCCAACGAGTATGCATAGCAATTTTCAAAGCAGCACAAGTAGCTGGAATAGGATATAATCTACAATGTTCAGACCACCAAACACATGAAAAGCTAGTGAAAGCACAAACAGCAGCAGGAACACTTCTCTCCTCAGGATATTGTAAACATGTAAACGTTGTTCAGTTTCTAACTCCAAAGTAAGATATATATCAAGAACATATCTACCCTCAAATGGTGGAATATTCAATTTCAGTTTAGGAAGGTTGTCATTATCTCGTACCTGAGGGAGAGCCCTACCATTATGATTATTTGCATGTGGACGACCTGGTGGTTGTGGTGCTGGTGGTTGCATGTAGTTCTGATTTTGATCAACCTCATCCTCGTAATCTCCTGCATAATCATCCTCCGCATCAGCAGCAGGAGCCACAGAAGTATCAACAGCAGCACCAACAGTTTGGCCAGGCTGTAAAAGGACACAGCTCGCTCGGCGGAGGGCTGTTTTGCGACGTGGATGTAGTAGTTGTTGTTGTTGTTGCAGAGGTGCGGCAGGTGCAGCCGGTGGAAGACGCGCAAGCAGTTCATTAAATCTGTTATCGAGCTTTTTTTAACGTCTTTTCATGGCTAGTGATCTTCTCCATGGCCTCTTCAAAATTGTTCAGCACATCTTGCACCTATTCAGTCATCATTTGCTGAAACTTATCATGAAGCTCCTTGTTCGTTAAGTTCTCCCAGCCAATCTCCTCGGCTTGTGATCCTGGCATGGTTAGCAGCAATAGAAACACACAAGAATATGATCCTACAGACTACTAACAAGTGGTGGTGGGGGGGTGGGTGTCACAAATCCGTCAAGCAAAACTCCAATTCTTACCAATTCTTACCCAGCAGCAGGCGGTGATCGGCAACCGATGTAGTCAAAACTCTCAAAGCTTGGATAAAGCGATTACTAGGGAGAGTCAAATGCATGATGTAGATGTATGTGGAGCTGGGAAGGCTTTAATTATGGTAGCAAAAATGGTCAGCAATAATCAATTCAGATATGCTAAATTGAATAAATGCTCAACGACGGTATTGTGCTTGTCCTAGGCTAGACCGTACTAGAGGCGCGAGCCTAGAACACTAACAAAATCACGGCGCTGCACGTAAACAAGGGAGAAGCACACTCTGGATCTTTTTTCGCTCTTATTTTTTTTTGTGCTCTGCTTTTTTTGCGCTCCTCTTTTTTTTGCGAAAAATCACTATAATGGCGAGTGTCTCAAAAGTCTTCCCAGGTCAAACTGACAGGATGGGCACGAAATTTTTTTGACAATTTTTTCGGAAATCAGGGTAGCGACGATGAAAAAGTGCGACAAAAAATCACTATGATGGCGAGTGTCTCAAAACACTCCCTGGGATCTAAAAATAGGACAGGGAAAAAATTCGGTCGCCGAAATTTTGGCCTAAAAACTGCCCGGGGGTCTTCAAACTTTTTTTTCTTTTTTTCTGTAACCTACTCAGGCAAGGAAACACGAATCGGAAATTAGATGGATCTCGAAAACAAACCTAATATGCAAGGAACTCAGATTGGTGGTGGATATATGGTGGTGGTATATGGCAGCGGTGGTGGTAGCGGTGGTAGTATATGGATATGGATCGGTGGTGGTATATGGATATGGATTGGTGGTGGTATATGGATACGGATTCGGAGCGGTGGTGGTAGGTGGCAGGGGCGATGATGATGGTGCGGTGGCGGCGTGACAACTTATGACCAAAACTCGAAACTCTAAAAGACTAGACGCTAAGACCAGCAACTTGACACGACGATGAAACCGCAAATTCAACAAAGCAAAATATTGAAAAGACTATGCAAAGGCTCAGATTGGTTCGGGTAGGATGAACTAACACTAATTTTTTTTGGCTTTTTCGTGGACTATAGTTATGAAGAACGGACTCGATCTAAACTACGAAAAACTGTAAAATCTCACTATGCAACATGGAAATCTGATACCACTTGATAGAGGCAAAGGTGTCTCGTCTTTCGATGAGATGATGGATATCGCTTCGGTGGAAGTCGACTTTGACGATCCGACTACGAACGTGCGAGGACGTCGCGCCTTAGCAATCGCTAAACCAACTCCGAGAGATTATTGACCACGCCGGAGCACGATCAACCTGACCACAAGGGTCTGTTTCCTGCGAGCAAACGAAGAACAAACAAGAAACTGAGATTGCAATCCGGATATTGCGAATATAAGATGAAAGGTTTATTGATCAATGTGGGGTTCTGTGACGTCTTTGTCTGGTCGTTGAACACAAACGAAGTACGCGAAGTTGCAGCTATGGCGAACTTCAATCTAAACAAAACCCAAAGTCTAAACGACGCCCTAAGGGCTGTATATATGGAGGAAGAGGGGGAATTTCGTGGCCATTGGGGAAGAGGTCTAAAACCAACCCTATCTCTTGTTTTCCCACACATACTGACTCTAAAAACAGCCTATACTCAAGTATTTCAAAAATACATGGGCCTGGCCCAATTATAAGGTGACGCAGCACCTAGAATAGCCTCTGGACGAAATTTATGAAGTGGCATCTTGTATATTTCGTCCAAGGCTTCATGCACACATTATGGTGGCTTCAACATCCTGAAATCATCACTTGTAACTCCGTTCTTGTTCCCCTTGCACATGCCATCATCTCCATGCTTGTTCTTGCTCCAATGTTCATCCTTCTTCAAGCTAGGCCCTTCATTTGTAAGCAAAACAAATGTATCCAATTTAGGCAGCATCATATTCTCATGAACATTAGAATCATTACAAAGAAACGAAAGTACCTGGTAATTTAATTGGCGTGCGCGAGCTCTAGTAATTGGTCTTGTATGTATAGCAGCAGGGGCTGTGGGTGTAACAATGGTATTGATGTCCTCATCAATCGAGCGCCAAGTACAACATCTAGCGACCAAGCTAATGTCAACAAGCAATCCATGATTTTCAACATAGGCGATCTCGTGTGGCTACACCTTCGGAAGGACGGCTTCCCCAATGAATGCAAGTCCAAACTTCTCCCTCGAGGCGATGGACCATTCAAGGTGCTAGCCCGCTACAACAACAACGCTTACAAGATCGATCTACCAAGCGGTAAGTACAACGTGAGCGACATCTTGAACGTGAAAGACCTCTCGCCTTACCATGGTGATGTAGATTTCAATCCGAGGTCGGATCTTTCCCAAGGGGGGGAAGGGAGATGATGCGGAGCCTCCCACGATCATCCCCATGGACGCATCTACATCCCCTACAACACCACTTGGACCTATGACTCGAGCACGTGCAAGAGCTCTCGAAACCGAGGTGATATCACTCCTCTCACAACCCCCTTTTGATTCACATGAGACATGGTTACTATGTCAAACGGAGACGCTTTGCATACTCAGGTACCAAGGAGTTAACCATGGAGAAGCTAGGAAGCAATGAGAACCGGAAGCGAAAGACATGTGTGAAGACGGAGAGGAAAAGTGCCAAGTCCCAGACTGGCCGGACGATCCGGACGACGGCCCGGACGATCTGGACAGAGCCCGAATGATTCGGACCCCGGTCCGGACGATCCAGCTAATGCGCACCAAAGACACCCGAAGCTCTCACCTGAAGCCGGATCATCCGAACGATGTCCCGGATCATTCGGACCCTGCTCGAACATCCGGACCCCCAGCCGGACATCCAAACCTGCACCGCCACCAGCCGCGCCTGCAGCTCATCCGGGCCCCCACCTGGATCATCCGGACAAGCTCGGATCATCCGGCTCCACGCCCGGATCATCCGGCCAGCGCCTGCGCGCGCGTGTTGGGCTGAGCCCATGTACTCCTTCTCCCCCTAGCCTATATATAAGACTCCTCTTGCTCACTTCGAGACTTAGCATTGTGATAGCTCATTTTGAGATAGAGCATTGCTCATCCGTAACGGATCTACTCCATGTGAGGGACCGCGCCTCTTCGGAGAAGATCCGTTTAGATTCAAGGCCTACATCCGGAGAAGACAATCAAGACCTCCTCACAGAGAAGAACGGTTACTCGTGTATCGTCCTTTGTTGACTTTGGATCTCGTGTTACTCCGTGTGATGCGGAGCATCGTTCGGTCATCCCCATGGACCTTCCATCGTCTCACCAAGCACCAAGAGGACCCATGACTAGAGCACGAGCTAGAGCTCTCGAGACCGAGGTGACTTCTCTCCTTAGTGATATATCACATGATCCTCTCGAGACATGGCTACTACCTCAATCCGGAATGTTGTGCATGATTAGTTACCAAGAGGACCCTCCCGAGGATGCACATGAAGATGGTCAAGACCCCAAGTCCATGGAAGAAGAGAATCAATGGAAGAAGGCAAGAACAGTGATAGAGGCAAAGGTGTCCCCTCTTTCGATGAGATGATGGATATCGCTTTGGTGGAAGTCGACTTTGACGTTCCGACTAGGAACGTGCGAGGACGTCGCGCCTTAGCAATCGCTAAACCAACTCCGAGAGGTTATTGACCACGTCGGAGCACGATCAACCTGACCACGAGGGTCTGTTTCCTTCGAGCAAACGAAGAACAAGCAAGAAACTGAGATTGCAATCTGGATATTGTGAATATAATATGAAAGCTTTATTGATCAAGGTGGGGTTTTGTGACGCCTTTGTCTGGTCCTTGAACAAAAACGAAGTACACGAAGTTGCAGCTATGGCGAACTTTTAAACTAAACAAAACCCAAAGTCTAAACGGTGCCCTAAGGGTTGTATCCATGGAGGAATAGGGGGGAATTTCGTGGCCCTTGGTGGAGGGGTCCGAAATCAGCCCTATCTCTTGTTTCCCCACACACACGGACTCTAAAAATAGCCTATACTTATGTATTTCAAAATTACATGGGCCTGGCCCAATAACAAGGTAACGCAGGACCTAGAATAGCCTCTAGATGAAATTTATGAAGTGGCATCTTGTATATTTCGTCCAAGGCTTCATGCACCCATTATGGTGGCTTCAAAGTCCTGAAATCATCACTTGTAACTCCGTTCTTGTTCCCCTTGCACATGCCATCATCTCCATGCTTGTTCTTGCTCCAATGTTCATCCTTCTCCAAGCTAGGCCCTTCATTTGTAAGCAACACAAATGTATCCAATTTAGGCAGCATCATATTCTCATGAACATTAGAATCATTACCAAGAAATGAAAGTACACGGTAATTTAGTTGGCGTCTTGTGAGCTCGATGGTGGTCCAGTATGTATAGCAGCAGCGCCTGTGAGTGTAACAATGGTATTGATGTCCTCATCATCCTCCCCTTCTTGAAATGAAGTCGTCCTCGACGGAAGTTCATCTTCCTCACCCAAATAAGGCTTCAAATATGCAATGTTAAAAGTGGGACTAACCCCAAAATCTGCAGGCAGCTCAAGTTTATATGCATTATCATTTATTTTCTCCAACACCTTAAAGGGACCATCAGCATGTGGCATTAGCTTTGATGACGACATCAATACCATTATTACACCCACAGCCCCTGCTGCTATACATACTGGACCAATTACTAGAGCTCGCGCACGCCAACTAAATTACCAGGTACTTTCATTTCTTGGTAATGATTCTAATGTTCATGAGAATATGATGCTGCCTAAATTGGATAAATTTGTTTTGCTTAGAAATGAAGGGCCTAGCTTGGAGAAGGATGAACATTGGAGCAAGAACAAGCATGGAGATGATGGCATGCGCAAGGGGAACAAGAACGGAGTTACAAGTGATGATTTCAGGACTTTGAAGCCACCATAATGAGTGCATGAAGCCTTGGACGAAATATACAAGATGCCACTTCATAAATTTCGTCCAGTGGCTATTCTAGGTGCTGCGTCACCTTATTATTGGGCTAGGCCCATGTAATTTCGAAATACATAAGTATAGGCCATTTTTAGAGTCCGTATGTGTGGGGAAACATGAGATAGGGTTAGTTTCGGACCCCTCCACCAAGGGCCACGAAATTCACCCCCTCTTCCTCCATATATACAACCCTTAGGGCATCGTTTAGACTTTGGTTTTTGTTTAGATTAAAGTTCGCCATAGCTGCAACTTCGCAGATTTCGCTTGTGTTCAATGACCGCATAAAGCGCCACAGTAACCCCACCTTGATCAATAAAGCTTTGCTCTTATATTCGCAATATCCAGATTGCAATCTTAGTTTCTTTCTTGTTCTTTGTTAGCCTGCAGGAAACAGACCTTCGTGGTCAGGTTGATCGTGCTCCGGCGTGGTCAATAACCTCTTGGAGTTGGTTTAGCGATTGCTAATGCGCGACGTCCTCGCACGTTCGTAGTCGGATCGTCAAAGTCGACATTCTCCAAAACGGTAGCCACCATCTCATCGAAAGACGGGACACCTTTGCCTCTATCAAGTGGTATCAGATTTCCTGGTTGCTTGGTGATATTTTACAGTTTTTCGTAGTTTAGATCGAGTCTGTTCTTCATACCTATAGTCCACGAAAAAGCCACACACAAAAAATTAGGGTTAGTTCATCATATCCGAACTAGTCTGAGCCATTGCATAATCTTTTCTGTATTTGCGTTGTTGAATTTGAGGTTGCATCGTTCTGTCTAGTTGCTAGTCTTAGTGTCTAGTCCTTTAGAGTTTCGAGTTCTGTTCATGAGGTGTCACGCCGCCACCGCATCATCGTCATCACCGCTGCCATATACCACCATTGTCATCACCGCTACCATATACCACCATCGTCATCACCACTGCCCTCTACCATCGTCGACATCACCACAGCCATATACCACATATCCACCTCCATCACGCCAATCCGAGTCCACCTGCAACATATATCCGCCACCAGTCCGAGTTCCACCCGATTCATCTCCGCCACCAGTCCGAGTTCCACCAGATTCATCTCCGCCACCAGTCCGAGTCCAGTTTTTGTTGCCTCTTCCATCATCAGAGAAGGTTAATTTCGATGCTAAACAACGTGTTGAATTGATTTTAAAAATGCATGAGTTAACTAAGGAAAACATTGAGCGTATGAATGCTAAATATAAACTTGCTGGAGATAAGGGTAGAAAACATGTTGTGTTTGCACCTGGAGATCTTGTTTGGTTACATTTGTGTAAGGATAGATTTCCTGATTTGCGCAAATCAAAGCTAATGCCACGTGCTAATGGTCCCTTTAAGGTGTTGGAGAAAATAAATGATAATGCATATAAACTGGAGCTGCCTGCAGATTTTGGGGTTAGTCCCACTTTTAACATTGCAGATTTGAAGCCTTATTTGGGTGAGGAAGATGAACTTCCGTCGAGGACGACTTCATTTCAAGAAGGGGAGGATGATGAGGACATCAATACCATTGTTACACCCACAGCCCTGCTGCTATACATCTTGGACCAATTACTAGAGCTCACAAGACGCCAACTAAATTACCGGTACTTTCGTTTCTTGGTAATGATTCTAATGTTCATGAGAATATGATGCTGCCTAAATTGGATACATTAGTTTTGCTTACAAATGAAGGGCCTAGCTTGGAGAAGGATGAACATTGGAGCAAGAACAAGCATAGAGATGATGGCATGCGCAAGGGGAACAAGAACGGAGTTACAAGTGATGATTTCAGGACTTTGAAGCCACCATAATGAGTGCATGAAGCCTTGGACGAAATATACAAGATGCCACTTCATAAATTTTGTCCAGAGGCTATTCTAGGTGCTGCGTCACCTTATTATTGGGCCAGGCCAATGTAATTTCTAAATACGTAAGTATAGGCTATTTTTAGAGTCCGTATGTGTGGGGAAACAAGAGATAGGGTTAGTTACGGACCCCTCCACCATGGGCCACGAAATTCACCCCCTCTTCCTCCATATATACAGCCCTTAGGGCACCGTTTAGACTTTGGGTTTTGTTTAGATTAAAGTTCGCCATAGCTACAACTTCGCGTACTTCGTTTGTGTTCAATGACCAGACAAAGGCGTCATAGAACCCCACCTTGATCAATAAAGATTTCCTCTTATATTCGCAATATCCAGATTGCAATCTTAGTTTCTTGCTTGTTCTTCGTTTGCCTGCAGGAAACAGACCTTCGTGGTCAGGTTGATCGTGCTCCGGCGTGGTCAATAACCTCTTGGAATTGGTTTAGCGATTGCTAAGGCGCGACGTCCTCGCACGTTCGTAGTCAGATCGTCAAAGTCGACTTCCTCCAAAACGATAGCCACCATCTCATCGAAAGACGGGACACCTTTGCCTCTATCAAGCTTTGATTTCCGCAAATCAGGAAATCTATCCTTACGCAAATGTAACCTAACAAGATCTCTAGGTACAGACACAACATGTTTTCTACCCTTATCTCCAGCAAGTTTATTTTAGCATTCATACGCTCAATGTTTTCCTTAGTTAACTCCTACATTTTAAAAATCAATTCAGCACGTTCTTTAGCATCAAAATTAACCATAGGTGCACGAGGTAGGAAACCATACACAACTTCAAAGGGGCACATCTCAGTAGTAGAATGCAATGAACGATTATAGGCAAATTCAATATGAGGCAAGCATTCCTCCCACATTTTCTTATTATTCTTCAAAACAGCCCTAAGCATAGTAGACAATGTTCTATTGACTACTTCAGTTTGTCCATCAGTTTGGGGGTGACAAGTAGTACTAAAAAGCAGTTTAGTCCCCAACTTAGCCCATAAACATCTCCAAAAGTGGCTAAGAAATTTACTATCACGATCTGAAAAAATAGTATTTGGCACACCATGCAAGTGAATAATTTCACGAAAGAACAAATCAGCATCATTAACAGCATCATCGCTTTTATGACATGGTATAAAGTGTGCCATTTTCGAGAATCTATCCACGACAACAAATATGCTATCCCTCCCCTTCTTTTTTCTAGGTAAACCTAAAACAAAGTCCATAGATATATCCTCCCAAGGAACACTAGGTACAGGCAAAGGCATATATAAACCATGAGGATTGAGTCGTGACTTAGCTTTTTGACATGTAGTGCAGCGAGCAATAAAACGCTCAGCATCCCGTCTCATCTTTGGCCAAAATAAATGTGTACCAAGTACGTCCTCCGTCTTCTTCACGCCAAAGTGTCCCATTTTTCCCCCTCCAAGCGCCTCCTGCAACAACAAAAGAGGAACGGAGCTAGCTGGAATGCATAGCTTGTTAGCACGGAACACAAATCCATCATTTACGACGAACTTGTTCCATGTTCTTCCTTCTTTACAATTCTGCAATACATCTTTAAAATCAGCATCATGCACATATTGATCTTTGATGACTCCAAACCAAATATTTTGAAGTCAAGTTGTGAAAGCATAGTATAGCGATGAGACAATGCATCAGCAATAACATTTTCCTTACCCTTCTTGTGTTTAATGACATAAGGGAAAGTCTCAATGAATTCAACCCATTTAGCATGTCTACGATTCAGTTTAGCTTGACTTTTAATATGTTTCAAAGATTCATGATCAGAATGTATAACAAATTCTTTGGGCCATAAATAATGTTGCCATGTTTCTAAAGTCCGAATAAGAGCATATAATTCTTTATCATAAGTAGAATAATTCAGACTAGGCCCACTCAATATTTCAGAAAAGTATGCAACAAGTTTGCCATCTTGTAATAACACACCTCCTAATCCAATTCCACTAGCATCACATTCAAGCTCAAAAGTCTTATTAAAATCAGGAAGTTGGAGTAAAGGAGCATGTGTCAACTTATCTTAAAATACCGTGAAGGCTTCATCCTGTGCGGTACCCCAAACAAAAGGCACATCCTTCTTTGTAAGCTCGTTGAGAGGTGCAGCAATGGTGCTGAAGTCTCTCACAAAATGCCTATAGAATCCAGCGAGGCCAAGAAAACTCCTCACTTGTGTGACCGTTTTGGGCTGCGGCCAACTCTCAATAGCTTCAATCTTGGCTTTGTCAACTTCAATTCCCTGTGGAGTAACAACATAGCCAAGAAAAGATACTCGGTCGGTGCAAAAGGTGCGCTTCCCAAGGTTACCAAACAAACGTGCATCACGTAGAGCAATAAAAACAGAACGTAAATGTCCCAAATGTTCTTCCAAAGATCTACTATAAATCAATATGTCATCAAAGTAAACTACCACAAATCGTCCAATGAAAGCACGTAAAACTTCGTTCATTAATCTCATGAAAGTACTAGGTGCATTAGTTAACCCAAAAGGCATGACTAACCACTCATATAAACCAAACTTAGTTTTAAATGTTGTTTTCCATTCATCTCCCAATTTCATACGAATTTGATGGTATCCACTATGCAAATCAACTTTGGAGAATATTGTAGAGCCACTCAATTCATCAAGCATATCATCTAGCCTAGGAATAGGATGACGATAACGAATAGTAATATTATTAATGCCTCTATAATCAACACACATACGTGATGTACCATCCTTTTTCGGCACTAGAATAATAGGAACAGCACAAGGACTAAGGGATTCGCGTATATAACCTTTGTCGAGCAGCTCCTGTACTTGACGCATAATCTCCTTCGTCTCCTCTGGATTGGTACGGTATGGTGCATGGTTGGGTAGCGATGCACCGGGAATTAAGTCAACTTGATGCTCAATCCCTTGAATAGGTGGTAATCCCGATGGCACGTCTTGTGGAAAGACATCAGCGAACTCCCGCAAAATGTTAGTGACAGCAGGGGGCAAAGAGGAAGGCACGTCCTCAAATGAAAATAATGCCTCTTTGCACACAAAAGCATAGCAAATAGATTTGCTGAAATCTAGCTCATCAATATCAGATTGAGTGGCAAGTAAACATGCACTTTTCAATTTAATTTCGGAAACAACACTAGATGGTTTACTATTAGGCTTCATTTGTTACTCAAATTCTTTTGCCACAATATTATTTTCACTATTATTTGTCTCCTGTTTTGCTTTATTAGCTCTATTAATATCATCTTTCAAAATGGAATCAGGAGTCATAGGAAGCAAAGTAATATTTTTATCCTTATGAACTAGAGTATAATGATTGTTTCTAGCATGGTGTACAGAATTTTTATCAAATTGCCATGGTCGGCCAAGTAATAAGGAACATGCTTGCATAGGTACCACATCACAATCAACATAATCAGCATATGTAGAGATACTAAAATGCACACGAACAGTCCGTGTTACCTTAACCTTGCTGCTGTTGTTGAACCATTGGATGTTGTAAGGATGTGGATGTGGTCTTGTGGTGAGAGATAGCTTCTCCACCATCTCCATGCTAGCCAAGTTGTTGCAGCTTCCTCCGTCTATGATGACGCACACAGAACATTCCTTCACAACTCCCTTTGTATGGAACAAATTGTGCCTCTGATTTTGCTCAGCTTGTGTGACCTGCACACTCAAAACACGTTGAGCAACTAAACATTCATACCTGTCAACGTCTTCAGGAGCCATGTCATGCGTCTCATGATCAGAATCGTCTCCACCGTGTTCTTCACGTGTAATAAGAGCCAAAGTCTCCTCATCATAGTCACTAGAGGACTCATACCCACCATTCTCTGTAGCAATCATCACACGCTGAGATTTGCATTCTCTCGCAAAATGACCTCTTCCTTTACAACGACGACAAATAATATCACTTGTGTGCCCTGTTGATGCCATGGAAGAAGAAGAGCTCTGTGTAGGTCCGGCAGGCGCGCTCTTGGCAGATAGTGGTGGTTGTGCCTGCTTTCTTGTATCACTGCTGGAGGTGGCACCTGATGGAGGTGCTGGTGTAGTGGAAGTAGAAGATGCACGCGGTGTCCATGAGGAAGGTCGACCTGCAGAAAAGTTAGTGCGCGCCATTGCTTCTCGATCCTGCACTTCACGTTCAGCTTTACAAGCAAGATGGAATAAACGAGTGAATCTCTCTATTTAATCCACCCGTAAAATGTGCAAGCATAGCTTCATTCTCCCCAACAATACCACATCTAATCATGCCAGTTTGTAATTCCTGATAGTATTCTTTTACAGAATTTTTTCCTTGTCTTAAACGCTGCAATTTTTGAAGCAATTCACATTGATAATATGGTGGAACCCAACGAGTACGCATAGCTGGAATAGGATATAATCAACAATGTTTAGGCCACCATAGACATGCAAAACTAGTGAAAGCACAAACAGCAGCAGCAATCCGTCTCTCCTCGGGATATTGCAAACATGTAAAACGTTGTTCAGTTTGTAACTCCCAAGTAAGATATATATCAGGAACATATCTACCCTCAAATGGTGGAATATTCAATTTCAGTTTAGGAAGATGGTCATGATCTCGTACCTGAGGGAGAGCCCTACCATTGTGATTATTTGCATGTCGACGACCTGGTGGTTGTGGTGCAGGTGGTTGCACGTAGTTCTGATTTTGATCAACCTCATCCTCGTAATCTCCCACATAATCATCCTCCTCCGCATCAGCAGCAGGACCCACAGAAGTATCAATAGTAGCACCAACAGTTTGGCCAAACGCAAGAGGGACACGGTCGCTCGGCGGAGGGCTGTTTCGCGACGTGGAGGTAGTCGTCGTTGCTGTTGTAGAGGTGCGTTAGGTGCAGCGGGTGGTGGTGATGGAAGACGCGCGAGCAATTCATTAAACTTGTTATCGAGCTTTGTTTCGAATGTCTTCTCCATGCCATCTATCTTCTCCATGGCCTCTTCAAATCTGTTTAGCACATCTTGCACCCGTCCACTCATCATTTGCTGAAATTTATCATGCAAATCCTTATTCGTCATGTTCTCCCAGTCAGTCTCATTGGCTTGTGATCCTGGCATGGTTAGCAGCAATAGAAACACACAAGAATATGATCCTACAGACTACTAACAAGAGGTGGTGGTGGTGTGTCACAAATCCTTCAAGCGAATCTCAAATTCTTACCAGTTCTTACCCAGCACCAGGTGGTGATCGACAACCGTTGTAGTCAAAACTCTCAAAGCTTGGATAGAGCGATTACCAGGGAGAATCAAACGCATGACGTAGATGTATGTGGAGCTGGGAAGGCTTATAATATGGTAGCAAAAAGGGTCAGCAATAATCAATTTAGAGATGCAAAGTTGAATAAACGCTCAACGACGGTACTGTGCTGGTCCTAGGCTAGACCGTGCTAGAGATGCGAGCCTAGAACACTAACAAAATCACGGCGCGGCACGTAAACAAGGGAGGAGCACACTCTGAATTTTATTTCTCTTTTTTCTGTTTTTTTGCACTTTTTTTGCTCCGCAACAATTTTTTTTAAATAAGTCTACAAATGGTCTAAAAACTGCCTAGCCAGAATTTTCCAGACTTATTTTTTTTTTGAGTTTGGAACTATTTCTATACTGCAGGTAGCACGGAAGTTGGGGAGTCCTTCTCTGTCACGACTCGGAGTACGGCGTGATCTGGAAATCCAAAACAGAGTAACAAAATACTAGACTTGTAATAGGACTGGTGGCGGAGATGAAACTGGTGGAACTCGGACTGGTGGCGGATATATGTTGCAGGTTGACTCGGATTGGCGTGATGGCGGCAGATATGTGGTGGCGTATATGGACTCGGATTGGCGGTGAATATGTGGTGGTGGTATATGGCAGCAGCGACGATGATGATGCAATGTTGATATATGGTAGCGGCGACATGACAACCCGTGAACAGAACTCGAAACTCTAAAGGACTAGACGCTAAGACTAGCAACTTGACACGACGATGCAACCGCAAATTCAACAAAGCAAATACAGAAAAGATTATGCAAAGGCTCAGATTGGTTCGGATGGGATGAACTAACCCTAATTTTTTTTGGCTTTTTCGTGGACTATAGGTATGAAGAACAGACTCGATCTAAACTACGAAAAACTGTAAAATCTCACCGAGCAACCTGGAACTCTGATACCACTTGATAGAGGCAAAGGTGTCCCGTCTTTTGATGAGATGATGGATATCGCTTTGGTGGAAGTCGACTTTGACGATCCGACTACGAACATGCGAGGACATCGCGCCTTAGCAATCGCTAAACCAACTCCGAGAGGTTATTGACCACGCTGGAGCACGATCAACCTGACCACGAGGGTCTGTTTCCTGCGAGCAAACGAAGAACAAGTAAGAAACTGAGATTGCAATCAGGATATTGTGAATATAATTGATCAAGGTGGGGTTCTGTGACGCCTTTGTCTGGTCGTTGAACACAAACGAAGTACGCGAAGTTGCAGCTATGGCGAACTTTTAATCTAAACAAAACCCAAAGTCTAAACGGTGCCCTAAGGGCTGTATATATGGAGGAAGAGGGGGGGAATTTCGTGGCCCTTGGTGGAGGGGTCCGAAATCAACCCTATCTCTTGTTTCCCCACACATACGGACTCTAAAAATAGCCTATACTTATGTATTTCAAAATTACATGGGCCTGGCCCAATAATAAGGTGCCGCAGCACCTAGAATAGCCTCTAGACGAAATTTATGAAGTGGCATCTTGTATATTTTGTCCAAGGCTTCATGCACCCATTATGGTGGCTTCAAAGTCCTGAAATCATCACTTGTAACTCTGTTCTTGTTCCCCTTGCGCATGCATCATCTCCATGCTTGTTCTTGCTCCAATGTTCATCCTTCTCCAAGCTAGGCCCTTCATTTGTAAGCAAAACAAATGTATCCAATTTAGGCAGCATCATATTATCATGAACATTAGAATCATTACCAAGAAACGAAAGTACCTGGTATCTTAGTTGGCGTGCGCGAGCTCTAGTAATTGGTCCAGTATGTATAGCAGCAAGGGCTGTGGGTGTAACAATGGTATTGATGTCCTCAGCAAACAGCCTCCAGGCACCGGAAATCCGGCCAGGACCCCGGACATCCGGCCCCTGGAGATCTACACGGCCAGTCCTCTACAGAAGAAGCTACTGGGACCGGACATCCGGTGCCCAGCCCGGACATCCGGCCCCCACACCGGAAATTTGGCCAAAATCCTGGACATCTGGCACCAGCGTCCAGGGAGCACAGAAGGTTGCCCCGTTAGACCGGACATCCGGCTAGCACCCCGGACATCTGGCGCCTCCCGAAGCAGCGGACATCCGGCCCCTCCGAGTGGACATCCGGCGCCGCCCATCTAGAGGACAAAACGGCCATCTTCACCAGCCCGGACATCCGGCCCTGTCGATCGGACATCCGGCCCCTCGCGAGACATCGGATATTCGGCCCGACGCCCGGACATCCGTCCTTCCCTGTCTGCACATAGTGTAGGGCCGAGGCCCATGTATCCCTCTTCGCCCATAGACTATATATACTCCATCCCCACCTACGTTCTAGGGTTAGCATTGTGATAGATCATTTAGAGATAGAGCTCTGCTCATCCGTACCGGATCTACTCCACGTGAGGGACCGTGCCTCTTCGGAGAAGATCCATTCGGATTCAAGGCCTCCATCCGGAGAAGACAATCAAGACCTCCTCACGGAGAAGAACGGTTACTCTTGTATCTTCCTTTGTTGATTTTGGATCTCGTGTTACCTTGTGCATTCGGTGATCTTGCCCTTGTGTGATCGATTCCTTGTCGGTAGAGTGTTTCTCTCGTTTCTCCCTGTGTTTTCCCTTTTGTTCTCCCGCGCGTTCTTCGTGTTTCCCCGTAGGATCCACTCCAAACGTGAAAGATCGGCTCCTAGGGTTTCACCCTACATCATCTTGGTATCATGAGCCACGTTGATCACATTTTTGGAGCCCCTACACCGTGTTTTCTGGCTTGATTTTGTTAATTTTGGCCTAAATCCGAAAATCCCCACCAAAAATAGCCCCAATTTTTTTTTGCGATTTGTTGGTGTGATGAAGTTTTGTTGCATTAGATCCACGGATCTGCTTTGCATCGAGCTGATATAGCTTTTCGCCATCTCTCCCGTGATTTCCATCCACCAATTCGTCCGAATTTTGCCCCGGAGTTGCAATTTTTCCCATGGAGTTCATCGTTTTCGTCCCCGATCCAGGAGCCCGGACATCCGCGCAGTGTCCACCGGACATCCGGCGTCCCGGACATCCGGCAACTGGCCCGGACATCCGGCCCCTGGCAGCATCAACTCCATTCCCCGCGCCCATTTCCACATACTTTCGCCCAATTTTGCCCAGGTGCCCACGCGTACTTCCGCATACCACCACCGCTTTCGACAAGCACCACCACCGCTCACCGCTACCTCCTATGTTGATTTTGACACGTTTTGGTCTTTGAGATTTTGAGTTGTGGTTCCCGTGTCCTATTGTGTTTCGGCTATATAGGTACGGTTTGACGTCACCATCACCATCGCTCATCTCCATCGACTACTCATCATTGCCAAGGACGGTAACCTTGACGACATCTTTGTCATACCTTGCATTTGCATTGATACCCCACATGGCCTTACTTTTGCGTAGCTTACCCATCGATACTAGCCATTGAGTATTGCCGGCAATGTAACTTGTGCACATTAGTGATCATACTCCATAGCATACATACCATACCATCGTGGTGCATATCTTGGAATCAACTTGTGTGTCACAAAGTCGTCATCGCATACACAATTGCTATCTTGGTTCGTGAAGTTTTGCATGAGATAAGAGCTCAAAAGTGAAAGAGCCACCCAAGCTTTTAAGAAAAGAGGAAAGATAAGGAAAGAGCTTATAATCAAGAACCATAGCATCATACTACATTAAGATTGTCATACTCGATCATCTTGGATCATAGCACCAAAATACCATACATATAGCATACTTGGGATAGAGATTGTTGCATTTTTTCCTAGTAGGTTGTGCACAAGCTCCGTATCCGCCTATTGTGCAATCGTGCTAGCGTCTCTCTAGTATTGTGCAACAAGAGCATTTTCGTGGATTCCACATTTTGGCTCACTTTTGGTTTGCACAATCCGATTTATCTATTTGCGTGTGTGTTTCCGTGTACCCCCCACTTGCTTGGTCTACTTGTTGCATTTGCAAATTTGGGAATCTTTTCCAACATTATTGAAGCTCACTTACAAATTGCATCAATTTTGTGCCACCATCCTAACCAAGCTCCACCATAAGCTTTTACTTGTGTAGGTGTGAGAACCGACAAGAATTGGTACCAATAGTGCTATTTCATTGTACGCATTTGAGTGAACTTGATTCATCATCAACATCGGTCAAGGTACATTGGTATAAGTTCTTCTCCTTCTACCACTACCATTTTGCTTGGAATGATGGATAGGCCGCGTACTTCTACCAACCCACTCTTCATCTAGCAAGACAACGATATGTCAGCATACGTCACCAAGAGCCACCTCTTTGGTGCACAACGAGCGTTGCATCAAGAGCAACAAGCTATGAGCGAACGCATCGACAACCTCGCCACCGACTTGCGACTCTCCGAGCAACTTACCAAGGACTACTTCGACAACAAGCTCGACGCGCACAAGCAAGAGAACGATGCAAGAATGGACGAGATCCACGCCTTGTTGGTGAACCGGCTTCCTTCTACATCGTCATACTCAAGACGGAGCCACTCAAGTCGACACTCTGACGACTCCTTCTCCGGCTCAAGTACACCGTCATCAAACACTCTTCAACGAGTCCTGCGTCAAGACCGTCATGCATCTCGCAACCCGCTACACGTCAAGCATTCACAAGAGCAAGTCGATGAGCAAGTCCCTCGTCCTCACTCAAACCAAGATGCTTTTGCTCAAGCTCAAGAACGACAATGACTATGGCGCCAAGAGGAAGAACGAGCGCGTCTACACCAAGAACAACAAGACGCCGAGGCTCAACGTCTTCAACAACAACTACGTGAAACGCAAGCTCTTGAGGCACAACGTGCCCTTCAAGAATCAAGTCGAGCCATCACAAACTGCAATCGCAAATGGCGCAATCAAGAGGAAGCCCTTCGAGAAGAAATCCAAGAGAGGAACTACCAACCGCGTGTGCAACGTCAAGTTCCTCCAGCTCATCCACAAGCTCGTCAAGCTCCACCTCAACCTCAAGTTCAACAAGAGCAAGTTGATCATGGACTTCCTCCATGCAAAGAGCAACATGAGGATGATTACCCTCACCTTCAAGGGCATCATCATCACCATCACCAACAACACAATGAAGAGCAACGCTGTGGCAAGCTCAAATTCACAATGCCCAAGTTCAATGGAAGCAATGATCCAGAAGAGTACCTCTCATGGGCATTGAAGGTCGACAAAATCTTTCGTTTGCACAACTATGAGGAAGAGAAGAAGATCGCTATGGCATCACTTGAGTTCCAAGATTTTGTGCTCATATGGTGGGAAAAAGTCCTTGAGCGCCAACAAGCAAGAGGTGAACCTCCAATCACCACTTGGGCTGAAATGAAGGATGTCATGCGAGCACATTTTGTGCCCACCTACTACAACCGCAACCTCTTCAAGAAGCTCCAACTCCTCAAGCAAGGAACAAAGAGTGTTGAAGAATACTACAAGGAAATGGAGATAGCCATGATTCGAGCCAATGTCAAGGCAGATGATGATAAAACAATGGCACGATTCTTGAATGGACTCAATCATCCCATCAAGAAGATCGCAGACTTCCAACCCTACTCCAACCTCATTGAGCTCGTGCATCAAGCTACAAAGGCTGAACGTCAAGTGCAAGATGACTTCAAGTACGCCAAGTACTCATCCAAGACCTACGGATTCTCCAACAACCAAGCTTCAACAACTCCCCCAACATCTACATCAACCAAGCCTTCTCCAAGAAACATGACAAGTCAAGTTACTCGAAAACTTTGACAAGTTCAAGTCGTCTTCCTCCTACTACAAGCAACTTCAAGCCGCGTGCTCCATCATTTACTCCGACCGATGAGACCGTCAAGACAAGCTCCTTCAATTGTTTCACTTGCGGCGGCTGTGGCCACAAGTCTTATGAATGCACAAACAAGCGCACCATGATCCTCAACAACGATGGCACATATGACTCCATGAGTGATGAAGAGATGGAAGCTCTTGAGCAAGTGGCCATGCACCGGCGCGTGAACAAGGATGAAGATGATCAAGTCTTTTGTGATGAGGATTCAAGCCCCGCTCTCGTTGTCTCCAAGGTCTTGACTCTTCAACATCAACAAGAAGAAGACCAAAGATGCCACATCTTCCACACAAAGGCTTGCATCAACGGATGATCCGTCAAGTTCATCATCGATGGAGGTAGTTGTCACAACTTGGCAAGTGAAGAACTATGCTCCAAGCTTCAATTGGTCAAGAGCAAGCACCCGCACCCCTACAAGGTTCAATGGCTAAGTGACTCCAGCACTATATGAGTTGAACATACGGTCCAAGTCTCCTTCAAAATTGGTGCCTATGAAGACACTTTGGAGTGTGACGTGGTCCCCATGACCGTTTGCCACCTCCTTCTTGGTAGGCCATGGATATTCGACCGTGGTGTCATCCACAATGGGCGCACCTATCACTATAGCTTCAAGATGAAAGGGGAGGAATATGTACTATGACCTATGTCTCCTAGTCAAGTGATAGCCGACAAGCAAGCAACCCATCGTGGAGAGAAGAGTGAGAAAGTGATCCACCCAAAAGTGAGTGAGAGCCACAAGCCAAACTTGAGCGCCCCTTCTCCTAGAGAGAAAAACCTCATACTATTTGCCACAAAAAGTGAGATGAGAGAAGTGTGTGAGAACCCATCGAGTGTGATGAACTTTGTTCTTGTGTGCAAGGACGGAGAACCAAAAACTAACACCTCTCACGAGCTACCTTTAGTGTTTCAATCTCTTTTGCAGGAATTCCAAGATGTTTTCCCCGATGAGCTACCTCCGGGTCTACCTCCTCTTCGAGGCATTGAGCATCGAATCGACCTCATCCCCGGAGTGCCACTTCCAAACAAAGCTCCATATCGTGTCCACCCGAAGAAACCAAGGAGATTCAACGGCAAGTACAACAACTCATCGACAACGGTCATGTACGTGAAAGCTTAAGCCCTTGTGCCGTGCCCGTTATACTTGTGCCTAAACCAGATGGAAGTTTCTGCTTGTGTTCTGATTGTAGACCTATAAATGCTATTACCGTTCTCTATAGGCATCCCATTTTTCGCTTAGATGATACGCTTGATGAACTTAGCGGAGCCAACTTTTTCTCAAAAAATGATCTTAAAAGTGGCTATTATCAAATCCGCATACAAGAGGGTGATGAATAGAAAACTGCTTTCAAAACAAAATTTGGCTTATATGAGTGGTTAGTTATGCCTATGGGTTTATCGGACGATCTCTGTACTTTCGTGCGTCTTATGCATTTTGTGCTTCGACCTTACATTGGAGTCTTTGTTGTGGTTTACTTTGATGACATTTTTATTTTTAGCAAATCCATGAAAGAGCATATTAATCATGTTAGGGCCGTTTTGCAAACCCTTCGCAAGGAACGTCTTTATGCCAACATGAAAAAGTGCACATTTGGTGTTGACAAATTGGTTTTCTTGGGTTTTGTTGTCTCTTCCAAGGGTGTCCATGTTGATGAATCTAAAATTGAAGCAATTCAAACTTGGCCCCAATCCACCAATTTGCAACAAGTGCATAGTTTTCTTGGCCACGCAGGTTTTTATCGTTGCTTTGTGAAAGACTTTAGCACTATTTTGCTCCTTTGCATGCTTTGAGTAAGAAGAATGCTCCTTCTGTTTGGGGATATTTGCAACCCACCGCTTTTGATGAGCTCAAGTCTTTGCTTACTCATGCTCCGATTCTTGCTTTGCCCAATTTTGATAAAACATTTGAGGTTCATTGTGATGCAAATGGTACCGGAATTGGCGGAGTTTTGATGCAAGAAAAACAAGCCATTGCATATTTTAGTGAAAAACTCTCCGGTGCTCAACTTAACTACCCCATCTATGACAAAGAATTGTATGCTTTAGTGCGTGTGCTACATGTTTGGGAACATTATCTTAGACCTCATGAGTTTGTCATACATACCGATCATGAAACACCTAAGTACTTAAAAGGTCAAACAAAGTTGAACAGGCGTCATGCAAAATGGAGTGAATTTATTGAATCTTTCCCCTATGTGATCAAGTACATTAAGGGTAAGGAAAATGTTGTTGCGGATGCACTTTCACGCATATGCATGCTTGTCACTAAACTTGAGTTGAATGTTATTGGCTTTGAGCACATAAAACACTTGTATGCTAATGATCCATCTTTTGCAACTCCTTATGTTAAATGTATGACGCATACATCCTGGGAACAATATTACATCAAGGATGGTTATCTTATGAGAGCTAACAAACTATGCATTCCCGAGTCTTCTCTTCGTTTGCTCCTTTTGCAAGAGGCTCACGGCGGCGGACTCATGGGACATTTTGGACACGACAAGACATTCGCTAGGCTCTCCAAGAACTACTTTTGGCCCAAGATGTTCCGCGACGTCTCACGCTTCACCAACCGATGCTCTACATGTTGCAAAGCTAAGTCTAAAGCTCAATCCCATGGTCTTTACATGCCTCTTCCTATTCCTTATCAACCTTGGGAAGACATTAGCATGGATTTCGTACTTGGTTTGCCTAGAACTCAAAATGGCAAAGATTCCGTGTTTGTTGTTGTGGAACGATTTTCTAAGATGGCATATTTCATTCCCTGCAACAAGATAGACGATGCTTCACACATTGAACTCTCTTTTGTAGGGAAATCTTGCGCCTCCATGGAGTACCAAAGACAATCGTAGCTGACCGCGACGTCAAGTTCTTGAGTTACTTTTGGAAGACGCTATGCGCCAAGCTCGGAATCAAGCTCTTGTTCTCATCCGCATACCATCCCCAAACCGACGGCCAAACGGAGGTGATGAACCATACACTCTCCACTCTACTTCGTGTGTTGATCAGGGAGAACATCAAGGAGTGGGAGGAGTGTCTACCCATCGCCGAGTACGCTTACAACCGTGCAAGACATTCGACTACCGGCAAGTCCCCTTTCGAGGTCATCTACGGCTTCAACACGTTGTCCCCATTGGACATTCTACATCTTCCTCTACAAGAGCGCACCAACCTCGACGCAAGTGCACGTGCAAGCTACATCAAGAAGATGCATGAGGATACAACACACACCATCCAGCGCCAAGTACAACGACTCGCGACCAAGCTCAATGTCAACAAGCATCCCATGATATTCAACATTGGAGGCCTTGTGTGGCTACACCTTCGCAAGGACCACTTCCCCAACGAGCGCAAATCCAAGCTTCTCCCTCGAGCCGATGGACCCTTCAAGGTGCTAGCACGCTACAACAACAACGCTTACAAGATCGATCTCCCACGAGACAAGTACAACGTGAGCGACATCTTCAACGTCTCCAATCTCTCCCCGTACCATGGTGATGAGGATTTTGATCTGAGGTCGGATCTTTCCCAAGAGGGGGGGGGGAGATGATGCAGAGCATCCTTCGTTCATCCCCATGGACCTTCTATTGTTTCACCAAGCACCAAGAGGACCCATGACTAGAGCACGAGCTAGAGCTCTCGAGACCGAGGTAACTTCTCTCCTTAGTGATATATCACATGATCCTCTCGAGACATGGCTACTACCTCAATCCAGAATGTTGTGCATGATTAGGTACCAAGAGGACCCTCCCGAAGATGCACATGAAGATGGTCAGGACCCCAAGTCCATGGAAGAAGAGATTCAATGGAAGAAGGCAAGACCAGCCTCCAGGCATCGGACATCCGGCCAGGACCCCGGACATCCGGCCCCTGGAGATCTACACGTCCAGGCATCTACAGAAGAAGCTATTGGGACCGGACATCCGGCGCCTAGCCCGGACATCCGGCCCCCCTCACCGGAAATCCGGCCAAAATCCCGGACATCTGGCACCAGCATCTAGGGAGCACAGAAGGTTTCCCTGTCAGCCCGGACATCCGGCCAGCACCCCATACATCCGGTGCCTCCCGAAGCAGCGGACATCCGGCCCCTCAGAGCGGACATCCGTCACCGCCCATCCATAGGACAGAACGACCATCTTCACCAGCCCGGACATCCGGCCTTGCCGACCGGACATCCGGCCCCTCGCGAGACACCGGACATCCGACCCGACGCCCGGATAAGGGCAAAGGTGTCCCGATGTTTTGATGAGATAGCAATCGTTTTCTGTGGGAGTCGACTTTGACGATCCGACTACGAACGTGCGAAGACGTCGCGCCTTAGCAATCGCTAAACCAACTTCCGAGGGGTTATTGACCACACCGGACCACGATCAACCTGACCAGGGGGGTCTATTTCCTGTGAGCAAACGAAGAATGAGCAAGAAACTGAGATTGCAATCTAAATATTGCGAATAAAAGAGGAAAACTTTATTAATGAAGGTGGGGTTCTGTGACGCCTTGGTCTGGTCGTTGAACACAAACGAAGTACGCGAAGTTGCAGCTATTGCGAACTTTTAATCTAAACAAAACCCAAAGTCTAAACGATGCCCTAAGGGCTGCATATATGGAGGAAGAGGGGGGAATTTCGTGGCCCTTGGAGGACGGGTCCGAAACCAACCCTAACTCTTGTTTCCCCACACATACGGACTCTAAAAACAGCCTATACTTAAGTATTTCGAAAATACATCGGCCTGGCCCAATAATAAGGTGACGCAGCACCTAGAATAGCCTCTAGACGAAATTTATGAAGTGGCATCATGTATATTTCGTCCAAGGCTTCATGCACTCCTTATGGTGGCTTCAATGTCCTGAAATCATCACTTTTAACTCCGTTCTTGATCCCCTTGCGCATGCCATCAACTCCATGCGTGTTCTTGCTCCAATGTTCATCCTTCTCCAAGCTAGGCCCTTCATTTATAAGCAAAACAAATGTATCCAATTTAGGCAGCATCATATTCTCATGAACATTACAATCATTACCAAGAAACGAAAGTACCTGGTAATTTAATTGGCGTGCGTGAGCTCTAGTAATTGGGCCAGTATATGTAACTGTAGGGGCTGTGGGTGTAACAATGGTATTGATGTCCTCATCAGTGTAGGGCCGAGGCCCATTTATCCCTCTTCGCCTGTAGACTATATATACTCCATCCCCACCTACGTTCTAGGGTTAGCATTGTGATAGCTCATTTAGAGATAGAGCTTTGCTCATCCGTACCGGATCTACTCTACGTGAGGGACCGTGCCTCTTCAGAGAAGATCCATTCGGATTCAAGGCCTCCATCCGGGGAAGACAATCAAGACCTCCTCACGGAGAAGAACGGTTACTCTTGTATCTTCCTTTGTTGATTTTCGATCTTGTGTTACCTTGTACTTTCGGTGATCTGACCCTTGTGTGATCGATTCCTTGTCGGTTGAGTGTTTCTCTCATTTCTCCCCATGTTTTCCATTGTGTTCTCCCACGCGTTATTCATGTTTCCCCGTAGGATCCACTCCAAACGTGAAAGATCGGCCCCCAGTGTTTCGCCCTACATCACCGTGCCTCGATGATCTAGACCTTGTGTTATCGATCTATTGTCGGTTGAGTGTTTCTCTCATTTTCCGACGTGATTTCGCTCATGTTCTTCCGCGCGTTCTTCATGTTTCCCCATAGGATCCACTCCAAACGTGAAAGATCGGCCCCCAGGGTCCTGCCCTACAATAGTTCTTCTCCGTGAGGAGGTCTTGATTGTTTTCTCCTAATGGATGCCTTGAATCCGGGTGGATCTTCTCCGAAGAGGTGCGTACCCTCACGAGGAGTAGATCTAGTACGGATGAGCAATGCTCTATCTCAAATGAGCTAAACCAATGCTAACCCTAAAACGTAGGTGGGGATGGAGTATATATATAGGGGCGAAGGGGTACATGGGCCACGGCCCTTATACTGTTCGCAAAAAGGGAAGGCCGGATGTCCAGGCGTCGGGCCGGATGTCCGGGCTCTCGTGAGGGGTCGGATGTCCGGGTTGAAGGAGCGAATGTACGGGCTGGTGGAGATGGTCGTTCTACTCTCTGGCTAGACGGGGCCGGATGTCCGGGCGGAGGGGCCGGATGTCAGGGACTTCGGGAGGCGCCGGATGTCCGGGCGATGGCCGGATGTCCGGGCTGTCGGGGCAGCCTTCTGTGCTGCCTGGACGGCGTGCCTGGATGTCCGGGATGGGGGCCGGATTTCCGGTGAGGGATATCGGATGTCCGGGCTGGACGCCAGATGTCCGGGCCCTGTAGCTTCTGCTGCAGACGCCTTGCTGTGGTGTAGATCTCCAGGGGTCGGATGTCCGGTGCCTGGAAGCTGTTCTTGCCTTCTTCTGTTTGTTCTCTTCTTGTGTGGACTTGGTGGCTTGATCATCTTCATGTGCATCCTTGGAAGGGTCCTCTTATTACCAAATCATGCACAACATTCCGGACTTAGGTAGTAACCATGTCTCGTGAGGAGAGAAGTCACCTCCGTCTCGAGAGCTGTAGCTCATGCTCTTGTCATGGGTCCTGTTGGTGCTTGGTGAGACGATGGTAGATCCATGGGGATGACCGAAGGATGCTCCGCATCATCTCCCCCCCCCCCTGGGAAAGATCCGACCTCGGATCGAAATCCTCATTACCATGTTACGGGGAGAGATCGGAGACGTTGAAGATGTCGCTCATGTTGTACTTGTCGCGTGGGAGGTCGATCTTCTAAGCGCTGTTGTTGTAGCGTGCTAGCACCTTGAAGGGTCCATCACCTCCAGGGAGAAGTTTGGACTTGCGTTCGTTGGGGAAGCGGTCCTTGCGAAGGTGTAGCCACACGAGGTCTCCAATTTTGAATATCATGGGATGCTTGTTGATGTTGAGCTTGGTCGCGAGTCGTTGTACTTGGCGCTCGATGGTGTGCCTTGTATCCTCATGCATCTTCTTGATGTATCTTGCACGGGCACTTGCGTCGAGGTTGGTGCGCTCTTGTAGAGGAAGAGGTAGAATGTCCAATGGGGACAATGGGTTGAAGCCGTAGACAACCTCGAAAGGGGACTTGCCGGTAGTCGAATGTCTTGCCCGATTGTAGGCGTACTCGGCAATGGGTAGACACTCCTCCCACTCCTTGATGTTCTTCTTGATCAACACGCGAAGTAGAGTGGAGAGCGTACGGTTCGTCACCTCCGTTTGGCCGTCGGTTTGAGGATGGTATGTGGATGAGAATAAGAGCTTGATTCCGAGCTTGGCACATAGCGTCTTCCAAAAGTAACTCAAGAACTTGACGTCGCGGTCGGAGACGATTGTCTTTGGTACTCCATGGAGGCGCAAGATTTCCCTACAAAAGAGAGTTGCAATGTGTGAAGCATCGTCTATCTTGTTGCAAGGAACGAAATGTGCCATCTTAGAAAATCGGTCCACAACAACAAACACGGAATCTTTGCCATTTTGAGTTCTAGGCAAACCAAGTACTACATCCATGCTAATGTCTTCCCAAGGTTGATAAGGAATAGGAAGAGGCATGTAAAGACCATGGGATTGAGCTTTAGACTTAGCTTTGCAACATGTAGAGCATCGGTTGGTGAAGCGTGAGACGTCGCGGAACATCTTGGGCCAAAAAGTACTTCTTGGAGAGTGTAGTGAATGTGTTGTCGCATTCAAAATGTCCCATGAGTCCGCCGCCATGAGCCTCTTGCAAAAGGAGCAAATGAAGAGAAGACTCGGGAATGCATAGTTTGTTAGCTCTCATAAGATAACCATCCTTGATGTAATATTGTTCCCAAGATGTATGCGTCATACATTTAGCATAAGGAGTCTTAAAAGATGGATCATTAGCATACAAGTCTTTTATGTGCTCAGAGCCAATAACATTCAACTCAAGTTTAGTGACAAGCGTGCATATGCGTGAAAGTGCATCCGCAACTACATTTTCCTTACCCTTAATGTACTTGATCACATAGGGGAAAGATTCACTAAATTCAGTCCATTTACCATGACGCTTGTTCAGCTTAGTTTGACCTTTTAAGTACTTAAGTGTTTCATGATCGGTATGTATGACAAACTCATGAGGTCTAAGATAATGTTCCCAAACATGTAGCACACGCACTAAAGCATACAATTCTTTGTCATAGATGGGATAGTTAAGTTGAGCACCGGAGAGTTTTTCACTAAAGTATGCAATGGGTCATTTTTCTTGCATCAAAACTCCGCCAATTTCGGTACCACTTGCATCACAATGAACCTCAAAAGTTTTGTCAAAATTGGGCAAAGCAAGAACCGAAGCATGAATAAGCAAAGACTTGAGCTTGTCAAAAGCGGTGGATTGCAAAGATCCCCAAACAAAAGGAGCATTCTTCTTACTCAATGCATGCAAAGGAGCGGCAATAGTGCTAAAATCCTTCACAAAGCGACGATAAACACCTGCAAGACCAAGAAAGATACGCACTTGTTGCAAATTGGTAGGCTGGGGCCAAGTTTTAGTTGCTTCAATTTTAGATTTATCAACTTGGATACCCTTGGAGGACACAACGAAACCCAAGAAAACGAGCTTGTCAACACCAAACGTGAACTTTTTCATGTTAGCATAAAGATGTTCCTTGCGAAGCGTTTGTAAAACAACTCTAACATGCTTTAGATGCTCTTTCATGGATTTGCTGAAAACAAGAATATCATCAAAGTAAACCACAACAAACACTCCAATATAAGGTCGAAGCACAAAATGCATAAGACGCATGAAAGTTCCGGGAGCTTCCGATAAACCCATAGGCATAACCAACCACTCGTACAAGCCAAATTTGGTTTTGAAAGTGGTTTTCCATTCATCACCCTATTGTATGTGGATTTGATAATAGCCACTTTTAAGATCAAATTTTGAGAAAATTGTGGCACCGCTAAGTTCATCAAGCATATCATCTAAGCGAGGAATGGGATGCCTATAATGAACGGTAATAGCATTGATGAGTCTACAATCCGAGCACATGCGAAAACTACCGTCTTGCTTGGGCACAAGTATAACGGGAATGGCACAAGGGCTTAAGATTTCACGTACATGACCGTTGTCGATTAGTTGTTGTACTTGCCATTGGATCTCCTTCGTTTCTTCGAGCTTGACGCAGTATGGAGCTTTGTTTGGAAGAGGTGCTCCGGGGATGAGGTCGATTCGATGCTCAATGCCTCGTAGAGGAGGTAGACCCGGAGGTAGCTCATCGGGGAAAACATCTTGGAATTCCTGCAAAAGAGATTGAAACACTAAAGGTAGATCGTGAGAGGTGTTAGTTTTTGGGTCCCCATCCTTGCACACAAGGACAAAGTGCATAACACTCGATGGTTTCTCACACACTTTTCTCATCTCACTTTTGGTGGCAAATAGGACTAGGTTTTTCTCTCTAGGCAAAGAGGCGCTCAAATATGGCTTGTGGCTCTCACTCATTTTTTGGTTGATCACTTTCACACTCTTCTCTCCACGATGGGTGGTTTGCTTGTCGGCTATCACTTGACTCGGAGACATAGGTTGTAGCACATACTCCTTCCCTTTCATCTTGAAGCTATAGTGATTGGTATATCCGTTGTGGATGACGCCACGGTCGAATTGCCATGGTCGACCAAGAAGGAGGTGCAAACGGACATCGGGACGACATCACACTCCAAAGTGTTCTCATATGCACCAATTTTGAAGGAGACTTGGACCGTATGCTCAACTCGTATAGTGCCGGAGTCACTTAGCCATTGGACCTTGTATGGGTCCGGGTGCTTCATCTTGACCAATTGAAGCTTGGAACATAGTTCTTCACTTGCCAAGTTGTGGCAACTACCTCCATCGATCATGACCTTGACGGACCTTCCATTGATGCCAGCCTTTGTGTGGAAGATGTGGCATCTTTGGTCTTATTCTTGTTGATGTTGAAGAGTCAAGACTATGGAGACAACGAGAGTGGGGCTCGAATCCTCGTTGCAAAAGACTTGATCATGTTCATCCTCGTTCACTCGCCGGTGCATGGCCACTTGCTGAAGGTCTTCCATCTCCTCGTCACTCATGGAGTCATAGGTTCCATCATCATTGAGGATCATGGTGCGCTTGTTTGTGCATTCATAGGACTTGTGGCCTCGACCGCCGCAAGTGAAACACTTGAAGGAGCTTGTCTTGACAGTCTCATCGGTCGGAGTAGATAATGAAGCACACAGCTTGAAGTTGCTTGTAGTAGGAGGAAGACGACTTGAGCTTATCGAAGTTTTCTTGTAACTTGACTTGTCGTCATTGCTTGTAGATGGCTTGGTTGAGGTAGAAGTTGGAGGATTCGTTGAAGCTAGGTTGTTGGAGAAGTTGTAGGTCTTGGATGAGTACTTGGCGTACTTGAAGTCATCTTGCACTTGGCGTTCCGCCTAGGTAGCTTGATGCACGAGCTCAATGAGGCTGGAGTAGGGTTGGAAGTCGGCAATCTTCTTGATGGGATGATCGAAGCCATTCAAGAAGCATGCCATTGTTTGCTCATCATCTTCCGTGACATTGGCTCGAATCATGGCTATCTCCATTTCCTTGTAATATTCTTCAACACTCTTTGTTTCTTGCTTGAGGAGTTGGAGCTTCTTGAAGAGATCGCGGTTGTAGTAGGTACGCACAAAACGTGGTCGCATGACATCCTTCATTTGAGCCCAAATGGTGATAGGTGGTTCACCTCTTGTTTCTCGGCGTTCAAGGACTTGTTCCCACCATATGAGCACATAGTCTTGGAACTCAAGTGATGCCATAGCGATCTTCTTCTCATCCTCATAGTTATGCAAACGAAAGATCTTGTCGACCTTCAATGCCCATGGGAGGAACTCTTGATAGAGGCAAAGGTGTCCCGTCCTTCGATGAGATGGTGTCTATCGTTTGGAGGAAGTCGACTTTGACGATCCGACTACGAACGTGCGAGGACGTCGCGCATTAGCAATCGCTAAACCAACTCCGAGAGGTTATTGACCACGCCGGAGCACGATCAACCTGACCACGAAGGTTTGTTTCCTGCACGCAAATGAAGTACAAGCAAGAAACTAAGATTGCAATCTGGATATTGCAAATATAAGAGAAAGCTTTATTGATCAAGGTGGGGTTACGTGGCGCCTTTATGCAGTCGTTGAGCATAAGCGAAATGCGAAGTTGCAGCTATGGCGAACTTTAATCTAAACAAAACCCAAAGTCTAAGCGGTGCCCTAAGGGCTGTATATATGGAGGAAGAGGAATTTCATGGCCCTTGGTGGAGGTCGAAATCAACCCTATCTCTTGTTCCCCACACATCGGACTCTAAAATAGCCTATACTTATGTATTTCGAAATTCGTGGGCTGGCCCAATAATAAGGTGTGCCAGCACCTAGAATAGCATCGAGGACAAAATTTATGAAGTGGCATCTTATATATTTCGTCCACGGCTTCATGCACCCATTATGGTGGCTTCAAAGTCCTGAAATCATCACTTATAACTCTGTTCTTGTTCCCTTGCGCATGCCATCATCTCCATGCTTGTTCTTGCTCCAATGTTCATCCTTCTCCAAGCTAGGCCCTTCATTTGTAAGCAAAACAAATGTATCCAATTTAGGCAGCATAAATTGGATACATTTGTTTTGCTTACAAATGAAGGGCCTTGCTTGGAGAAGGATGAACATTGGAGCAAGAACATGCATGGAGTTGATGGCATGTGCAAGGGATCAAAAACGGAGTTACAAGGGATGATTTCAGGACTTTGAAGCCACCATAAGGATTGCATGAAGCCTTGGACAAAATATACAAGATGCCACTTCATAAATTTCGTCTAGAGGCTATTCTAGGTGCTGCGTCACCTTATTATTGGGCCAGGCCCATGTATTTTCGAAATACTTCAGCATAGGCTCTTTTTAGAGTCCGTATGTGTGGGGAAACAAGAGATAGGGTTGGCTTCGGACCCCTCCTCCAAGGGCCACGAAATTCTCCCCCTCTTCCTCCATATATACAGCCCTTAGGGCGTCGTTTAGACTTTGGGTTTTGTTTTGATTAAAAGTTCGCCATAGCTGCAACTTCGCGTACTTCATTTGTGTTCAACGATCAGACCAAGGCGTCACAGATCGCCACCTTCATTAATAAGCTTTCCTCTTTTATTCGCAATATCCAGATTGCAATCTCATTTTCTTGCTTGTTCTTTGTTTGCTCGCAGGAAATAGACCATCATGGTCAGGTTGATCGTGCTCCGGCGGGGTCAATAACCCCTCGGAAGTTGGTTTAGCGATTGCTAATGCGCGACCGTCTTCGCACATTCGTAGTCGGATCGTCAAAGTCCACTCCCACAGAAAATGGTTGCTATCTCATCGAAACATCAGGACACCTTTGCCCCTATCAAGTGGTATCAGATTTCCAGGTTGCTCGATGAAATTTGATAGTTTTTTGTAGTTTAGATCGAGTCTGTTCTTCATACCTATAGTCCAAGAAAAAGCCAAAAAAAATTAGGGTTAGTTCATCTTATCTGAACCAATCTGAGCCTTTGCATAATCTTTTTGGTATTTGCTTTGTTGAATTTGCGGTTTCATCGTCGTGTCAAGTTGTTGGTCCTAGAGTCTAGTCCTTTAGAGTTTCGAGTTCTGCTCACAAGTTGTCACGCCGCCGCCGCACCATCGTCAACACCGCTGCCATATACCACCATCATCATCACCGCTGCCATATACCACCATCATCATCACCGCTGCCATATACCACCATCGTCATCACCGCTGCCATATACCACCATCGTCATCGCTGCTCCCATATACCACATATCCACCGCCATCATGCTAATCCGAGTCCACCTCCATCACAGATTCGCCACCAGTCCATGTTCCACCGCCCTGCATATATCCACCACCAGTCCTAGATTCCACCAGATTCATCTCCGCCACCAGTCCTAGTCTGAGTCCAGTGATTGTTACTTTGTTCTCAATTTCCAGATCACGCGGTACTCCGAGTCGTGATAGAGTAGGACTCCCCAAATTCTGCGCTACCCATACAAGAAAAATAGTTCCAGTTTCAAGAAAAAACTAAGTCTGGAAAATTCTGGCTAGGCAGTTTTTAGGACATTTGTAGACTTTTTTGAAAAAAATTGTTGCGGAGCAAAAAAAAGGAGAAAAAGTGCAAAAAAAAAGTGAAACAAAAAGAAAAAAATCAGAGTGTGCTCCTCCCTTGTTTACATGCAGTGCCGTGATTTTGTTAGTGTTCTAGGCTCACATCTCTAGTACGGTCTAGCCTAGGACAAGCACAATACCGTCGTTGAGCGTTTATTCAATTTTTCATATCTGAATTGATTATTGCTGACCATTTTTGCTACCATAATTAAAGCCTTCCTAGCTCCACATACATCTACATCGTGCGTTTGACTCTCCCTGGTAATCGCTTTATCCAAGCTTTGAGAGTTTTGACTACATCGGTTGCCGATCACCGCCTGCTGCTGGGTAAAACTGGTAAGAATTTGAGTTTTGCTTGACGGATTTATGACACCCACGACCACCACCACTAGTTAGTAGTCTTTAGGATCATATTCTTGTGTGTTTCTATTGCTGCTAACCATGCCAGGATCACAAGCCGACGAGATTGACTGGGAGAACTTAACGAACAAGGAGCTTCATGATAAATTTCAGCAAAAGATGACCGAACAGGTGCAAGATGTGCTGAACAATTTTGAAGAGGCCATGGAGAAGATCACTGGCCTTGAGAAGACGTTTGAAACAAAGCTCGATACTAGATTTAATGAACTGCTTGAGCGTCTTCCACCACCGGCTGCACCTGTCGCACCTCTGCAACAACAACAACAACGACGACTACCTCCACATCGCGAAACAGCCCTTCGCCGAGCGAGCCGTGTTCCTCTTCAGCCTGGCCAAACTGTTGGTGCTGCTGTTGATAATTCTGTGGCTCCTACTGCTGATGGGGAGGAGGATGATTATGCGGGAGATTACGAGGATGAGGTTGATCAAGATCAGAACTACGTGCAGCCACCAGCACCACAACCACCAGGTCGTCCACATGCAAATAATGGCAATGTTAGGGCTCCCCCTCAGGTACGAGATCATGACCATCTGCCTAAACTAAAATTGAATATTCCACCATTTGAGGGTAGATATGTTCCTGATATATATCTTACATGGGAGTTAGAAACTGAACAATGATTTACATGTTTACAATATCCTGAGGAGAGACGTGTTCCTGCTGCTATTTTTGCTTTCACTAGCTTTGCATGTGTTTGGTGGTCTGAACATTGTAGATTATATCCTGTTCCAGCTACTTGGGCTTCTTTGAAAACTGCTATGCGTACTCGTTGGGTTCCACCATATTATCAACGTGAATTACTTAAAAAAATTGTAGCGCTTAAGACAAGGAAAAAATTCTGTAGAAGAATATTATCAGGAATTACAAACTGGCTTGATTAGATGTGGTGTTGTTGAGGAGAATGAAGCTATGCTTGCAAGTTTAATGGGTGGATTAAATAGAGAGATTCAGACCATTCTAGAGTATAAGGTTTATAATAATATCACTCATTTATTCCATCTTGCTTGTAAAGCTGAACGTGAAGTGCAGGATCGATAGGCATTGGCGCAGACTAACTTTTCTGCAGGTCGACCTTCATCATGGACACCACGTGCATCCTCTACTTCCACACATTCTACTGCACCGACACCTCCATCAGCTGTTACCTCCAGCCGTGATACAAGGAAGAAGGAACAACCACCATTATGTGCCAAGAGAACACCTATCAGGCCTGCACAGAGTTCGTCTTCTTCCATGGCATCAACAGAGCACACCAGTGATATTATTTGTCGTCGTTGTATGGGAAGAGGACATTTTGCGAGAGAATGCAAATCTCAGCGTGTGATGATTGCTACTGAGGATGGTGGGTATGAGTCTGCTAGTGACTATGATGAGGAGACTTTGGCTCTTACTACACATGAAGAACACGGTGGAGACGATTCTGATCATGAGACGCAATACATGGCTCCTGAAGATGCTGACAGGTATGAATTTTTAGTTGCTCAACGTGTTTTGAGTGTGCAGGTTAAACAAGCTGAGCAAAATCAGAGGCATAATTTTTTCCATACAAAGGGAGTTGTGAAGGAACGTTCTGTTCGCATGATCATAGATGGAGGTGTTGGAAATATGCCCTAGAGGCAATAATAAAAGATTATTATTATATTTCCTTGTTCATGATAATTGTCTTTATTCATGCTATAATTGTATTATTCGGAAATCGTAATACATGTGTGAATACATAGACCGTAATATGTCCCTAGTAAGCCTCTAGTTGACTAGCTCGTTGATCAACAGATAGTCATGGTTTCCTGACTATGGACATTAGATGTTGTTGATAACGGGATCACATCATTAGGAGAATGATGTGATGGACAAGACCCAATCCTAAGCATAGCACAAGATCGTGTAGTTCGTTAGCTAGAGCTTTTCCAATGTCAAGTATCTTTTCCTTAGACCATGACATCGTGTAACTCCTGGATACCGTAGGAGTGCTTTGGGTGTACCAAACGTCACAACATAACTGGGTGACTATAAAGGTGCACTACAGGTATCTCCGAAGGTGTCTGTTGGGTTGACACAGATCGAGACTAGGATTTGTCACTCCGTATGACAGAGAGGTATCTCTGGGCCCACTCGGTAATGCATCATCATAATGAGCTCAATGTGACCAAGTGTTTGGTCATGGGATCATGCATTACGGTACAAGTAAAGTGACTTGCCAGTAACGAGATTGAACGAGGTATTGGGATACTGACGATCGAATCTCGGGCAAGTAATGTACCGATTGACAAAGGGAATTGTATACGGGATTGCTTAAATCCTCGACATCGTGGTTCATCCGATGAGATCATCGTGGAACATGTGGGAGCCAACATGGGTATCCAGATCCCGCTGTTGGTTACTGACCGGAGAGCTTCCTCGGTCATGTCTGCATGATTCCCGAACCCGTAGGGTCTACACACTTAAGGTTCGGTGACGCTAGGGTTATTAGGAAGACTTGTATGTGATTATTGAATGTTGTTCAGAGTCCCGGATGAGATCCCGGACGTCACGAGGAGTTCCGGAATGGTCCGGAGGTGAAGATTTTTATAAGGGAAGTTGTCATACGGACAGCGGAAAGTTTCGGGGGCATATCGGTATTGTACCTGGGCCACCGGAGGGGTTCCGGGGGTCCATCGGGAGGGGCCACCTCTCTCGGAGGGCCTCATGGGCCGTAGTGGGCAGGGAACCAGCCCCTGGAGGGCTGGGCGCGCCCCCCTTGGGCCCATGCGCCTAGGGTTGGGGGCAAACCCTAGTGGGCGCGCCCCCCCTTGCTTGGGGGACAAGCCCCCTCCCTTGGCTGCCGCCCCCCCCCCCCCCCCTCATCTAGAGGGGGCCGGCCCCCTTCCCCCTTCCCCTACAAATAGAGGGGCGAGGGGAGGGCTGCACACAACATCCAAGGCGCAGCCCCTCCCCTCCCCAACACCTCTCCTCCTCCGTTAAGAGCTTGGCGAAGCCCCGCCGAGATCTTGCCTCTCCACCACCACCATGCCGTCGTGCTGCTGCTGGAGCCTTCTTCCTCAACCTCTCCTTCCCCCTTGCTGGATCAAGAAGGAGGAGACGTCATCCGCTCCGTACGTGTGTTGAACGCGGAGGTGCTGTCCGTTCGGCACTTGGTCATCGGTGATTTGGATCAAGGCGAGTACGACTCCATCATCCCCGTTCTCTTGAACGCTTCCTCTCGCGATCTACAAGGGTATGTAGATGCACTCCTATCACTCGTTGCTTAGATGAACTAATAGATGGATCTTGGTGAAACCGTAGGAATTTTTTTTTTCTGCAACGTTCCCCAACAGTGGTATCAGAGCTAGGTCTATGCGTAGTTCTCTATTGCACGAGTAGAACACAAATTTGTTGTGGGCGTAGATGTTGTCAACTTTCTTACCCCTACTTGTCTTATTTTGCTTCAGCGGTATTGTGGGATGAAGCGGCCCGAACCGACCTTACACGTACGCTTACGTGAGACAGGTTCCACCGACTAACATGCACTAGTTGCATAAGGTGGCTAGCGCGTGTCTGTCTCTCCCACTTTAGTTGGAGCGGATTCGATGAAAAGGGTCCTTATGAAGGGTAAATAGAAGTTGACAAATCACGTTGTGGCTTTTTCGTAGCTAAGAAAACATTCTTGCTAGAACCCTATTGCAGCCACGTAAAAGATGCAAGAACAATTAGAGGACGTCTAACTTGTTTTTGCAGCAATTGCTTTGTGATGTGATATGGCCAAAAGTTGTGATGAATGATGAATGATATATTGTGATGTATGAGATCATGTTCTTGTAATAGGAATCACGACTTGCATGTCGATGAGTATGACAACCGGCAGGAGCCATAGGAATTGTCTTAATTATTGTATGACCTACGTTTCAATGATTTAACGCCATGTAATTACTTTACTTTATTGCTAAACCGTTAGCCATAGTAGTAGAAGTAATAGTTGGCGAGCAACTTCATGGAGACACGATGATGGAGATCATGATGATGGAGATCATGGTGTCATGCCGGTGACGAAGATGATCATGGAGCTCCAAAGATGGAGAACAAAGGAGCTATATGATATTGGCCATATCGTGTCACTACTATATAATTGCATGTGATGTTTATTATGTTTATGCATCTTGTTTACTTAGAACGACGGTAGTAAATAAGATGATCCCTTATAATAATTTCTAGAAAGTGTTCACCCCTAACTGTGCGCCGTTGCTAAAGTTTGTCGTTTCGAAGCACCACGTGATGATCGGGTGTGATAGATTCTTACGTTCACATACAACTGGTGTAAGATAGTTTTACACATGCAAAAACACTTAGGGTTAACTTGACGAGCCTAGCATGTACATACATGGCCTCGGAACAAAGAGACTGAAAAGTCGAACATGAGTCGTATGGAAGATACGATCAACATGGAGATGTTCACCGATGATGACTAGTCCGTCTCACGTGATGATCGGACACGGCCTAGTCGACTTGGATCGTGTAACACTTAGATGACTAGAGGGATGTCTAATCTGAGTGGCAGTTCATTAGATAATTTGATTAGATGAACTTAATTATCATAAACTTAGTCTAAAACCTTTGCAAATGTGTCTTGTAGATCAAATGGCCAACGCTCATGTCAACATGAACTTCAACGCGTTCCTAGAGAAAACCAAGCTGAAAGATGATGGCAGCAACTATACGGATCGGGTCCTAACACGAGGATCATCCTCATATCTGCCAAGAAAGCATATGTCCTAGATGGACCGCTAGGTGAAGAACCTATCCCAGAGAACCAAGACGTTATGAACGCTTGGCAGTCACGTGCTGATGATTACTCCCTCGTTCAGTGTGGCATGCTTTACAGCCTAGAACCGGGGCTCCAAAAGCGTTTTGAGCAACACGAAGCATATGAGATGTTCGAGGAGCTGAAAATGGTTTTCCAAGCTCATGCCCGGGTCGAGAGATATGAAGTCTCCGACAAGTTCTATAGTTGTAAGATGGAGGAAAATAGTTCTGTCAGTGAGCACATACTCAAAATGTCTGGGTTGCACAACCGCCTGTCCCAGCTGGACATTAACCTCCCGGACGAGGCGGTCATTGACAGAATCCTTCAGTCGCTCCCACCAAGCTACAAGAGCTTTGTGATGAACTACAATATGCAGGGGATGGTGAAAACTATTCCTGAAGTATTTTCAATGCTGAAGTCGGCAGAGGTAGAAATCAAGAAAGAAAATCAAGTGTTGATGGTCAATAAAACCACCAAGTTCAAGAAAGGCAAGGGTAAGAAGAACTTCAAGAAGGACGGCAAGGATGTTGCCGCACCTGCAAGCCGATTGCGGGAAGAAGTCAAAGAATGGGCCCAAGCCTAAGGTGAGTGCTTTTATTGCAAAGGAAGGGTCACTAGAAGCGGAACTGCCCCAAATACTTAGCGCATAAGAAGGCGGCAACACTAAAGGTATATGTGATATACATGTAATTGATGTGTACCTTACCAAGACTGTAGTAACTCACCGGTATTTGATACCGTGCCGTTGCTCGTATTTGTAACTCACAGCAGGAGCTGCGGAATAAGCGGAGACAGGCGAAGGACGAGGTGACGATGTGCGTCGGGAATGGTTCCAAGGTAGATGTGATCGCCGTCGGCACGCTACCTCTACATTTACCTACGGGATTAGTTTTAAACCTTAATAATTGTTATTTAGTGCCAAGTTTGAGCATGAGCATTGTATCTGGATCTCGTTTGATATGAGATGGCTACTCATTTAAATCCGAGAATAATGGTTGTTCTATTTATATGAGAGATATGTTTTATGGTCATGCCCCGATGGTCAATGGTTTATTCTTAATGAATCTCGAACGTAATGTTACACATATTCATAGTGTGAATACCAAAAGATGTAAAGTTGATAATGATAGTCCCACATACTTGTTGCACTGCCGCCTTGGTCACATTGGTGTCAAGCGCATGAAGAAGCTCCATGTTGATGGACTTTTAGAGTCTCTCGATTATGAATCATTTGACACATGCGAACCATGCCTCATGGGCAAAATGACCAAGACTCCGTTCTCCGGAACAATGGACGAGCAACCAACTTATTGGAAATCATACATACCGATGTGTGCGGTTCAATGAGTGCTGAGGCTCGCGGAGGATATCGTTATGTTCTCACTCTCACTGATGACTTGAGTAGATATGGGTATGTCTACTTAATGAAACACAAGTCTGAGACCTTTGAAAAGTTCAAGGAATTTCAGAATGAGGTAGAGAATCAACATGACCGAAAGATAAAGTTCCTACGATCAGATCATGGAGGAGAATATTTAAGTCACGAATTTGGTACGCACCTAAGGAAATGTGGAATCGTTTCACAACTCATGCCACTTGGAATACCTCAGCGTAATGATGTGTCTGAACGTTGTAATCACACTCTATTGGATATGGTGCGGTCTATGATGTCTCTTACCGATTTACCGCTATCATTTTGCGGATACGCTCTAGAGACAGCTACATTCACTTTAAATAGGGCTCCGTCTAAATCCTTGAGACGACACCGTATGAATTATGGTTTGGAAAGAAACCTAAGCTGTCGTTTCTAAAAGTTTGGGGATGCGATGCTTATGTCAAGAAACTTCAACCTGAAAAGCTCGAACCCAAGTCGGAAAAATGCGTTTCCATAGGATACCCTAAGGAAACCATTGGGTATACCTTCTACTTAAGATCCGAGGGCAAGATCTTTGTTGCCAAGAACGGATCCTTTCTGGAAAAAGAGTTTCTCTCAAAAGAAGTAAGTGGGAGGAAAGTAGAACTCGATGAAGTACTACCTCTTGAACCGGAGAGTAGTGCAGCTTAGGAAAATGTTCCTGTTGTGTCTACACCGACTGGATAGGAAATTAATGATGATGATCAAGGTATTTCGGATCAAGTTGCTACTGAACTTCATAGGTCCACAAGGACACGTTCCACACCAGAGTGGTATGGCAACACTGTCCTGGAAATAATGTTGTTAGACAACGGTGAAGCTTTGAACTATGAAGAAGCGATGGAGGGCCCAGATTCCAACAAATGGCTTTAAGCCATGCAATCCGAGATAGAATCCATGTGTGAAAACAAAGTATGGACTTTGATAGACTTGCCCGATGATCGGCGAGCGATAGAAAACAAATGGATCTTTAAGAAGAAGACGGACGCGGATGGTAATGTTACCATCTATAAAGCTCGACTTGTCGCTAAGGGTTATCGTCAAGTTCAAGGGGTTGACTACGATGAGACATTCTCTCCCATAGCGAAGCTGAAGTCCGTCTGAATCATGTTAGCAATTGCCGCATACTATGATTATGAGATTTGGCAGATGGACGTCAAAACGGCATTCCTTAACGGACATCTTAAGGAAGAACTGTATATGATGCAGCCGGAAGGTTTTGTCGATCCTAAGAATGCTAACAAAGTATGCAAGCTCCAGCGATCCATTTATGGGCTGGTGCGAGCATCTCGGAGTTGGAACATTCGCTTTGATGAGATGATCAAAGCGTTTGGGTTTATGCAGACTTATGGAGAAGCCTGCGTTTACAAGAAAGTGAGTGGGAGCTCTGTAGCATTTCTCATATTATATGTAGATGACATACTCTTGATGGGAAACCATATAGAACTTTTAGACAACATTAAGGCCTACTTGAATAAATGTTTTTCAATGAAGGACCTTGGAGAAGCTGCTTACATATTAGGCATCAAGATCTATAGGGATAGATCGAGACGCCTCATAGGTCTTTCACAAAGCACATACCTTGATAAGATTTTGAACAAGTTCAAAATGGATTAGTCCAAGAAAGGGTTCTTGCCTGTATTGCAAGGTGTGAGATTGAGCTCGGCTCAATGCCCGACCATGGCAAAAGATAAAGAAGAGATGAGTGTCATCCCCAATGCTTCAGCCATAGGATCTATTATGTATGCCATCTTGTGTACTGCACTGATGTAAACCTTGCCGTAAGTTTGGTAGGAAGGTACCAAAGTAATCCCGCAAGGAACTTTGGACAGCGGTCAAGAATATCTGAAGTACCGAAAAGGACAAAGGACATGTTTCTCGTTTATGGAGGTGACGAAGAGCTCGTCAGAAGGGTTACGTCGACGCTTAGCTTCGACACAGATCCGATGACTCTAAGTCACAAACCGGATAGGTGTATATGTTGAATGGTGGAGCGAGAAGCTGGTGCAGCTGCAAGCGAAGCGTTGTGGCGGGATCTACATGTGAAGCGGAGTACATGGCAGCCTCGGAGGCAGCGCATGAAGCAATTTGGGTGAAGGAGTTCATCACCGACCTAGGAGTCATACTCAATGCATTGGGGCCGATCAAACTCTTCTGTGACAACACTGGAGCTATTGCCCTTGCCAAGGAGCCCAGGTTTCACAAGAAGACCAGGCACATCAAGCGTCGTTTCAACTCCATCCGTGAAAATGTTCAAGATGGAGACATAGATATTTGCAAAGTACATACGGATCTGAATGTCGCAGATCCGTTGACTAAACCTCTCTCGCGAGCTAAACATGATCAATACCCGAACTCTATGGGTGTTCGATTCATCACAATGTAACTAGATTATTGACTCTAGTGCAAGTGGGAGACTGTTGGAAATATGCCCTAGAGGCAATAATAAAAGATTATTATTATATTTCCTTGTTCATGATAATTGCCTTTATTCATGCTATAATTGTATTATTCGGAAATTGTAATACACGTGTGAATACATAGACCATAATATGTCCCTAGTAAGCCTCTAGTTGACTAGCTCGTTGATCAACAGATAGTCATGGTTTCCTGACTATGGACATTAGGTGTCGTTGATAACGGGATCACATCATTAGGAGAATGATGTGATGGACAAGACCCAATCCTAAGCATAGCACAAGATCGTGTAGTTCGTTTGCTAGAGCTTTTCCAATGTCAAGTATCTTTTCCTTAGACCATGAGATCGTGTAACTCCCGGATACCGTAGGAGTGCTTTGGGTGTACCAAACGTCACAACGAATCGGGTGACTATAAAGGTGCACTACTGGTATCTCCGAAAGTGTCTCATTGGGTTGACACGGATCGAGACTGGGATTTGTCACTCCGTATGATGGAGAGGTATCTCTGGGCCCACTCGGTAATGCATCATCATAATGAGCTCAAAGTTACCAAGTGTTTGGTCACGGGATCATGCATTACGGTACGAGTAAAGTGACTTGCCGGTAACGAGATTGAACGAGGTATTGGGATACCGATGATCGAATCTCGGGCAAGTAACGTACCGATTGACAAAGGGAATTGTATACGAGATTGATTAAATCCTCGACATCGTGGTTCATCCGATGAGATCATCGTGGAACATGTTGGAGCCAACATGGGTATCCAGATCCCGCTGTTGGTTATGACCGGAGAGCTGTCTCGGTCATGTCCGCATGATTCCCGAACCCGTAAGGTTCGGTGACACTACGATTATTAGGAAGACTTGTATGTGATTACCGAATGTTGTTCGGAGTCCCGGATGAGATCCCGGACGTCACGAGGAGTTCCGGAATGGTCCGGAGGTGAAGATTTATATATGGGAAGTTGTCATACGAACACCGGAAAGTTTCTGGGGCATATCGGTATTGTACCGGGGCCACCGGAGGGGTTCCAGGGGTCCACCGGGAGGGGCCACCTCTCTCGGAGGGCCTCATGGGCCGTAGTGGGCAGGGAACCAGCCCGTGGAGGGCTGGGCGCTCCCCCCTGGGCCCATGCACCTAGGGTTGGGGGGAAACCCTAGTGAGGGCGCCCCCCTTGCTTGGGGGGCAAGCCCCCTCCCTTGGCCGCCGCCCCCCCTCTAGATCTCATCTAGAGGGGGCCGGCCCCCTTCCCCCTTCCCCTATAAATAGAGGGGCGAGGGGAGTGCTGCACACAACATCTAAAGCGCAGCCCATCCCCTCCCCAACACCTCTCCTCCTCCGTTAAGAGCTTGGCGAAGCCCTGTCGGAGTACTGCCTCTCCACCACCACCACGCCGTCGTGCTGCTGCTGGAGCCTTCTTCCTCAACCTCTCCTTCCCCCTTGCTGGATCAAGAAGTAGGAGACGTCATCCGCTCCGTACATGTGTTGAACGCGGAGGTGCTGTCCGTTCGGCACTTGGTCATCGGTGATTTGGATCACGGCGAGTACGACTCCATCATCCCCGTTCTCTTGAACGCTTCCACTCGCGATCTACAAGAGTATGTAGATGCACTCCTATCACTCGTTGCTTAGATGAACTCATAGAAGGATCTTGGTGAAATCGTAGGAAATTTTTTATTTTCTACAACGTTCCCCAACAGGAGGGAGTTGCAACAACTTGGCTAGCATGGAGATGGTGGAGAAGCTATCTCTCACCACAAGACCACATCCACATCCTTACTACATCCAATGGTTCAACAACAGGGGCAAGGTTAAGGTAACACGTACTGTTCGTGTTCATTTTAGTATCTCCACATATCCTGATTATGTTGATTGTGATGTGGTACCTATGCAAGCATGTTCCTTATTACTTGGTAGACCATGGCAATTTGATAAAAATTCTGTACACCATGGTAGAAACAATCAGTATGCTCTTGTTCATAAGGATAAAAATATTACTTTGCTTCCTATGACAACTGATTCCATTTTGAAAGATGATATTAATAGAGCTAATAAAGCAAAACAGGAGAAAAATAAGAGTGAAAATCAGATTGTGGCAAAAGAATTTGAGAAACAAATGAAGCCTAATAATAAACCATCTACTGTTGCTTCTGAAATTAAATTGAAAAGTGCATGTTTACTTGCCACCAAATCTGATATTGATGAGTTTGGTTTATATGAGTGGAAAACAGCATTTAAAACTAAGTTTGGTTTATATGAGTGGTTAGTCATGCCTTTTGGGTTAACTAATGCGCCTAGTACTTTCATGAGACTAATGAACGAAGTTTTACGTGCTTTCATTGGACGATTTGTGGTAGTCTATTTTGATGATATACTGATTTATAGAAAATCTTTGGAAGAACATTTGGAACAATTACGTGTTGTTTTTATTGCTCTACGTGATGCACGTTTGATTGGTAACCTTGGGAAGTGCACATTTTGCACCGACCGAGTATCTTTTCTTGGCTATGTTGTTACTCCACAGGGAACTGAAGTTGATAAAGCCAAGATTGAAGCTATTGAGAGTTGGCTGCAGCCCAAAACAGTCACACAAGTGAGGAGTTTCCTTGGCCTCGCTGGTTCCTATAGGCTTTTTGTGAGATATTTCAGCACCATTGCTACACCTATCAACGAGCTTACAAAGAAGGATGTGCCTTTCGCTTGGGGTACCGCACAGGAAGAAGCCTTCACGGTATTGAAAGATAAGTTGACACATGGTCCTTTACTCCAACTTCCTGATTTTAATAAGACTGAGCTTGAATGTGATGATAGTGGAATTGGATTAGGAGGTGTGTTATTACAACATGGAAAACCTATTGCATACTTTTCTGAAAAATTGAGTGGGCCTAGTCTGAACTATTCTACTTATCATAAAGAATTATATGCTCTTGTTCGGACTTCGGAGACATGGCAACATTATTTATGGCCCAAAGAATTTGTTATACATTCTGATCATGAACCTTTGAAACATATTAAAAGTCAAGCTAAACTGAATCGTAGACATGCTAAATGGGTGGAATTCGTTGAGACTTTCCCTTATGTCACTAAACACAAGAAGGGTAAAGAAAATGTTATTACTGATGCTTTTTCTCGTCGCTATACTATACTTTCACAACTTGACTTCAAAATATTTGCTTTGGAGACCATCAAAGATCAATATGCGCATGATGCTGATTTTAAAGATGTAATGCAGAATTGTAAAGAAGGAAGAACATGGAACAAGTTCGTTATTAATGATGGCTTTGTGTTCTGTGCTAACAAGCTATGCATTGCTGCCAGCTTTGTTCGTCTTTCATTGTTGCAGGAGGCGCATGGAGGAGGATTAATGGGACACTTTGGCGTGAAGAAGACAGTGGACGTACTTGCTACACATTTCTTTTGGCCAAAGATGAGACTGGATGTTGAGCGTTTTGTTGCTCGCTGCACTACATGTCAAAAAGCTAAGTCACGACTCAATCCTCATGGTTTATATATGCCTTTGCCTGTACCCAGTGTTCCTTGGGAGGATATATCTATGGACTTTGTTTTAGGTTTACCTCGCACAAAGAAGGGGAGGGATAGCATATTTGTTGTCATGGATAGATTTTCGAAAATGGCACACTTTATACCATGTCATAAAAGCGATGATGTTGTTAATGTTGCTGATTTGTTCTTTCGGGAAATTACTCGTTGCATGGTGTGCGAAATACTATTGCTTCAGATCGTGATTCTAAATTCCTTAGCCACTTTTGGAGATGTTTATGGGCTAAGTTGGGGACTAAACTGCTTTTTAGTACTACTTGTCACCCCCAAACTGATGGACAAACTGAAGTAGTCAATAGAACATTGTTTATTATGCTTAGGGCTGTTTTGAAGAATAATAAGAAAATTTGGGCAGAATGCTTGCCTCATATTGAATTTGCTTATAATCGTTCATTGCATTCTACTACTAAGATGTTCCCTTTTGAAATTGTGTATGGTTTCCTACCTCGTGCACCTATTGATTTGTTGCCTTTTCCATCTTCGGAGAAGGTTAACTTTGATGCTAAAGAACATGTTGAATTGATTTTAAAAATGCATGAGTTAACTAAGGAAAACATTGAGTGTATGAATGCTAAATATAAACTTGCTGGAGATAAGGGTAGAAAACATGTTGTGTTTGCACCTGGAGATCTTGTTTGGTTACATTTGCGTAAGGATAGATTTCCTAATTTGCACAAATCAAAGCTAATGCCACGTGTTGACGGTCCTTTTAAGGTGTTAGAGAAAATAAATGACAATGCATATAAACTTGAGCTACCTGCAGATTTGGGGTTAGTCCCACTTTTAACATTGCAGATTTGAAGCCTTATTTTGGTGAGGAAGATGAGCTTCCGTCGAGGACGACTTCATTTCAAGATGGGGAGGATGATGAGGACATCAATACCATTGTTACACCCACAGCCCCTACTATTACATATACTGGACCAATTACTAGAGCTCGCGCATGCCAATTAAATTACCAGTTGTGAAAGTTGTGAAAGTATAGCGACGAGACAATGCATCAGCAATAATATTTTCTTTTCCCTTCTTGTGTTCAATGACATAAGGGAAAGTCTCAATGAATTCAACCCATTTAGCATGTCTACAATTCAGTTTAGGTTGACTTCTAATATGTTTCAAAGATTCATGATCAGAGTGTATAACAAATTCTTTGGGCCATAAATAATGTTGCCATGTTTCTAAAGTCCGAACAAGAGCATATAATTCTATATCATAAGTACTCCCTCCTTCCATCTATATAGGGCCTAATGCGTTTTTCAAGGCTAATTTTGACCAAATATTAGAGCAATAATATATGACATGCAACTTACACAAAGCACACCGTTAAATTCGTGTGTGAAAGGAGCTTTCAACGATATAATTTCCACATTGTGCATGTCATGTACTATTAATCTTGTCAATAGTCAAAGGCGGTCTTAAAAAACGCATTAGGCCCTATATAGATGGAAGGAGGGAGTAGAATAATTCGGACTAGGCCCACTCAATTTTTCAGAAAAGTATGCGACAGGTTTGCCATCTAATAATAACACAACTCCTAATCCAATTCCACTAGCATCACATTCAAGCTCAAAAGTCTTATTAAAATCAGGAAGTTGGAGTAAAGGAGCATGTGTCAACTTATCTTTCAATACCGTGAAGGCTTCTTCCTGTGCGGTACCCCAAACAAAAGGCACATCTTTCTTTGTAACCTCATTGAGAGGTGTAGCAATGGTGCTGAAATCTCTCACAAAACGCCTATAGAATCCAGCGAGGCCAAGAAAACTCCTCACTTGTGTGACCATTTTGGGCTGCGGCCAACTCTCAGTAGTTTCAATCTTGGCTTTATCAACTTCAATTCCCTGTGGAGTAACAACATAGCCAAGAAAAGACACTCGGTCGGTGCAAAAGGTGCACTTCCCAAGGTTACCAAACAAACGTGCATCACGTAGAGCAATAAAAACAACACGTAAATGTTCCAAATGTTCCTCCAAAGATTTGCTATAAATAAATATGTCATCAAAGTAAACTACCACAAATCGTCCAATGAAAGCACATAAAACTTCATTCATTAATCTCATGAAAGTACTAGGTGCATTAGTTAACCAAAAGGCATGACTAACCACTCATATAATCCAAACTTAGTTTTAAATGTTGTTTTCCATTCATCTCCCAATTTCATACGAATTTGATGGTATCCACTACGCAAATCAACTTTGGAGAATATTGTAGAGCCACTCAATTCATCAGGCATATCATCTAGCCTAGGAATAGGATGACGATAACGAATAGTAATATTATTAATGCCTCTACAATCAACACACATACGTGATGTACCATCCTTTTTCGGCACTAGAATAATAGGAACAGCACAAGGACTAAAGGATTCGCATAAATAACCTTTGTCGAGCAGCTCTTGTACTTGACGCATAATCACCTTCGTCTCCTCTGGATTGGTACGGTATGATGCACCGGGAATTAAGTCAATCTGATGCTCAATCCCTTGAATGGGAGGTAATCCCGGTGGCACGTATTATGGAAAGACGTCAGCGAACTCCTGCAAAATGTTAGTGACAACAGGAGGTAAAGTGGAAGGCGCGTCCTCGAATGAAAATAATGCCTCTTTGCACACAAAAGCATAGCAAACAGATTTGCTAAAATCTAGCTCATCAATATCAGATTTAGTGGCAAGTAAACCTGCACTTTTCAATTTAATTTCAGAAGCAACACTAGATGGTTTACTATTAGGCTTCATTTGTTACTCAAATTCTTTTGCCACAATCTGATTTTCACTCTTGTTTTTCTCCTGTTTTGCTTTATTAGCTCTATTAATATCATCTTTCAAAATGGACTCAGGATTCATAGGAAGCAAAGTAATATTTTAATCCTTATGAACAAGAGCATACTGAGTGTTTCTACCATGGTGTAAAGAATTTTTATCAAATTGCCATCGTCAACCAAGTAATAAGGAACATGCTTTCATAGGTACCACATCACAATCACCATAATCAGCATATGTCGAGATACTAAAATGCACACGAACAGTACATGTTACCTTAACCTTGCCGCTGTTGTTGAACCATTGGATGTAGTAAGGATGTGGATGTGGTCTTGTGGTGAGAGATAGCTTCTCCACCATCTCCATGCTAGCCAAGTTGTTGCATCTCCTCCATCTATGATGACGCCGCATGTAACGTTCCTTCACAACTCCCTTTGTATGGAACAAATTATGCCTCTAATTTTGCTCACTTCAGAACCTGCACACTCAAAACACGTTGAGCAACTAAACATTCATACTGTCAAGATCTTCAGAGCCATGTATTGCGTATCATGATCAGAATCATCTCCACCGTGTTCTTCACTTGTAATAAGGGCCAAACTCTCCTCATCATAGTCACTAGCAGACTGATACCCACCATCCTCAGTAGCAATTATCACACACTGAGATTTGCATTCTCGCGCATAATGTCCTCTTGTATGCCCTGTTGATGCCATGGAAGAAGAAGAGCTCTATGCAGAACCGGCAGGTGCGCTCTTGGCAGATAGTGGTGGTTGTGCCTACTTTCTTGTATCACGGCTAGAGGTATCAGTTGATGGAGGTGCTGGTGCAGTGGAAGTAGAGAATGCACGCGGTGTCCATGATGAAGGTCGACCTGCAGAAAAGTTAGTTCGCGCCAATGCTTGTCGATCCTGCACTTCACGTTCAACTTCACAAGCAAGATGGAATAAACAAGTGATATTAGTATACTCCTTATACTCTAGAATGGTATGAATCTCTCTATTTAATCCACCCATAAAATGTGCAAGCATAGCTTCATTCTCCTCAACAATACCACATCTAGTCATGCCAGTTTGTAATTCCTGATAATATTCTTCTACAAAAAATTTTCCTTGTCTTAAAGGCTGCAATTTTTGAAGCAATTCACGTTGATAATATGGTGGAACCCAACGAGTACGCATAGCAGTTTTCAAAGCAGCCCAAGTAGTTGTAATAGGATATAATCTACAATGTTCAGACCACCATACACATGCAAAACTAGTGAAAGCACAAACAGCATCAGCAACCCGTCTCTCCTCGGGATATTGTAAACATGTAAAACATTGTTCAGTTTCTAACTCCCAAGTAATATATATATATCAGGAGCATATCTACCCTCAAATGGTGGAATATTCAATTTCAGTTTCAGAATATGGTCAATATCTCGTACCTGAGGTGGTGGTGCAGGCCTACCATTGCGAATATATACCTGAGGTCGACCTGCTGGTGGTGGTGCTGGTGGCTGCACGTAGTTCTGATTTTGATCAACCTCATCCTCGTAATAGTCCTCCACCTCTGCAGTAACAGCAGGAGCTACAGAAGCACCAACATAAGTAGCAGCGGCACCAGAATTTTGTCCTAGCTCAATAGAAAACGCTGTGCTCGCCCTACTATATCGCGGCGTAGAGCTGGTTGTGGGAGATGTTTGAGTAATTCATTAAACTTGGCGTCCAACTTGGTGTCAATTGACTTCTCAATGTCATCCATCTTCTCCATTGCCTTTCCAAAGCTGGCCATCACGTCTTCCACATGTTGACCCAACATTTGATGGAACTTATCATGAAGCTCCTTGTTCGTCATGTTCTCCCAGTCAATCTCGACGGCTTGTGTCCCTGCCATAGTTAGCAGCAATAGAAACAGACAAGAATATGATCCTACAGACTACTGGAATATGGTGGTGGTGGGGTGTCACAAATCCGTGAAGCGAATCTCAAATTCTTACCGGTTCTTACCGAGCAGCAGGTGGTGATCTGCAACCATTGTAGTCAAAACTCTCAAAGCTTGGATAGAGCGATTACCAGGGAGAGTCAAACGCACGACATAGATATATGTGGAGCTGGGAAGGCTTATAATATGGTAGCAAAAAAGGTCACCAATAATCAATTCAGAGATGCAAAGTTGAATAAATGCTCAACAACGGTACTGTGCTAGTCCTAGGCTAGACCGTGCTAGAGACGCGAGCCTAGAACACTAACAAAATCACGGTGCTTCACGTAAACAAGGGAGGAGCACACTCTGAATTATTATTTTTTCTTTTTTTTCACTTTTTTTGCACTTTTTTCCCTCTTTTTTTTGCTCCGCAACAATTTTTTTTTCGAAAAGTCTACAAATGGTCTAGAAACTGCCTAGCCAGAATTTTCCAGACTATTTTTTTCCTCTTTTTTTGAAACTGGAACTATTTATCTACTGCGGGTAGCACAAAAGTTGGGGAGTCCGACTTGGTCACGTCTCATAGTATCGCATGATCTAGAACTCGGAAATAAAGGAACAAATACTGGACTCGGACTAGGACTGGTGGCGGAGATGAATCTGGTGGAACTCAGACTGGTGATGATGGTATATGATGGGCGGTGAAGCACGGACTGGTGGCGAATATATGGACACGAATCGGTGGCGGATAAGCGGTGGTGGTAGATGGCAGGGGCGATGATGATAGTGCGGCGGCAGCGTGACCACTTATGATCAGAACTCGAAACTCTAAAAGACTAGACGCTAAGACCAGCAACTTGACACGACGATGCAACCGCAAATTCAACAAAGCAAAATACTGAAAAGACTATGCAAAGGCTCAGACTTGTTCGGATATGATGACCTAACCCTAATTTTTTTTTGGATTTTTCGTGGACTGTAGGTATGAAGAACAGACTCAATCTAAACTATGAAAAACTGTAAAATCTCATCGAGCAACCTGGAAATCTGATACCACTTGATAGAGGCAAAGGGGTCCCGTCTTTCGATGAGATGGTGGCTATCGTTTTGGAGGAAGTCGACTTTGACTATCCGACTATGAACGTGCGAGGACGTCACGCCTTAGCAATCGCTAAACCAACTCCGAGAGGTTATTGACCACGCCGGAGCACGATCAACCTGACCATGAAGGTTTGTTTCTTGCAGGCAAATGAAGAACAAGCAAGAAACTAAGATTGCAATATGGATATTGCAAATATAAGAGGAAAGCTTTATTGAACAAGGTGGGGTTCTGTGACGTGTTTGTCTGGTCGTTGAACACAAACGAAATACGCGAAGTTATAGCTATGGCGAACTTTAATCTAAACAAAACCCAAAGTCTAAACGGTGCCCTAAGGGCTGTATATATGGAGGAAGAGGGGGGAATTTCATGGCCCTTGGTGGAGGGGTCCAAAGTCAACCCTATCTCTTGTTTCCGCACACATACGGACTCTAAAAATACCCTATACTTATGTATTTCGAAATTACATGGGCCTGGCCCAATAATAAGGTGACCCAGCACCTAGAATAGCCTCGAGACTAAATTTATGAAGTGGCATCTTGTATATTTCGTCCAAGGCTTCATGCACCCATTATGGTGGCTTCAAAGTCCTGAAATCATCACTTGTAACTCCGTTCTTGTTCCCCTTGCGCATGACATCATCTCCTTGCTTGTTCTTGCTCCAATGTTCATCCTTCTCCAAGCTAGGCCCTTCATTTGTAAGCAAAACAAATGTATCCAATTTAGGCAGCATCATATTCTCATGAACATTAGAATCGTTACCAAGAAAAGAAAGTACTTGATAATTTAATTGGCATGTGCGAGCTCTAGTAATTGATTCAGTATATGTGGCAGTAGGGTCTGTGGGTGTAACAATGGTATTGATGTCCTCATAAACTCTTCGGGATCATTGCTTCCATTGAACTTGGGAATTGTGAATTTTATCTTGCCATAGCGTTGCTCTTCATTGTGTTGTTGGGGATGGTGATGATGACGCCCTTGACGGTGAGGGTAATCATCCTCATGTTGCTCTTGGCGCGGATGAAGCCCATGATCAACTTGCTCTTGTTTAACTTGAGGTTGTGGAGGAGCTTGTCGAGCTTGTGAAGGAGCTTGTCGATCTTGAAGTGGAGCTTGAGGAACTTGACGTTGCACTCTCAGTTGGTAGTTCTGATCTTGGATTTCTTCTCGAAGTGCTTCCTCTTGGTTGCGCCGATCTCGGATTTCAGTTGGCAATGGCTCGACTTAATTCTTGAAGGGCACGTTGCGCCTCAAGAGCTTCTGCTTCACGTTGTTGTTGTTGAAGACGTTGAGCCCCGGCATCTTGTTCCTCTTGATGTAGACGCACTCGTTCTTCCTCTTGGTGACGTAGACGTTGGCGTTCTTGAGCTTGAGCAAAAGCAACTTGGTGTGGTTGAGGACGAAGTACTTGCTCGTCGACTTGCTCTTGTGAATGCTTGTCGTGTAGAGGATTGTGAGATGCATGACGGTCTTGACGTGCGGCTCGTTGAAGAGTGTTTGATGTCGGTGTACTTGAGCCGGAGAAGGTATCATCGGAGTGTCGACTTGAGCGGCTCCGTCTTGAGTATGAAGAAGTATAAGGAGGACGGTTCACCAACAAGGCGCGGATCTCGTCCATCCTTGCATCTTTCTCTTCCTTGTGCATGTCGAGCTTGTTGTCGAAGTAGTCCTTTGTACGTTGCTCGGAGAGTCGCAAGTCAGCGGCGAGGTTGTCGATGCGGTCGGTCATAGCTTGTTGTCTTGATGCAACGCCCGTTGTGCACCAAAGAGGTGGCTCTTGGTGACGAATGATGACATGTCATCGTCTTGCTCGATGAAGAGTGGGTTGGTAGAAGTACTTGGGCTATCCATCATTCCTAGCAAAATGTGAGTGGTAGAAGGAGAAGAACTTATACCAATTGTACCTTGACCGATGTTGACAATGAATCAAGTTCACTCAAATGCGGACAATTAAATAGCACTATTGGTACCAATTCTTGTCGGTTCTCACACCTACACAAGTAAAAGCTTATGGTGGAGCTTGGTTAGGATGGTGGCACAAAATTTGATGCAATTGTAAGTGAGCTTCAATAATGTTGGGAAAGATTGCAAATGCAACAAGTAGACCAAGCAAGTAGTGGTACATGGAAAAACACACGCAAATAGATAAGTGGGATTGTGCAAACCAAAAGTGAGCCAAAATGTGGAATCCATGAAAATGCTCTTGTTGCACAGTACACGAGAGATGCTTGCACGATTGCACAATAAGCGGATACGGAACTTGTGCACAACCTACTAGGCAAAAATGCAACAACCTCTATCCCAAGTATGCTATATGTATGGTATTTCGGTGATATGATCCAAGATGATCGGATATGACAATCTTAATGTAGTATGATGCTATGGTTCTTGCTTATAAGCTCTTTGCATATCTTTCCTCTATGCTTAGAAGCTTGGGTGGCTCTTTCACGTTTGAGCTCTTTTCTCATGCAAAACTTCATGAACCAAGATAGCAATTGTGTATGCGATAACAACCTTGGGACACAAAAAATGATGCCAAGATATGCACCACTATGATATGGTATGTATGCTACCGAGTATGATCAATAATGTGCACAAGTCACGTTGCTGTCAATACTCAATGGCTAGTCTCGATGGGTAAGCTAGATGATACGAAGCATCCCTCGACTATCCGCACCGACACTCCATCACCACCACAAGCACCAAGAGGGCCAATGACAAGAGCACGTGCACGCAACGTCGAGAACGAGGTCACTTTCTTCCTATTCGGGTCTCGTTTGGGTTCGTGTGAGAATTGGATTCTACCATCATCAGAAACATTGTTCATGCTTAGGTCCCAAGAAGATGATAGTGAGAAGGAGAGGACGGAGACTCGAGCAACCACGAAGCAAGGGAAAGAAGAGAAGAAGGACAAGAAGCAAGGGCCGCAGCCCCTAGACACACCGAGTGCCCGACCTCCTTGGCCCCGGGTGCCCGGCCTATGCCTGGGAGGTGCGCCAGCCGGCCCCGGGTGCCCGGCCCCCTCCCCCGGGCCTCAGCCAGCCCACCCCGGGTGCCCGGCCAGACCTGGGCCGCTCCAACGCCACCACCGGGTGCCGGGCCCTCAACCCGGGTGCCTGCCTGCCCCGCCTAGCCAGCATCAGGCCACCCCAGTGCCCGAGCCTTGGCTCCCGGTGCCGGTCCGCCCCCCTCTGGAGCCCCTGACCGGTCCGGGTGCCCGGCCGGGTCCACCATGAGTGCCCAGTCCGCCCCTCTGGAGCCCCGACCGTCCGGGTGCCTGCTCAGGTCCACCAGTGCCCGGACTCCTCCGTGCCACGCTGCGTTTTAGGAATTTTGGTCCTTTGTATCCCTTTTCCCCAAGTTTCATCCCGAGGCATTATATATCCATCCCCTAGCTCATTTGGAAGGTTAGCAAAGTATTAGATAATACATTGTGAGCTTTGCTCCTTGTATTCCCTCCTCTTTGGATATCAAGCCCCCACCTAGGGAAGAATCCTTTGGATTGTCAAGGCCTCCTCTTGAAGAAGATCATCATCAAGACCTCACCTAGTGGGAAGAACTTACCTAGTGCTATTCTCCTTGAATTGTGCATGTAATCTTGTGGATCTCATGTATGCTACTCTAGTGGATGTGATATTTGGGTTTGTTTGAGTGTTTTGTTCCTTGTGGTTTTGAGTATTCTTCCTCCTTTTTCCCCTCCAAGTGTGAAAAGATCCCCTCTAGGGTTTGACCCTACAACATCTTAGTATCATGAGCAAGGTTTATTCACATCTTGGAGTCCCATCCCCCCATTTGCTAGCTTGATTTTGTTGTTTTTCGTCTAAATTTGAAAATCCCCACAAAAATAGCTCCAAAATATTTTCTTGCAATTTGTTGGATCTTGTGAGATTTGGTTGTTTTGGTCCATGGATTTGATGTTTGGCAAGTGGATCTAGCCCCTCCCCAACAATCCCCGCCCTCCCCACCACGAAATCCACGGAATTTTGTTTTCCCCCCCAAAATTTCTGCCCAAACCGAAGACCCCCGGGTGCCCGCACCTCGAACCACCGGGCACCCGCACCCCCGGGCCATTTTTCCCAGCCGACCCCGGGCACCCGCAACTCCCACCCCCCGGTGCCCGCACTGATGAGGACATGGCTACCATAGTTACACCCATATCCCCTACTGTTTTACCTCTTGGAACAGTTGCTAGAGCTCAGATACGCCAATTAAATTATCAGGTACTTCCGTTTCTTGGTAAAGTTTCTAGTGTTCATGAGAATATGATGCTGCCTAACTTAGATACATTTGTGTTGCTTGCAATTGAAGGACCTAGAAGGGACAAGAAGGTTGAACATTGGAGCATTGTCAAGCACGAAGATGAAGGTGCATGCGAAGAGAACAAGAACGCAGGTTCAAGTGGAGATTTCCGGACTTTGAGGCCACCATGATGATATACAAGATGATGGATGAGATATACAAGATGGCCTTTCATAAATTTGGTCCATAGCTTATTACTGGTGTTGCGCCACCTTATTTTGGGACAGGCCCACGTAATCTATTTTTAGAGTCCATATTGTAGGGAAAATGACTTAGGAGGTGTTTTAGTCCCACCTTGCCAAGGGTGGACAAAATCCCCTCTCCTTTCCCTATAAATATAGACCTTAAGGCATCGTTCAGACTGGGATTTTATTTAGTTAAAAGTTAGCCTTCGATGCAACTTTGTGTACTTCTTTTGTGTCCAATGACCAGACTAACACTACTAGGGAAAAGGCTAGCAGCAGCGCGGGTTTTTAGGCTAGCAGCAGCGCGGGTGGCCGCGCTACTAATAAGGTGCTACAGCTAACTCACAGTAGTAGCGCGGACCTAACCCGCGCTACTACAGTTGACGATATCAGCAGCGCTTTTTGTGAACGCGCTACTATTAACTAGCTATAGCGATTTCGCCATCCCTCACTACTCCTATATCTTTCATCATTTTCCCATTACCCCTTTCCCTTTCAGTTCTCCTTTCAGATACTAGATACTAGGTACTGCTAGTAGATATCAAATTCATAAACCATTACTAGGTACGGTAGTTCAAACCACGACGAGTAATTTGGAACGGAGGGAGTACTAGATAACAATTTCTTGCATAGCCAACATGCATCCTCAAGCAGTACAAGGTCATAACAACGGCCATCATCATATGTAGTTCTAGATGATATCGACGACGATAATCATATGTAGTTCTAGATGATATAGCCACACACACACACACAAATATGTAGTTCTAGATGACATAGCCAAACACACATATGTAGTTCTAGATGATATAGCCACACACACATATGTAGTTCTAGATGATATCGAAGACAATCATCATCCTCAAGCCTCGGTGGTTGGTGTTCCTGATAGTAATTAGGATGGCCTGTCCAACACGAAGATTCTTGCCATCGAGGAATTTCTTCCACCCAACCGAGTTTAAGTGTGTGTGACCGTCCGTGTCCACGTGGTAAGTACAGGTTGTGATGGAGCCCCTTGCAGTAAGGCGTAGTCCAGCCGAGCCTTCTTCATCAGGCGCGATACCATAACTCGCAGATATGCTCTTTGCCAATATCTGAATAAGAAAAACATATCAATTAATAAGCATGTGATCGAACTCTACACTAAAACATATATATCATCGACAAGATTCTACACAACATACCATATCATTGGACTGTACACTAAGTAATTCACACTATTAATTTGCATTTGTAAGTATAACATACCATATCATGTCGATCAACCATGGTATTTGTCAAGCGGGTCACAAATGGCACCCCGACAAAGTCAGCACGTGGCGGAATTATGTCCCACAGGTTGGACACCTCCTCCTCACTCAGCCTTGTTCTTTGAGCTACGATGGCTTCATGAAGTGGGTCCTCATCATCTTCATTGAGTGGGTCCTCATTATCTTCATCATCTTCGTCATCGTCATCATCTTCCACCAGGTTGAGATAAATGACAGCTAGCTTGGGTATTTTTGCTCGGAAGTTGAAGCTGATCAACTCACCACCAGTAAGATGCATGCGAGCGACGAAACGGGCCCATCCATCTCCTCCAATCTGCGACATATTGCGTCCTTTCTCGACCTCCATAGTGTACGGCCCCCAGAGCCTCAAATGTCACAGTGTCTCTGTCACTTGTTGAATTTCAACCTCACATTGCATGGGACGATCTGTGTAAAATAAGCAAAATGACACAATGCAGATAATGCCAACACTAAAAATAAAATAGTTATTACATTTCATCTAATTTCTTACCACCGCATGACTAAAACTCATTTGGAAGTAGATGTTGAACAACTTGCGGTTGCAAGGTTGTCAAGATCTTGACTTGCACAGTCGACATAGTGGTGGTGGTGGTGGCGCCATTCTTCCTAAAGCAACATGAGCAAAGGATTAACGATGAACTAAATCAAAATGTTCTAAGTGAACTAAATCAACTAGCCTACTAAATCAACTAAATCAAAATGTTCTAAGTCAACTAAATCAACTAGCCTACTAAATAAACTAAATCAAAATGTTCTAAGTCAACTAAATCAACTACACTACTAGGGAAAAGCCTATACACAGAATCTTAGCAGCAGCGCGGTTCAAAATAGAGCGCTGCTGGTAAGTAGTTGTAGCGCTCTTTGCGTAAACTCGCTGCTGCTAAATATTTAGCATGGCGCTCGCCGTAAACACGCTGCTACAAATATCGACCGCGGTGTTCCCCACCTCTATAGCAAGATGGCGCAGTAAACAGCGCCATCGCTAATGCATAGTAGTAGCGCGGTTTCCTCGAGATCGCTGCCGGTAAGTTTCAAATTGCCGCCATTTTTGTCCCGATTAGCGAGCGCCTTACGAAAAGCGTTGCTGCTAAGTTTTAGCAGCAGCGGTTTCTCACCAGCGCCATCGCTAACCCCAAGAACCCCAAACCGTCCTCAGAACGCCCGGACACACCGCCGGTGGTCGTTACTCTGGCGGGATCTAGATCGCCCCACAGATCAATACTAGTCTTTTCTCAAGACTTTGTCCTCACTCATGCGCACCGGAGCAACTTCGGTCGGTCACCCATCCCGAGACTACTCCAAGCCGAGCACGCTTAACTTTGGAGTTCTCGTCGAATGGGCTCTCGGAAAAGAAGGAATTCCTTATTTATATGAGTAGTCTATCATCCCTAATAAGCCGTGATATCACATACACCCACACTCGAGGAACCGACGTCCTCGTCGGGCCACAGAACGCTCCCTCTTGGCACAACCGTCTCATGCATCCATCCGTACATGTGCCATGCCGGTGCCACGACGGGTCACAAACGTCATGAACAACATGATTGCAAGACCGTGTCGCAACCATCCGTAACCGCGAGGGTCGGCTCGATACCAACTTGTAACGCTTCGACACACCCGCCGGTGGTCGCATTCTCTGGCGGGATCTAGGCGGCCCCACGATCAATACTAGTGTTTTCTGCGCGACTTTGTCCTCACTCATGCGCACCCGGAGCAACTTCGGCCGGTCACCCATCCCGAGACTACTCCAAGCTGAGCACGCTTAACTTTGGAGTTCTGTCCGAATGGGCTCTCGGAAAAGAAGGAATTCCTTATTTATATGAGTAGTCTATCATCCCTAATAAGCCAGGATATCACATACCCCGCAGCCGCCCCCCGCCGGCCGCCGCCGCCCGCCGCCGCCACGCTGACGCTGGCCGCCGGCACCGCTGGCGCCGCCGCCGCCCGCCGCCCGCCTCCGCCGCCTACTATCACACACACACCGCCACAGAGCTGCCCGCCCAGCAGGCCCTGGCCTCGCCCTCCGCCGCCAGGCCTTCATTCATTGCTGCCTTGGCCGCCGCCACACGCCACCGCTGGCCCGCCGCCGGGCAGCCCTGGCGGCGACCTCCTCCTCCGGCGCGCCCTCTCCGGCGACTTTGAGCCTGCCTCCGCCAGATCCGATCTGAGATATCCCGACGGTTGACTTTCTTCCCCCCCAAAATTTCCACTAAGTCCTAAATCTGTGGTAATTTCGTGGCATTTTCATAGCATCACATCTCTGCAACCGTGGCTCCGTTTTGGGCGTATAATATGTCAAATTGTTCGCCTCGAAGAGTACATCATTTCATTCTATTGCATCATTTGCATTTGAGCTCATCTTGATGCCCGAAATGCTGTTGGAAGATAGCTTCAGATCGTTAGTTTTAGAATTTTATCAGTTCGAGCTCTTTTGTCATTTTTGCCATGAATTATGTGTGCACCCTATGAACTTGAGTCCTACATGTGAGTTGAGCATTGCCATGCCATCTTTCCAGGGGTGTTTGCCATGTATTTTTGTGAGCTATGTGTTGACTAGAACAAGCATGCAATGTAGGGATGATGATGTTGCTGATTTCAGGAACTTAGTGATTTCACTAAGTCTTGTCCTGCTGTTAATTTTATGCCATATGTTCATGTTGTTACAGAGAGATCTATGCCCTTTTTGAGCATGATCAGTAAGGGTGTTTTGAACATATGGATGTGCTCTATCCATCCATGCCTTTGTTGGTATTTATGGAGTAGTCCAGCATGTCGTTTTCGTGCTCTACTTTTACTTGAAAATGTTTCCTGGTAGACTGTTTGCGTGAGATTCAATTTTCACGAGGTCGTTGTAGTTGATCCGTGTAGGCTATGATGTTGTTCTTGCCATGTATAGCTCCTATGCCATGTCTTCTTCATGGGTGTATGCTTAGTTTATCATGAGATGCTATGTAGTGAGTGCATCGAGCTCACGAACATGCCATGTTGAATCTGTTTTTGCCATGTCCTGATATTTCACTAAGTCTGAAATCTGTTATAAAACTTGCAATGTTTACATGGGTGCCATCATTTCTTAGAGTCCTTTTTGGCTTATGGTCAGTAAGGGACTATTGAAATATGCTTTGAGTAGAATCATGTCATGCCTTGCTTTGCTATTATAAGTTCCTGTAGCATGTTGTTTGCTTGCTCTAAACATGGCTTCCTGATGTTAATTCCTGGCATGTTAGTATTTTCACTAAGTCTGTGAACCTGATATTTTGAGCACTTTCACCATGCTTGTTTGAACATGTTATGATGTGATTTAGCCGTAGCTCAGTGTTCCTCTTTTGTTAAGCATCTCCTGTAGTTCGCTGCCATATGCTTTGTTTTTATGTTGGGGTGCTGTAGCATAGTTTCGTGTTGCGTGCTAAGTAGCATCGGGCTGTTAAACGCAGTTTTTCGCCATTCTTGTTTTGCTTGTCATTTGCAAACCGTGCATCCGATTCGGTGATCTTTATATCGATTTTAACCGAAATCACTCCATCTTTCCAGTGGCATACTTGGTTTGCCAAGTTGATGCCCGGTTCATCATTTTCATTCCGGAGTTCACATATGCATTGCATATCACATCTCGCATCGCATGTCTTGTTTTGCATCATATTGCTTGTGCATTGTTCCTTGTTTGATTGTGGTTCCGTTGCTTGTGTTCTTGCTTTGGGTAGAGCCGGGAGACGAGTACGTGAACGAGGAGCCTGTTGAGAACGCCTACGAGGATCCAGCCTTCGACAACTCTGAGAACCTTACAGGCAAGATGACCATACCTTCGATATCACTTCTATCTTTGCTTGCTAGATGCTCGCTCTTTTGCTATGCCTATGCTGCGATACCTACCACTTGCTATACCATGTCACCCATATTGCCATGTCAACCTTTAACCATCCATGTCCTAGCAAACCGTTGATTGGCTATGTTACCGCTTTGCTCAGCCCCTCTTATAGCATTGTTAGTTGCAGGTGAAGATGAAGTTTGTTCCTTGTTGGAACACGGATATTTTGGGATATCACAATATCTATTGTTTTAAATTAATGCATCTATATACTTGGTAAAGGGTGGAAGGCTCGGCCTTATGCCAGTGTTCATTCCACTCTTGCCACCCTAGTTTCCGTCATACGGTGTTATGTTCCATGATTTTATGTTCCTTACGCGGTCGGGTGATTTATGGGACCCCTAGACAGTTCGCCTTGAATAAAACTCCTCCAAAGAAGGCCCAACCTTGGTTTTACCATTTGCCACCTATACCCTTTTTCCCTTGGGTTTTCGCGAGCCGAGGGTCATCTTTATTTTAGCCCCCGGGCGGTGCTCCTTCGAGTGTTGGTCCAAACTAGAGCCACTTGCGGTGCGCCTCGAGGCAACTTGGGGTATCCTCGGTTGCCGTCGTCGTCTGCTCATCCGGTGTGCCCCGAGAACGAGATATGTGCAGCTCCTATCGGGATTTGTCGGCACGATCGGGTGGTCTTGCTGGTTTAGTTTTACCATTGTCGAAATGTCTTGATGTACGGGATACCGAGTCGATCGGAGTGTCTTGGGTGAAGGTTTATTCCTTCGTTGACCGTGAGAGATTGTTATGGGCTTGTTGGGACACCCCTGCAGGTATTATCTTTCAAAGCCGTGCCGCGGTTATGAGGCAGATGGGAATTTGTTAATGTCGGTTGTAGAAAACCGAAGTTGACCTTAATTAAAATACATCAACCGTGTATGTAACCGTGATGGTCTCTTCGGCGGAGTCCGGAAGTGAACACGATGTTGGAGTTATGATTGACATAAGTAGTCGGGATCACTTCTTGATCGCTAATAGCTTCACGACCGGCGCCTTTGCTTCTCTTCTCGCTCTCTTTTGCGATGTAGCCACCATATATGCTAGTCGCTTGCAGCAGCTCCTCCTTTTGACACCAGCCTTCCCTTAAGCTTAAATAGTCTTGATCTCGCGGTGTGAGATTCTTTGAGTCCCTGTGGCTCTGATTCTACCAAAACAGATGCAGTACCGGTGATGCCGTGCTGATAGCACAACCGAGCTGAAGTGGGAATATGATGAGGCCCTTGGTCGATACTATGTTTCCTTTCCGGACGATTAGTAGTGGAGCCCAGTTGGGGCGATCGGGGATCTGTGTTGCATGTGGGGTATTCTTCTTTTATTTTGGTTCCGTAGTCGGACCTTGATTGTATCTGGATGATGTAATGCTTTATTCATGTATTTGTGTGAAGTGGCGACTGTAAGCCAACTATGTACCTTTTCCCTTATGTATTACATGGATTGTGCGAAGATTACCTCACTTGCGACATTGCTTTCAATGCGGTTATGCCTCTAAGTCGTGCTTCGACACGTGGGAGATATAGCCGCATCGAGGGCGTTACAAGTATCCTTTACCAAGTATCCTTATTTTTTTTTAGGATCACGCGGGTATCTTGGGATCGTTCCGATATTCTTATGACGAGAACATTGTTCTTGGTGCCTCCTGTCATTTAGGGGTTGTGGCAGTGTCCCGGGGAGTTGATCTCCGAGGTGTTGTCGCCATAATTTTATCGCTGCAGTTCGAATACCGAGTTTAGTACGCCGACATCGAAAATCTCTTTTATGCGTTGTTGGTGAGATAACCCCGCTAACCCAAGATCGAGGTGAGTACGGGAGTATTGCCATGACTTGTATAACGGATGTTTTTCGAAGGTTGAGGTAGACGATTTCCGAAGGTTTCTTGGTTATGTGTTGAAGGATGGATACAAATGGATGTAGGGATTGTTAGTTTGGGTGAGATATATTGCTCCCTGTATCCCCAACACTGATTGCATAACCGGAAAATTTCGGGAGTTTCATAGGTGGGAATTCAAGTAGCTCTTAGGATATCTTTCGACGGATGTATGATATGAAATTGGGGTTCGACGCCTAGTGGTCCGCCTATTCACGGTTGATTTTGATGGTCTCGTTGTGTCTTAAAGAGTCCTTGGCTATGTCGACTGGGACGCTTCAGATGTCATGTGCCTTGCCTTGTACATGATGGTGCTGTACGATTGAGCCCGTGTAGGCCCCACCACGAAAACTTCGGATGAAATCTCTATCATATGTTTGTTCCGGCTTATTCTGCAAGCCAGTCCTTTGTTTTTGTTTTGAGTTGTGGTATTCGAGTTGCTTCAATGTCAAATGTTGAATCCATACCTTTCCGAAATGGTGTTCTCATACTCCGATGTGAATACTAATCATTCTCGACAATCGAAATTGTCATGTCAATCCTCTTCAACCGGTGTGCTTCTCTCCAAGTGGATCCCATCATTTTTCCCATCCGCAAGATCAATTCCAAGTTTTTCTCAACGGTGTTTGTTTCGGTCATCCCAAGTTGTCTTTGTTTTTCCCCACCCTCCCACCCTTTTCTTCAAGTACTCATTTATTTTAATCAAGTATCCATTTATTCATGTGAAGCCTCTTCATTCTTTTCTTTCAATGTTCTGATCCGGTGATTTTCCATGAAGATGCTCAACAGCTTCAAGTTCATCATCCTTCATTGTTGTTTCTTCTCCGGTGGATCCTATTCAAGCTTTCGATTTTCATCATATTCCTTTCCTCATTTCAATGTCTTCTCATACCGGTGCACCTCTCAATCACTCACCTCTTGCTATTCATTTATTCCAGAGTGTTGAAGATATCTCAGAAGACTTGTGTTTCCATTCTCAATCCGTTCAAGATATCTCGAGATTGTTATCTCATTCAAACCATTAAATTCTACCGGTGCAATCTTTATTTCAAGCAATCATTTTCAACGGTGTTTCCTTTTGAGTGGGCCCTAACCCACAGGTCTTTTTCCAGGATCTTACCTGACTCTTCTATTTTCCCAGAGCTATCCTAAATTCTTCTCCAAGTTTGACGTAAGAATGAGTTATCATCAGTCAAATGCTTTTCTCCAAGATCTTTCAAATTCTTTTCATAGTTGGCTCAACCTCTTCGCTTTTGATTCTTCCGGTGTGCCTCAATAATTCTTGGTGGTGTTTCTCGTTGTCATTCTCATCATTTGAAAACCGAAGAAGAGTTTCTCCTTAATCTTGCTCTATTCTCTTCAAGATTCATGGTGCTAGCTTGTTGCCATCCTCTCATAATTGTTTTCGATTGTGAGAATTCTTTTCTTACCATCCGGAGTATTTCTTGAGTTGTTTCCATTTCTTTCTTCCGAAGGCCATCATGTCATAATTCTTCATTCTCAGCATATAGCTATCATTCTCTAAATCTTACCGGTGCGTCAATCGAATATCCTCTAATCAGTTCTTGATCTCTTTGTTCTCATGTATCTAGCTTGTCTCAAGCACATTCGTTCATTTGTATTTAAATTCCCTCAAGTATCTTCATTCATTTTCCAATTCTTCCCGGTGAATTGTGCCTTTGCTACGTTCAATTTCAATTCTTACGGTGGTTCGCTCAAGATTTCACCTCTTTCGTTATCATTTAATTCATTCGTTCCTTCCAATCCTACCGGTGGTTCGTTGAAGACCTTCCCAAGCTTGCGCGATCTATCTTAATCCTTTCTACGAGAATAAGTAGTATGCCAAATCCATTGCTTGTCATCAATTAAATTTGATGAAGGATACGCATGCAATAAATCTTATTCTTATTGCCTCGAGGTGACTCAATTCTTTACTTCCGGAGATTGTTCATGATGAAGAAATTCTCGGTTTCATTTGTTTCATCTTCTCTTTTTCCCGGAGTTCCAAGCTCTAATTATCACGGAGATCCATCTAAATCATTGCAAGGATTCACCTTGTGTTTTCAACTTCTCCTTCTTTCTATCGCCCTTTTGTTTACCGGAGTTCTTCATGGAGGTTCTACATTTTGGTTCGTCAAGGATTCTTTTCATTCTTCAATTGTTCTTCAAGATTTCTCTTGAAGTTATGACCCGTCAAGCTATACTCAAAATTGAACATGGTGCTCAACACTTGTTTTGTTTTGAGGATTTCAAGCATTCTTCATCTTGCATTCCAAAGTGCAATTTTTTCTACCTTATCTTTTGAGATGGTGTTATGTCACTCTTGACAATTTCCCTTGGTTATTCATGTTGTCAAGAATGAGATATTTAAATCCATCAGTCTCTTCATTGGAGTTATCTTGGGTTATATTTCACCTAAAGCTTTCCCTAAGGATTGTTGCTATTTATGGTGCTTATAAATGACCCAAGTTCTTCATTTGTCCTCCCGGTGAAATAAGTTTCTCGTCTCCTTGTTGATATCAATCCAATCATTTGTTTCCGTTGGTGGCAGAAGCTCACCTCATAATTTTGAGATGTTTTCATAAGCCCATATCAAGCTTATTCTTTTCGTTGTTGGTTTTTCCAACAACTCCGTTCAATTCTTCGTTGCAAGGGTGCTTTCCAAGCTCATTTGTGGCAGAAGTTGGCATTTTCTTCTCCATTCTTTTATTCATATGACCTATCTTCTATTCTTTCTTCCGGAGGCATTACGTTCTGCTCTTTTCACTCATCATGTCGTATGGTGAGGTCATGTTCTTTTCGTGCTTACCCATTTAACCGGAGTGTTGGGTCATCTCTTCAAGTTCTTTTTATCTTATCAAGTTTTCTTCTCTTTTCTACCGGAGTGCTGTCCAAATTCTGTCATTCTAGTTCCTTGGCTATCTCATTATACCGAGGTGGTCATATTCTTTTCGTTCGTGAAACTCTTGATTCATGTATTTGCAACCTTCAAATTCTCGTAATACTCCTTGTTCCTCTTTTCTAACGGATTGTTTGCAATCTCGTTCATCTCTATTGTACTCTTTCTTTTAAATTGCTCAACCTCTCAAGGTTCGTGGTTTCACTCGTTCGTCAAAGAAGCAACTTAGTTTTACTTCTTCTCTTTCTCTTCCGTTTTCCCTCCGGTGCCATCCTAGATCTCGGGACGAGATCCTCTCGTAGGGGTGGAGTGTTGTAACACCCCGGATCCGTTGCGCCAGGTGTTCGTCAGTTATTCGCCTTTGTTGCCATGTCATTTGCTTGCGTGTTGCATTTGCCATGTCATCATATGCATTTCATATCATGTCATCATGGGCATTTCATTTTGCATACGTGTTCGTCTCATGCTTCCGAGCCTTTTCCCCGTTGTCCGCTTTTGCAATCCGCGCCCTATGTCCTCCGGCGTCCCCTTCTTCTCTCCTGTTGTGTGCGGGTATTAAACTTTCTCGGAATGGCCCCAGGTTTGCCAAGCGGCCTTGGTATACCACTGTGAACCGTCTGTCAAGTTTCGTGCCATTTGGAGGTCGTTTGATACTCCAACGGTTAACCGGTAACAAGAAGCCCTCTTTGTTGCAGCCCAACACCCTTCCAAAGTGGCCCAAAACCCATCTAACTCCCTCCATGCTCTCGGTCGCTCGATCACGATCGCGTGGCGAAAACCGCTCCTCATTTGGACTCTCCTAGCTCCTCTACCTATTTATATGTGTGCCTCCCGATTTTTCGCAGTCCAAACCCTAGCCCGCTTCCTCGCGCACGGACATGTCCAACCCCACGGACATGTCCGGTGTCACACACACCCCGCCAATCTGGCTCGCCACGTCATCGGCGCCGCCCGCGTCCAACCCGCAGACGCCACGTGTCGCCCGGCGCTGCCGCCCGCCGCGCCCGCCCTGGCCCGCCTCGGCAGCACAGCCCGCGTGCCCGCCGCCCGCTCTGCAAGCGCCCCGGCGACCCACCATGGCCACACCTCCAGGCCGCGGCTTGCCGCGCCGCCGGCGACCTCCGCCATGGCGGTTAGCGGCCAGCCGAGGCGCCCGCTTAACCCGCCGCGAAGCTCCTCCGCCGCCAGCCCGGCGCCTCCGCTCCAGCTGCCCGCCCGCCGACCTCGGCCTCGCTGCGCCGCCATGGAGCTTCGCCGATCCGGCGATCCGCCCGCCCTCCTCTGCCGGGCTGCGCTGCCGCCGCCGCTTCTCCCCGACCGCCCGGCCTTCCTCGGCTAGATCCGGCGAGAACCCGCGGATCCGTCCTTCCCGGCGCCCGACCTCTCCTCGTTTTCTCCGCAGATCTCCGCGAGATCCGCGATGCATCAAAGTCCGTGCGAAGGTTGCCCCCGTTTCACTAAGTCCCAGTTTTCTGTCATTTCATGCCATTTTCATCGCATCGCATCTCCGCACCCGTAGCTCCGTTTCGTGCGTATGATATGTCAAATTGTTCGCCTCGAAGAGTACATCATTTCATTCCATTGCATCATTTGCATTTGAGCTCATCTTGATGCCCGAAATGCTGTTGGAAGAAGGCTTCAGATCGTTAGTTCCAGAATCTTATCAGCTCGAGCTCTTTTGTCATTTTTGCCATGATTTATGTGTGCATTCTATGAACTTGAGTCCTACATGTGAGTTGAACATTGCCATGCCATCTTTCCAGGGGTGTTTGCCATGTATTTTTGTGAGTTATGTGTTGACTAGAACAAGCATGCAAAGTAGGGATGATGATGTTGCTGATTTCAGGAACTTAGTGATTTCACTAAGTCTTGTCCTGCTGTTATTTTATGCCATATGTTAATGTTGTTACAGAGAGATCTATGCCCTTTTTGAGCATGATCAGTAAAGGTGTTTTGAACATATGGATGTGCTCTATCCATCCATGCCTTTGTTGGTATTTATGGAGTAGTCTAGTATGTCATTTTCATGCTCTACGTTTGCTTGAAAATGTTTCCTGGCAGATTGTTTGCATGAGATTCAATTTTCACGAGGTCGTTGTAGTTGATCCGTGTATGCTATGACCTTGCTCTTGCCATGCTTAGCTTCATAATCATGCCTTCTTACTGTTGGTTGCCTTGCCATGCCATGTATTGCTCTGTAGTGAGTGCATCGAGCTCACGAACATGCCTACTCGTTAACTGTTTTTGCCATGCCCAGTTTTTCTGCCAAGTCTGAAATCTGTAATAAAACTTGCAATGTTTACATGGGTGCCATCATTTCTTAAAGTCCTTTTTGGCTTATGGTCAGTAAGGGACTATTGATATATGCTTTGAGTAGAATCATGTCATGCCTTGTTTTGCTATTATAAGTTCCTGTAGCATGTTGTTTGCTTGCTCTAAACATGCCATCCTGATGTTAATTCCTGGCATGTTAGTATTTTCACTAAGTCTGTGAACCTGATATTTTTAGCTTTTTCACCATGCTTGTTTGAACATGTTATGATGTGATTTAGCCGTAGCTCAGTGCTCCTCTTTTGTTAAGCATCTCCTGTAGTTCTCTGCCATATGCTTTGCTTTTATATTGGGGTGCTATAGCATAGTTTCTTGTTGCGTGCTAAGTAGCATCGGGCTGTTAAACGCAGTTTTGCGTCATTCTTGTTTTGCTTGTCAATTGCAAACCGTGCATCCGATTCCGGTGATCTTTTTATCGATTTCAACCAAAATCACTCCATCTTTCCAGCGGCATACTTGGTTTGCCAAGTTGATGCCCGGTTCATCATTTTCCTTCCGGAGCATACATATGCATTGCATATCACATCTCGCATAGCATGCCATGTATTGTATCATATTGCTTGTGCATTGTTCCTTGTTTGATTGTGGTTCCGTTGCTTGGGTTCTTGCTTTGGGTAGAGCCGGGAGACGAGTACGTGAACGAGGAACCTGTTGAGAATGCCTACGAGGATCAAGCCTTCGACAACTCTGAAAACCTTGCAGGCAAGAAGATCATAATCTCGAAATCACTACTATCTTTGCTATGCTAGTTTGCTCGCTCTTTTGCTATGCCAATGCTGCGATGCCTACCATTTGCTTGTCAGCCTCCCAAATTGCCATGTCAAACCTCTAACCTTTGACACCATTCCTAGCAAGCTGTTGTTTGGCTATGTTACCGCTTTTCTCAGCCCCTCTTATAGCGTTGTTAGTTGCAGGTGAAGATGAAGTTTGTTCCTCGTTGGAACATGGAGATGTTGTTCCGTGTTGGAACATGTTTACTTGTTGGGATATCACAATATCTCTTATATTATTAATGCATCTATATATTTGGTAAAGGGTGGAAGGCTCGGCCTTATGCCTGGTGTTTTGTTCCACTCTTGCCGCCCTAGTTTCCGTCATACCGGTGTTATGTTCCCGGATTTTGCGTTCCTTACGCGGTCGGGTGATTTATGGGACCCCCGACGGTTCGCTTTGAATAAAGCTTGTCCAGAAGGCCCAACCTTGGTTTTACCATTTGCCTCACCTAGCCCTTTTTTCCCTTCGGTTTCCGGAGCCCGAGGGTCATCTTTATTTTAGCCCCCGGCCGGTGCTCCTTCGAGTGTTGGTCCAAACGGCAGATCAGGGGCCACCTCGGGCAACTCGAGGGCTGGTTTTACTCGTAGGTCGACCCATCCGGTGTGCCTCGAGAACGAGGTGCGGCGACTCCTATCGGGATTTGTCAAGACATCGGGCGGCTTTGCTGGTCTTGTTTTACCATTGTCGAAATGTCTTGATGTACCGGATACCGAGTCGATCAAGTGTCTTGGGTGAAGGTCTATTCCTTCGATGATCGCGAGAGCTTGTCATGGGCTGTTGGGACACCCCGCAGGGTATAAACTTTCGAGAGCCGTGCCCGCGGTTATGTGGCAGATGGGAATTTGTTAATGTCCGGTTGTAGAAAACCTGAAGTTGACCTAAATTAAAATACATCAACCGTGTGTGTTACCGTGATGGTCTCTTTCCGGCGGAGTCCGGGAAGTGAACACGGTGTTGGAGTTATGCTTGACGTAGGTTGCTATAGGATCACTTCTTGATCATACTTTTGTCGACCGTGCTTTGCCTTCTCTTCTCGCTCTCATTTGCGTATGTTAGTCACCATTTATGCTAGTCGCTTGCTGCAGCTCCACCTCATGCCTTTACCTTACCCATAAGCTTAAATAGTCTTGATCTCGCGGGTGCGAGATTGCTGAGTCCTCGTGACTCACCAGATACTTCCAAAACCAGTTTGCAGGTGCCTATGTTACCGGCGGTGATTTAATCAAGCTCAAGGAGGAGCTCGATGAAGATCTTGCCCTTTGTGTTGTTTCGTTCTAGTTGATCAAGAGTGGAGCCCAGTTGGGGTCGATCGGGGACCTTTGTCGCATTTGGGGTTCTTCTTTTATTTTGGTTCCGTAGTCGGACCTTGATTGTATCTCGATGATGTAATGCTTTATTCATGTAATTGTGTGAAGTGGCGATTGTAAGCCAACTATGTATCTCTTTCCCTTATGTATTACTTGGGTTGTGTGAAGATTACCTCACTTGCGACATTGCTTTCAATGCGGTTATGCCTCTAAGTCGTGCTTTGACACGTGGGAGATATAGCCGCATCGAGGGCGTCATATCCCTCCCTCCCCTTGCTTTTTCCCTTCCCCTACCTCCCCTCTCCTCTCTTCCCTCCACCACATGCTCCCACTCTCACTTTTTTTCCCTTCCCCCTACCTCCCCCTTTCCTCTCTTCCCTCCACCACATGCTCCCACTCTCACTCTTCTTCTTCTCAATACTTCTCCCCCATTACTCCCTCTCTTCTCTATCCACCTTCTCTCTCTTCATTACTCCTACATAACTACACCACCTCCATTAATGCATCTCCTTTCTCTTTTTCCTTCCCCCTACACTAGTTGAAGTTGTCTCCTTCCAAATTAGGTAGCTAGGTAGATGTAGGATTTAGTTAAGTGACCTATTTGCCCCCTATATAACTAGATCTATATTTGTCAAGAAGAGCTTAATTTGTGCACTTTTGATCTCCCTACAACATCATCTTCGGCCATCAAGATACAGGTGATGAAACTTTCATGCTTTTGCAAAATGGAAATGTGTTTATGTGTGTGTGATATGTTTGTGGAAATTGTGTGTGTGGCATGAGTTGACTTGTAAATTGTGCTTTTGAGTTGCCTATGTTTTGCGAAATGTCGATTTATTTCGCTTTGCTAATTCGCAAACTCTAGATCCATATATGTCCTATTATTAGGGAAGGTCATGCCAAATTTTTTATGACTTTGATGCATGCATGCATTTTTACAATCAATTTTTTATTATTACCGTGCAGAGTTGGCGATGGTCGGTGGAACGATGATGGACAGGTGGTTGCGGTCGGCGATGCAAGACATGAAAGAAAATAACCGGACAGAGGTTTTATGTCCGTGTCGAAAATGCAAAGGAATAGTTTGGCTCGACCCCATGACGATGGTCGTCGGTCGGCGCACCGCCATGACTGGTTTCATGGATGGCTATACTAGGTGGATAATTGAAGATGAGGATGACGATGTTGAGGATGCCGACGGGGCAGGAAATGATGACACGGGGCAAGACGAAGAGATGATCGATAATGGCGGCGGGGAAGAGGCCGGACATGGCGGCGGAGAAGGGGCCGGACATGGCGGAGGAGAAGGGGCGGACATGGCGGCGGAGAGAACGACATGGACTCCACGCAGCAGAGTTCGTCGGTACTAAGTTCAATTGTGCGGGACCCTCATGTTCAAGCATTGCTTCGCAAGGAGACGAGTACTGAGAGAGCTGCTTCGCATTGGTTCAAAGAGCATATTATTGCTAATCCCCCGGAGGAGGGCTCTAAGGACGGATTGCTCATATACGCCTTAGCACATGGCCCTCGCCCAACCTCGTAACCTATCGTGCATATGATATCAACGGATACACGTTCTACACGGAGGCAAAAGATATGGACAGTGATGATCGTAACTCGGGGTGACGATGGAATGCATGACCGCAGCGACAACGGCACAACCGAACGATTTTATGGAAGGGTCGAGGAGATCCGGGAGCTTGACTACTCGACTGCACAAGACGACGATGTTCCGTGTCGATGGGCTAAGAATGTCGAAGAGAAAGCCGGATGTTCACTACCATGACTATACCCGACGCCAAGAGCGCTACCGTCAACGCTATCGCAAAAAACGAGCCATGGGTACACGCTAAGCACGTGACACAATGCTTCTTCATAACTGACCCGCACAATCCCAGCCGTGTTGTCGTGAGGAGAGGCAAAAGGAACATCATTGGAATGGATGGAGTCGCCAACGAGGAAGACTATGATCAGTACGGCAACCCAATGAGGGAAGATGACGACGATGATGAAGTATACGTCAAAAGAAGAATCAATACTACGTTACCTAAGAAAAATCGCACTCCATGGAAAAGGCAAAGTCACAATGAGGGGCTCAATTATTCTTGATTTAACAAGAAGGGAAAGAAGCTGACTCAAAAACGAAAACGTCAGCACTGAGGAAACGTATGTTATGGGTCCAATGATGTGTAATATATATATGTTCCTATTTTGTATACACACTTAGCCATATGATGTGTAATATATATGTTCCTATTTTGCATACATATTTAACCGTTAAATGATGTAATATATATCGCCTCCCTTCGCTCACGCCTCGGGAAATAAAAGTGGGATAAAATAAAGGAAAAGAAAAATAAAAACTGGCGAGAAGCGGCGCAGTAGCAGCGCTTCCACAAAACCGCTGCTGCTACATACCATAGTAGCAGCGTTTCTTATAAACCGCTGCCGCACGCACGATAGTAGCAGCGTGTTTACCATAAAGCGCTGCAGCTACAGATCATAGTAGTAGCGCTGCGCATAACGCGCATCGCTACGCCCACTTAACCCAAAATTTTCACTCGCAGCTTCATCCCGCCACATTTCCCCCAAATCCCCACTCTCTCTCCGCCCCGTCGCTCCGCCGCGCCCGACCTGCCCCGGCGCTCGCCCGACTCCGGGCGGCGCGGCGCTTAGCCTCAAGGCCGCTTCGTCTCTGCCCTCGACCCGACTCCAAGCGCTCGCCCCGACCCCGGCTCGCCGACCTCAACCGGCGCTCGCCCCGACCCGTCGGCCTCGCCTCCCTCCTCGCCCCTGCACTCTCTCAGAACCCCCTCTCTGCTAGGGTTCATGTTAATTAATTAGGTTATCTATTTAGTTATGAATTTAGCTAGGTTTCAAAATTAGCTGAATTTATATGGAAATTTGAACTGGACATGTGATATGTGCATATGTCATGTTTTGGACATGTCATGTTTGGAAAATGATCCGAGTGGCCTATGTTCTACCGAAATGTTGATTCATTTCCGTTTGGTGATTTCAGCGCCGATATGTCCATTTTTAGCAAAGGTCATGCCGAAATTTCCGTCAATAAAGGCATGATTTGTGCTACATAGTTGGCATATCGAGTCTTTGGCACATAGATTTCTTTTACGTCATTTCTCATTTATTCATACTTTTAGAAATAAATGAGGCCACTTAATCATAGGAAACATGTCGAACAACGAAGAAAGCGGGCCTTGACCAAGATGCGACGTGATGGACTATGATGGTGAACAAGAGTACCTCGACTATTTGATTGCTAAGCAAGGTTTGCGTGTCGGCCTCGATGATGGTATCGACGCCGACATCGACACCGACGGCGCCAAGACCGACGGGCGCCGACACCGATGGCGGCGCCGAGACCGGTGGGGAAGGTACCGGCGGGGAAGGTACCGGCCTCGATGCCGATACCGAAAAGAGGAAGCATAAGAAGCAGAGGATATGAAAACCTAACAAACTAGGGATTGGACGACTTGTGATCACAAAGATGGCACCTGGCAAGTTTGAGCCGTTAGAGCCGGAAGAACCTCGCAAGTGCTATGGGAACCAAGTAGGATGCATCCTACGAGAATGCGCGAGCATCAACGAGCGATGACTTAAGGAGTAAAGAACATTTGACGCAGATTGCTCTAACGAATTTGCACAAGAGATTCAAGTTCCCGACGGGATGATAACATAGAACAACCGTGGGATGATCCAAGATGAAAAAGATTAACAATCACGCCATGGGCATGTTCAGCAATGATTTGGCCTCTGGAAAGGGAGGGTGAAACGAGCTATTGAGGCTGATGAACCCCTGTCCAAGATTCTGGAGGAAAATCCGACACTTACGGAAGAGGAGTTCGAAAAGTTCAAGGACACTTGCGCTACCGAGGCAGCCAAGGCTAAGGCTGCGAAATTCAAAAGCCTTCAGCCCGAACACGGAAGCATCGCCTCGGAAGCCGTGGCTACCTCGGTAAAAGGCCCATATGGGATAAGGAGGACACGGAACGTGAAGCCGCGGGTCTCCTGCACCCCTTCGCTGAAGTTCACCAACCCCTTGGAGCATGACTTCATCGGGGCCCGCTACAAGTGGGACAAGGAGAAAAGGTTTTTACGGACAAGATCACGAGGAAATTGATTAGACTCATGGAGAAGCAACACCGCTTGCAGCCGAAAGCCCTACTTCTCGATGAGGCCCAAGTGGGACACCCTCTCAACCGGCCTTGAACGAACTTAAGGGACTCCCGTTGGACCAGCGGCCGCAATATGGTCGGTGCACGGCGCCGAGACGGCGCCACATGGAAGGTGTTTACAACGACGGCCGGAGGCCAAGAAGCGAAAAAGAAGTTTAGTCGGCGGACATCGATGCAAAGGTGAAGCTTGCGGTCGAGAAAAAGCAGCCGAGGACGCGAAAAAAAGCAGCAGCGGACAAATATGAGTTGCTACAAGAAAATCAATGCAGCAGAATCGCCGCAGAAATGATTTCGCTACTAACTTGGTTCCGATTATCATCAATCGGGCGAAGGAAAATCGAGCACAAGACGGTACATGATTTCCCGATGCCCGTTTCGCGAGCAACTCCATGAACAACAACACCATCGCACCATCACTTGCTCAAGCAACCGGGCCTCTGTCGCAGCCGCTCCGCTCATAGCAGCCGTCCTCGGTCTCAAAGCGCTAGGTGGGCCTTCGTCTTTGGCTGAGCTTGGCGCGTCCACGGTAATTACATGTCGCACCAACATATATATATAGATAATATTCCATTTTGTTGCCTTTCGGTTGTTTTACACCACAAACATATGTGTTTGCGGTGAAAGAAACCACATGCACCATACTCTACTTGATCAAAGGCGGAAGGTGGGCGTGGGAAAGGGGATGATAATGGACCCCTCTCAACGCACATTCCACAACCACCCGATCCCGCTGGGCACTTTGAGGTTAGCTTGACCGGTGTGAAATCGGGGCACGAGGATTTGCCTCCTCGAAGACAGCATGTGGGAGCGGACGACGAGACCCGCCGTGGATTGGACGATGCAAGGGTTGGGTGCTGCTATGGCGAAGAATCTTATTAAATGCGGAGCCGCCGAGAGCACACCAATAACTACCACACATCAACAAGCATGTGCGGAGACCACCACCCCACCCACGCAATTACCAGCTCTGTAGTAGTGCGGGTGAGAGCGGCGGACGACATGAGGAAGGGGTGCAATAATATGGCTGATGTACCTGTAGAGCAGAGAATGGATGATGAGACGGAGGTCGACCCTATGGATTACCTCAATACAAACGCGTATGGTGTGACATAGATATGATGAGTCAACCATATGAAGAATCGGGCTATCACTTGCTAATGAGGATATGGATGATATGCCGGGCAGGGCCGTACCATGGAATGCAAAAGTCTCTCTTCATGAAATCCTCACAGACACGCTGAAGATGCCGCTCAACACAGGCTCAACTAGCCGGGCGCGAGGGTCGTCTGATTTAGCCCGGGAACACTTGGGCAGGGGTTAAGGAAGGGTGCGGAAGGTGTGCCCAAGAAAAGGAGAGGAAGAGATCGGGGAAGGTAATCGCCTCCAAACAAGCGAGCACACAGCAGCCAGACGATGCATTACGAAGGCGTGTACCCGTGAAAGGTGCAGTCATGTTCCATCTCACAGGCGAGCCGATGCTACCGCCGAAACCGCTGGAGGCACTATCGAGGATCTCGAGAGACTGCACGACCATGTCCGCCGTCGAGAAAAGCCTACTAGCCTCAAAGGATCCAAGATATCCGACATACGCGGCTCGTGTGCCTGAGGGGAAGTGCTATGTCGACACACGGCCCACGGAGATGTTCTTCCTGCGGTTTGACCATATCTTTGAGATGTTTCTAACAAGGCGGCTTGATTTTACTATCGTCCGCCTTTTTGCGCTACATATGAGCTCCGTCGTGAAGAGTGAAGAAGTCTCGCAAATCGTGTGGCGGATCCGTACTACATGCACGAGTCTTTCTTGAGTCTCGGCGACTTTGAGCGTGAAACTCCTAGGGAGTACCTCCAAAACTTCATGGTACAGAATAAGGACCGGGAAATTGTCCTCGTGCCTTATCATCCAAAGTAAGTCAGTTCCGGACAACCCTTTCGTACATTTCAATCATTCCTTCTCTCTCATATGGGGAATAATTTGAGGTGTCTTTTCCCCGCAGCAACGGGCGCGCCGTTCTTATCGTTCTTTACTCGCAAGTCTCCCACGCCGTGTATTTTGACCCTTCGAGAGACTACGAGAAAAAGGACTACACCCACATAATGAATATTCTAGATGATGCTCTCCAAAGCTTCAGCTATAGAGGTGGCCACGTGCATATCAGGAAACAAAGGAACAAGAAGATGGGTTTCGCGCATAAAACTAACTTCTCCTGCATCCATGTCCCAAAACCAAGCAAGAAGGATGGATTCTACATCGTCCATCTCATGATTCAGTTCAACACGGATCACCAAAAGCTTTGCATTAACAGCAGAAATGATGATCATATCCACAAGTGGCTAGAATCTCATGGAGAAGCGAATTATAAACTTAGAGATGACTTCTTTCGCATCCAAAGCGACATTGCGACGATCATCATGAAAGAAGTCGTCGATGAGAAGGGGATGTTCCACCACGGCCCTATATCGCGGTGACGTCCGAACTCGCATAGGCATGCAACGTCTAGACCTCACGCCGTTCAAGCAGCTAGGGTTCGTCCTCGATGATATGGAAGGATGGAACTTCTAGTGAGTTATGATGCCGATGATGATGATATGTGTCGGTTGAACTTGTATACTTTTTGTAGCGATGAAACTTTGTGATGTCCACGGTCCATGCCGAACTTGCGTAACGCTACTTTGTTAGTTGGCGTACGATGACATGCGTACCTCTAGTTAATTAATTTGCGTACTGTATATGTTGCATCTAGTTGCTAACCTTTCTTTTTTGGTGTTGCTCTAGTATATTTTTTTGCATATATATGATTGTACATCCTCTTCATGAACATGCATCTCTAACGGTACCTAGTTTCTTGATGGCGAGATGGAAATGCTATGTCGTGTACAAAGGGAAGGTTCCGGGGTGTACAACGAGTGGAATGAGTGTCGGCGCAAGTGAATGGGTTCACGGCGCCAGCCATAAAGGCTTCAAAAGACAAGAAGGAGAAGCTAGTTACTTGAGGTTCACGCTAGCGAGAGAGGACTCGTAATCGCCACCTCATGTATTGCATGGTTCCGCTCTCACTCATAGTGATAGCACTTCTTGCGTATGCCTTTGTTTAGATGGATGACGTTGTTGTAGTTGCACGTATTCGAGACTTGCATGTATTGCTATTTTCGAGATGATAACAAGATATCACTTTGTGTTGGATGATGATTATGAAGAGACTATTTGTATGTACATGCTATGATTACATTTGTGGTCTCGAGGCATTTGTATGTGTATCATGATGAAATTTCTATGTGCTAAAGATTCTTCTACAAAGCCGGTTCAAATACAAAACAAATATGCCAAAAAACTACTTAAATTAGCGAGAGCGAGTGTACAAAAGTTAGCAGCAGCGCCGTTATAGCGAGAAGCGTCCGGACGAAGAGCGCTAAGCGCTAATAGCGATAGCGATCTTCCGACAACATCGCTGCTGCTACACTTGTATAGCGAGAGCGCTGGGGCACGCGCTCTTTGCTATGAGTTAGTAGAAGCGCCAGATTAGTAGCGCGGTACCGCGCTCTCGATACATGTAAAACCCGCGCTGCTGCTAGCCTTTTCCCTAGTAGTGCTAGCCTACTAAATCAACTAAATCAAAATGTTCTAAGTCAACTAAATCAACTAGCCTACTAAATCAACTATGTCAAAATGTTCTAAATCAACTAAATGAACTAGCCTACTAAATCAACTAAATCAAAATGTTCTAAGTCAACTAAATTAACTAAATGAATTAGCCTACTAAATCAACTAAATCAAAATGTTCTAAGTCAACTAAATCAACTAGCCTACTAAATCAACTAAATTATATCAACTAAATCAAAATGTTGCATATGAGCAGGAGGGAGAAGGAGGGGCGACTCGAGGAGGAATAAGAGAGTAGGATGGAGGAGGAAGGCGGAGCGAGGAGAGGCCGGCCGGCGTGGCCAGTTGAGGGAGGACAGAGGAGGAAGGCGGAGCGAGGAGGGGCCGGCCGGCGCGGCCAGTTGAGGGAGGACGGAGGAGGAAGGCGGAGCGAGGAGGTGCCGGCCAATAGCGAGTGGAGAGGGAGGACGGAGGAGGAGGCCGGTACCTAGTCCAACAAGGAGGAGGAGGTGACGGCGCGCAGCGCAGACGGAGGAGGGGCGACGGGGGCGCGCGGCGTAGATGGATCGGAGAGGATTGAGTGGCTGTGTGTGTGAGTGGATCGGAATGGAGGAGATGGGGGAGATGAATGGCTTAGCAGTAGCGCTCTTCAGGAAAAGACGCTACTGCTAAGCTATCTAGCAGCAGCGCCTTTCACAATAAAGCGCATCTGCTACGTGTCAGCATGTAAAAATAGACTTTGTTCAATATATCAAAAATAGATTGATCATCAACGATCTTTTTGTGTACAATCTGATTTGTCAATATGAGTCCTCACCGGTTTAGGAACAGGTGAAGACTCATATTGCAGCCACAAATTCTACACATAGAGTTCAATGAAGATCAAGTGCTTGTCAAAGTTTGAGAAGTAACATATTTAAGGTGGTAGAAACTCTCTTCACGGAGCGAGGTGGGACTAAATTTTTGTAGGAAACTTAGCAGTAGCGCTTATCTTAGAAATGCACTACTACTATGCTACGTAGCAGTAGCGCGCATCGCTATAACGCGTTGCTGCTAAAACTAGCCTCGCGGCGGCCCCGTAGGAATTATAGCAGCAGCGCGTCTTTGGCAGGACGCGCTACTGCTATATTTGTCTTAGCAGTGAGTTTCGTCTGTCCGCGCTACTGCTAGTTAGCAGCAGCGAGTTATTTTGAAGCGCGCTGCTGATAAGATTCTGTGTATAGGCTTTTCTCTAGTAGTGTAAGACCACTTATGAAACCCCACTTTTATCAATACCTCATTTATACTCACAATATTCAGATTGCTTAAACATATTCTTGCTTGTTCATCGATTGCTTGCAGGAATAGACCTTCGTGCTTAGGTTGATCGTGCTCCAGCATGGTCAATAACCTCTCGGAGTTGGTTTGGCAATTGCTAAGGCGCAACGTCGTGCATGTTTGTAGTCGGATCGTCAAAGTCGTCTCCACCAAATCAATAGTATCATCTCATCGAAAGATCGGGACACCCCACCTCTATCAAGTGGTATCAGTTTTTAGGTTGCTCGATGAGATTTTCCAGTTTTTCGTAGTTTAGATTGCATATGTTCTTCGTACCTAGAGTCCAAGAAAAAGCCAACAAAAAAGTTAGATTAGCTCAACCGTGTCCTAGACTGTCTGAGCCTTTTTGGCCATTACCATTTTTTTGCATTGTTGAATTTTCGGTTGCATCGTGTGTCAAGTTGCTGGTTTCTAGTGTCTAGTCTTTTAGAGTTTCGAGTTCTAGTCACTTTTTGCTCACGTCGTGTCTGCTTGCACCATCACCCACTTCGCGGTCATCTTTCTTTGCCACTTATTTTCCTGGTCACCGCTGCCGCCATCACCGCCATTAATCCGTTGTGACCGTTCGTCACGATCTTGATTCATCTTGAAAAAGAAAAGAGGTCACGTGTCTGGAAGGAACATAGAAAGGATTACACACAAGTTCTGGATTCGGTTGTGCACAAATACTTGGAAAGTTGGGATTATCCTTCCAAGAAAAGAGGAGCATTTAAAGGGTGCAGCCAATAATTTTTTTGTACGGTTGTTCGAATTAATTCTCTTGGGAACCGTGAGCAGTTCAACGGGAAAAGAATAGCAGCTGTACTAGTTCGATACTGCTGGAGCCGTACCCTTGTGTGCCACGATTGGTGGTTTGAGAAAGAAAAAAAAATAAGCTGGTCTGTTGTGCATGCATATTCAGGTAGTTGTGATCGAACAAAAAAAAGGAAAGTGCCCATTTGTTGTTGGGGATCGAGCTTTGTAAGGGATTTTCTTTATTGGAAGGTTCCTGTGTGTCCAAAGAAAAGACACATCGGTTTTGCCTTGGGACTCGGATCAAGTATTTTTTTCGGAAGAGAAGGTGCTGCCGTGGATAGCGGAAAGAATTAAAAAACTGATCAGTTTATTCCTTTGGGGTTTGTTTCCTCACAAAAGATTTGGCAGCCTTGGAGTGTCAAAGCTCACGTGGAAGGACTTGTCCGTTGGAAAGTGTGTTCAGCGAGAGAAAAGGGGGCTGATTCCATTGCGTTTCCTAAGGGAAATAAAAAGTCGTGCAGTTTTGTAAGAAAAGAAAAATATTGGCCTGGTTTCCCACAATAAGAGCTTCCATTTTTAGCCGGGGAGATTTTGTTGGTAAAAAAAAGAGGCTGCGGCAGATATGTTTGGTAGTTGTTTTGGAAGGATTTAAATAGGAAAGAAAAATATTCGGTCAAGGCTAGGCATTATTTTTTCCCTAAAAAAACAGAGTAAAAAAAGTTGTGTTCGGACCTATTTCCATTTGGACTTGTAATTTGTTTGGAAAGAGAGAAAAAGGAGGAGAAGATAAAGGATTTCGCCCTACCTTTGGAAAGTGACCAGTGCAAAAAAACCGCTGACCTTTTGGAAAGTTAGATTGGGCAAGAATTTTTGCTTCAGACCAGTTTCCATAAGAAGGCATCAAGTAAATTCGGAAAGAGATCTGCTGGAAATCACGTTTTGGAACTGTTCTAGTAAGAAAATAAGAAAAGCCAATCACGAAATAGGAAAGATTTGCTGTCTGTTTGGAAAGAAGTAAACAAAAATCGAAGAAGGCAAGTTGATGAGGACATCAATATCATTGTTACATCCACAGCCCCTACTGTTACATATACTGGACCAATTACTAGAGCTCGCGCACGCCAATTGAATTATCAGGTACTTTCGTTTCTTGGTAATGATTCTAACGTTCATGAGAATATGATGCTGCCTAAATTGGATACATTTGTTTTGCTTACAAATGAAGGGGCTAGCTTGGAGAAGGATGAACATTGGAGCAAGAACAAGCATGGAGATGATGACATGCGCAAGGGGAACAAGAACGGAGTTACAAGTGATGATTTCAGGACTTTGAAGCCACCATAATGAGTGCATGAAGCCTTGGACGAAATATACAAGATGTCACTTCATAAATTTCGTCCAAAGTCTATTCTAGGTGCTGCGTCACCTTATTATTGGGCCAGGCTCATGTAATTTCAAAATACATAAGTATAGGCTATTTTTAGAGTCCGTATGTGTGGGTAAACAAGAGATAGGGTTAGTTTTGGACCCCTCCACCAAGGGCCACGAAATTCACCCCCTCTTCCTCCATATATACAACCCTTAGGGCACCGTTTAGACTTTGGAATTTGTTTAGATTAAAGTTCGCAATAGCTACAACTTCTCGTACTTCGTTTGTGTTCAACGACCAGACAAAGACGTCTCAGAACCCCACCTTGATCAATAAAACTTTCATCTTATATTTGCAATATCCAGATTGCAATCTCAGATTCTTGCTTGTTCTTTGTTTGCTCGCAGGAAACAGACCCTCGTGGTCAGGTTGATCGTGCTCCGGCATGGTTAATAACCTCTCGGAGTTGGTTTAGCGATTGCTAAGGCGCGACGTCCTCGCACGTTCGTAGTCGGATCATCAAAGTCGGTTTCCACCAAAGCGATATCCATCATCTCATCGAAAGACGGGACAACTTTGCCTCTATCAAGTGATATTAGAGTTCCAGGTTTCTCAGTGAGATTTTACAGTTTTTCATAGTTTAGATCGAGTCTATTCTTCATACCTACAGTCCACGAAAAAGCCAAAAAAATTTTAGGGTTAGTTCATCATATCCGAACCAGTCTGAGCCATTGGATAGTCTTTTCAGTATTTTTCTTTGTTGAATTTTCGGTTGCATCGTCATGTCTAGTTGCTGGTCTTAGTGTCTAGTCTTTTAGAGTTTCGAGTTCTGTTCACGGGTCTTCACGCCGCCGCCGCACCATTATCATCCACTGCCATATACCACATCCACACCAGATACGTCGTTCCTGCCATCTACCATCCAGCTTATCCGCCACCGCTCCGAGTCCATATACCAACACCGATCCGAGTCCATATACCACCATCGACCCACATCCATATACTACCACCACTCCGAGTCCATCTCATATTAGGTTAACTTTGGAGATCCATCTATTTCCAGATTTGTGTTTTCCTTGTCTGAGTAGGTTTCGGATTCCAGCAATCTTTTGTCGTCCGTAGAAGACGTTGGTTTCCAAAAAAACGCACCCTCCGTTTAGGCCCAAAATTTTCCAAAAAACGCACTGGACAAAAAATTTCATGGCTATCCTATTCTTAGGTGTTTCTAAGCATATTGAGACAGTCGCCGTTATAGAAAGTTTTTTTGACCTGTTTCCAGTTTTTGGGTCTGGGCAGTCGAAAAAAAAAATTGGTCGAAAAAATTTCGTGCCTATCCTGTTATCTTGACTTGGGAACAGTTTTGAGACACTCGCCATTATAGTAATTTTCCGCAAAAAAAAAGAGGAGCGCAAAAAAAAAGAGCGAATTTTTTTTCAGAGTGTGTTTTTCCCTTGTTTAAGTGCAGCACCGTGATTTTGTTAGTGTTCTAGGCTCGCGTCTCTAGCACGGTCTAGACTAGGACCAGCACAGTACCGTCATTGAGCGTCTGAATTGATTATTGCTGATCCTTTTTGCTACCATAGTATAAGCCTTCCCAGCTCCACATACATCTACGTCATGTGTTTGACTCTCCCTAGTAATCGCTCTATCCAAGCTTTGAGAGTTTTGACTACAACGATTGCCAATCACCGCCTGCTGCTGGGTAAGAACTGGTAAGAATTTGCGTTTTGCTTGACGGATTTGTGACACCCACCACCACCACTTGCTAGTGGTCTGTAGGATCATATTCTTGTTTGTTTCTATTGCTGCTAACCATGCCAGGATCACAAGTCGACGAGATTGACTGGGAGAACTTAACGAACAACGAGCTTCATGATAGATCTAATGATGACTGAACAGGTGCAAGATATGCTGAACAATTTTGAAGAGGCCATGGAGAAGATCACTCGCCTTGAGAAGACGTTCGGAACAAAGCTCGATAATAGATTTAACGAACTGCTTGCGCGTCTTCCACCACCGGCTGCACCTGCCACACCTCTGCAAAAACAACAACAACAACAACAACGACTACCTCCACATCGTGAAACAACCCTCCGCCGAGCGAGCCATGTTCCTCTTCAGCCTGGCCAAACTGTTGGTGCTGTTGTTGATAATTCTGTGGCTCCTGCTGCTGATGGGGAGGAGGATGATTATGCGGGAGATTACGAGGATGAGGTTGATCAAAATCAGAACTCTGTGCAACCACCAGCACCACAACCCCCAGGTCGTCCAGATGCAAATAATGGCAATGTTAGGGCTCCCCCTCAGGTACGAGATCATGACCATCTCCCTAAACTGAAATTGAATATTCCACCATTTGAGGGTAGATATGTTATTGATATATATATCTTACTTGGGAGTTAGAAACTGAACAACAATTTACATGTTTACAATATCCTGAGGAGAGACGTGTTCCTGCTACTGTTTGTGCTTTGACTAGCTTTGCACGTGTTTGGTGGTCTGAACATTGTAGATTATATCCTGTTCCAGCTACTTGGGCTGCTTTGAAAACTGCTATGCGTACTCATTGGGTTCCACCATATTATCAACGTGAATTACTTCAAAAATTGCAGCGCTTAAGACAAGGAAAAAACTCTGTAGAAGAATATTATCAGGAATTACAAACTGGCTTGATTACATGTGGTATTGTTGAGGAGAATGAAGCTATGCTTGCACGTTTTATGGGATTAAATAGAGAGATTCAGACCATTCTAGAGTATAAGGAGTATACTAATATCACTCCTTTATTCCATCTTGCTTGTAAAGCTGAACGTGAAGTGCAGGATCGACAAGCATTGGCGCGAACTAACTTTTCTGCAGGTTGACCTTCATCATGGACACCGCGTGCATCTTCTACTTCGACTACACCAGCACCTCCAGCCGTGATACAAGAAAGCAGGCACAACCACCACTATCTGCCAAGAGCGCACCTACCGGGCCTACACAGAGCTCTTCTTCCTCCATGGCATCAACTGGGCACACAAGTGATATTATTTGTTGTAGTTGTAAGGGAAGAGGTCATTATGCGAGAGAATACAAATCTCAGCGTGTGATGATTGCAACAGAGGATGGTGGGTATGAGTCCGCTAGTGACTATGACGAGGACACGTTGGCTCTTATTACACGTGAAGAACATGGTGGAGATGATTCTGATCATGAGACGCAATACATGGCTCCTGAAGACGCTGACAGGTATGCATGTTTAGTTGCTCAACGTGTTTTGAGTGTGCAGGTCACACAAGCTGAGCAAAATCAGAGGCATAATTTGTTCCATACAAAGGGAGTTTTGAAGGAACGTTCTGTGCGTGTCATCATAGACGGAGGGAGCTGCAACAACTTGGCTAGCATGGAGATGGTGGAGAAGCTCTCTCTCACCACAAGACCTCATCCACATCCTTACTACATCTAATGGTTCAACAACAGCGGCAAGGTTAAGGTAACACGTACTGTTCGTGTGCAGTTTAGTATCTCTACATATGCTGATTATGTTGATTGTGATGTGGTACCTATGCAAGCATGTTCCTTATTACTTGGACGACCATGGCAATTTGATAAAAATTCTGTCCACCATGGTAGAAACAATCAGTATACTCTTGTTCATAAGGATAAAAATATTACTTTGCTTCCTATGACTCCTGATTCCATTTTTAAAGATGATATTAATAGAGCTAATAAAGCTAAACAGGAGAAGAATAAGAATAAAAATCAGATTGTGGCAAAAGAATTTGAGCAACAAATGGAGCCTAATAATAAACCATCTAGTGTTGCTTCTGAAATTAAATTGAAAAGTGCATGTTTACTTGCCACTAAATCTAATATTGATGAGCTAGATTTTAGCAAATCTGTTTGCTATGCTTTTGTGTGCAAAGAGACATTATTTTCATTCGAGGACGTGCCTTCCTCTTTGCCCCCTGCTGTCACTAACATTTTGTAGGAGTTCGCTGACGTCTTCCCACAAGACGTGCCACCGGGATTACCACCTATTCGAGGGATTGAACATCAAATTGACTTAATTCCCAGTGCATCGCTACCCAACCGTGCACCATACTGTACCAATCCAGAGGAGACGAAGGAGATTATGCATCAAGTACAAGAGCTTCTCGACAAAGGTTATATACGCGAATCCCTTAGTCCTTATGATGTTCCTATTATTTTAGTGCCGAAAAATGATGGTACATTGCGTATGTGTGTTGATTGTAGAGGCATTAATAATATTACTATTCGTTATCATCATCCTATTCCTAGGCTAGATGACATGCTTGATGAACTAAGTGGCTCTACAATATTCTCCAAAGTTGATTTGCTTAGTGGATACCATCAAATTCGTATGAAATTGGGGGATGAATGGAAAACAACATTTAAAACTAAGTTTGGATTATATGAGTGGTTAGTCATGCCTTTTGGGTTAACTAATGCACCTAGTACTTTCATGAGATCAATGAACGAAGTTTTACGTGCTTTCATTGGATGATTTGTGGTAGTTTACTTTGATGACATATTCATTTATAGCAGAACTTTGGTGGAACATTTGGAACATTTATGTGTTGTTTATATTGCTCTACGTGATGCACGTTTGTTTGGTAACCTTGGGAAGTGCACCTTTTGCACCGACCGAGTGTCTTTTCTTGGCTACGTTGTTACTCCATAGGGAATTGAAGTTGATAAAGCCAAGATTGAAGCTATTGAGAGTTGGCCACAGCCCAAAATGGTCACACAAGTGAGGAGTTTTCTTGGCCTTGCTGGATACCATAGGCGTTTTGTGAGAGATTTCAGCACCATTGCTGCACCTCTCAATGAGGTTACAAAGAAGGATGTGCCTTTTGTTTGGGGTACCGCACAGGAAGAAGACTTCACAGTATTGAAAGATAAGTTTACACATGCTCCTTTACTCCAACTTCCTGATTTTAATAAGACTTTTTAGCTTGAATGTGATGCTAGTGGAATTGGATTAGGAGGTGTGTTATTACAAGATGGCAAACCTGTTGCATATTTTTCTGAAAAATTGAGTGGGCCTAGTCCAAATTATTCCACTTATGATAAAGAATTATATGCTCTTGTTTGGACTTTAGAGAGATGGCAACATTATTTATGGCCCAAAGAATTTGTTATACATTCTGATCATGAATCTTTGAAACATATTAAAAGTCAAGCTAATCTGAATCGTAGACTTGCTAAATGGGTTGAATTCATTGAGACATTCCCTTATGTTATTAAACACAAGAAGGGTAAAGAAAATGTTATTGCTGATGCATTGTCTCATCGCTATACTATGCTTTCACAACTTGACTTCAAAATATTTGGTTTGGAGACCATCAAAGATCAATATGTGCATGATGCTGATTTTAAAGATGTATTGCAGAATTGTAAAGAAAGGAGAACATGAAACAAGTTCGTCGTTAATGATGGATTTGTGTTTCGTGCTAACAAGCTATGCATTCCAGCTAGCTCTGTTCGTCTTTTGTTGTTGCAGGAGGCGCATGGAGGAGGACTAATGGGACACTTTGGCGTGAAGAAGACGGAGGACGTACTTGCTACACATTTCTTTTGGCCAAAGATGAGATGGGATGTTGAGCGTTTTATTGCTCGCTGCACTACATGTCAAAAAGTTAACTCACGACTCAATCCTCATGGTTTATATATGCCTTTGCCTGTACCTAGTGTTCCTTGGGAGGATATATCTATGGACTTGGTTTTAGATTTACCTCGAACAAAGAAGGGGAGGGATAGCATATTTGTTGTCGTGGATAGATTCTCGAAAATGGCACACTTTATACCATGTCATAAAAGCGATGATGCCATTAATGTTGCTGATTTGTTCTTTCGTGAAATTATTCGCTTGCATGGTGTGCCCAATACTATTGTTTCTGATCGTGATACTAAATTTCTTAGCCACTTTTGAAGATGTTTATGGGCTAAATTGGGGACTAAACTGCTTTTTAGTAGTACTTGTCACCCCCAAACTGATGGACAAACTGAAGTAGTCAATAGAACACTGTCTACTATGCTTAGGGCTGTTTTGAAGAATAATAAGAAAATGTGGGAAGAATGCTTGCCTCATATTGAATTTGCTTATAATCGTTCATTGCATTCTACTACTAAGATGTGCCCTTTTGAAATTGTGTATGGTTTCCTACCTCGTGCACCTATTGATTTGTTGCCTCTTCCATCTTTGGAGAAGGTTAATTTTGATGCTAAACAACGTGCTGAATTGATTTTAAAAATGCATGAGTTAACTAAGGAAAACATTGAGCGTATGAATGCTAAATATAAACTTGCTGGAGATAAGGGTAGAAAACATCTTTTGTTTGCACCTGGAGATCTTGTTTGGTTACATTTGCGTAAGGATAGATTTCCTGATTTGCACAAATCAAAGTTAATGCCACGTGTTGATGGTCCTTTTAAGGTGTTGGAGAAAATAAATGATAATGCATATAAACTTGAGCTGCCTGCAGATTTTGAGGTTAGTCCCACTTTTGACATTGCAGATTTGAAGCCTTATTTGGGTGAGGAAGATCAACTTCCATCGAGGAAGACTTCATTTCAAGAAGGGGAGGATGATGAGAACATCAATACCATTATTACACCCACAGCCCCTACTGTTACATATACTGGCCCAATTACTAGAGCTCGCGCACGCCAATTAAATTAGCAGGTACTTTCGTTTCTTGGTAATGATTCTAATGTTCATGAGAATATGATGATGCCTAAATTGGATACATTTGTTTTGCTTACAAATGAAGGGGCTAGCTTGGAGAAGGATGAACATTGGAGCAAGAACAAGCATGGAGATGATGGCATGCGCAAGGGGAACAAGAACGGAGTTACAAGTGATGATTTCAGGACTTTGAAGCCACCATAATGAGTGCATAAAGCCTTGGACGAAATATACAAGATGCCACTTCATAAATTTCGTCCAGAGGCTATTCTAGGTGCTGCGTCACCTTATTATTGGGCCAGGCCCATGTAATTTCGAAATACATATGTATAGGCTATTTGTAGAGTCCGTATGTGTGGGGAAACAAGAGATAGGGTTAGTTTCGGACCCCTCCACCAAGGGCCACGAAATTCACCCCCTCTTCTCCATATATACAGCCCTTAGGGCACCGTTTAGACTTTGGGTTTTGTTTAGATTAAAGTTCGCCATAGCTGCAACTTCGCGTACTTTGTTTGTGTTCAACGACCAGACAAAGACGTCTCAGAACCCCACCTTGATCAATAAAGCTTTCATCTTATATTTGCAATATCCAGATTGCAATCTCAGTTTCTTGCTTGTTCTTCGTTTGCTCGCAGGAAACAGACCCTCGTGGTTAGGTTGATCGTGCTCCGGCGTGGTCAATAACCTCTCAGAGTTGGTTTAGCGATTGCTAAGGCGCGACGTCCTCGCACGTTCGTAGTCGGATCGTCAAAGTCGATTTCCACCAAAGCGATATCCATCATCTCATCGGAAGATGGGACACCTTTGCCTCTATCACAAGTGCTGATCGTTTCTGTTCGTAGTAGTAAATTTTGTTGAGCAGTTTTCTTTGGAAAGAAACAAAGAGAGAGATTGTGTTGATAGATTTTGTGGATCGATCTGATCTTGTTAGTTTAGACAAAAAAACATGCTGCAGATCTGTTTTTGGTGTGCACGCGGATAGTTTTCAAAAAAAAGAGAGAGAGAAAAAAGAGGATAGGGAGGATTGTTGCACGTTGGATTTTAGAAAGGAAGTGCATACGGTTGGTGGGTTTGATTGCCTTGCAAACTGTGAGAATAGTACAAAAAAGAAGAAGAGGAGAGCAGTACTTCTTGGACAGTTGAGCTTTCGTTTGTTACACTGCACAGTACCTTTTGACACATAAATTTAACTGCAAAGAAATAAAAGGGGGCCGGTCAGTTGTCGCGTGAATTTCATTTGTGTCTTAGGCTCGCGTCTCTAGTATAGTCTAGCCTAGGACCAGCACTCGACCACTTTGAACGAATTTTCAGCTTGCATTAATAAACGTGGTCGTAGCATTTTTTTCCTACATATATAAAGCCAACCCAGCTCCACATATTTCTACATCGTGCATACATACGTTCACTTGGCAATCGCTTTATCCAACTCTTGAAGTTATTTGACACCGCTGGTTGCCGGTCACCACCTGCTACATGGTAAGAACTTTGATTTGCTATACTGTGAGCATTTGCCCATCACTTCCTAGTAGTTCATAGGAACATTATTTTTGGATTTTGTTTCTTGTTTCTACTAATCATGACAGGATCTAGAGTCAATTCATGGGGTTTGTCGATCGTGGGAGACGTGCCATCACCTATGCAAATACCACAACTGTCACGAGAGGTGCACAAACATCCAAATGCACATGCTCAGGTTAATGTTTCTATACCACCCTTTAATGGCCGTTTTAGACCTGCTTTATATATTGAATGGGAGTTTGAAATAAATAATATATTTGCTTCCAATAATTTTGATGAACGTAAAAAAGTTAAGGTTGCAGTTGGTTCTTTCACTGGTTATGCTATAGTTTGGTGGAGTGAATATTGTCGGTTACATCCTAATGATATACCTACTACTTGGGATGATTTGAAACTTGCCATACGACATACATTCGTTCCCGCTTATTATACTCGTGACATGATTAAAAAGTTGCAACATTTAAAACAAGGTACTGACACCGTAACGAAATATTATGATACTTTACAAACTACCTTGTTGCATTCCTCTTTAGAAGAAAGTGAAGAAGATTTTATGGATAGATTTTGGGGAGGATTAAATCGTGACATTCAGGAGATACAAATTCATGAAGAGTGTTATCCTATGGACCATTTGTTTCATTTTGCTTGCAAAGCTGAACAGGAAATAAAACGACCTGTTGCTGACAAGGAGAACAAGTGCGAGATGCACATTCCAAGAGTTGATATGATTGTCCCTTCAACTACTAGGCATACTATGACAACCACATTCGTTGTTGTGAGGACTACATCACCTCCACCATGCAACACATCATCACCAAGAGTGCCTACATCATCTGAGCTGATCATAAGAGGTAATGACAAAGGTACTAATCTTTCACCTCCACATGAGTATGATGAATGTCTTGTCAATTTAAATGCACCATGGGGTTAGCTACCTACTACTTTGATCACACCAGCTATTTTAGAGGACTATGTTGATGATTTGACTTTGCCATGTGATCAAACAATTTTTGAGTGAACCCATTGAATTAACAATCAATGCAAAAGAATCAAGTGAATCAGGGAATAAATCAGATTTGGATCAAATACGTTTGAAAATAATTGTGCCAATGTTTAATCATTTTGATATGACCTCTAATCTTGGTGATGGTTCATCAATGTTGGGATGGTTTAATGATAAGCATTGTCAATCTTTTGATATGAATAAGAGCTTCACTTATATGTGCAAACTCAGTTGCAATTTTTTCATGCCTTTGACTTCTTGTGCTAATATATTGGCTTTATATTTCATGACTTCTGAAGGGTGCTCTTGTATAACTGTGTCACATGTGCCCCAACTGAGATCAGTGAAAATAGATGACATATACATATACAACATGTACACCTTGTCTCTTTTGTTAGCCAGATTTCAAATTAAGCAACGCCGAGGACGGCTTTATTTTCAAGAAGGGGACATGGCTACCACAGTTACACCCATATCCCCTACTGTTTTACCTCTAGGAACAGTTGCTAGAGCTCAGATACGCCAATTGAATTATCAGGTACTTTCGTTTCTTGGTAATGTTTCTAGTGTTCATGAGAATATGATGCTGCCTAACTTATATACATTTGCGTTGCTTGCAATTGAAGGGCCTAGAAGGGACAAGAAGGTTGAACATTGGAGCATTGTCAAGCACGGAGATGAAGGTGCGTTCGAAGAGAACAAGAACGGAGGTTCAAGTGGAGATTTCCGGACTTTGAAGCCACTATGATGACATACAAGATTATGGAAAAGATATACAAGATGGCCTTTCATAAATTTTGTCCATAGCTTATTACTGGTGTTACGCCACCTTATTTTGGGCCAGGCCCATGTAATCTATTTTTAGAGTCCATATTGTAGGGAAAACAAAATAGGAGGTGTTTTAGTCCCACCTTGCCAAGGATGGACAAAATCCCCTCTCTTTTCCCTATAAATATAGCCCTTAAGGCATCGTTTAGACTGGGTTTTACTTAGTTAAAAGTTAGCCTTCACTGCAACTTCATGTACTTCGTTTGTGTCCAACGACCAGACCAAGACCGCTTATGTAACCCCACTTTTATCAATACCTCATTCATACTCGCAATATTCAGATTGCTTAAACATATTCTTGCTTGTTCTTCGATTGCTTGCAGGAATAGACCTTCGTGGTCAGGTTGATCGTGCTCCAGCATGGTCAATAACCTCTCGGAGTTGGATTAGCGATTGCTAAGGCGCAACATCGTGCACGTATGTAGTCGGATTGTCAAAGTCGTCTCCACCAAATCGATAGTATCATCTCATCGAAAGATTAGGACACCCTGTCTCTATCACGCACCCCCCCGAATCAGCCCAACACCTCCACCAATTTGGCCATAATTTCCACATCCCAAGTCCATTTGTCGTGTTCTTTAGCTCGTTAGGAACTCTTGACATCCCCCATCCACTCATCCCACTACCACCACCATTAGCCCCCATCCAAAAAATCATCACAAAAACACCCACCTTCCGCATTTGACAGATTTTGTGTTGCCATTTCTGTTTCCTAAGGTGGTTCGGCTACTTAGGAGCGTGTGACATCATCATCACCATCATCGACTCGGAGCCATCTTCATTGCTAACCGTCAGAAAGGACGGTAACCTCGACGACACTTACTTCTTACCTTGCTTTTGCATTGATAGCCTGAGCCACTTTACATTGCTTACCCATCGAAACTAGCAAGTTGAGAATTGCCGGGCGACGCTATTGTGCACCGTGCATATCATATTTGTGCCATAAGTCTCTCCCGTGCATATCATCTATACTTGTCTCATATCATACTCGGCTCAAGATCAATCATAGAAAAGAAATCTTTTAAGCAATATAGGAGCAACAAAGAGCTTGTAAGCAATAGAGTTGAGCCATTTGCATAGTTATATCATCTTGGTCATCGCATATATAGCATAGTTGGGATTGAAGACGGCACGGTTCTCTCATAGGTAGGTTCACAAGCGTATCTTGCCCATTTGAGCAATCGAGCTAGTGACTCTCGAGCATTCACACAACAAGAGCATTTTCCGATGTTGCACATTTTGAGCTCACTCCTTGGTTGTGCGGATCCCATCTATCTTCCGTGCGTGTGTACCTCGTGATATCTTTGGGGTTTGATCTATTTGCTTTACTTGCATCTTTGTGAACTTTCTCAACCTTATCGATATCTTGACTAACATTTGCTTGAAATTTTTGCCACCATCCTAACCGAGCTACTCCATAAGCCTCTTATTTGTAGGTGTGAGAAACAAACCCGGTTCCAATTCTCCTATTTGGGCATTACATTGAGTGACACTTGTTACATCCTCAATACTCGGAGAAGGTAACTTTGGTATTGTTCTCTCATATTCCTACTCACCCCACTTGGTTATGATGGATAGGCCCAACTCGTCGTCGAACCCACTTTTCGAGGAGCAAGTTTGTTGGGGATATGACTATTTGTGTAAGCCGCCCAGGAGGGGCCGGGTTACACAAAGAGTACTCATCAGAGGAAGCCCAAGACCAAGCATGAAGATGGCGGTTCAATAAAGGGCTTAAGGCCCACAGGCGGCTTAGGGCCCGCGGTAGTAAACCGCCATGATGGCATGACTTGTGACATAAGGTAGATTTAACTAGTCACCGAGCCGGACACTGTTTATAAGCCGGCCGGGACTCTGTAAGCCACAGGGTGTCAACCCGTGTATATAAGGGGACGACCTGCTGGCGGCTTAGGGCAAGAAACAACTCATCGAGAGCCGGGCATAGTGTATCTCGCTCCCTGGTCATCAAAACATCAATACCAACCCAACTAGACATAGGCCTTACCTTCACCGTAAGGGGTCGAACTAGTATAAACTCTCTCGTGTCCCTTGTCCTGATTTAACCCCTTCAAGCTTCCTAGTTGCGATGGCTCCACAACTAAGTCCTTTCATGAGGACATCTGACGTGACTATTCCACGACAGTTGGCGCCCACCGTGGGGCCAACGCACGATGGATTTGAGTTCTTGAAGGGAAACTTCGAAGGGCTCAAGGGATACGTAGTGGGCCGGATGGCCAAGAGTCGTCGCGGCAAGATCTACATCGACGAGGAAGGCTGGGGTCCCGACGCCGGCTCAATTGAGTACGGATACCGGGTCCGCTTTGGCGGAATCCACGTCTTCATCGGCCAGATCGGTGAGCCGGTCCCTGAGCCAGACAACTGCATCGACCTTGTCGAGATGGCTCAGCGTACGAGGAAGACCCAGACTCAGCCGGTCATGAGGCGTGCCTTCATGGGCTGCGTCCACGGAGAGGAGTTTTCTAGATCTGAAGATGGGGGTGAGACGACCATCCTTTCAGACGGTGATTCGTCCGCCGGCTCAACAGATCTGTTGTATCAGGTACACGACGGCGCGCTGGGGGGCTGTTCCGATGGCATCAGTATTCCGGACCCTTATGAGCCGCCGAGATGGGCAGGGATCTTCATGGCTGGAACTCAGCCCGGTTCAAACTCTACAGCAGTCGCAGCGATCACGTCCGGATTAGGAGCAGCCGGGGCAGGCGGCCCCGTACGCCCACTGGCTCAGGTGCTGATGGATCTCATGGACAAGCTTACGGCCCTGTTAACTAACATGGTTATTCCTGCAGACAAAGATGAGCATGACGCAGCGGTAGCACAGGTGCGTGAGGAGATAGCACAGGCCAAGGAGGCCTTGGCAGCTGAGGATACTAGACTAGCTATAGAGCGGGCGGCTCTCGACGCCAGGGCACAACGCTTGCAGTCAGAAGCTTACCAGCTCAAGATGAGTTTAAACGCATCCAATGAGGTAATGAGGAGGAGACATCAGAAAACGCAGTCTCGTTTACCTCCGAATTACGACCCCCGGGTTCTCTTTTCTACACCCGGAGACGGCCCTAGTAACCCGCCAGAGGCCGATCAGCTTATGACAGCCGGAACAGGAGGACCGGCTCAGCCTCGGGATATGGTGCCACCTCACGTGAGCATGCCACCGCCTCATTATGTGCCGACTCCACCGGGTCACTTTTCCAACCCCATGGAGAACTTGATCGCAGCTTCAGCGCGTTTAGCGGCTCTTCCTATGGAAGGTGATGACCCGGCGGCAGTGGAAACCCGGAGGGTCAAAGAGCTCCTCCAGATAGCCCTGGCTCAGCAGGAGACCTATTCTTACAGCCGGGACAGGATTCATTCAACTCCCCCGCCCTGGGTAGCACGACCTCACCAGAACCGGAGCCCGAGTTACAGCAGATGCATGGAGTCGGAAGCTTTGTTAAGCAATGCTCAACGCCGTAACCAGCCCGGGGGCTATAATCCGGTGCAGAATCGAATATGTCAGGAGAACGAGCAGGCGGCTCAGGCGGCGGCTCAAGACTTTCCAGAGTATCCGACAACTTCCATTGAGGCGTGAGTAGCCACTAGAACCGATGGTGTCCCTTGTCTGATTCCAGCTTTACGGAATGTGCGGTTGCCCAAAGACTTCAAGGGGCCTTGAAAGGTGCCAAATTATACGGCCGCCTTGTAGCCCAGAGCCTGGATTGAGAGTTATGAGATGGCCATGGAGCTGTTGGAAGTTAGTGACGCAGTGATGGCTAAATATTTCACCATGATGTTAGATGGAACAGCCCGGTCGTGGCAGAAAGGCTTGCCACCCAATTCCATTGGTTCATGGGGCGAGTTAAAGGCCCGGTTCATCCAAAACTTCAAGGACACCTGTAAGCAATCTATGTCAATTGTGGACTTGACGGATTGTAAGCAAGAGGAAGGAGAATCCACCACCCACTGGGTACGCCTAGTCAAGGAGATAATTCATTCCTCAGATAAGATGGATGCCGGCTCTGCAGTTCTTATGCTGGAGAAAAATTGCCGCTTTGAACCGCTGAGGCAGAAACTGGGGCGCCTTAAACGTGACCTCACGGATATGGGTACGCTAATGGCGGCTTTAGTCAAATATGCCGATTCTTATAGTACCAAGGATCCCACGTCTGACGATGAAAAGACAGGGAAGGGAAAAAGGAACGGCAATGGAAAGGGTCAGCAGCACAACCCGGGGAATCAAGGCGGCAATAAGCGTAAGACGGGCGGTAACCCGGAGTTTGTGGCCAATGCCAACGCACGGGATAATAATAAGAGATATAAGGGTAAGCCGCCTCGGTCCGGCGGGTCAGGCCCATCTCTTGAGCAGTTACTCAATGAGCCGTGCCCAAATCACGGCACCCGGGAGCACCCCACCACACATCTATGGAAGGCTTGCGCGATCATGAAGGCGTTCAAAAATTCTAACACCTTCGGTGGCGGTCATGGATCTGGCGGCGGCTCAGGAGCCGGCGGCTTTCATGGCCCGGGCGGTGGCTCAAATTCCGGTTTTCAGGGGCATCCGGGTGGTAATAATCAGCAGCAATCTGGTCAAGGTGGACAGCAGCAGCAGCAATCGGGCTATCAAAGCCATCCGAAGCAGTTGAGTGGTGGACAGTATCACGTGTTTACCACTAGTTTGTGCAAACGTGACCAGAAGGTTCATAAGAGGGCTGTGAATTCTGTTGAGCCGGCAATTCCTCGTTATCTGAGGTGGTCAGAGCAGCCCATTGTGGGGAGCAGAGAGGATCACCCTCCACGGGTCGATAATCCGGGTCAGTTAGCCCTGGTGGTGGCACCCCAGGTTGGTGGATATAAATTCACTAAGGTACTCATGGACGGCGGAAGCAGCATCAATATCCTCTACTACGAGACCTTGCAGCGCATGGGGTTGACTGAGAAGAATTTTAGAACATCCAACACTGTGTTCCATGGAGTGGTCCCGAGTAAGTCGGCTTATCCAGTCGGCAAGATTGAGCTGGAGGTGGCCTTCGGGGACGAACATGATTCCAGGGCTGAGAAGTTAACGTTTGAGGTGGTCAAAATCAGGAGCCCATATCAAGCTCTATTTGGGCGGCCGGCTTATGCTAAGTTTATGGCCCGGCCATGTTATGTTTATTTGCAGCTCAGGATGCCGGGTCACAAGGGCACCATCACTGTACATGGCAGTCGTAAGGTAGCACTAGAATATGAAGAAGGTGATGTGGCTTATGCTGAGTCGGCCTGCACAGCAGAAGAGCTCAAATTTTATCAAGATAATGTTGACCCGGTGGATACGACATCCCTAAATAAGCCAACTACAGAGCATGACCCGGCGTTGAAGTTTAAGTCGGCAGCTGAGACAAAGCTTTTTGATTTTACCCCGGGTGATTCTTCTAAACAGTTCAGCATCAGCAGCAACTTGGATCCCAAATAGGAAAGCGCGCTCATCGAGTTCATCCGTGAGAACCGGGACATCTTTCCATAGAAACCTTCTAACATGCCGGGTGTACCGAGGGAACTCGCTGAGCACACTCTCAACATTGATCCAAAGTATAGGCCGGTCAGGAAGTTTCTTCAGCGTTTTAACGAAGAACAACAGAAAGCTATTGGGGAAGAAGTCGCCCGGCTCTTAGCGGCCGGGGTTATCATTGAAGTTTTTCACCCAGAGTGGTTGGCTAACCCGGTGCTTGTCCTCAAGAAGAACGGCACCTGGCGGATGTATGTGGACTACACGGACTTAAACAAGGCTTGTCCGTCTGATCCCTTTGCTCTTCCCCGTATTGATCAAATCATTGATTCTACGGCGGGTTGTGAGCGTTTGAGTTTTTTGGATGCGTACTCCGGTTATCATCAGATTAAGATGGAAGTTAAGGACCAGGAGAAGACGGCTTTCATCACTCTCTTTGGAGCCTTCTGCTATGTATCTTGCCATTTGGGCTCAAGAGTGCCTAGGCGATTTATTAGCGGTGTGTGCAGAACTGTTTGCACGACCAAATTGGGCGTAATGTTCATGCTTATGTGGATGACATTGTGGTGAAGTCCAGAGAAAAGGAGACCTTGATATCCGACTTAAAGGATACCTTTGATAATCTCCGGGTTTACAAGATGATGCTTAACCCGGCCAAATGTGTGTTTGGCGTTCCTGCGGGCAAGATCTTGGGCTTTCTGGTGTCCAACAGAGGCATTGAAGCTAACCCGGAGAAGATTAAGGCGATTACCTCCCTGGCTAAACCGGCGTGCATCAATGATGTTCAGCGACTGGCGGGTCGCGTTGCCACCTTAAGTCGGTTCATAAGTCGGCTCGGTCAGAAAGCCCTCCCATTGTATCAGATGATGAAGAAAACTGACACTTTTGTCTGGAGTGATGCCGGTGATGCTTCTTTTGAAGACTTAAAGAGACAATTGTCTGAGCTGCCGGTTCTCACGGCTCCGATTGACAAAGAGCCTTTACTGTTATATGTGGCAGCCAATTCACGAGCCGTCAGCATTGCCATCGTGGTGGAGCATAAGGAAGCCGGTAAGGAGCATCCGGTTCAACGGCCGGTTTACTACGTCCGTGAGGTGCTCATTGAATCCAAGCAAAGGTACCCGCATTGGCAGAAGCTTGTTTACGGGGTGTTCATGGCCAACCGGATGTTGAAGCAGTACTTTCAAAGCCACCCTATAACTATGGTAAGTTCTGCCCCTTTGGGAGACATCATTCAGAACAGGGAGGCCACAGGACGAGTCGCCAAGTGGGCTATTGAGCTTGGGCCTCATGGCTTGAACTACATGCCTCGGACGGCTATTAAGTCTCAGGCCTTGGTGGACTTCATCAATGATTGGATAGAGTTGGAGGCCCCTGAGGAGAAGCCGGATAACACATACTAGACTATTCACTTTGACGGGTCCAGGCAACTAGAAGGCTCGGGGGCTGGAGTGGTGTTAACTTCCCCTCGAAGTGACAAATTTTTTTATGTACTCCGGCTTATGTTTCCATGTACTAACAATGCAGCTGAATATGAGGCATTACTCCATGGTCTCCGGATGGCTAAGGAGATGAACTTAAGCCGGGTACGATGCTTGGGCGACTCAGATCTAGTGGCTCAACAAGTGTCAGGCAAGTGGGATTCCAAGGACCCCCTCATGGCGGCCTATCGTCGTGAGGTAGATGCTATGGCTGGTCACTTCATGGGTTATCAAATGGAGCACATCGATCGAAGGAATAATGAGGCGGCTGATGCTTTAAGCCAGTTTGGATCCCAACGTAAACCGGTGCCGCCCAATACCTTTCTCGATGTGTTACATAACCCTTCTGTCAAGTTGCCTACCGAGGAAGAATTAGCAGTGCCAGACCCGGAGGCACAACTGGTGGCGGCTCTTCATGTTATCCCGGATTGGACGGTGCCTTACTTGGCTTATATGACCCGGGGTGAATTGCCGGAGGATGAGACATTGGCGAGACAAATCGTCAGGCGCTCCAAATCCATGACGAGTGTTAACTGCGAGTTACATCACCTCAGCGTCACGGGGGCATTTCAACGTTGTGTGTCACCTACAGAAGGCCAACAAATACTCCGTGATATCCATGAAGGAGATTGTGGCCATCATACCGGGTCAAAATCGCTCGTAGCCAAGGCTTTTCGTCATGGTTTCTATTGGTTGACGGCTCATGCTGATGCGGAGAATCTGGTCAGTAAATGTGATGGGTGTCAAAAGTTCTCACGACGAGCTCATGTGCCGGCTCAAGAATTGAGGATGATCCCAATCACTTGGCCGTTTGCAGTCTGGGGGCTTGACATGGTCGGACCTTTCAAAAGGTCTAAAGACAAAAAGACACATCTACTAGTGGCAGTGGACAAGTTTACCAAGTGGGTTGAGGCAGAGCCGGTCAGTAAGTGTGATGCAGCCATGGTGGTTCAGTTCATGAAAAAGGTGATCTTTCGTTTTGGTTTTCCACATAGCATCATAACTGATAATGGCACTAATCTCTCTAAGGGTGCCATGGAAGAGTTCTGTCAAAGAAAACATATCCGGCTTGATGTTTTGGCCGTTGCTCATCCTCAATCCAATGGTCAAGCAGAGAGAGCTAATCAAGAGATCCTGAAAGGTATCAAACCCCGGCTCTTGGTCCCTTTACAGCGGACTCTGGGTGGTTGGGTGGAGGAGTTACCCTCCGTGTTATGGAGCATCAACACTACGCCTAACAGATCTACTGGATACACACCTTTCTTCATGGTTTATGACGCAGAGGCGGTCCTGCCAAGTAACATCTGGCACCATTCACCCCGTGTGGCGGCTTACATTGAGGCGGATACTGAAAAGGCTCGTCAGGAGGCACTTGACTTGTTGGACGAGGAGCGAGACTTGGCAATAGCCCGCTTGGTGATTTACCAGCAAGACCTATGCCGCTATCATAGCTGCCGGGTTAAGAGCAGAACCTTTCAGGATGGCGACTTTGTGCTCCGGCTCATCCAGGATCAGTCTAACATGCACACGCTATCCCCGCCTTGGGAAGGGCCCTTTGTGGTCAGCAAGAATCTGCACAACGGGTCATATTATCTTATCGATATTCGAGAGCACAAGGACTCGCTTAAATCGGAGGAGGAAACCCGCCGGCCGTGGAACATAGCTCATCTCCGGCCTTACTATACTTAAGTTGCCCGTTTTTAAGATACCTTTTATGATGTACATATTATATAAAGCAATAAAGCAGGACCTCTGTCCTTTTTTCCCATAAAGAATGTTTCATGTCTTCTTTATCAGGTGATGGACACTTCCAACAGGGGACGGATCATATCTGAATCTGGCTTTCCCTTTGGTTCGGCTTATGATCATATGTGAATCTAGCCATGGTCACTTGGGGATTCCTGTTCAAACATAGGTCGTATTCGAACCACAGAGGACATAGCTGTCGATACCCACTTGATCGGCATACTTCCAAACCCACTTGGGGGCTTCTTGATCATATTTGAATCATAGCTTAACCCCTTTGGGTCTGACGTGGATCGTATTCAAATCAGCGTCATTAAACAACTCTTATGTTCACTTGGGGGCTTCCTGTTCAAACATAGGTCGTATCCGAACCAAAGAGAACATAGCTGTCGATACCCACTTGATCGGCATCGCCAAAGCCACTGGGGGCTATATGATCGTATCCGAATCTTAGCTTAACCCCTTTGGAACGGTTCTCTGATCGTATTCGAATCAGGAGCCTGTGACCATTGCTTATAAGTATGATTACTTTAACTATCATTGAAACCTTCTTGAGGAGATGGTTCTTGATCCTTCCGGTTTTCATATTGATTACCTTTAGTTTCTGAAAGGGCCGGGTGAAGCCTTATATGAGCCGAGGAGACTATTAAAAGGGTCACAGGTATGCTGTTGTGATTATATTTTAAACTAATCATGAACCAGTTTATACATGTTATCTTTTGATCATGTTCCGGGTTATCAGTACTTTATAACCCCCCTGGTGCAGTGAACCACCCAGGAAGCCTTTCCTATTTTTATGTGCAGGATAAAGCAGAGCAAGTTAAAATATCAAGGAAACACATGATTAACATAAGCCAGAGGAATTTAGTGATGGCGGCTTAACAAAAGCACTCAGTACCATAAAGCATGACAAGCATTAAGGAGTTTTCTCTATCCTATTACAAGACTCCCCGAGTCTAAACAAGTGAAGCATTGTTTTTTTGCAAAAGTTATAACCCAGCTGGCGGCTCATTCCTCCGGCTGGCTTGATGGCTCCGGGTTATCCTTCCCCGCCTCTCCTTCGGTTGTTTTGTCCTGGAAGGTGGACGAGGCCCAGTCAATGCCGCTCAAAGCTTCAAATTCAGCCTCATTATCTATTAAGCTGGCCGAGTCCACTTCAGAGGCAAAGGTATGCTTACGCGTTGGAGGGATCAGGATGACTTGGTCATATGGGGCGTTTGGGATTCTCCGGTTCTCGCTATCGTAACCCGGCGAATACTTAGTAAGATCAGTATCATTCCCAATGAGAGTCGCCAGGGGACATACGACTTTAACATAGGCAGTGAAGTCTTGTTCCTCAAAAGCAGTGCCGTCCTCCTTAAGGCTTGGATATCCAAGAGAGAGATCAGCAAGGTCAAGTTCCGGCACCCATGCTCTTGCCCGACTCAATGCAGCCACGGCTTCGGCTCCCGCAGATGCCCGCCTTAAGTCCTGAATTCATTGAGGTAGCACCGAAAGATGCCTCAACACATCTTGTAGGAGCCAAGGCGTAGTATTTGATAAGGCCACAACGGCCAATGCACGCTGTGACCCGGAGTACAGTTGCTCAACTAAGGTATACACCGCCTTAAGCTTGATCAGCATATTTTCCTTCAGATTGGTACTCACAGGGGCTGTATGTTCACAGTATAGCGAGAAGCGGAGGTAACTATTACGATAATTCTTGAAAGAGTACAATATTTACGAGCGACTTACCGAAGATGGCTGGGACCATTTGGGATATCTGCCGTTTTAAGTCAGACAGTTCGTTTGTTGCCTCGGCAAGAGATGCCTCTGCTGTTTCAGCCCGGGTCACCAATGAAGCCCTCTCATCAACCCAAGATTTCTTCTCCGATTAAAAAATTTTCTTCAGCTTCTCTTGTTCGGAGACACTGAATTCAAACTTGGAGTTGGCTTTCTGAGCTTCGAGCTCTTGGGTTTTCAACTGACTCTTCAGATCGGCAATCTCCGCCTCAAATTGACTTATGGTGGCCTGCATCGACATCAGGCTATGGTAAGAATCATGGTAAGATAACATTCAAGTCCCAAATACTTTACAAGTAAAGATACTTGGCACTTGGGGGCTAATGTATGCTTAAAGAATTTTTAACCTATTGTACCAAGTCATACATATTAAGTCTCAAGCACTTTACAAGTAAAGGTACTTGACACTTGGGGGCTAATGTGTAACCCAAATTCAAAGTTTCATGCTGTTACCGGGTTAAACATATTCAATTTAAACCGGACACAACTAACAGTAAGTCAATTATTAAGTCTATAGCATATTCATTCATAAGCAATAGACTTGGGGGCTAATATAGTAAGTAAGGTTCAGAATAAAAGCATAAATTATACCTCAGATTTGTGTTGTATTTGCTTCAAATGTCAATTTCCAGGTCACGACTATTGTGCACTTGGTTCAGATAGCCCGAGACTATGTCACCAATGCTTAGGTGAGAATAATCAGTGATGTCCTGTTTGGCTTTCTGACGCTGGGCAAACTCCTCCTTGGCAATGCATTGGGCAAGAGCAGTAGGCCGGCCCGGTTAAACATATTGGCTCTTCACAATTTCAACCTCCGGGTCAGTTGTCTTGACCGGGCTAGGGGTTTCCGGGTCATCCGAGTTGTGGATAATGTCTTCTGCAGGCGGGTCAGAGGTTGGCACCGGAATGTCAGAAGCCGGTTCAGGTGGTGGCTGATGAGTGGAGCTATCAGGAACGGATGAGTCAAGCACCGGTTCAGTAACCACCGGGTCTCGGGATGGCTTTTCCTTCTTTCCCCTCTTGCTGGGCTTTACTTGCAATCTCTCAATCAAAGTGGAAGGATAAGCATCAAAGTATAAGTATGGAAAAACTTAAAGTAAGAAAGGTTATATTACAAGGGAGCCGTTTTGAAAGCCGGCATGTTTGATTGCATCGACTCATCAGAAGAAGGGGAGGTATCCTGATAGTTGGAGTCAGAGGAATTGAGAGGTTGGCGAATCAAACCCATCAAGGGTAAAACAAAACGTAAATCGGAGATAACCTCGGTGCGACGCTTCCTGGTTACGTCGGGTAAGCCGGAGGAGAGCTCTGCGTCCTGGTTGGCCCGAGTCTGCCGCCGATTTTCAAGCTGTTGTTGCTTCAAAAGAAATTGAGGATCTTGGTAAGCTAGATGTGTGAAAACCTTACTTTCCGGGTCACCCTGCGGATTTTTTGTGTTGGCAAAGGCTCTGAGTCGGAGGGAATTATAGTTACCTCTTCGCCAACTGCTTTACTGTTCCCAGTATCCTCCTCAAAGGATCAAATATCAGTAAGGTAATGACAAAGGAATTAAAAGAAAATCAAAAAAAGATTACCTCTTCCTCATCCGAAGTAGAGTCGTCCAGTTTCAACATATCGGAGGTGCTGGGTTTCTTCTTCTTAGAGGTGCCCGTCCTGGCGGCTTTCCTTTCAGTCTTCTTGGCCGCCCTGGCCTGTTTGGCAGCCTCATGGTCATACTTGACCTTCCAGAAATTATCATCGGCCTATGGAAAAAGATAAAGAATCATAAGTACCAGAAGGTAAGATATTAAAGAGTATTTGTGAAGACTAGTAACTTACCGCAGGAGCCGGGTTCTTCTTGCAGAAGGGAAGTAAACTGAAAGTATTAATGGTTACGGTGCCCTCCTTCAATAGCGACTGGACTGTAGCATCTACCACATCATCTGGTAAGTCCTCAGGGCTATGACGCATTGGCTCTTCCTTTTCGCCTGTGTAAGTACACATTAAGCAGGAGCGGCGGCTTAATGGTAGTATCCGCCAGGTGACCCAGACCCGGACCAAAACGATGCCACTTAACCCGTTGCCTAAAAGGGCCTTGATCTTCCTGATGGTGGGATTAAGAGGCAGGCGCTCAACAGCAGTTAACTTGTCCGCCAGATGATGGTTGGACTCAAGACGCAGGGAACGAAAGCCGGGCAGAGGCTTCTCATTAGCTGGAGAGGTGTCTTGACAGTAGAACCATGTATGGTTCCAGTCTTTTGGGTGACTCGGCAGCTCAGCGTAAGGAAAAAGGCAATCTCTCCGCCGCTGGATTGAGATGCCGCCAAGCTCAAGACCAGGCCCGTTGGCACGTTCATTCTGCCGGTTCAAGTAAAAAAGTTCTCTGAACAGCAGCAGACTTCGTTCCTCTCCTAGGTATACCTCGCAGAAGACATGGAAATTACACAGATTTTACACGGAATTGGGTCCAATGTCTTGAGGCTTCAGGTCAATGAAATCCAAAACTTCCCTGAAGAATTTTGAGCCGGGAGGGGCAAATCCCCGATTCATATGATCTGTGAAAACTACTACCTCCCCATCTTTGGGTTGAGGTATCTCCTCAGATGGGTGAGGGGCACGATAAGACATGGCTTCCTTCTTTGGCAGATGGCCAGAATTCATGAATTCGGCAAGTTTGCTTTTGGTTACTGTGGATGGAACCCAATTGCAAGTCATAGGGGCCTTGGCCGCCTTAGGAGCCATAACAGCAGTGATCTACGACAAAGTAAGAAAGCTCCAGCTCAAGTTTAACCCGGGGAAAATATTTAAAATTATTTAAGGTGGCGGCTTAAAGGAAAGGGGCCTAAAAGAGAGATTGTTTAGACCTAAAAAATGGGCAGAGAAGTTCATGCACTCGTCGAAGGTTTCTAAAACAAGGGAAATGAGATCAATTCCTATGCAGATCAACACAAACAACTACCGCAGCAGTTCTGCACAGTTTTTTCGATCTAAACAGGGCTTTGGAAGCGAAAACTAAGGAGGGTTTGCATTGGGCAGTGATGAACACCGATGAACTCGGCCGAGCTTCAAGGTAGATCTAAGAAAGGGGAAGAGAGGAACTTACAGATGAGGACGAGCTGCGGAGGTTCGCCGTCGATCTCTGGTCAAGTCAGGTCAATGCAGCGGCCTGAGTCGATGAAGACGAGGGGTCAATGGCGATGGCGGCGGAGCTCGAGTGGCAGAGAGGAGAGGAAGAAGACGACTGAGGGGATAAAAGTGAAAGACCTAAGTCACAACTATTTATAGAGAGAGGATAATTGAGACGGCGCGGGAAACGAGGAGATAAGAATTATTATCCAGCGGTCTTGACGCCTCAATTTTCGGGACACTTAATAAGGCAGAGATCCGTTGAAGGATAGGACGGAATAGAAAATGAATTAAAGAAAGGATGATGTCATGCCGGGTTAAGACGGATCCAGAAGATGACGTCACGGCGGGTTAAAAAAAGCCCTCTGTACAGTTAGAAGACTGAAGATTTATTCCTTAGAAGTATATTTTTAAGATTAACATGAACAGGTTCAAATTAATCTGGGGCCTAATGTTGGGGATATGACTATTTGTGTAAGCCGCCCGAGAGGGGCAGGTTACATAAAGAGGACTCATCGAAGAAGCCCAAGACCAAGCATGAAGATGGTGGTTCAATAAAGGGCTTAAGGCCCACAGTGACTTAAGGCCATGGTAGTAAACCGCCATGATGGCATGACTTGTGACATAAGGTAGATTTAACTAGTCACCGAGCCGGACACTGTTTATAAGCCGGTCGGGACTCTGTAAGACACAGGGCGTCAACCCGTGTATATAAGGGGACGACATGCTGGCGGCTTAGGGCAAGAAACAACTCATCGAGAGCTGGGCATAGCATATCTCGCTCCCTGGTCATCGAAACATCAATACCAACCCAACTAGACGTAGGCCTTACCTTCACCGTAAGGGGCCGAACTAGTATAAACTCTCTCTTGTCCCTTGTCCCGATTTAACCCCTTCAAGCTTCCTAGTTGCGATGGCTCCACAACTAAGTCCTTTCATGAGGACATCTGACGTGACTATTCCACGACAAAGGTGATGATTGCGGCTTTGTCTCCAAGAACAACTTCTTCATCGTGCAATGATCGCTTCATCAAGAAAGTGTAGCATTGGGTGAACGCTTGGAGCAACTCGCCTCCGACCTTCGTCAATCCATCGACGAAAAGTTCAGCACACAAATGGAAGAGCTCCGCAAATGATTGTGCGACGCTCGTCTTCCTCATCCGCTTCTTCAAGGCGGCGCCACTCAAGTCACCGTACAAGTCGGCAATCTTCGGACTACTATTCTTAATATGCAAGTCCTCCACGAGCTCGCCTTCCTCGACGTGATCATCCTCAAGATCACCAAGCTCAAGAAAATATATTCCATGGCAATGGCTTACAAGACCGAGTTCGAACACGTGAACGGATGCTACACCAAGTACCTCAAGAAGCAAGGGCGCAAGAGCAAATACCTCCACAAGCACCACGTCAAGTACCTCAAGAAAATGATGCCATCCGTCAAGCTCAAGCACTTGAAGCACAACAAGCTCTACGCGAGGCCACTAGAGCCATTGAAGACCGCAACCTCCAAGTGCGATAACAAGAGGAAGCTCTTCGTCGCGAGATACAAGAAGAAGCCGCCCGATGCAAAGAGCAACAAGAAAGGTGCAATCAAGCGCACAATCCTCGCCCTCCTCCAAGACAAGAGCGACACCAAGTGGAACAAGTGTTTCAAGACCCTCCTCCACGCCAAGAGCGACATCACGAGGAACGAGCATTTGAGGACTTTCCAAGACAAGGGCGATATCAAAATTGCTATCAAGATGAACAACTCCGCTACGGCAAGCTCAAGTTCACCATGCCAAAGTTCTCCGGAAGCAATGATCTCGAAGAATATCTCTCTTGGGCATTGAAGGTGGACAAGATTTTTCGCCTTCACAACTATGATGAAGAAAAGAAGATCGCCATGGCCTCCCTCGAGTTCCAAGACTACGTCCTCATTTGGTGGGAGCAAGTGATCGAGCGACGACATACAAGAGGTGAACCACCAATCACAACTTGGGAAGAAATGAAGGAAGTCATGAGAGCCTGCTTCATGCCTATTCACTACACTCGAGATCTCTTCAAGAAGTTGCAACTCCTCAAGCAAGGCACAAAGACGGTGGAAGAATACTACTAAGAAATGGAGATTGCCATGATACGAGCCAATGTCAAGGAACATGACGAGCAAACAATGGCACACTTCTTAAACGGCCTCAACCATCCAATCAAGCGGATCGCGAACTTCGAACCATACTCAAACCTTCTCAAGGTAGTTCATCAAGCGACCAAGGCCGAGCGACAAGTGAAAGATGACTTCAAATAAGCCAAGTACTCGTCCAAGACTTACGGCTCCTACTCTCAAGCTCCCGCGACTTCAGCACCTCCTGCCTCAACTCGAGCATCACCAAGTATCGGTGACAAGTCAAGTTCCAAGCAAGTTGCGCCTTCCTCGACTCGTCCTCCGGCAAGCACCTACAAATCCAAGACTCCTTCATCGGCTCCTACCGATGATCCCTTCTAGACAAGTTCATTCAAGTGCTTCACATGTGGCGGCCGAGGACACAAGTCCTTCAAGTGCACCAACAAGCGAACAATGATCTTCAACGATGACAGCACATATGACTCGATGAGTGAAGAAGAAATGGAAGCCATTGAGCACGTGGCCATGCAGCGGCGCGTGAACAAAGATGAAGATGGTCAAGTCTTTTGTGACAACGATTCGAGTCCCCCTCTCGTGGTCTCCAAGGTCTTGACGCTCCAACACCACCACGACGAAGACCAATGGTGCCACATCTTCCACACCAAGGCCGACATCAATGGGCACTCTGCCAAGGTCATCATCGACGGAGGTAGTTGTCAAAACTTGTGATGAGGACATCAATACCATTGTTACACCCACAGCCCCTACTGCTACATATACTGGACCAATTACTAGAGCTCGCGCACGCCGATTAAATTATCAGGTACTTTCGTTTCTTGGTAATGATTCTAATGTTCATGAGAATATGATGCTGCCTAAATTGGATATATTTGTTTTGCTTACAAATAAAGGGCCTAGCTTGGAGAAGGATGAACATTGGAGCAAGAACAAGCATGGAGATGATGTCATGCGCAAGGGGAACAAGAGCGGAGTTACAAGTGATGATTTCAGGACTTTGAAGCCACCATAATGGGTGCATGTAGCCTTGGACGAAATATACAAGATGCCACTTCATAAATTTCGTCCCGAGGCTATTCTAGATGCTGCGTCACCTTATTATTGGGCCAGGCCCATGTAATTTCGAAATACATAAGTATAGGCTATTTTTAGAGTCCGTATGTGTGGGGAAACAAGAGTGGCTGATTTCGGACCCCTCCACCAAGGGCCACGAAATTCCCCTCTCTTCCTCCATATATACAGCCCTTAGGGCACCGTTAAAACTTTGGGTTTTGTTTAGATTAAAGTTCGCCACAGCTGCAACTTCGCGTACTTCGTTTGTGTTAAACGACCAGAAAAAGGCGTCACAGAACCCCACCTTGATCAATAAAGCTTTCCTCTTATATTCGCAATATCCAGATTGCAATCTTAGTTTCTTGCTTGTTCTTCGTTTGCTGCAGGAAAGCAGACCTTGGGTCGAGTTGATCGTGCTCGGTGTGGTCAATAACCTTCGAGTTGGTTTAGCGATTGCTAAGGCGCGGCGTCCTCGCACGTCAGATTCGGATCGTCAAAGTCGACTTCCTCCAAAGCGATAGCCACCATCTCATCGAAAGACGGGACACCTTTGCCTCTATCAAGTGGTATCAGATTTCCAGGTTGCTCGGTGAGATTTTACAGTTTTTTGTAGTTTAGATCGAGTCTGTTCTTCTTACCTACAGTCCATGAAAAAGCCAAAAAAAATTAGGGTTAGGTCATCATATCCGAACCAGTCTGAGCCTTTGCGTAGTCTTTTCAGTATTTTTCTTTGTTGAATTTGCGGTTGCATCGTTGTGTCAAGTTGCTGGTCTTAGCGTCTAGTCTTTCATAGTTTCGAGTTCTGGTCATAAGTGGTCACGCCGCCACCGCACTATCATCATCGCCCTTGCCATCTACCACCACCGCTTATCCGCCACCCATCCGTATCCATATATTCTCCACCAGTCCGTGCTTCACCGCCCATCATATACCATCATCACCAATCCGAGTTCCACCAGATTCATCTCCGCCACCAGTCCTAGTCCGAGTCCAGTATTTGTTCCTTTATTTCCGAGTTCCAGATCACGCGATACTATGAGACGTGACCAAGTTGGACTCCCCAACTTTTGTGCTACCCACAGTAGAAAAATAGTTCCAGTTCCAAAAAAAGAGGAAAAAAATAGTCTGGAAAATTCTGGCTAGGCAGTTTCTAGACCATTTGTAGACTTTTTCGAAAAAAATTTGTTGCGGAACAAAAAGAAAAGAGGAAAAAAAGTGCAAAAGAAAGTGAAAAAAAAGAGTAAAAAAATTTAGAGTGTGCTCCTCCCTTGTTTACGTGCAGCGCCGTGATTTTGTTAGTGTTCTAGGCTCGTGTCTCTAGCACAGTCTAGCCTAGGACCAGCACAGTACTGTCGTTGAGCGTTTATTCAACTTTGCATCTCTGAATTGATTATTGGTGACCTTTTTTGCTACAATATTATTAGCCTTCCCAGCTCCACATACATCTACGTCGTGCGTTTGACTCTCCCTGGTAATCGCTCTATCCAAGCTTTGAGAGTTTTGACTACAACGGTTGCCGATCACCACCTGCTGCTGGGTAAGAACTGGTAAGAACTTGAGATTCACTTGACGAATTTGTGACAGCCCACCACCACCATATTCCAAAGAGTCAGCAGGATCATATTCTTGTCATTTCTATTATCGCTAACTATGGCAGGAACACAAGACGACAAGATTATTTGGGAGAACATGACGAACAAGGAGCTTCATGATAAGTTTCATCAAATGTTGGGTCGGCGGTGGAAGGCGTGATGGCCAGCTTTGGAAAGGCAATGGAGAAGATGGATGACATTGAGAAGTCAATTGACACCAAGTTGGACGCCAAGTTTGATGAATTACTCAAACATCTCCCACAACCAGCTCTACGCCGCGATCAGAGGGCGAGCACAGCGTGTTCCTATTGAGCCAGGACAAAATTCTGGTGCCGCTGCTCTGCTGTTGGTGCTTCTGTAGCTCCTGCTGTATACTGCAGAGGTGGAGGACTATTACAAGGATGAGGTTGATCAAAATCAGAACTACGTGCAGCCACCAGCACCACCACCAGCAGGTCGACCTCGGTATATATTCGCAACGGTAGGCTGCATCACCACCTCAGTGCGAGATAATGACCATATTCAAACTGAAATTGAATATTCCACCATTTGAGGGTAGATATGTTCGATATATATCTTACTTGGGAGTTAGAAACTGAACAACGTTTTACATGTTTACAATATCCCGAGGAGAGGCGGGTTCTTCTTGCTGTTTGTGCTTTCACTAGTTTTGCAAGTGTATGGTGGTCTGAACATTGTAGATTATATCCTATTCCAACTACTTGGGCTACTTTGAAAACTGCTATGCGTACTCGTTGGGTTCCACCATATTATCAATGTGAATTGCTTCAAAAAATTGCAGCGTTTAAGACAAGGAAAAAATTCTGTAGAAGAATATTATTAGGAATTACAATCTGGCATGACTAGATGTGGTATTGTTGAGGAGAACGGAGCTATGCTTGCAAGTTTTATGGGTGGATTAAATAGAGAGATTCAGACCATTCTAGAGTATAAGGAGTATACTAATATCACTCGTTTATTCCATCTTGCTTGTAAAGCTGAACGTGAACTGCAAGATCGACAAGCATTGGCGCGAACTAACTTTTCTGCAGGTCGACCTTCATCATGGACACCGCGTGCATCCTCTACTTCCACTGCACCAGCACCTCCATCAGCTGCTACCTCCAGCCGTGATACAAGAAAGCAGGCACAACCACCACTATCTGCCAAGAGCGCACCTGCCGGTTCCGCATAGAGCTCTTCTTCTTCCATGGCATCAACAGGGCATACAAGTGATATTATTTGTCGTCGTTGTAAGGGAAGAGGACATTATGCGCGAGAATGCAAATCTCAGCGTGTGATAATTGCTACTGAGGATGGTGGGTATGAGTCTGCTAGTGACTATAATGAGGAGACTTTGGCACTTATTAAAAGTGAAGAACACGGTAGAGATGATTCTGATCATGAGACGCAATACATGGCTCCTGAAGATGCTGACAGGTATGAATGTTTAGTTGCTCAACGTGTTTTGATTGTGCAGGTTACACAAGCTGAGCAAAATCAGAGGCATAATTTGTTCCATACAAAGGGAGTTTGAAGGAACATTCTGTGCGCGTCATCATAGATGGAGGGAGCTGCAACAACTTGGCTAGCATGGAGATGGTGGAGAAGCTATCTCTCACCACAAGACCACATCCACATCCTTACTACATAAAATGGTTCAACAACAGTGGCAAGGTTAAGGTAACTCGTACTGTTCCTGTGCATTTTAGTATCTCTACATATGCTGATTATGTTGATTGTGATGTGGTACCTATGCAAGCATGTTCCTTATTACTTGGTCGACCATGGTAATTTGATAAAAATTCTGTACACCATGGTAGAAACAATCAGTATAGTCTTGTTCATAAGGATAAAAATATTACTTTGCTTCCTATGACTCACGAGTCCATTTTGAAAGATGATATTAATAGAGCTAATAAAGCAAAACAAGAGAAAATAAAAGTGAAAATCAGATTGTGGCAAAAGAATTTGAGCGACAAATGAAGCCTAATAGTAAACCATCTAGTGTTGCTTCGAAATTAAATTGAAAAGTGCATGTTTACTTGCCACTAAATCGATATTGATGAGCTAGATTTTAGCAAATCTGTTTGCTATGCTTTTACGTGCCAAGAGGCATTATTTTCATTCGAGGGCGTGCCGTCTGTTTGCTCTCTTGCTGTCACTAACATTTTGCGGGAGTTCGCCGACGTCATTCCACAAGGCGTGCCACCGGATTACCTCCCATTCGAGGATTGAGCATCGATAGACTTAATTCGGTGCATCATTACCCAACCGTGCACCATACCATACCAATCCGGAGGAGACGAAGGAGATTATCGTCAAGCATGAGGAGCTGCTCGACAATGGTTATATACGCGAATCCCTCAGTCCTTGTGCTGTTCCTATTATTCTAGTGCAAAAAAGGATGGTACATCACATATGTGTGTTGATTGTAGAGGCATTAATAATATTACTATTCGTTATCGTCATCCTATTCCTAGGCTAGATGATATGCTTGATGAGTTGAGTGGCTCTACAATATTCTCCAAAGTTGATTTGCATAGTGGATACCATCAAATTCGTATGAAATTGGGAGATGAATGGAAAACGGCATTTAAAACTAAGTTTGGATTATATGAGTGGTTAGTCATGCCTTTTGGGTTAACTAATGCACCTAGTACTTTCATGAGATTAATGAACGAAGTTTTACGTGCTTTCATTGGATGATTTGTGGTAGTTTACTTTGATGACATACTGATTTATAGCATATCTTTGGAGGAACATTTGGAACATTTATGTGATGTTTTTATTGCTCTACGTGATGCATGTTTGTTTGGTAACCTTGGGAAGTGCACCTTTTGCACCGACCGAGTGAATTTTCTTGGCTATGTTGTTACTCCACGGGGAATTGAAGTTGATAAAGCCAAGACAGAAGCTATTGAGAGTTGGCCGTAGCCCAAAATGGTCACACAAGTGAGGAGTTTTCTTGGCCTCGCTGGATTCTATAGGCATTTTGTGAGAGATTTCAGCACCATTGTTGCACCTCTCAATGAGCTTACAAAGAAAGATGCGCCTTTTGTTTGAGGTACCGCACAGGAAGAAGCCTTCACGGTATTGAAAGATAAGTTAACACATGCTCCTTTACTCCAACTTCCTGATTTCAATAAGACTTTTGAGCTTGAATGTGATGCTAGTGGAATTGGATTAGGAGGTATGTTATTATAAGATGGCAAACATGTTGCATACTTTACTGAAAAATTGTGTGGGCCCAGTCTGAACTATTCTACTTATGATAAAGAATTATATGCTCTTGTTTGCACTTTAGAAACATGGCAAAATTATTTATGGCCCAAAGAATTTGTTATCCTCTCTGATCATGAATCTTTGAAACATATTAAAAGTCAAGCTAAACTGAATCTTAGACATGCTAAACGAGTTGAATTCATTGAGACTTTCCCTTATGTCATTAAACACAAGAAGGGAAAAGAAAATTTTATTGCTGATGCATTGTCTCGTCGCTATACTATGCTTTCACAACTTGATTTCAAAATATTTGGTTTGGAGACCATCAAAGATCAATATGTGCATGATGCTGATTTTAAAGATGTAATGCAGAATTGTAAAGGAAGAATGTGGAACAAGTACGTCGTTAATGATGGATTTGTGTTCCGTGCTAACAAGCTATGCATTCAAGCTAACTCTGTTCGTATTTTGTTGTTGCAGGAGGCACATGGAGGAGGATTAATGGGACATTTTGGCGTGAAGAAGACGGAGGACGTCCTTGCTACACATTTCTTTTGGCCAAAGATGAGACGGGATGTAGAGCGTTTTATTGCTCGCTGTACTACATGTCAAAAAGCTAAGTCACGACTCAATCCTCATGGTTTATATATGCCTTTGCTTGTACCTAGTGTTCCTTGGGAGGATATATCTATGGACTTTGTTTTAGGTTTACCTCGAACTAAGAAGGGGAGGGATAGCATATTTGTTATCGTGGATAGATTCTCAAAAATGGCACACTTTATACCATGTCATAAAAGCGATGATGCTGTTAATGTTGCTGATTTGTTCTTTCGTGAAATTATACGCTTGCATGGTGATAGGGCAAAGGTGTCCCGATGTTTCGATGAGATAGCAATCGTTTTCTGTGGGAGTCGACTTTGACGATCCGACTACGAACGTGCGAAGACGTCACGCCTTAGCAATCGCTAAACCAACTTCCGAGGGGTTATTAACCACGCCAGAGCACGATCAACCTGACCACGAGGGTCTATTTCCTGCGAGCAAACGAAGAACAAGCGAAACTGAGATTGCAATCTGGATATTGCGAATAAAAGAGGAAAGCTTTATTAATGAAGGTGGGCTTCTATGACGCCTTGGTCTGGTCGTTGAACACAAACGAAGTACGCGAAGTTGCAGCTATGGCGAACTTTTAATCTAAACAAAACCGAAAGTCTAAACGACGCCCTAAGGGCTGTATATATGGAGGAAGAGGGGAGGAATTTCGTGGCCCTTGGAGGAGGGGTCCGAAACCAACCCTAACTCTTGTTTTCCCACACATACGGACTCTAAAAATAGCCTATACTTAAGTATTTCGAAACAGGATCATATTCTCATGAACATTAGAATCATTACCAAGAAACAAAAGTACCTTGTAATTTAATTGGCGTGCACGAGCTCTAGTAATTGGTCCAGTATATGTAACAGCAGGGGCCGTGGGTGTAACAATAGTATTGATGTCCTCATCATCCTCCCCTTCTTGAAATGAAGTCGTCCTCGACGGAAGCTCATCTTGCTCACCCAAATAATGCTTCAAATCTGCAATGTTAAAAGTGGGACTAACCCCAAAATCTGCAGGTAGCTCAAGTTTATATGCATTATCATTTATTTTCTCTAACACCTTAAAAGGACCATCAGCATGTGGCATTAGCTTTGATTTGCACAAATTAGGAAATCTATCCTTACGCAAATGTAACCAAACAAGATCTCCAGGTGCAAACTTTTTCTACCCTTATCTCCAGCAAGTTTATATTTAGCATTCATAGGCTCAATGTTTCCCTTAGTTAACTCATGCATTTTATAAATCAATTCAGCACGTTCTTTAGCATCAAAATTAACCTTCTCCGAAGATGGAAGAGGCAACAAATCAATAGGTGCACGAGGTAGGAAACCATACACAATTTCAAAAGGGCACATCTTAGTAGTAGAATGCAATGAACGATTATAAACAAATTCAATATGAGGCAAGCATTCTTCCCACATTTTCTTATTATTCTTCAAAACAGCCCTAAGCATAGTAGACAATGTTCTATTGACTACTTCAGTTTATCCATCGGTTTAGGGTGACAAGTAGTACTAAAAAGCGTTTAGTCCCCAACTTAGCCCATAAACATCTCCAAAAGTGGCTAAGGAATTTAGTATCACGATCTGAAACAATAGTATTTGGCACACCATGCAAGCGAATAATTTCCCGAAAGAACAAATCAGCAACATTAACAACATCATCGCTTCTATGACATGATATAAAGTGTGCCATTTTCGAAAATCTATCCACGACAACAAATATGCTATCATTACCCTTCTTTGTTCGAGGTAAACCTAAAACAAAGTCCGTAGATATATCCTCCCAAGGAACACTAGGTACAGGCAAAGGCATATATAAACCATGAGGATTGAGTCATGACTTAGCTTTTTGACATGTAGTGCAGCGAGTAACAAAATGCTCAACTTCCTGTCTCATCTTTGGCCAAAAAAAATGTTTAGCGAGTACGTCCTCCGTTTCTTCACGCCAAAGTGTCCCATTAATCCTCCTCCATGCGCCTCCTGCAACAACAAAAGACGAACAGAGCTAGCAGGAATGCATAGCTTGTTAGCACGGAACACAAAGCCATCATTAATAACGAACTTGTTCCATGTTCTTCCTTCTTTACAATTCTACATTACATCTTTAAAATAACCATCATGCACATATTGATCTTTGATGGTCTCCAAACCAAATATTTTGAAGTCAAGTTGTGAAAGCATAGTATAGCGATGAGACAAAGCATCAACAATAACATTTTCTTTACCCTTCTTGTGTTTAATGACATAAGGGAAAGTCTCAATGAATTCCACCCATTTAGCATGTCTACGATTCAGTTTAGCTTGACTTTTAATATGTTTAAAAGATTCATGATCAGAATGTATAACAAATTCTTTGGGCCATAAATAATGTTGCCATGTCTCTAAAGTCCGAACAAGAGCATATAATTCTTTATCATAAGTAGAATAGTGCAGACTAGGCCCACTCGATTTTTCAGAAAAGTATGCAACAGGTTTGCCATCTTGTAATAACACACCTCCTAATCCAATTCCACTAGCATCACATTCAAGCTCAAAAGTCTTATTAAAATCAGGAAGTTGGAGTAAAGGAGCATGTGTCAACTTATCTTTCAATACCGTGAAGGCTTCTTCCTGTGCGGTACCCCAAACAAAAGGCACATCCTTCTTTGTAAGCTCGTTGAGAGGTGCAGCAATGCTGCTGAAATCTCTCACAAAACGCCTATAGAAACAAGCGATGCCAAGGAAACTCCTCACTTGTGTGACCGTTTTGGGCTGCGGCCAACTCTCAATAGCTTCAATCTTGGCTTTATCAACTTCAATTCCCTGTGGAGTAACAACATAGCCAAAAAAAGATACTCGGTCGGTGCAAAAGGTGCACTTCCCAAGGTTACCAAACAAACGTGCATCACGTAGAGCAATAAAAACAGCACGTAAATGTTCCAAATGTTCTTCCAAAGATTTGCTATAAATTGGTATATTATCAAAATAGACTACCACAAATCATCCAATGAAAGCACATAAAACTTCGTTCATTAGTCTCATGAAAGTACTAGGTGCATTAGTTAACCCAAAAGGCATGACTAACCACTCATATAAACCAAACTTAGTTTTAAATGTTGTTTTCCATTCATCACCCAATTTCATACGAATTTGATGGTATCCACTACGCAAATCAACTTGGGAGAATATTGTAGAGCCACTCAATTCATCAAGATATCATCTAGCCTAGGAATAGGATGACGATAATGAATAGTAATATTATTAATGCCTCTACAATCAACACACATACGCGACGTACCATCCTTTTTAGGCACTAGTATAATAGGAACAACACAAGGACTAAGAGATTCGCGTATATAACCTTTCTCGAGCAGCTCCTATACTTGACGCATAATCTCCTTCGTCTCCTCTGGATTGGTACGGTATGGTGCACGGTTGGGTAGCGATGCACTGGGAATTAAGTCAATTTGATGCTGAATCCCTCGAATAGGTGGTAATCCCGGTGGCACGTCTTGTGGAAAGATGTTAGCGAACTCCTGCAAAATGTTAGTGACAGCAGGGGGCAAAGAGGAAGGCACGTCCTCGAATGAAAATAATGCCTCTTTGCACACAACAACATACCAAACAGATTTGCTAAAATCTAGCTCATCAATATCAGATTTGGTGGCAAGTAAACATGCACTTTTCAATTTAATTTCAAAAGCAACAGTAGATGGTTTATTATTAGGCTTCATTTGCTGCTCAAATTCTTTTGCCACAATCTGATTTTCACTCTTATTTTTCTCCTATTTTGCATTATTAGCTCTATTAATATCATCTTTCAAAACGGTCTCAGGAGTCATATGAAGCAAAGTAATATTTTTATCCTTATGAACAAGAGTATACTGATTGTTTCTACCATGGTGTAATTTTTTTTATCAAATTGACATGGTCTACCAAGTAATAAGGAACATGCTTGCATAGGTACCACATCACAATCAACATAATCAGCATATGTGGAGATATTAAAATGCAAACGAACAGTACGTGTTACCTTAACCTTGCCGCTGTTGTTGAAACATTGGATGTAGTAAGGATGTGGATGTGGTCTTGTTGTGAGAGATAGCTTCTCCATCATCTCCATGCTAGCCAAGTTGTTGCAACTCCCTCCATCTATGATCACGCGAACAGAACGTTCCTTCACAACTCCCTTGGTATGGAACAAATTATGCCTATGATTTTGCTTAGCTTGTGTAACATGCACACTCAAAACACGTTGAGCAACTAAACATTCATACCTGTCAGCATCTTCAGGAGCCATGTATTGCGTCTCATGATCAGAATCGTCTCCACCGTGTTCTTCACGTGTAATAAGAGCCAAAGTCTCCTCATCATAGTCACTAGGGGACTCATACCTACCATCCGCAGTAGCAATCATCACACGCTGAGATTTGCATTCTTTCGCAAAATGTCCTCTTACCTTACAACGACGACAAATAATATCACTGGTGTGCCCTATTGATACCATGGAAGAAGACGAACTCTATGCAGGGCCGATAGGTGTGCTCTTGGCAGATAATGGTGGTTGTGCCTGCTTCCTTGTATCACCGCTGGAGGTAACAGCTGATGGAGGTGTTGGTGCAGTAGAATATGTGGAAGTAGAGGATGCACGCGGTGTCCATGACGAAGGTAGACCTGCAGAAAAGTTAGTCCGCACCAATGCCTGTCGATCCTGTACTTCACGTTCAGCTTTACAAGAAAGATGGAATAAACGAGTGATATTATTATAATCCTTATACTCTAGAATGGTTTGAATCTCTCTATTTAATCCACCCATAAAACGTGCAAGCATAACTTCATTCTCCTCAACAATACCACATCTAATCAAGCCAGTTTGTAATTCCTGATAATATTCTTCTACAGAATTTTTTCCTTGTCTTAAGAGCTGCAATTTTTGAAGTAATTCACGTTTATAATATGGTGGAACCCAACGAGTACGCATAGCACTTTTCAAAGCAGCCCAAGTAGCTGGAACAGGATATAATCTACAATGTTCGGACCACCAAACACATGCAAAGCTAGTGAAAGCACAAACAGCAGCAGGAACACGTCTCTCCTCAGGACATTGTAAACATGTAAATCGTTGTTCAGTTTCTAACTCCCAAGTAAGATACATATCAGGAACATATCTACCCTCAAATGGTGGAATATTCAATTTCCGTTTAGGGAGATGGTCATGATCTCGTACCTGAAGGGGAGCCCTAACATTGCCATTATTTGCATGTGGACGACCTGGTGGTTGTGGTGCTGGTGGTTGCACGTAGTTCTGATTTTGATCAACCTCATCCTCGTAATCTCCCTCATAATCATCCTCCTCCCCATCAGTAGCAGGAGCCACAGAATTATCAACAGTAGCACCAACAGTTTGGTCAGGCTAAAGAGGAACACGGCTCGCTCGGCGGAGGGCTGATTCGCGATGTGGAGGTAGTCATTATTGTTGTTGCAGAGGTGAGGCAGGTGCAGCCGGTGGTGGAAGACATGCAAACAGTTCATTAAGTCTGTTATCGAGCTTTGTTTCTAACGTCTTGTCAAGGCCAGTGATCTTCTCCATGGCCTCTTCAAAATTGTTCAACACATCTTGCACCTGTTCAATCATCATTTGCGGAAACTTATCATGAAGCTCCTTGTTCGTTAAGTTCTCCCAGTCAATCTCATCGGCTTGTGATCCTGGCATGGTTAGCAGCAATAGAAGCACACAAGAATATGATCCTACAGACTACTAACAAGTGGAGGTGGTGGTGGGTGTCACAAATCCGTCAAGCAAAACTCAAATTCCTCCCAGTTCTTACCCAGCAATAGGCGATGATCGGCAACCGATGTAGTCAAAACTCTCAAAGCTTGGATAAAGCGATTACCAGGGAGAGTCAAACGCATGATGTAGATGTATGTGGAGCTGGGAAGGCTTATAATATGGTAGCAAAAATGGTCAGCAATAATCAATTCAGATATGCAAAGTTGAATAAACGCTCAACGACGGTATTGTGCTGGTCCTAGGCTAGACCGTACTAGAGACGCGAGCCTAGAACACTAACAAAATCACGGCGCTGCACATAAACAAGGGAGGAGCACACTCTGATATTTTTTTCTTTTTTTCACATTTTTGCACTTTTTTCCTGTTTTTTTTGCTCCGCAACAATTTTTCTTCAAAAAAGTCTACAAATGTCCTAAAAACTACTTAGCTAGAATTTTCCAGACTTAGTTTTTTTTGAAACTGGAACTATTTTTCTTCTGTGGATGGCTCGAAAGTTGGGAGTCCTACTCTGTCACGACTCGGAGTACTGCGTGATCTAGAAATCGAGAACAAAGTAACAATTACTGGACTCGGACTAGGACTGGTGGCGGAGAAGAATCTGGTGGAAACTCGGACTGGTGGCGGATAGATGCAGGGCGGTGGAACACGGACTGGTGGCGAATCTGTGATGGAGGTGGACTCGGATTAGCGTGATGGCGGTGGATATGTGGCATATGGGAGCAGTGATGACGATGGTGGTATATGGCAGCGGTGAAGACGATGGTGGTATATGGCAGCGGTGATGATGATGGTGGTATATGGCAGCGGTGATGGTGATGGTGGTATATGGCAGCGGTGATGACGATGGTGCGGCGGCGGTGTGACAACTTGTGAGCAGAACTCGAAACTATAAAGGACTAGACTCTAGGACCAGCAACCTGACACGACGATGCAACCGCAAATTCAACAAAGCAAATACCAAAAAGATTATGCAAAGGCTCAGATTGGTTTGGATAAGATGAACTAACCCTAAATTTGTTTTGGCTTTTTCGTGGACTATAGGTATGAAGAACAGACTCGATCTAAACTACGAAAAACTGTAAAATCTCACCGAGCAACCTGGAAATCTGATACCACTTGATAGGGGCAAAGGTGTCCCGATGTTTCGATGAGATAGCAATCGTTATCTGTGGGAGTCGACTTTGACGATCCGACTATGAACGTGCGAAGACGTCACGCCTTAGCAATCGCTAAACCAACTTCCGAGGGGTTATTGACCACGCCGGAGCACGATCAACCTGACCACGAGGGTCTATTTCCTGTGAGCAAACGAAGAACAAGCAAGAAACTGAGATTGCAATTTGGATATTGCGAATAAAAGAGGAAAGCTTTATTAATGAAGGTGGGGTTATGTGACGCCTCATTCTGGTCATTGAACACAAACGAAGTACGCGAAGTTGCAGCTATGTCTCATCACATGGTGTGGCAAATACTATTGTTTCAGATCGTGATACTAAATTTCTTAGCCACTTTTGGAGATGTTTACGGGCTAAGTTGGGGACTAAACTGCTTTAGTACTACTTGTCACCCCCAATCTGATGGACAAACTGAAGTAGTCAATAGAACATTGTCTACTATGCTTAGGGCTGTTTTGAAGAATAATAAGAAAATGTGGGAGGAATACTTGCCTCATATTGAATTTGCTTATAATCGTTCATTGCATTCTACTACTAAGATGTACCCTTTTGAAGTTGTGTATGGTTTCCTACCTCGTGCACCTATTGATTTGTTGCCTCTTCCATCTTCAGAGAAGGTTAATTTTGATGCTAAACAACATGCTGAATTGATTTTAAAAATGCATGAGTTATCTAAGGAAAACATTGAACTTATGAATGCTAAATATAAACTTGCCGGAGATAAGGGTAGAAAACATGTTGTGTTTGCACCTGGAGATCTTGTTTAGTTACATTTGCGTAAGGATAGATTTCTGATTTGTGCAAATCAAAGCTACTGCCTCGTGCTGATGGTCCTTTTAAGGTGTTGGAGAAAATAAATGATAATGCATATAAACTTGAGCTGCCTGCAGATTTTGGGGTTAGTTCCACTTTTAACATTGCAGATTTGAAGCCTTATTTGGGTGAGGAAGATGAGCTTCCGTCGAGGACGACTTCAATTCAAGAAGGGGAGGATGATGAGGACATCAATACCATTGTTACACCCACAGCCCCTCTTGCTACATATCTTGGACCAATTACTAGAGCTACTTTACGCCAATTAAATTATCAGGTACTTTCATTTCTTGGTGATGATTCTAATGTTCATGAGAATATGATGCTGCCTAAATTGGATACATTTGTTTTGCTTACAAATGAAGGGCCTAGCTTGGAGAAGGAAGGACATTGGAGCAAGAACAAGCATGGAGATGATGGCATGCGCAAGAGAACAAGAACAGAGTTACAAGTGATGATTTCAGGACTTTGAAGCCACCATAATGGGTGCATGAAGCCTTGGACGAAATATACAAGATGCCACTTCATAAATTTCATCCCGAGGATATTCTAGGTGCTGCGTCACCTTATTATTGGGCTAGGCCCATGTAATTTCGAAATACATAAGTATAGGCTATTTTTAGAGTCTGTATGTGTGGGGAAACAAGAGATAGGGCTTATTTCGGACCCCTACACCAAGGGCCACCAAATCCCCCCCCCTCTTCCTCCATATATACAGCCCTTAGAGCACCGTCTGGACTTTGGGTTTTGTTTAGATTAAAGTTCGCCATCGCTGCAACTTTGCGTACTTCGTTTGTGTTCAACGACGAGACAAAGGCGTCACAGACCCCCACCTTGATCAATAAAGCTTTCCTCTTATGTTCGGATTATCCAGATTGCAATCTTAGTTTCTTGCTTGTTCTTCATTTGCCTGGAGGAAACAGACCTTCGTGGTCAGGTTGATCGTGCTCCGGTGTGGTCAATAACCTCTCGGAGTTGGTTTAGCGATAGCTAAGGCGCGACGTCCTTGCACGTTCGTAGTCGGATCTTCAAAGTCGACTTCCTCCAAAATGATAGCCACCATCTCATCGAAAGACCGGACACCTTTGCCTCTATCAACTTGTCAAGTGAAGAGCTATGTTCCAAGCTGCAATTGGTCAAGAAGAAGCACCCCCGTCCCTACAATGTGCAATGGCTAAGCGACTCCGGCACTATTCAAGTGGAGCACATGGCGCAAGTGTCTTTCAAGATCGGCGCATACGAGGACACCCTAGAGTGTGATGTGGTTCCTATGTCCGTATGCCACCTTCTTTTGGGAAGACCTTCGCAATTCGACCGCGGTGTAATCCACAACGGACGAACCAACCACTATAGCTTCAAGATGAAAGGCAAGGAGTATGTGCTTAGACCAATGTCACCAAGCCAAGTGATCGCCGACAAGCAAGCTTCCACCCATCATGGAGAAACTAGTGAGAGAGTGCACCACCAAAAAGAAAGTGAGAGACACAAGCAAAATTGAGCGCCTCTTCGCCAAGAGAGAAAAACATAGTCCTCCTAGCCACAAAAAGAGAGGTGAGAGAAATGTGTGAGAACCTGATGAGGACATGACTACCTTGGATAAGACCAAGAATATTGCATACATGCATATTTGTCAGGTGATTTCTAGTGCAAACTATTCAATAATCTATTTATGTTATCCAGAACAAAAATACTTCACACACTTTTGCGTTCTGTCTAATTGCAGGAGTATGGGACATTTGTACAATCCACATATGAAGATAAGGGAAAAGGAGAAGTTTAGGTTCTGTTCAAAAAGTCCTCTCACGTCACTTTTGGACCAAGAGAAGATAGAGTCTAAGTCTCTCACGTTCTGGATTCAGATTCGGACTTCACAGACATACCTGACTCAAAACGCCAACAACTTTTTCATACGTACTCCGAATTGGGTGATTTGTTTTTTGTTGGAAACTAGATTTCGTGCACTTTCCAACCCAGTTGGATTCACCTTCAAATTTGTCAGGGGCGTTGAGTTATGGATGAAACAATCTGATGTTGCAGCAGAATCCGAGTCAAACTACAAGTCCAAAGGTGTTACATCACCTCCACTTGGGCCCATTGGACTTGTACGACCCAGGGTTAGTTTTAGGCTGCCTTGGGACGTCCTCCCACCTCCTTGGCCGCCACCCCTTGCTCCTATATAAATAGATCCATCTAGTAGCTTTTCCCTTGGGATTTGTTTAGTTAAAAGTTAGCCATTGCAACTTCTTGTACTTCGTTTCTGTCCAACGACCAGACCAAGACCGCTTACGGATCCCCACCTTTATCAGTATTTCATATATATTCGCAATATGCAAATTGCTTTGTCATATTCTTGGGTGTTCTTCGATTGATTGCACGAATAGACCTTCGTGGTCAGGTTGATCGTGCTCTGGCGTGGTCAATAACCTGTCGGAGTTGGTTTAGCTATTGCTAAGGCGCATTGTCGGGCACATTTGTAGTCGGATCATCAAAGTCGTCTCCACCAAATCGATAGTTATCATCTCATCGAAAGATCGGGACCCTCGCCTCTATCAAGTGGTATCAGTTTTTAGGTTGCTCGGTTAGAATTTCCAGTTTTTCTTAGATTAGATTTATTTTCTTGCCTATTGTCCAAGAAAAAGGCACAAATAAAAAGTTAGATCTATTCATCCTTTGTCCAAGCCAGTCTGAGCCTTTGCAATTTTCTTTTCATTGTTTGCATTATTGAATTATCGGTTGCATCGTCGTGTCAAGTTGCTGGTCTTAGTGTCTAGTTCGTTTAGAGTTTCGAGTTCTGTTCACATTAGTCACGCCACCGCTGCATCATTATCCCTTCCGCTGTCGACCACCCATCCATCAATTTCCCGTGCTACCCACCGTTCATCGTCATAATCATAGTTGAGATCATTCACATCTTCGCTTGATCCAATCTGCATTTTATCTAGTTTGTTTTGGAAAGAGAGATGAAAAAAACGGAAAAAAGAGAGAGAAAAAAAATAAAATAAAAGTCAGAGAAAAAAAGAGAAAGAAAAAGAAAAAGAAAATGTGTGAGGAAAAAAGAGAGAAAAATAAAATAAAATTCGGATCTATCTAGACTCAACCTTGTAGGTGAATTCGGATTGGAATTTGTTTTGTGCACTGTTCAGTAAAACAGACATAACTTCCTCATACGAAGTCCGTTTTAGCTCCGTGAGTACTCAAATTAAAGCTAGAGACGAGCCGCATCTTAATAGTTCTAGAAGCATGTTTAATATTTGGCACCTCAAAATCGGCTTCTAAATAGGTCTTTTTTTGCCCTCCGAAGTTTGCGAACACAGCTTATTCCAGTTTTTCAAGCCAATCCTAGAATTTTTTGACTCCTCATATCAACTCGGAATTGAGTGATTCTTTTTGCATTGGAAAGCTTGAGTTAGTAGCATTCTTTGAAAAAATTTATCAGAAAATTGGCTCAAACTTTTCAAGAGGAAAGATGGAGAGAGAGTTGTTGTATATCCTGCTTGGCAGTTGTTTTTCATCATTATCTTTACTGCCATTGTGATCTTCATTTATATCGTGCTGTCCGGAGCTACTTAGTATCCTTCATTGATGCTAGTTGTGCTACGCCCTGACCTAATTAGTGTTCTAGGCTCGCGTCTCTAGTCCGGTCTAGCCTAGGACCAGCACAGTAGCGTCGTTGAGCGTTTATTCAACATTACATCTTTGAATTGATTATTGCTAATTTCTTGCTACCATATATAGCCAACCCAGCTCTACATATTTTCTACACCGTGTATACGTACGTTTCCTTGGCAATTGCTTTACACAATCTTCCGAGTTATTTGACACTGCTGGTTGCCTGTCACCACCTGCTGCATGGTAAGAACTTGTAAGATATTGAAATTTGCTATACTGTGAGCATTTTACCACCACATCGTAGTAGTTCATAGGAACATTATTCTCGGATTTTGTTTCTTGTTTTCTACTAACTATGGCAGGTTCCGGAGTTGTTAGTTCTTGGGCTTCATCGATCGTGGGAGATTTGCCATCACCTAAGAAAATACAACAACCGTCACAAGAGGAGCAACAACATCAGAATGCACATGAGGTTAATGTTTCCATCCCAGCATTTACTGGTCGTTTTAGGCCTGATTTATATATTGAATGGGAGTACGAAATAAATGCTATATTTGCTTCCCACACTTTTGATGAGCATGGAAAATTTCAAGTTGCGGTTAGTACTTTTTCAGTAGCTTCGCTTTAGTTTGGTGGAGTGAATACTGTCGGTTAAACCATGATTATATACCTATGACTTGGGATGGTTTAAAACATGCCAAGAGAGATAGATTCGTCGATTTTTATTATACTCGTGGCATGATTAAAAAACTAGAACATTTAAAACAAGGTAGTGACACTGTAACAAAATATTATGATGATTTACAAACTACCTTGTTGCACTCATTTTTAGAAGAAAGTGAAGAAGATTTTATGGATAGATTTTGGGGAGGATTAAACCATGATATTCATGAGATACTAATTCATGAAGAGTGTTATCCTATGGACCATTTGTTTCGTCTTGCTTGTAAAGCTGAACAGGAAATAAAATGACGTGTTACCCACAAGGAGAACAAGCGCACGGTGCACATTCCAACTGTTGATACAGATGTTTCTTCAACTACTAGGCATACTATGACAACCACATCCATTGTATCGAGGACTACGTCATCTCCACCCGTGACACATCACCATCGAGGGTGCCTGCATCATCTGAGTTGATCATAAGAGGTAATGACAAAGGTATGCATTTTCCACTTTCACATGAGAATGATGCATGCCTAGTTAACTTGAATACATCATGTGTTGAGTTACCTATTGATTTGAGCACGCCACCTAGTTTAGAGAATCATGTTACTATCATGAATGCATCATGTGATCAAACAACTGAAATACTAACAATTTTGAGTGCGCCCATTGAATTAACTGTTGCTATCAAAGAACTATGTGAATCAGGAAATAATTCACATTTGGATCAAATACATTTTAAAATAATTGTGCCAATGTTTAATCATTTTGATATGACCTTCTAATCTTGGTGATCATTCTGTGTCAAATGACTTATTGCATGTTTTCTTATTTAAGCATGTTGTAGCATGTAAATTTGACGCACGTAAGGTTTATTCACCAATGTTGGGATGGTTTAATGATGAATATTGTCAATCTTTTGATATGAATAAGAGCTTCACTTATATGTGCAAACTGAGTTGCAATATTTCCATGCATTCTACTTATGATAATATTTTGGCTTTATATTTTATAATCTATGAAGGTTCCTCATATATACATGTGTCATATGTGCAAAAATCAAGGGATTTAAAAATGGATGACATATACATATACAACATGTACACATTGTCTGTTTTGTTAGCCACATTTCACATTAAGCAACGCCGAGGACGGCTTTGTTTTCAAGGGGAGGATGATGAGGACATGACTACCTTGGATAAGACCAAAAATATTGCATACATGGATATTTGTAAGGTGATTTGTAGTGCAAACTATTCCATAATCTATTTATGTTATCCAGAACAAAAATACTTCACACACTTTTGTGTTTTGTCTAATTGCAGGTGTATGGGACATTTGTACAATCCACATATAAAGATAAGGGAAAAGGAGAAGTTTAGGTTCTCTTCAAAAAGTCCTCTCATGTCACTTTTGGGCCAAGAGAAGATAAAGTCCAAGTCTCTCATGTTCTGGATTCAGATTAGGACTTCATAGACATACCTGGCTCAAAACGCCAACAACTTTTTCATACGGACTCCGAATTGGGTGATTCTTTTTTTGTTGGAAACTAGACTTCGTGCACTTTCCAACCAATTGGATTCACCTTCAAATTCGTCTGGAGCGTTGAGTTATGGATGAAACAATCTGATGCTACAGTAGAATCCGAGTCAAACTACAAGTCCAAAGGTGTTACATCACCTCCCCTTGGGCCCATCGGACTTGTACGACCTAGGGTTAGTTTTAGGCTGCCTTGAGACATCCTCCCACCTCCTTGGCCGCCACCCCTTGCTCCTATATAAGTAGATCCATCTAGTAGCTTTTCCCTTGGGATTTGTTTAGTTAAAAGTTAGCAATTGCAACTTCGTGTACTTCGTTTGTGTCCAACAACCAAACCAAGACCGCTTACGGATCCCCACCTTTATCAGTATTTCATATATATTTGTAATATGCAATTTGCTTTATCATATTCTTGCGTGTTCTTCGATTGCTTGCAGGAATAGACCTTCGTGGTCAGGTTGATCATGCTCTGGCGTGGTCAATAACCTCTCGGAGTTGGTTTAGCGATTGCTAAGGTGCAATGTCGTGCACGTTTGTAGTCGGATCATCAAAGTCGTCTGATAGGGGCAAAGGTGTCCCGTCTTTCGATGAGATGATGGATATCGCTTTGGTGGAAATCGACTTTGACGATCCGACTACGAACGTGCGGGGACGTCGCGCCTTAGCAATCGCTAAACCAACTCCGAGAGGTTATTGAACACGCCGAGCACGATCAACGACCACAAGGGTCTGTTTCTGCGAGCAAACGAAGAACAAGCAAGAAAGCTGAGATTGCAATCTGGATCTGCGAATATAAGATGAAAGCTTTATTGATCAAGGTGGGGTTACGAGGCGTCTTTATGCGGTTGTTGAACACAAACGATGTCTGCAAGTTGCAACTATGGAGAACTTTAATCTAAACAAAACCAAAGCCTAAACAATGCCCTATGGGCTGTATATATGGAGGAAGAGGGGGGGGGGGGGAATTTTGTGGCCCTTGGTGGAGGGGTCCGAAATCAATCCTATCTCTTGTTTCCCCACACATAGGGACTCTAAAAATAGCCTATACTTATGTATTTTGAAATTACATGGGCCTGGTCCAATAATAAGGTGACGCAGCACCTAGAATAGCCTCGGGACGAAATTTATGAAGTGGCATCTTGTATATTTCGTCCAAGGCTTCATGCACCCATTATGGTGTCTCCAAAGTCCTAAAATCATCACTTGTAACTCCGTTCTTGTTCCCCTTGCGCATGCCATCATCTCCATGCTTGTTCTTGCTCCAATGTACATCCTTCTCCAAGCTAGGCCCTTCATTTGTAAGAAAACCAAATGTATCCAATTTAGGCAGCATCATATTCTCATGAACATTAGAATCATTACCAAGAAACAAAAGTACCTGGTAATTTAGTTGCCGTGCGCGAGCTCTAGTAATTGGTCCCGTATGTATAGCAGCAGGGGATGTGGGTGTAACAATTGTATTGATGTCCTCATCGTCCTCCCCTTCTTGAAATGAAATCGTCCTCGACGGAAGTTCATCTTCCTCACCCAAATAAGGCTTGAAATCTGCAATGTTAAAAGTGGGACTAGCCCCAAAATCTGCAGGCAGCTCAAGTTTATATGCATTATCATTTATTTTCTCCAACACCTTAAATGGACCATCAGCACATGGCATTAGCTTTGATTTGCGCAAATCAGGAAATCTATCGTTACGCAAATGTTTATATTTAGCATTCATACGCTCAATGTTTTCCTTAGTTAACTCATGAATTTTTAAATCAATTCAGTACGTTGTTTAGCATCAAAATTAACCTTCTCCGAAGATGGAAGAGGCAACAAATCAATAGGTGCACGAGGTAGGAACCCATACACAACTTCAAAAGGGCACATCTTAGTAGTAGAATGCAATGAACGATTATAAGCAAATTCAATATGAGGCAAGCATTACTCCCACATTTTCTTATTATTCTTCAAAACAGCCCTAAGCATAGTAGACAATGTTCTATTGACTACTTCAGTTTGTCCATCAGTTTGGGGGTGACAAGTAGTACTAATAAGCAGTTTAGTCCCCAACTTAGCCCATAAACATCTCCAAAAGTGGCTAAGAAATTTAGTATCACAATCTGAAACTATAGTATTTGTCACACCATGCAAGCGAATAATTTCACGAAAGAACAAATCAGCAACATTAACAGCATCATTGCTTTTATGACATGGTATAAAGTGTGCCATTTTCGAGAATCTATCCACGACAACAAATATACTATCCCTCCCCTTCTTTGTTCTATGTAAACCTAAAACAAAGTCCATAGATATATCCTCCCAAGGAACACTAGGTACAGGCAAAGGCATATATAAACCATGAGGATTGAGTCGTGACTTAGCTTTTTGACATGTAGTGCAGCGAGCAATAAAATGCTCAACATCCCGTCTCATCCTTGGCCAAAAAAAATGTGTAGCCAGTACATCCTCCGTCTTCTTCACGCCAAAGTGTCCCATTAGTCCTCCTCCATGCGCCCCCTGTAACAACAAAAGACGAACGGAGCTAGCTGGAATGCATAGCTTGTTAGCACGGAACACAAATCCATCATTAACGACGAACTTGTTCCATGTTCTTCCTTCTTTTGAATACTACAATACATCTTTAAAATCAGCATCATGCACATATTGATCTTTGATGGTCTCCAAACCAAATATTTTGAAGTCAAGTTGTGAAAGCATAGTATAGCGACGAGACAATGCATCAGCAATAACATTTTCTTTACCCTTCTTGTGTTTAATGACATAAGGGAAAGTCTCAATGAATTCAACCCATTTAGCATGTCTACGATTCAGTTTAGCTTGACTTTTAATATGTTTCAAAGATTGATGATCAGAATGTATAACAAATTCTTTGGGCCATAAATAATGTTGCCATGTTTCTAAAGTCCGAACAAGAGCATATAATTATTTATCATAAGTAGAATAATTCAGACTAGGCCCACTCAATTTTTCAGAAAAGTATGCAACAGGTTTGCCATCTTGTAATAACACACCTCCTAATCCAATTCCATTAGCATCACATTCAAGCTCAAAAGTCTTATTAAAATCAGGAAGTTGGAGTAAAGGAGCATGTGTCAACTTATCTTTCAATACCGTGAAGGCTTCTTCCTATGCGGTACCCCAAACAAAAGGCACATCCTTCTTTGTAAGCTCGTTGAGAGGTGCAGCAATGGTACTGAAATCTCTCACAAAACGCCTATAGAATCCAGCGAGGCCAAGAAAACTCCTCACCTGTGTGACCATTTTGGGCTGCAGCCAACTCTCAGTAGCTTCAATCTTGGCTTTGTCAACTTCAATTCCCTGTGGAGTAACGACATAGCCAAGAAAAGATACTCGGTCAGTGCAAAAGGTGCACTTGCCAAGGTTACCAAACAAACGTGCATCACATAGACCAATAAAAACATCACGTAAATGTTCCAAATGTTCTTCCAAAGATCTGCTATAAATCAATATGTCATCAAAGTAAACTACCACAAATCATCCATTGAAAGAACGTAAAACTTCATTCATTAATCTCATGAAAGTACTAGGTGCATTATTTAACCCAAAAGGCATGACTAACCACTCATATAATCCAAACTTAGTTTTAAATGCTGTTTTCCATTCATCTCCCAATTTCATACGAATTTGATGGTATCCACTATGCAAATCAACTTTGGAGAACATTGTAGGGCCACTCAATTCATCAAGCATATCATCTAGCCTAGGAATAGGATGACGATAACGAATAGTAATATTATTAATGCCTCTACAATTAACACACATACGTGATGTACCATCCTTTTTCGGCAGTAGAATAATAGGAACAGCACAAGGACTAAGGGATTCGCGTATATAACCTTTGTCGAGCAGCTCCTGTACTTGATGCATAATCTCCTTCGTCTCCTCTGGATTGGTACGGTATGGTGCACGGTGGGGTATTGATGCACCGGGAATTAAGTCAATCTGATGCTCAATCCCTCGAATGGGAGGTAATCCCGGTGGCACGTCTTGTGGAAAGACGTCAGCGAACTCCTGCAAAATGTTAGTGACAGCAGGTTGCGAGGAGGAAGGCACGTCATCAAATGAAAATAATGCCTCTTTGCACACAAAAGCATAGCAAACAGATTTGCTAAAATCTAGCTCATATATATCAGATTGAGTGGCAAGTAAACATGCACTTTTCAATTTAATTTCAGAAACAACACTAGATGGTTTACTATTAGGCTTCATTTTTTGCTCAAATTCTTTTGCCACAATCTGATTTTCACTCTTATTTTTCTCCTGTTTTGCTTTATTAGCTCTATTAATATCATCTTTCAAAATGGAATCAGGATTCATAGGAAGCAAAGTAATATTTTTATCCTTATGAACAAGAGTATCTTGATTGTTTCTACCATGGTGTCTGAAATTTTTATGAAATTGCCATGGTCGACCAAGTAATAAGGAACATGCTTGCATAGGTACCACATCACAATCAACATAATCCGCATATGTAGAGATACTAAAATGCACACGAGCGATGCGTGTTACCTTAACCTTGCGCTGTTGTTCAACCATTGGATGTAGTAAGGATGTGGATGTGGTCTTGTGGTGAGACATAGCTTCTCCACCATCTCCATGCTAGCCAAGTTGTTGCAGCTCCCTCCGTCTATGATGACGCGCACAGAACGTTCCTTCACAACTCCCTTTGTATGGAACAAATTGTGCGTCTGATTTTTCTCAGCTTGTGTGACCTGCACACTCAAAACACGTTGAGCAACTAAACATTCATACCTGTATTGCGTGTCATGATCAGAATCATCTCCACCATGTTCTTCACGTGTAATAAGAGCCAAAGTCTCCTCATCGTAGTCACTAGCGGACTCATACCCACCATCCTCAGTAGCAATCATCACACGCTGAGATTTGCATTCTCTCGCATAATGACCTCTTCCCTTACAACGACGACAAATAATATCACTTGTGTGCCCTGTAGATGCCATGGAAGAAGAAGAGCTCTGTGTAGGCCCAGCAGGTGCGCTCTTGGTAGATAGTGGTGGTTGTCCCTGCTTTCTTGTATCACGGCTGATGGAGGTAGCAGCTGATGGAGGTGCTGGTGTAGTGGAAGTAGAGGATGCACGCGGTGTCCATGATGAAAGTCGACCTGCAGATAAGTTAGTTCGCGCCAATGCTTGTCGATCCTGCACTTCACGTTCAGCTTTACTAGCAAGATGGAATAAACGAGTGATATTAGTATACTCCTTATACTCTAGAATGGTCTGAATCTCTCTATTTAATCCACCTATAAAACGTGCAAGCATAGCTTCATTCTCCTCAACAATACCACATCTAATCATGCCAGTTTGTAATTCCTGATAATATTCTTCTACATAATTTTTTCCTTGTCTTAAAGGTTGCAATTTTTGAAGCAATTCACGTTGATAATATGGTTGAACCCAATGAGTACGCATAGCAGTTTTCAAAGCAGCCCAAGTAGTTGGAATAGGATATAATCTACAATGTTCAGACCACCATACACATGCAAAACTAGTGAAAGCACAAACAGCAGCAGCAACCCGTCTCTCCTCCGGATATTGTAAACATGTAAAACGTTGTTCAGTTTCTAACTCCCAAGTAAGATATATATCAGGAACATATCTACCCTCAAATGGTGGAATATTCAATTTCAGTTTCGGAATATGGTCATTATCTCGTACCTGAGGTGGTGGTGCAGGCCTACCATTGCAAATATATACCTGAGGTCGACCTGCTGGTGGTGGTGCTGGTGGCTGCACGTAGTTCTGATTTTGATCAACCTCATCCTCATAATAGTCCTCCACCTCTGCGATAATGCGGGAGCTCTGAAGCACCAACAGCAGTAGCAGCGGCACCAGAATTTTGTCCTGGCTCAATAGGAACACGCTATGCTCGTCCATACTGATTCGGAAGGGGGTGTTGTTGTTGTTGTTGTTGTTGTTGCAGAGGTGCGATAGGTGCAGCCGGCGGTGGTTGTGGAAAACGTGCAAGCAATTCATTAAACTTGCTATCAAGCTTTGTTTCGAACGTCTTCTCAATGCCATCTATCTTCTCCATGGCCTCGTCAAATCTGTTTAGCACATCTTGCACCTGTCCACTCATCATTTGCTGAAATTTATCATGTAGCTGTTTGTTCGTCAGGTTCTCCCAATCAGTCTCATCGGCTTGTGATCCTACCATGCAGCAAATAGAAACACACAAGAATATGATCCTAAAGACTAATAATAAGTGGTGGTGGTGTATCACAAACCCGTCAAGCAAATCAAATTCTCACCAGTTCTTACCCTGCAGCAGGTGGTGATCGGCAACCGTTGTAGTTAAAACTCTCAAAGCCTGTATATAGCGATTACCAGGGAGAGTCAAACGCACGACGTAGATGTATGTGGAGCTGGGAAGGCTTATAATATGGTAGCAAAAAAAAGGTCAGCAATAATCAATTCAGAGATGCAAAGTTGAATAAGCGCTCAGCAGCGAGTCTTGTGCTGGTCCTAGGCCAGACCGTGCTAGAGACGCGAGCCTAGAACACTAACAAAATCACGGCGCTGCACTTAAACAAGGGAAAAGCACACTCTGGAATTTTTTTTCGCTCTTTTTTTTGCGCTTTTGTTTTTTTCGCTCCTCTTTTTTTTGCTAAAAATCACTATAATGGCGAGTGTCTCAAAACTCTTCCCATGTCAAGATAATAGGATAGGCACGAATTTTTTTTGAACAATTTTTTTTTCGACTGCTCGGACCCAAAAACTAGAAACGGGGCAAAAAAAACTTCCTATAACGGCGACTGTCTCAATGAGCTTAGAAACACCTAAAAACAGGATAGCCAGAATTTTTTTTGTCCAGTGCGTTTTTGGAATTTATTCTTTTGGAAACCAACCTCTTCTACAGACGGCAAAAGATTGCTGGAATCCGAAACCTACTCATACAAGGAAAACACAAATCTGGAAATAGATGGATCTCAGAAGTTAACCTAATATGAGATGAACTCGGAGTGGTGGTAGTATATGGATGTGGGTCGATGGTGGTATATGAACTTGGATTGGTGTTGGTATATGGACTCGGAGCGGTGGCAGATAAGCGGGATGGTAGATGGCAGGAACGACGTATCTGGTGTGGTGGTGGTATATGGTAGCGGATGATGATGGTGCGGCGGCGGCGTGAAGACCCGTGAACAGAACTCGAAACTCTAAAAGACTAGACACTAAGACCAGCAACTAGACACGACAATGCAACCGAAAATTCAACGAAGCAAAATACTAAAAAGACTATGCAATGGCTCAGACTGGTTCGGATATGATGAACTAACCCTAATTTTTTTGGCTTTTTGGAGGACTGTAGGTATGAAGAACAGACTCGATCTAAACTATGAAAAATTGTAAAATCTCACCGAGCAACCTGGAAATCTGATACCACTTGATAGAGGCAAAGGTGTCCCGTCTTTCGATGAGATGATGGATATAGCTTTGGTGGAAATCGACTTTGACGATCCGACTACGAACGTGCGAGGACGTCGCGCCTTAGCAATCGCTAAACCAGCTCCGATAGGTTATTGACCACGCCGAACACGATCAACTGACCACGAGTGCATTTCACGTGAGCAAGCGAAGAACAAGCAAAAGCAGAGATTGCAATATGGATATTCGAATATAAGATGAAAGCTTTATTGATCTAGGTGGGGTTACGAGGCGTCTTTATGCAGTCGTTGAACACAAGCGAAATCTGTGAAGTTGCAGCTATGGCGAACCTTAATCTAAAAAAACTCAAAGTCTAAACGGTGCCCTAAGGGCTGTATATATGGAGGAAGAGGGGGTTAATTTCGTGGCCCTTGGTGGAGGGGTCCAAAACTAACCCTATCTCTTGTTTCCACACACATACGGACTCTAAAAATAGCCTATACTTATGTATTTTGAAATTACATGGGCCTGTCCCAATAATAAGGTGACGCAGCACCTAGAATAGCCTCGGGACGAAATTTATGAAGTGGCATCTTGTATATTTCGTCGAAGGCTTCATGCACCCATTATGGTGGCTCCAAAGTCCTGAAATCATCACTTGTAACTCCGTTCTTGTTCCCCTTGTGCATGCCATCATCTCCATGCTTGTTCTTTCTCCAATGTTCATCCTTCTCCAAGCTAGGCCCTTCATTTGTAAGTAAAACAAATGTATCCAATTTAGGTAGCATCATATTCTCATGAACATTAGAATCATTACCAAGAAACGAAAGTACCTGGTAATTTAGTTGGCGTGCGCGAGCTCTAGTAATTGGTCCCGTATGTATAACAGCAGGGGCTGTGGGTGTAACAATGGTATTGATGTCCTCATCATCGTCTCCACCAAATCGATAATTATCATATCATCGAAACATCGGGACCCTCGCCTCTATCAAGTGGTATCATTTTTCAGGTTGCTCGGTTAGAATTTCCAGTTTTTCTTAGATTAGATTTATTTTCTTGCCTATTGTCCAAGAAAAAGCCAGAAATAAAAAGTTAGATCTATTCATCCTTTGTCCAAGCCATTCTGAGCCTTTGCAATTTTCTTTTCATTGTTTGCATTATTGAATTATCGGTTGCATCGTCGTGTCGAGTTGCTGGTCTTAGTGTCTAGTTCGTTTAGAGTTTCGAGTTCTGTTCACATTAGTCACGTCGCCGCTGCATCATTATCCCTTCCGCTGTCCACCACCCATCCATAAATTTCCACACGTGCTACCCACCGTTCATTGTCATAATCATAGTTGAGATCATTCACATCTTCGCTTGATCCAATCTTGCATCTTATCTAGTTTGTTTTGGAAAGAGAGATGAAAAAAAAGACGGAAAAAAGAGAGAGAAAAAAATAAAAAAAAGTCAGAGAAAAAAAGAGAAAGAAAAAGAAAAAGAAAAAGTGCGAGGAAAAAAAAGAGAGAAAAAAATAAAATACGGATCTATCTAGACTAAATCTCGTAGGTGAATTCGGATTGGAATCTGTTTTGTGCACTGTTCAGTAAAAGAGACATAACTTCCTCATACGAAGTCCGTTTTAGCTCCGCAAGTACTCAAATTAAAGCTCAAGACGAGCCGAATCTAAATAGTTCTAGAAGCTTTTTTAATATTGGGAACCTCAAAATTGGCTTCTAAATAGGACTTTTTGCCCTCCGAAGTTCACGAACAGAACTTATTCCAGTTTATCAAGCTAATTTTAGAATTTTTTTGACTCCCCATATCAACTCGGAATTGAGTGATTCTTTTTGCATTGGAAAGCTTTAGTTAGTAGCATTCTTTGAAAAAATTTATCAGAAAAGTGGCTCAAACTTTTCAAGAGGAAAGTTGGAGAGAGAGTTGTTGTATATCCTGCTTGGTAGTTCTTTTTCATCATTATCTTTACTGCCGTTGTGATCTTCACTTATATCTTGTTGTCCGGAGCTACTTAGTATTCTTCATTGATGCTAGTTGTGTTACGTCGTGACCTAATTAGTGTTCTAGGCTCGCGTCTCTAGTCCGGTCTAGCCTAGGACCAGCACAGTACCGTCGTTGAGCGTTTATTCAACATTGCAACTTTGAATTGATTATTGCTAATTTTTTGCTACCATATATAGCCAACCCAGCTCCACACATTTTCTACATTGTGTATACGTACGTTTCCCTGGCAATCGCTTTACACAATCTTCAGAGTTATTTGACACCGTTGGTTGCCTGTCACCACCTGCTACATGGTAAGAACTTGTAAGATATTGATATTTGCTATATTGTGAGCGTTTTACCGCCACATCGTAGTAGTTCATAGGAACATTATTCTCGGATTTTGTTTCTTGTTTTCTACTAACTATGGCAGGTTCCGGAGTTGTTAGTTCTTGGGCTTCATTGATCGTGGGAGATTTGCCATCACCTAAGAAAATACAACAACCGTCACAAGAGGAGCAACAACATCAGAATGCACATGAGGTTAATGTTTCCATCCCAGCATTTACTGGTCGTTTTAGGCCTGATTTATATATTGAATGGGAGTACGAAATAAATGCTATATTTGCTTCCCACACTTTTGATGAGCATGGAAAATTTCAAGTTGCGGTTAGTATTTTCTGTAGCTTCGCTTTAGTTTGGTGGAGTGAATACTGTCGGTTAAACCATGATTATATACCTACGACTTGGGATGGTTTAAAACATGTCATGAGAGATAGATTCGTCGATGTTTATTATACTCGTTGCATCACTAAACACTAGAACATTGTAAATAAGGTAGTGACACTGTAACAAAATATTATGATGATTTACAAACTACCTTGTTGCACTCATTTTTAGAAGAAAGTGAAGAAGATTTTATGGATAGATTTTGGGGAGGATTAAACCATGGTATTCATGAGATACTAATTCATGAAGAGTGTTATCCTATGTACCATTTGTTTCGTCTTGCTTGTAAAGCTGAACAGGAAATAAAATGACGTGTTGCCCACAAGGAGAACAAGTGCACGGTGCACATTCCAACTGTTGATACAGGTGTTTCTTCAACTACTAGGCGTACTATGACAACCACATCCATTGTTGCGAGGACTACGTCATCTCCACAAGTGACACATCACCATCGAGGGTGCCTGCATTATCTGAGTTGATCATAAGAGGTAATGACAAAGGTACACATTTTCACTTTCACATGAGAATGATGCATTCCTAGTTAACTTGAATACATCATGTGTTGAGTTACCTGTTGATTTGAGCACGCCACCTAGTTTAGAGAATCATGTTACTATCATGAATGCATCATGTGATCAAACAACTGAAATACCAACAATTTTGAGTGCGCCCATTGAATTAACTGTTGATATCAAAGAACCATGTGAATCAGGAAATAATTCAGATTTGGATCAAATACATTTTAAAATAATTGTGCCAATGTTTAATCATTTTGATATGACCTTCTAATCTTGGTGATCATTCTGTGTCAAATGACTTATTGCATGTTTTCTTATTTAAGCATGTTGTAGCATGTAAATTTGATGCACGTAAGGTTTATTCACCAGTGTTGGGATGGTTTAATGATGAATATTGTCAATCTTTTGATTTGAATAAGAGCTTCACTTATATGTGCAAACTGAGTTGCAATATTTTCATGCATTCTACTTATGATAATATTTTGGCTTTATATTTTATAATCTATGAAGGTTCCTCATATATACATGTGTCATATGTGCGAAGATCAAGGGAAGTAAAAATGGATGACATATACATATACAACATGTACACCTTGTCTGTTTTGTTAGCCACATTGCACATTAAGCAATGCCGAGGACGGCTTTGTTTTCAAGAAGGGGAGGATGATGAGGACATGACTACCTTAGATAAGACCAAAAATATTGCATACATGCATATTTGTCAGGTGATTTCTAGTGCAAACTATTCAATAATCTATTTATGTTATCCAAAACAAAAATATTTCACACACTTTTGTGTTTTGTCTAATTGCAGGTGTATGGGACATTTGTACAATCCACATATGAAGATAAGGGAAATGGAGAAGTTTAGGTTCTGTTCAAAAAGTCCTCTCACTTCACTTTTGGGCCAAGAGAAGATAGAGTCGAAGTCTCTCACGTTCTGGATTCAGATTCGGACTGCACAGACATACCTGGCTCAAAACACCAACAACTTTTTCATACGGACTCTGAATTGGGTGATTCGTTTTTTGTTGGAAATTAGATTTCGTGCACTTTCAAACCCAATTGGATTCACCTTCAAATTCATCCGGAGCGTTGAGTTCTGGATGAAACAATCTGATGTTGCAGCAGAATCCGAGTCAAACTACAAGTCCAAAGGTGTTACATCACCTCCACTTGGGCACATTTGACTTGTACGACCTAGGGTTAGTTTTAGGCTGCCTTGAGACGTCCTCCCACCTCCTTGGCCACCACCCCTTGCTCCTATATAAGTAGATCAATCTAGTAGCTTTTCCCTTGGGATTTGTTTAGTTAAAAGTTAGCCATTGCAACTTCGTGTACTTCGTTTGTGTCCAACGACCAGACCAAGACCGCTTACGGATCCCCACCTTTATCAGTATTTCATATATATTCGCAATATGCAGATTGCTTTATCATATTATTGCTTGTTCTTCGATTGCTTGCAGGAGTAGACCTTTGTGGTCAGGTTGATCGTGCTCCGGCGTGGTCAATAACCTCTCGGAGTTGGTTTAGTGATTGCTAAGGCACAACGTTGTGCACGTTTGTAGTCGGATCATCAAAATCATCTCCACCAAATCGATAGTTATCATCACATCGAAAGATCGGGACCCTCGCCTCTATCAGAACCCGTCGAGTGTCATCCACTTTGTCCTCCTATGCAAAGATGAGGGGACCAAAACTAACAATCCTAATCCTGTTCCTCTACTATTTTCCAACTTGTTGCAGGGATTCGAGGATGTGTTTCTCGATGAGCTACCTCCTGGTTCCCTCCTTTACATGGCATTGAACATCGGATCGACCTCATCCCCGGCGCACCTCTTACAAGCAAGGCTCCCTACCGCGTCAACCTCGAAGAAACTAAGGAGATCCAACGGCAAGTAAAACAACTCATCGACAACTGACATGTACGTGAAAGCTTAAGCCCTTGTGCATTCCCGTTATACTTGTGCCCAAGCAATATGGTAGTTTTCGCATGTGCTCGGATTGTAGACCCATCAATGCTATTACCGTTCGTTATAGACACCCCATTCCTCGCCTAGATGATATGCTTGATGAACTTAGCGGCGCCACCGTTTTCTCAAAAATTGACCTTAAAAGTGGCTATTATCAAATCCGCATACAAGAAGGTGATGAAGGGAAAACCGCTTTCAAAACCAGATTTGGCTTGTACGAGTGGTTGGTTATGCCTATGCGTTTATCGGAAGCTCCCGGTGCTTTCATGCATCTTATGTATTTTCTGCTTTGACCTTATATTGGAGTGTTTGTTGTGGCTTACTTTGATGACATTCTTGTGTTTAGCAAATCCATGAAAGAGCATCTAAGTCATGTTAGGGTTGTTTTACAAACTCTTCGCAAGGAATGTCTTTATGCCAACATGAAAAAGTGCACGTTTCATGTTGACAAGCTTGTTTTCTTGGGTTCGTTGTTTCTTCTAAGGGTGTACATGTTGATGAATCTAAAATTGAGGCAATTAAAACTTGGCCCCAACCCACCAATTTGCAACAAGTGCGTAGTTTTCTTGGCCTTGCGGGTTTTTATCGTTGCTTTGTAAAAGATTTTAGCACTATTGCCGCTCCTTTGCATGACTTGAGTAAGAAGAATGCTCCTGATGCGGAGCATCCCTCGACCATCACCATGGACGTCACACCACCACCGCAAGCACGGAGAGGACCTACGACGAGAGCTTGCGGACGCGCCATCGGAATCGAGGTGAACTCTTTGCTCTTCGAGTTTCTTTGGGATTCACATGAGAGTCGGACTCTACCTCATATGGAAACGTTGTGCATGCTTAGGTACTTCGGAGATCATCACAAGAAAGCACGGAGGGATCACCAAGTTCACCGGAGACCTACGCAGGAGGTGGAGAAGAAAGAGAAGAATGAGGAAAGGAGCAAGGGGGCCAAACCCTCTGGACACCCCGGGTGCCCGGCCCCCCGACACCAGGTGCCCGGCCCCCTCCCCTGGGCGCTGCTACGTCGGCCTCGGGTGCCCGGGCCCCTAGACCAGCCGCCTTCCACCCGCCTGGGTGCACAGGACTTGGGCCCCGGGTGCCCGCCCTCGCCCGCCCTTGTTGGGTGCCACCCGGTGCAGTGCTTGAGGCCCCGGGTGCCCGGCCACACCCCAGCCGGCCTCCTGCTGCACCCCCGAGTGCCTGGGCCTTGGGCCCCTGGGTGCCCGGTGATAGAGGCAAAGGTGTCCCGTCTTTCGATGAGATGATGGATATCTCTTTGGTGGAAATCGACTTTGACGATCCGACTACGAACGTGCGAGGACGTCTCGCCTTAGCAATCGCTAAACCAAGTCCGAGAGGTTATCACTACAGGAATCAGCTACTTTGCCATCTGCCATGGCGGACGGCAAGGGCATGGATGGCGGACGGCAAAGGTCTTTGCCGTCCGCCGCGGACGGCAAAAGTGGACAGCAAAGTATGGCACGACTAAGAGCTACGTTGCCATCTGCTTCGGGCGGCTGACGGAGCACGCCGGAGCACGATCAACCTGACCACGAGGGTCTCTTTCCTGCGAGCAAATGAAGAACAAGCAAGAAACTGAGATTGCAATCCGGATATTGCGAATATAAGATGAAAGCTTTATTGATCAAGGTGGGTTTCTGAGACGTCATTGTCTGGTCGTTGACCACAAACGAAGTATGCGAAGTTGCAGCTATGGCGAACTTTAATCTAAACAAAACCCAAAGTCCAAACGGTGCCCTAAGGGCTGTATATATGGAGGAAGAGGGGGTGAATTTCGTGGCCCTTGGTGGAGGGATCCAAAACTAACACTATCTCTTGTTTCCCCACACATACGGACTCTAAAAATAGCCTATACTTATGTATTTCGAAACTACATGGGCCTGGCCCAATAATAAGGTGACGCAGCACCTAGAATAGCCTCTGGACGAAGTTTATGAAGTGGCATCTTGTATATTTCGTCCAAGGCTTCATGCACTCATTATGATGGCTTCAAAATCCTGAAATCATCACTTGTAACTCCGTTCTTGTTCCCCTTGCGCATGCCATCATCTCCATGCTTGTTCTTGCTCCAATGTTCATCCTTCTCCAAGCTAGCCCCTTCATTTGTAAGCAAAACAAATGTATCCAATTTAGGCAGCATCATATTCTCATGAACATTAGAATCATTACCAAGAAACGAAAGTACCTGATAATTTAATTGGTGTGCGCGAGCTCTAGTAATTGGTCCAGTATATGTAACAGTAGGGGTTGTGGGTGTAACAATGGTATAGATGTCCTCATCATCCTCCCCTTATTGAAATGAAGTCATCCTCGACGGAAGCTCATCTTCCTCACACAAATAAGGCTTCAAATCTGCGATGTTAAAAGTGGGACCAACCCCAAAATCTGCAGGCAGCTCAAGTTTATATGCATTATCATTTATTTTCTCCAACACCTTAAAAGGACCATCAGCACGTGGCATTAACTTTGATTTGCGCAAATAAGGAAATCTATCCTTACGCAAATGTAACCAAACAAGATCTCCAGGTGCAAACACAAGATGTTTTCTACCCTTATATCCAGCAAGTTTATATTTAGCATTCATACGTTCAATGTTTTCCTTAGTTAACTCATGCAATTTTAAAATCATTTCAGCACGTTGTTTAGCATCAAAATTAACCTTCTCCGAAGATGGAAGAGGCAACAAATCAATAGGTGCACGAGGTAGGAAACCATACACAATTTCAAAAGGGCACATCTTAGTAGTAGAATGCAATGAACGATTATAAGCAAATTCAATACGAGGCAAGCATTCTTCCCACATTTTCTTATTATTCTTCAAAACAGCCCTAAGCATAGTAGACAATGTTCTATTGACTACTTTAGTTTGTCCATCAGTTTGGGGGTGACAAGTAGTACTAAAAAACAGTTTAGTCCCAAATTTAGCCCATAAACATCTCCAAAAGTGGCTAAGAAATTTAGTATCACGATCTGTAACAATAGTATTGGGCACACCATGCAAGCGAATAATTTCACGAAAGAGCAAATCAGCAACATTAATGGCATCATCGCTTTTATGACATGGTATAAAGTGTGCCATTTTCGAGAATCTATCCACGACAACAAATATGCTATACCTCCCCTTCTTTGTTCGAGGTAAACTAAAACAAAGTCCATAGATATATCCTCCCAAGGAACACTAGGTACAGGCAAAGGCATATATAAACCATGAGAATTGAGTCGTGACTTAGCATTTTGACATGTAGTGCAGCGAGCAATAAAACGCTCAACATCCCGTCTCATCTTCGGCCAAAAGAAATGTGTAGCAAGTACGTACTCCGTCTTCTTCACGCCAAAGTGTCCCATTAGTCCTCCTCCATGCGCCTCCTGCAACAACAAAAGACGAACAGAGCTAGCTGGAATGCATAGCTTGTTAGCACGAAACACAAATCCATCATTAACAACGAACTTGTTCCATGTTCTCCCTTCTTTACAATTCTGCAATACATCTTTAAAATCAGCATCATGCACATATTGATCTTTGATGGTCTCCAAACCAAATATTTTGAAGTCAAGTTGTGAAAGCATAGTATAGCAACGAGATAATGCACCAGCAATAACATTTTGTTAACCCTTCTTGTGTTTAATAACATAAGGGAAAGTCTCAATGAATTCAACCCATTTAGCATGTCTATGATTCAGTTTAGCATGACTTTTAATATGTTTCAAAGATTCATGATCAGAATGTATAAAAAATTCTTTGGGCCATAAATAATGTTGCCATGTCTCTAAAGTCCGAACAAGAGCATATATTTCTTTATCATAAGTAGAATAATTCAGACTAGGCCCACTCAATTTTTCAGAAAAATATGCAACAGGTTTGCCATCTTGTAATAACACACCTCCTAATCCAATTCCACTAGCATCACATTCAAGCTCAAAAGTCTTATTAAAATGAGGAAGTTGGAGTGAAGGAGCTTGTGTCAACTTATCTTTTAATACCGTGAAGGCTTCTTCTTGTGCAGTACCCCAAACAAAAGGCACATCCTTCTTTGTAAGCTCATTGAGAGGTGCAGCAACCGTGCTGAAATCTCTCACAAAGCGCCTATAGAATCCAGCAAGGCCAAGAAAACTCCTCACTTGTGTGACCGTTTTGGGCTGCGGCCAACTCTCAATTGCTTCAATCTTGGCTTTACCAACTTCAATTCCCTGTGGAGTAACAAAGTAGCCAAGAAAAGACACTCGGTCGATGCAAAAGGTGCACTTCCCAAGGTCACCAAAAAACGTGCATCACGTAGAGCAATAAAAACAGCACGTAAATGTTCCAAATGTTCTTCCAAAGTTATGCTATAAATCAATATGTCAACAAAGTAAACTACCACAAATCGTCCAATGAAAGCACGTAAAACTTCGTTCATTAATCTCATGAAAGTACTAGGTGCATTAGTTAATCCAAAAGGCATGACTAACCACTCATATAATCCAAACTTAGTTTTAAATGATGTTTTCCATTCATTCCCCAATTTCATACGAATTTGATTGTATCCACTAAGTAAATCAACTTTGGAAAATATTGTAGAGCCACTCAATTCATCAAGCATATCATCTAGCCTAGGAATAGGATGACGATAACGAATAGTAATATTATTAATGCCTCTATAATCAACACACATACGCGATGCACCATCCTTTTTCGGCACTAAAATAGTAGGAAGAACACAAGGACTAAGGGATTCGCGTATATAACCTTTGTCGAGAAGCTCTGGTACTTGACGCATAATCTCCTTCGTCTCCTCTGGATTGGTACGGTTGGGTAGCGATGCACCGGGAATTAAGTCAATTTGATGTTCAATCCCTCGAATAGTTGGTAATCCCGATGACACGTCTTGTGGGAAGACGTCAGCGAACTCCTCCGAAATGTTAGTGGCAACATGGGGCAAAGAGGAAGGCATGTCCTCGAATGAAAATAATGCCTCTTTGCACACAAAAGCATAGCAAACAGATTTGCTAAAATCTAGCTCATCAATATCAGATTTAGTGGCAAGTAAACATGCACTTTTCAATTTAATTTCAGAAGCAACACTAGATGGTTTATTATTAGGCTTCATTTCTTACTCAAATTCTTTTGCCACAATCTGAGTTTCACTCTTATTCTTCTCCTATTTTGCTTTATTAGCTCTATTAATATCATCTTTCAAAATGGAATCAGGAGTCATAGGAAGCAAAGTAATATTTTTATCCTTATGAACAAGAGTATACTGATTGTTTCTACCATGGTGGACAAATTTTTTATCAAATTGCCATGGTCGGCCAAGTAATAAGGAACATGCTTGCATAGGTACCACATCACAATCAACATAATCAGCATATGTAGAGATACTAAAATGCACACAAAGCGATGCGTGTTACCTTAACCTTGCCGCTGTTGTTGAACCATTGGATGTGGTCTTGTGGTGAGAGAGAGCCTCTCCACCATCTCCATGCTAGCCAAGTTTTTGCAGCTCCCTCCATCTATGATGACGCGCACAGAACGTTCGTTCACAACTCCCTTTGTATGGAACAAATTATGCCTCTGATTTTGCTCAGCTTGTGTAACCTGCACACTCAAAACACGTTGAGCAACTAAACATTCATACCTGTCAGCATCTTCAGGAGCCATGTATTGCGTCTCATGATCAGAATCATCTCCACCGTGTTCTTCACGTGTAATAAGAGCCAATGTCTCCTCATCATAGTCACTAGCGGACTTATACCCACCATCCTCAGTAGCAATCATCACACGCTGAGATTTGCATTCTCTCACATAATGACCTCTTCCCTTACAGCGACGACAAATAATATCACTTGTGTGTCCAATTGATGCCATGGAAGAAGAAGAGCTCTGTGTAGGCCCGGCAGGTGCGCTCTTGGAAGATAGTGGTGGTTGTGCTTGCTTTCTTGTATCACGGCTGGAGGTGGCACCTAATGGAGGTGCTGGTGCAGTGGAAGTAGAAGATGCACGCGGTGTCCATGATGAAGATCGACCTGCAGAAAAGTTAGTTCGCGCCAATGCTTGTCGATCCTGCACTTCACGTTCAGCTTTACAAGAAAGATGGAATAAACGAGTGATATTAGTATACTCCTTATACTCAAGAATGGTCTGATTCTCTCTATTTAATCAACCCATAAAACGTGCAAGCATAGGTTCATTCTCCTCAACTATACCACATTTAATCATGCCAGTTTGTAATTCCTGATAATATTCTTCTACATAATTTTTTCCTTGTCTCAAACGCTACAATTTTTGAAGCAATTCACGTTGATAATATGGTGGAACCCAACGAGTACTCATAGCAGTTTTCGAAGCAGCCCAAGTAGCTGGAACAGGATATAATCTACAATGTTCAGACCACCAAACACATGCAAAGCTAGTGAAAGCACAAACAGCAGCAGGAACACGTCTCTCCTCAGGATATTGTAAACATGTAAATCGTTGTTCAGTTTCTAACTCCCAAGTAAGATATATATCAGGAACATATCTACCCTCAGATGGTGGAATTTTCAATTTCAGTTTAGGGAGATGGTCATGATCTCGTACATGAGCGGGAGCCCTAACATTGCCATTATTTGGATGTGGACGACCTGGTGGTTGTGGTGCTGGTGGTTGCACGTAGTTCTGATTTTGATCAACCTCATCCTCTTAATCTCCCGCATAATCATCCTCCTCCCCATCAGCATCAGGAGCCACAGAATTATCTACAGCAGCACCAACAGTTCGGCCAGGCTGAAGAGGAACACGGCTCGCTCGGCGGAGGGCTGTTTCACGATGTGGAGGTAGTCGTTGTTGTTGTTGTTGTTGCATAGGTGCAGCAGGTGCAGCCGGTGGTGGAAGACGCGCAAGCAGTTCATTAAATATTTTATCGAGCTTTGTTTCGAACGTCTTCTCAAGGCTAGTGATCTTCTCCATGGCCTCTTCAAAATTGTTCAGCACATCTTGCACCTGTTCAGTCATCATTTGCTGAAACTTATTACGAAGCTCCTTGTTCGTTAAGTTCTCCTAGTCAATCTAAATAAACTTGTGATCACGGCATGGTTAGCAGCAATAGAAACACACAAGAATATGATCCTACAGACTACTAACAAGTGGTGGTGGTGGGTGTCACAAATCCGTCAAGCAAAACTCAAATTCTTACCAGTTCTTACCCAGCGGAAGGCGGTGATCGGCAACCGTTGTAGTCAAAACTCTCAAAATTTGGATAGAGCGATTACTGGGAGAGTCAAACACACAGCGTAGATGTATGTGGAGCTGGGAAGGCTTATAATATGGTAGCAAAAAGGATCAGCAATAATCAATTCAGAGATGCAAAGTTGAATAAACGCTCAGCGACGGTACTGTGCTGGTCCTAGGCTAGACCATGCTAGAGACGCGATCCTAGAACACTAACAAAATCACGGCGCTGCACGTAAACAAGGGAGAAGCACACTCTGGAATTTTTTTCGCTCTATTTTTGCGCTCCTCTTTTTTTTTTTGCTGAAAATCACTATAATGGCGAGTGTCTCAAAACTCTTCCCAATTCAAGATAACATGATAGGCACAAAAAATTTTCGACCAATTTTTTTCGACTGCCCAGACCCAAAAACTGGAAACGGGTCAAAATAACTTTCTATAACGGCGATTGTCTCAATACGCTTAGAAACACCTAAAAATAGGATGGCCAGAATTTTTTTTGTCCAGTGCGTTTTTGGAAAAAAAAATTGGAAACCAACCTCTTCTACGGACGGCAAAAGATTGCTGGAATCCGAAACCTAGTCAGACAAGGAAATCACAAATCTTGAAATAGATGGATCTCGAAAGTTAACCTAATATGAGATGGACTCGGAGTGGTGGTAGTATATGGATGTGGGTCGATGATGGTATATGGACTCGGATCGGTGTTGGTATATGGACTCGGAGCGGTGGCGGATAAGCGGGATGGTAGATGGTAGGAACGACGTATCTGGTGTGGTGGCGGTATATGGCAGTGGATGATGATGGTGTGGCGGCGGCGTGAGGACCCATGAACAGAACTCGAAACTCTAAAAGACTAGACACTAAGACCAGCAACTAGACACGACGATGCAACCAAAAATTCAACAAAGCAAAATACTGAAAAGACTATGCAATGGCTCAGACTGGTTTGGATATGATGAACTAACCCTCAAAAAATTGGCTTTTTCGTGGACGGTAGAAATGAAGAACAGACTCGATCTAAACTATGAAAAACTATAAAATCTCACCGAGCAACTTGGAAATCTGATACCACTTGATAGAGGCAAAGGTGTCCCGTCTTTCGATGAGATGATGGATATCGCTTTGGTGGAAATCGACTTTGATGATCCGACTACAAATGTGCGAGGACGTCGCGCCTTAGCAATTGCTAAACAAACTCCGAGAGGTTATTGACCACGCCGGAGCACGATCAACCAGACCACGAGGGTCTGTTTCCTGCGAGCAAATGAAGAACAACCAAGAAACTGAGATTGCAATCTGGATATTGCGAATATAAGATGAAAGCTTTATTGATCAAGGTGGGGTTCTGAGACGTCTTTGTCTGTTCATTGAACACAAATGAAGTACACGAAGTTGCAGCTATGGCGAACTTTAATCTAAACAAAACCCAAAGTCTAAACGGTGCCCTAAGGGCTGTATATATGGAGGAAGAGGGGGTGAATTTCGTGGACCTTGGTGGAGGGGTCTCAAACTAACCCTATCTCTTGTTTCCCCACACATACGGACTCTAAAAATAGCCTATACTTATGTATTTCGAAATTACATGGGCCTGGCCCAATAATAAGGTGACACAGCACCTACAATAGCCTCTGGATGAAATTTATGAAGTGGCATCTTGTATATTTCGTCCAAGGCTTCATGCACTCATTATGGTGGCTTCAAAGTCCTGAAATCATCACTTGTAACTCTGTTCTTGTTCCCCTTGCGCATGCCATCATCTCCATGATTGTTCTTGCTCCAATGTTCATCCTTCTCCAAGCTAGCCCTTCATTTGTAAGCAAAACAAATGTATCCAATTTAGGCAACATTATATTTTCATGAACATTAGAATCATTACCAAGAAACGAAAGTACCTGATAATTTAATTGGCGTGCGCGAGCTCTAGTAATTGGTCCAGTATATATAACAGTAGGGGATGTGGGTGTAACAATGGTATTGATGTCCTCATCACCCGGCTTCTCCTAGCCGTGCCCCTGAGTAGGCCGGGTGCCCGACCCCAAGTGCCCGGGTGCCCGGACCCCTCCGGGACAGCCCGTGTCTTTTTGGGGTTTTGCCCATGTAATCTCTTTTCCTCCTCCTAGTCCGCCCCTGGACTATATAAGGGCATCACCTAGGTCATTTGGGGGATAGCAAAGTATTTGATAGACATTTTTGAGCTTTGCTCCATGGATCCACTCCACTAGGAGATCAAGTCCTCCTCTTGGAGTGACCAAACATCATGACCTCCTCCTTGGGGAAGGATCCCCATCATAGGATCATCAAGCCCTCACCTCCTTCACAGGATTTGGGATGAACTCTACCATGTATCTTGTTTCCCTTTGATTGTTCATGTACCTTGTGGATCTTGTGTGTTTGTTAGTCTAGTGGATGTGTGATTTGGACTTGTTCTTGAGTGTTTCTCTTGTTTTCTCTCTTGTGTTCATCTTGTTCTTGGGGATTCCCCCTTCAATTCGTCAAAGATCTCCACATAGGGTTCCACCCTAGAACATCTTGGTATCATGAGCCATGGTTTCTCACGAAACTGGAGCCCCCCATCTTGTTCTCTAGCCTAATTTTGTTGTGTTCTTCCCCAATTTCGAAAATTCCCCACCAAAAATAGCCCCAATTTTTTTTCGTGATTTGTTGGTTTGTTGAGATTTTCTTGGATTTGATCCATGGATTTGCTTGGTTTCAAGTGGATCTAGCCTTCCCCCCATCCATCTCCATCTTTCCCTCCACGAAATCCACCATTTTTTTGCACTTTCCCACGAATTTCCGCCAAAATCCGTCAACCCCGGGCACCTGGACCTCAAACCCCGCACCTGGACCCCCCGCACGCAACCCGCTGACCACCCCGGGTGCCCGCACCCCAAAACCTGGGCACCCGCACCCTCGAGCTGTTTGCCCCTGCCCACCCCGGGCATCCGCACCTCCCACCCCCGGGTGCCCCCCCGAAACATCCCAACACCACTCACCGTTTCGGCCATAACTTTCGCTCCCGGAGTCCGATTTTGACGTTCTTTAGCTCGTTGAGTAGCTATTGACATCCCCCATCCATCTAGATTGGTTCCAACATCATTTGACTCCATCAAAAATTTGTCATTTTGGCATCTTTGCCTACGCCATCCACCATATCATCCGCAAAACCATCATAGCTTTCCGCAACCTAACCCATTTTCGATCCATATAGCATTTGTGGTTTATTGAGTGGTGACTTGAGTCTCCTAAGGTGTTTCGGCTACTTAGGGATGGTTGGTTCATCATCAACCACCACCACCACTTCCGCATTGCTAACTCCGGTACCACCAACGCATTTCGCTACCACCATTTGACATTTTCCTTGAGATTTTGAGTTCGCGGTTTTTTACCGTTTCCTAAGGTGTTTCGGCTACTTAGGGAAGGGTCAACATCATCTTGGTATCTACATCAAGAACACTGCCACTCATCATCACCACGAGGTCGTCATCGACATCGACCACTTCCCCATTTTGACACCCTAACCGTAAGCAAGAAAGGTACTCTCTATATCATCTTGGTATTGTGGTATCCTATCATTGTACATTCTTGTCATTACACTGTTAACCCCCTTGCCCATTTTGCGTCACTTGCCTATCGAGAATAGCCATTTGAGTATTGCCGGCAACGTTACTTGTGCACATTAGTGATCCTACCTTCCATTGAATACATACCATATCATATTGGTATCATCATATCATCCCTTGTGTCACAAGGTCGTTCCCGCATATACACAATTGCTATCTTAGTTTGTGCATTTCGCATAAGTGGCCATACAAAAAAAGAGAGCAAAGAGCTTGTGAGCAAGAGCCATAGCACCATACCACATTGCACATAAGATTGTCAGATCCTATCATCTTGGATCATCTTGAGAAGAACTTCGGGAACATCATACACATAGCATACTTGGGATCGAAGGCTCATACATTTGCATCTTATAGATTGTGCACAAGTGTCGTATCCGCCTATTGAACAATCGTGCTAGCGTCTCTCTTGAGTTATGCAACACGAGCGTTTTTCGTGGATTCCACATTTTGTGCTCACTCCTTGTTTGCACGACCCCATTTATCTATCCGTGTATGTGTTTCCGTGTGCCACATATTGCTATTGGTCTACTTGTTTCGCTTGTGAATTTGTGAATCTTTTCCAACATTATTGACTCTTGCTAACATTTTGCATCAAATTTTTGTGCCACTATCCTCACCGAGCTCCACTATAAGCTTTACTTGACAGGTGTGAGTGAACAAGTCTAGTACCAATTCCACTATTCTTTCATATCACATTGAGTGAAACGGGATACATCCTCAACTTTGGGAAAAGGTAACTTGGTATTGTTTATCTCATTTCCTACTCACCTCTACTCGAATCTTGTGATTGATAGGCAAGGCATTTCATCTCCGGTCTTCCACGACAACGACATCGTGAACAACTACATCACCGAAACGTCCATCTTCGGACTACAAATGCAAGGCATTGAGCGACTCGCCATCGACATTCGCCAAAACAAAGCAAGGATAAGGGACTACCTCGACACCAAGTTGGCTGGACAAAGGGATCAAGTACGAGACATGATGTCCAACTACAAGTCTTCTTCCCCTTCGTCATCTTCAAGGCGGTGGCGCTCAAGTGGCCAATCTTCGGAACGTCATCGAGCTCAAGCACTACAACACCATCAAGATGAAGATGCTCGCGATACGTACACCTACAAGTCCCAAAAAGCTCTACATCAAGCTATAGCCAAATGTCATGAGCACAAGAGAACACCGCGAGACAAGCACCACCAAGACGGAGCTACGACTAATAAGACCACTTCGGCATCTTCGCCAAGTGTCATCAAGGCATCTTCGCCTTCAGACATATGGCATCTTCGCCTACCTCCGACGAGTACGCCTACTTCGGCCTTCCTCCACGGCGACGCTGACGAGATGATCGAGCATGGGATTTTCCCTTCGGTCATGGAGGAGAGCGATGATGTGCCATCTTCGGCCTACATCCACGGCAACGACGACGAGATGGTTGAGCATGGGATTTTCCCTTCGCCCACGGCGACGTATGATGACTTGAGTGACTTGTGCAACCATATTGAGAGTGAGTGTGACTTCACCACTAGCCCCATATATGATGAGTTGCCACGATTCCCATGTGAGGAGAGCCACCAACACCACCACTTGAGTGATTTGAGTGACTACACCATATGTGACATTGAGTGCACCTACCTTGACGGAGTGAGTGAGCCACCACCACATAGAGATTGTGAGGTAGTTGATAGGGCATGTGAGGCCGTTTGATTTATGACAACAACCTCTACCTCTTTTGTGTCTTCTCATTTCGTGCTAGGTCCCATTTATGATGACGCGTCGATCCTCGACGACTTCGTCCTTCCTTTGGACAAGACGGTGGCCATGGTGGAATATGATGCACCCCCCACATGGTTCCATCACGATGAAGATGGCCATGCTTTGGTTCCTACCACTTCACCTACACCACATGAGTGGAATGACATCGGTAACATAGGTGACGGTGATGCTCTTGTCCCACTAGTGGACATTCTAGATATTGATTGCTTGCATGATGTTGATCCACCTATTGGCATGCTTCATTCTAGTTCAACTTCCCGATGCGATGATTTACCCATTTATGATGAGTTTGATGATTCTCATGTGGAGTCTATTAGTTGTGATGCCATGTTACATAGGATTTCTTGTGATAATTCTCTTGGTCACATCATGTTTGATAATCCTCTTGACTTGTCATATGCTATGCATGAGATCAATCATATGTCTTATTTGCAATCTCATCATAGTGACTATGCATATGCCATTAAAATTCATCCAATTTGCGCATATGGCATAGGTTACAAGCCCATGGTTATTGGCATTTGTTTTTCTTGTGATGATATTGATTTGCTTCATTTGCATCATTTATCTCATATGCCATGCCATGACCACCTAGCTTCAGATATGCATTGTTGTGGATGTTCTCCATTTTATCCATATGATGTTTCTGCTATTGCTCATGAGGAGACCCCCATAGTTTCCTCATCCATATTAGGAGATTTTGATTCATCCTATCCATTGCATGATCCCAATAATTGTGTGCACAATATGCTTCCCATGAATAAACATGCTATTGATGTGCCATATACTTCTATGCTAAATTTGCATCCCCATCGTGTCATACACAATAACTATTCTTTCATGATGGATGACATGTTCTTATACCATGCATCAAATTTCTTTGAGAGATGCTTATCTTGTGCTAACTCACATGTGCACATACACATCATGATGGATGATGTGTACATTTACCACGCGCACAATTTCTTCTGTGTGTGTTTCTTTTGTGTAGGTACCCATGAATACTTGTCAACCTCACAATCCCATGAGTTGACAAAACGAGCTCTCGAGAGAAGCGATGACTTGGGATTCCATGGAGTGTCTATCCCACCGCTCTCTTCGCGCAAGGACTTCACGCATTTCATCTACATGGCTCTCACTTGGTTATGGGTTATTTACCACTTATCACTTTATGCCCATATTGCCATGTTCACTTTGCATGAAATGCTCATTACTATGCCTTTGCCATGCATTTGTGACCCATGCTTTGCATTACACATGATGATTGACTCTACTATTTGTATGTGTATTTGCAAGCTTGGTGGAGATATTGCTTGTTATTGCCATGTTTGCTATGAGCCCCATGACTATGATGATATCTTGCTTTGTAATCGTGCTTGTGATATGCCATGTGCATTATCTATGCTTATTATTTGCTCACATGACATGATTGCCATGAGTTCCTCTTGTGTGATGCATCTTAGCTCCACTAGTTTGCACGATTTGATTTCTATGCTTTCTCATGTTGCATCCAATTCTTGGATTACTTGCTCCTATCACATGTTTGGTTGCAACAATGTCATTACTTCACATATGCCATGTCCCATTACTTGTCACATGATTGATTTGATTGCCTCACACATGATGAACAATTGCTCTTTCTATTGTGTTGAGTGCCACACTATCTTCACCACACCATATTCACATTATGCTTGGACTGTCTTACACTTGACCCATGTGTTTAGACATTCTCTTTCATTTGGTGTTGTGAATGACTCTTATGCCTACCATAGACCGTTCATTGAGAGTCTTATTCATGCTTGCTATGATCTTGAGGTTGATGCTTGTTCTCTTGTCAACCGTTTTAGCATCTTTACCTCACATTTACATACTTGTTTCCATGATGTCCTTGATTGTGCTCAAGTTATGTGCTTACATGCCATGCCACACTCCCTTGTCACACCATATGCTATGCTTGATGGCAACGCTTGTTGGGTGAATCACCTCTTGGATGCTTGGTTTTGCTTTAATGCCAACCACATTTGTTTTTCGAAGTGCTTATTATCTTTGCTCCTTTTGAAGGTATTAAAAGACGGTGCAACATTGGAGAGTGCCCACTTTGAGCTTCAACATGATACATGCTTGGTGGTCGTTCACTTCTACACGGCGACGCCGTCTCCTTCCCATGGTGATGAAGATCATGATCCGTGGACGGATCTCTCCCAAGGGGGGGGGGAGATGATGCGGAGCATCCCTCGACCATCACCATGGACGTCACACCGCGACTACAAGCACGGAGAGGACCTACGACGAGAGCTCGCGCACGCGCCATCGAAACCGAGGTGAACTCTTTCCTCTTCGAGTTTCTTTGGGATTCACATGAGAGTCGGACTCTACCTCATATGGAAACGTTGTGCATGCTTAGGTACGGCAGACGAGATGGTTGAGCATGGGATTTTCCCTTAGCCCACGGCGACGTATGATGACTTGAGTGACTTGTGCAACCATATTGAGAGTGAGTGTGACTTCACCACTAGCCCCATATATGATGAGTTGCCACGATTCCCATGTGAGGAGAGCCACCAACACCACCACTTGAGTGATTTGAGTGACTACACCATATGTGACATTGAGTGCACCTACCTTGACGGAGTGAGTGAGCCACCACCACATAGAGATTGTGAGGTAGTTGATAGGGCATGTGAGGCCGTTTCGATTTATGACAACTTAACCTCTACCTCTTTTGTGTCTTCTCATTTCGTGCTAGGTCCCATTTATGATGACGCGTCGATCCTCGACGACTTCGTCCTTCCTTTGGACAAGACGGTGGCCATGGTGGAATATGATGCACCCCCCACATGGTTCCATCACGATGAAGATGGCCATGCTTTGGTTCCTACCACTTCACCTACACCACATGAGTGGAATGACATCGGTAACATAGGTGACGGTGATGCTCTTGTCCCACTAGTGGACATTCTAGATATTGATTGCTTGCATGATGTTGATCCACCTATTGGCATGCTTCATTCTAGTTCAACTTCCCGATGCGATGATTTACCCATTTATGATGAGTTTGATGATTCTCATGTGGAGTCTATTAGTTGTGATGCCATGTTACATAGGATTTCTTGTGATAATTCTCTTGGTCACATCATGTTTGATAATCCTCTTGACTTGTCATATGCTATGCATGAGATCAATCATATGTCTTATTTGCAATCTCATCATAGTGACTATGCATATGCCATTAAAATTCATCCAATTTGCGCATATGGCATAGGTTACAAGCCCATGGTTATTGGCATTTGTTTTTCTTGTGATGATATTGATTTGCTTCATTTGCATCATTTATCTCATATGCCATGCCATGACCACCTAGCTTCAGATATGCATTGTTGTGGATGTTCTCCATTTTATCCATATGATGTTTCTGCTATTGCTCATGAGGAGACCCCCATAGTTTCCTCATCCATATTAGGAGATTTTGATTCATCCTATCCATTGCATGATCCCAATAATTGTGTGCACAATATGCTTCCCATGAATAAACATGCTATTGATGTGCCATATACTTCTATGCTAAATTTGCATCCCCATCGTGTCATACACAATAACTATTCTTTCATGATGGATGACATGTTCTTATACCATGCATCAAATTTCTTTGAGAGATGCTTATCTTGTGCTAACTCACATGTGCACATACACATCATGATGGATGATGTGTACATTTACCACGCCGCACAATTTCTTACGTGTGTGTTTCTTTTGTGTAGGTACCCATGAATACTTGTCAACCTCACAATCCCATGAGTTGACAAAACGAGCTCTCGAGAGAAGCGATGACTTGGGATTCCATGGAGTGTCTATCCCACCGCTCTCTTCGCGCAAGGACTTCACGCATTTCATCTACATGGCTCTCACTTGGTTATGGGTTATTTACCACTTATCACTTTATGCCCATATTGCCATGTTCACTTTGCATGAAATGCTCATTACTATGCCTTTGCCATGCATTTGTGACCCATGCTTTGCATTACACATGATGATTGACTCTACTATTTGTATGTGTATTTGCAAGCTTGGTGGAGATATTGCTTGTTATTGCCATGTTTGCTATGAGCCCCATGACTATGATGATATCTTGCTTTGTAATCGTGCTTGTGATATGCCATGTGCATTATCTATGCTTATTATTTGCTCACATGACATGATTGCCATGAGTTCCTCTTGTGTGATGCATCTTAGCTCCACTAGTTTGCACGATTTGATTTCTATGCTTTCTCATGTTGCATCCAATTCTTGGATTACTTGCTCCTATCACATGTTTGGTTGCAACAATGTCATTACTTCACATATGCCATGTCCCATTACTTGTCACATGATTGATTTGATTGCCTCACACATGATGAACAATTGCTCTTTCTATTGTGTTGAGTGCCACACTATCTTCACCACACCATATTCACATTATGCTTGGACTGTCTTACACTTGACCCATGTGTTTAGACATTCTCTTTCATTTGGTGTTGTGAATGACTCTTATGCCTACCATAGACCGTTCATTGAGAGTCTTATTCATGCTTGCTATGATCTTGAGGTTGATGCTTGTTCTCTTGTCAACCGTTTTAGCATCTTTACCTCACATTTACATACTTGTTTCCATGATGTCCTTGATTGTGCTCAAGTTATGTGCTTACATGCCATGCCACACTCCCTTGTCACACCATATGCTATGCTTGATGGCAACGCTTGTTGGGTGAATCACCTCTTGGATGCTTGGTTTTGCTTTAATGCCAACCACATTTGTTTTTCGAAGTGCTTATTATCTTTGCTCCTTTTGAAGGTATTAAAAGACGGTGCAACATTGGAGAGTGCCCACTTTGAGCTTCAACATGATACATGCTTGGTGGTCGTTCACTTCTACACGGCGACGCCGTCTCCTTCCCATGGTGATGAAGATCATGATCCGTGGACGGATCTCTCCCAAGGGGGGGGGGAGATGATGCGGAGCATCCCTCGACCATCACCATGGACGTCACACCGCGACTACAAGCACGGAGAGGACCTACGACGAGAGCTCGCGCACGCGCCATCGAAACCGAGGTGAACTCTTTCCTCTTCGAGTTTCTTTGGGATTCACATGAGAGTCGGACTCTACCTCATATGGAAACGTTGTGCATGCTTAGGTACTTCGCAGATCGTCACGAGAAAGCACATAGGGATCACCAAGTTCACCGGAGACCTACGCAGGAGGTGGAGAAGAAAGAGAAGAATGAGGAAAGGAGCAAGGGGGTGAAACCGTCTGGACACCCCGGGTGCCCGGCCCCCCAAACACTGGGTGCCCGGCCCCCCTCCCCTGGGCGCTGCTATGCCGGCCCCGGGTGCCCGGCCACTTGGGATCCGGGTGCCCGGGCCCCTAGCCCAGCCGCCGCCACCCTTGAGTGCTGGGACTTGGGCCCCGGTGCCCGCCCTCGCCCCTTTGCCGCTGGATGCCACCCCGGGTGCCCGGGCTTGAGGCCCTGGGTGCCCGGCCACACCCTAGTCGGCCTCCTGCTGCACCCCCGGGTGCCCGGGCCTTGGACCCCCGGGTGCCCGGCCTCTCCCAGCCGCGCCCCTGAGTAGGCCAGGAGCCCGACCCCAAGTACCCGGGTGCCCGGACCCCTCTGGGACAGCCCGTGTCTTTTTGGGTTTTTGCCCATGTAATCTCTTTTCCTCCTCCTAGTCCGCAACTTCTTGGTGACTTGATTGGTTCCCTTCCCCCAATTTGCAAAGGATGATTCCCGTGAAGGTGATCTCGATTCACCATTCTATGATATTTCTGGATGCTTTTGAGAAGCTTTTCCTTTTACCTAATGCTGGCTACCGACAACTTACTTCATCCTATTACTAACACTTATGACTGAGCCGCACTTGCTTTCCGCCCTAGACTATATAAGGGCATCTCCTAGGTCATTTGTGGGATAGCAAAGTATTTGATAGACATTTTTGAGCTTTGCTCCATGGATCCACTCCAATAGGAGATCAAGACCTCCTCTTGGAGTGACCAAACATCAAGACCTCCTCCTTGGGGAAGGATCCCCATCATAGGATCATCAAGCCCTCATCTCCTTCATAGGATTTGGGATGAACTCTACCATGTATCTTGTTTCCCTTTGATTGTTCATGTACCTTGTGGATCTTGTGTGTTTGTTAGTCTAGTGGATGTGTGATTTGGACTTGTTCTGGAGTGTTCCTCTTGTTTTCTCTCTTGTGCTCATCTTGTTCTTGGGGATTCCCCCTCCAATTCGTGAAAGATCTCCACATAGGGTTCCACCCTACAATATCTCCTTTTGTTTGGGACCTTTGAAATCAATCGCTTTTGATGAGCTCAAATCTTTGCTTACCCAAGCTCCGATTCTTGCTTTACCCAACTTTGACAAAACTTTTTAGGTTCATTGCGATGCAAGTGGTACCGGAATTGGTGGATTTTTGATGCAAGAAAAGCAAGCTATTGCATATTTTAGTGAAAAACTCTCCGGTGCTCAACTCAATTACCCCATCTATGACAAAGAATTGTATGCTTTAGTGCGTGTGTTACATGTGTGGGAGCATTACCTTAGGCCGCATGAGTTTGTCATACATACCGATCATGAAACACTTAAATACCTTAAAGGTCAAACCAAGTTGAATAAACGGCATGCTAAATGGAGTGAATTCATTGACTCTTTTCCCCATGTGATAAAGTACATTAAGGGCAAAGAAAACATGGTGGCGGATGCCTTTTCCCGCAAATGCATGTTACTTACTCAACTTGAATTGAATGTAGTTGGATTTGATCCTATCAAAGATTTGTATGAGGGTGATGTGACTTTTGCTACTTCTTATGCTAAGTGTGTGACGCATACTTCTTGGGAACGATATTATATCAAAGATGGTTATCTTATGAGAGCTAACAAACTATGCATTCTACAGCCTTCTCTTCGTTTGCTCGTTTTGCAAGAGGCTCATGGAGGCGGACTCATGGGACACTTTGGACGCGACAAGACATTCGCCATGCTCTCCAAGAACTATTATTGGACCAAGATGTTTCGCGATGTCGCCCGCTTCACCAACCGGTGCTCTACATGTTGCAAAGCTAAGTCACACTCTCAATCCCATGGTTTACATATGCCTTTACCTATTCCACATCAACCTTGGGAAGACATTAGCATGGATTTTGTGCTTGGATTACCTAGGACTCAAAATGGCAAGGACTCCATTTTTGTTGTTGTGGACCGATTCTCTAAAATGGCTCATTTTATCCCATGCAATAAGATAGACGACACTTCACATGTTGCCAATCTCTTTTGTAGGGAAATATTGAGGTTGCACGGTGTACCAAAGACAATTGTGTCTGATCGAGACGTCAAGTTCTTAAGCTACTTTTGGAAGACGCTATACGCCAAGCTCGGGATCAAGCTACTATTCTCCATGCCGTATCTTCCTCAAACCGATGGACAAACGGAAGTCACCAACTGGACGCTTGCAACTCTCCTACGAGTGTTGATCAAGAAGAACATCAAGGAGTGGGAGGAGTGCCTACCCATCGCCGAGTATGCCTACAATCGTGCAAGACACTCTACCACCGGCAAGTCCCCCTTCGAGGTCGTCTACGGTTTCAACCCTTTGTCGCCACTAGACATCCTTCCTCTAACGCTTCAAGAACGAGCAAACATGGACGCAAGTGCAAGAGCCGCCTACCTCAAGAAGATGCATGAAGAAACACGTTCCACGATCAAGCGCCAAGTACAACGCCTTACCGCCAAGCTCAACGTCAACATGTCTCCGGTGGTGTTCCAACCGGGTGATCAAGTATGGATACATCTCCGCAAAGACCACTTCCCCAAGGAACGCAAGTCCAAGCTACTCCCAAGAGCCGATGGACCATTCAAGGTGCTTGCATGCTACAACGACAACTCCAAGGTCGAAATCCCATGCGACAAGTACAACGTTAGTGACATCTTCAACGACAACGACTTGGCCAAGTACCATGGTGATGAAGAGCACAATCCGCGGAAAAATCTCTCCCAAGGGGGGGGATGATACGGAGCATCCCTCGACTACCCGCACCGACACTCCATCACCACCACAAGCACCAAGAGGGCCAATGACAAGAGCACGTGCACGCAACATCGAGAACGAGCTCACCTCCTTCCTATTCGAGTCTCATTTGGGTTCGTGTGAGAATTGGATTCTACCATCATCGGAAACATTGTTCATGCTTAAGTACCAAGAAGATGATAGTGAGAAGGAGAGGATGGAGACTCGAGTGACCACGAAGCAAGGGAAAGAAGATAAGAAGGAGAAGAAGCAAGGGCCACAGCCCCTGGACACCCCGGGTGCCCGGCCTCCTTGGCCCCTGGTCCCGGCATCTGCCTGGAAGGTGCGCCAGCCGGCCCCGGGGGCCCGGCCCCCTCCCCTGGGTCTCAACCAGCCTACCCTGGGTGCCCGGCCAACTGGCCCCGGGTGCCCGGCCGGACCTGGGCCGCTCCAACGCCACCACCGGGTGCCCGGCCTGCCCCGCCCAACCGCATGCGGCCACCCCGGGTGCCCGGGCCTTGGCTCCCTAGGTGCCCGGTTCGCCCCCCTCCGGAGCCCCTGACCGGTCCGGGTGCCGGCCGGTTCCACCTCGGGTGCCCGGACTCCTCCTCCGTGGCCACGCGTTTTAGGGACTTTTTGGTCCTTTGTATCCCTTTTTCCCCATGTTTCGTCCCGAGTCTTTATATATCCATCACCTAGCTCATTTGGAAGGTTAGCAAAGTATTATATAAAACATTATGAGCTTTGCTCCTTGTATTCCCTCCTCTTTGGAGATCAAGCCCCCACCTAGGGAAGAATCCTTTGGTTTGTCAAGGCCTCCTTTTGGAGAAGATCATCATCAAGACCTCACCTAGTGGGAAGAACTTACCTAGTGCTATTCTCCTTGAATTGTTCATGTAATCTTGTGGATCTCATGTATGCTACTCTAGTGGATGTGATATTTGGGTTTGTTTGAGTGTTTTGTTCCTTGTGTTCTTGAGTGTTCTTCCTCCTTTTCCCCCTCCAAGTGTGAAAAGATCCCCTCTAGGGTTTGACCCTACAACATCTTGGTATCATGAGCAACTTTATTCACATCTTGGAGTCCCATCCCCCCATTTGCTAGCTTGATTTTGTTGTTTTTCGTCCAAATTCGAAAATCCCAACAAAAATAGCCCCAAAACGTTTTGTTGCAATTTGTTGGATCTTGTGAGATTTGGTTGTTTTGGTCCATGGATTTGATGTTTGGCAAGTGGATCTAGCCCCTCCCTAACAATCCCCACCCTTCCCACCACGAAATCCACGGAATTTTGTTTTCCCCCCAAAATTGCCGCCCAAACCGAAGACCCCCGGGTACCCGCACCTCTAACCACCAGGCACCCGCACCCCCGGGCCATTTTTCCCAGCCGACCCCAGGCACCCGCACCTCCCACCCCCGGGTGCCCGCACCCCCCCGAATCAACCCAACACCTACACCAATTTGGCCATAACTTCCACATCCCAAGTCCGTTTTTCATGTTCTTTAGCTTGTTAGGAAGCTCTTGACATCCCCCATCCACTCATCCCACTACCACCACCATTAGACCCCATCAAAAAAATCATCACAAAAACACCCACCTTCCGCATTTGACCGATTTTGTGTTGCCATTTCCTTTTTCTAAGGTGTTTCGGCTACTTAGGAGCGTGTGACATCATCATCACCATCATCGACTCGGAGCCATCTTCACCACTAACCATAAGAAAGGACGGTAACCTCGATGACACTTACTTCTTACCTTGCTTTTGCATTGATAGCCCGAGCCACTTTGCATTGCTTACCCATCGAGACTAGCAAGTTGAGTATTGCCGGGCCACGCTATTGTGCACCATAGTGATCGTCTTATGATCTTTGTGACATAAGTATCTCCCATGCATATCATCTATACTTGTCTCATATCATACTCGGCTCAAGCATCAAGCATAGAAAAAAAGCTTTTAAGCAAAAGAGGAGCAACAAAGAGCTTGTAAGCAATAGAGTTGAGCCATTTGCATAGTTATATCATCTTGGTCATCGCATATGTAGCATAGTTAGGATTGAAGACGGCACGGTACCCTAATAGGTAGGTGCACAAGCGTATCTTGCCCATTTGAGCAATCGAGCTAGTGTCTCTCGAGCATTCGCACAACAAGAACATTTTCCATGGTTGCACATTTTGAGCTCACTCCTTGGTTGTGTGGATCCCATCTATCTTCCGTGCATGTGTACCTAGTGATATCTTTGGGGTTTGATCTATTTGCTGATAGAGGCAAAGGTGTCCCATCTTTCGATGAGATGGTGGATATCGCTTTGGTGGAAATCGACTTTAACGATCTGACTATGAACGTGCGAGGATGTCGCGCCTTAGCAATCGCTAAACCAACTCTGAGAGATTATTGACCACGCCGGAGCATGATCAACCTCACCACGAGGGTCTGTTTCCTGCGAGCAAACAAAGAACAAGCAAGAAACTGAGATTGCAATCTGGATATTGCGAATATAAGATGAAAGCTTTATTGATCAAGGTGGGGGTTCTGTGACGCCTTTGTCTGGTCGTTGAACACAAACAAAGTACGCGAAGTTGCAGCTATGGCGAACTTTAGTCTAAACAAAACCCAAAGTCTAAACGGTGCCCTAAGGGCTGTATATATGGACGAAGAGGGGGGAATTTCGTGGCCCTTGGCGGAGGGGTCTGAAATCAACCCTATCTCTTGTTTTCCCACACATACGGACTCTAAAAATAACCTATAGTTATCTATTTCAAAATTACATGGGCCTGGCCCAATAATAAGGTGATGCAGCAGCTAGAATAGCCTCGGGACGAAATTTATGAAGTGGCATCTTGTATATTTTGTCCAAGGCTTCATGCACCCATTATGGTGGCTTAAAAGTCCTGAAATCATCACTGGTAACTCTGTTCTTGTTCCCCTTGCGCATGCCATCATCTCCATGCTTGCTCTTGCTCCAATGTTCATCCTTCTCCAAGCTAGGCCCTTCATTTGTAAGCAAAACAAATGTATCCAATTTAGGCAGCATCATATTCTCATGTACATTAGAATCATTACCAAGAAACAAAAGTACCTGGTAATTTAATTGGCGTGCGCGAGCTCTAGTAATTGGTCCGGTATGTATAGAAGCAGGGGCTGTCGGTGTAACAATGGTATTGATGTCCTCACCATCCTCCCCTTCTTGAAATGAAGTCGTCCTCGATGGAAGCTCATCTTCCTCACCCAAATAAGGCTTCAAATCTGCAATGTTAAAAGTGGGACTAACCCCAAAATCTGCAGGCTGCTCAAGTTTATATGCATTATCATTTATTTTCTCTAACACCTTAAAAGGACCATCAGCACGTGGAATTAGCTTTGATTTGTGCAAATCAGGAAATCTATCCTTACGCAAATGTAACCAAACAAGATCTCCAGGTGCAAACACAACATGTTTTCTACCCTTATCTCCAGCAAGTTTATATTTAGCATTCATACGCTCAAAGTTTTCCTTAGTTAACTCATGCATTTTTAACATCAATTCAGCATGTTGTTTACCATCAAAATTAACCTTCTTCGAAGATGGAAGAGGCAACAAATCAATAGGTGCACGAGGTAGGAAACCATACACAATTTCAAATGGGCACATCTTAGTAGTAGAATGCAATGAAAGATTATAAGCAAATTCAATATGAGTCAAGCATTCTTCCCACATTTTCTTATTATTCTTCAAAACAGCCCTAAGCATAGTAGACAACGTTCTATTGACTACTTCAGTTTGTCCATCAGTTTGGGGGTGACAAGTAGTACTAAAAAGCAGTTTAGTCCCGAACTTAGCCCATAAACATCTCCAAAAGTGGCTAAGAAATTTAGTATCACGATCTGGAACAATAGTATTTGGCACACCATGCAAGCGAATAATTTCACGGAAGAACAAATCAGCAACATTAACAACATCATCGCTTTTATGACATGGTATAAAGTGTGCCATTTTCGAGAATCTATCCACGACAACAAATATGCTATCCCTCCCCTTATTTGTTCTAGGTAAACCTAAAACAAAATCCATAGATATATCCTCCCAAGGAACACTAGGTACAGGCAAAGGCATATATAAACCATGAGGATTGAGTCGTGACTTAGCTTTTTGACATGTAGTGCAGCGAGCAACAAAGCGCTCAACATCCCGTCTCATCTTTGACCAAAAGAAATGTGTAGCAAGTACGTCCTCCGTCTTTTTCACGCCAAAGTGTCCCATTAGTCCTCCTCCATGCGCCTCCTGCAACAACAAAAGACGAACGAAGCTAGCTGGAATGCATAGCTTTTTAGCACGGAACACAAATCCATCATTAACGACGAACTTGTTCCAAGTTGTTCCTTCTTTACAATTATGCAATACATCTTTAAAATCAGCATCATGCACATGTTGATCTTTGATGGTCTCCAAACCAAATATTTTGAAGTCAAGTTGTGAAAGCATAGTATAGCGACGAGACAATGCATCAGCAATAACATTTTCTTTACCCTTCTTGTGTTTAATGACATAAGGGAAAGTCTCAATGAATTCAACCCATTTAGCATGTGTAAAATTCAGTTTAGCTTGACTTTTAATATGTTTCAAATATTCATGATTAGAATGTATAACAAATTCTTCGGGCCATAAATAATGTTGCCATGTTTCTAAAGTCCGAACAAGAGCATATAATTCTTTATCATAAGTAGAATAATTCAGACTAGGCCCACTCAATTTTTCAGAAAAGTATGCAACAGGTTTGCCATCTTGTAATAACACACCTCCTAATCCAATTCCGTTAGCATCACATTCAAGCTCAAAAGTCTTATTAAAATTAGGAAGTTGGAGTAAAGGAGCATGTGTTAACTTATCTTTCAACACCGTGAAGGCTTCTTCCTGTGTAATACCCCAAACAAAAGGCACATCCTTCTTTGTAAGCTCATTGAGAGGTGCAGCAATGGTGCTGAAATCTCTCACAAAACGCCTATAGAATCCAGCGAGGCCAAGAAAACTCCTCACTTGTGTGACCGTTTTGGGCTGCAGCCAACTCTCAATAGCTTCAATCTTGGCTTTATCAACTTCAATTCCCTGTGGAGTAAGAACATAGCCAAGAAAAGACACTCGGTCGATGCAAAAGGTGCACTTCCCAAGGTTACCAAACAAACGTGCATCACGTAGACCAATAAAAACAGCACGTAAATGATCCAAATGTTCCTCCAAAGATCTGCTATAAATCAATATGTCATCAAAGTAAACTACCACAAATCGTCCAATGAAAGCACGTAAAACTTCGTTCATTATTCTCATGAAAGTACTAGGTGCATTAGTTGACCCAAAAGGCATGACTAACCACTCATATAATCCAAACTTAGTTTTAAATGCTGTTTTCCATTCATCCCCCAATTTCATACGAATTTGATGGTATCCACTACGCAAATCAACTTTGCAGAATATTGTAGAGCCTAGGAATAGTAATATTATCTAGCCTAGGAATAGGATGACGATAACGAATAGTAATATTATTAATGCCTCTACAATCAACATACATACGCGATGTACCATCCTTTTTCCGCACTAGAATAATAGGAACAGCACAAGGACTAAGGGATTCACGTATATAACCCTTCTCGAGAAGCTCTCTTACTTGACGCATAGTCTCCTTCGTCTCCTCTGGATTGGTACGGTATGGCGCACGGTTTGGCAGTGAAGCACCGGGAATTAAGTCAATCTGATGCTCAATCCCTCGAATAGGCTGTAATCTCGGTGGCACGTCTTGTGGAAAGACGTCAGCGAGCTCCTGCAAAATGTTAGTGATAGCAGGAGGCAAAGAGGAAGGCACGTCCTCGAATGAAAATAAGGCCTCACACAAAAGCATAGCAAACAGATTTGCTAAAATCTAGCTCATCAATATCAGATTTAGTGGCAAGTAAACATGCAATTTTCAATTTAATTTCAGAAGCAACACTAGATGGTTTACTATTAGGCTTCATTTGTTGCTCAAATTCTTTTGCCACAATCTGATTTTCACTCTTATGTTTCTCCTATTTTGCTTTATTAGCTCTATTAATATCATCTTTCAAAATGGACTCAGGAGTCATAGGAAGCAAAGTAATATTTTTATCCTTATGAACAAGAGTATAATGATTGTTTCTTCCATGGTGTACGAAATTTTTATCAAATTGCCATGGTCGACCAAGTAATAAGGAACATGCTTGCATAGGTACCACATCACAATCAACATAATCAGCATATGTAGAGATACTAAAATGCACACGAACAGTACGTGTTACCTTAACCTTGCCGCTGTTGTTGAACCATTGGATGTAGTAAGGATGTGGATGTGGTCTTGCAGCTCCCTCCATCTATGATGACTCGAACAGAACGTTCCATCACAACTCCCTTTCTATGGAACAAATTATGCCTCTGATTTTGCTCAACTTGTGTAACCTGCACACTCAAAACACGTTGAGCAACTAAACATTCATACCTATCAGCATCTTCAGGAGCCATGTATTGCGTCTCATGATCAGAATCATCTCCACCGTGTTCTTCACTTGTAATAAGGGCTAAAGTCTCCTCATCATAGTCACTAGCAGACTCATACCCACCATCCTAAGTAGCAATCATCACACGCTGAGATTTGCATTATCGCGCATAATGTCCTCTTCCCTTACAACGATGACAAATAATATCACTTGTGTGCCCTGTTGATGCCATGGACGAAGAAGAGCTCTGTGCAGGCCCGACAGGTGCGCTCTTGGTAGATAGTGGTGGTTGTGCCTGCTTTCTTGTATCACGGCTGGATGTAGCAGCTGATGGAGGTGCTGGTACAGTGGAAGTAGAGGATGCACGCAGTGTCCATGATGAAAGTCGACCTGCAGAAAAGTTAGTTCGCGCCAATGCTTGTCGATCCTGCACTTCACGTTCAGCTTTACAAGCAAGATGGAATAAACGAGTGATATTAGTATACTCCTTATACTCTAGAATGGTCTGAATCTCTCTATTTAATCCACCCATAAAACGTGCAAGCATAGCTTCATTCTCCTCAACAATACCACATCTAATCATGCCAGTTTGTAATTCTTGATAATATTCTTATAAAGAATTTTTTCCTTATCTTAAGCGCTGCAATTTTTGAAGTAATTCACGTTGATAATATGGTGGAACCCAACAAGTACGCATAGCAGTTTTCAAAGCAGCCCAAGTAGCTGGAACAGGATATGTCTACAATGTTCAGACCACCAAACACATGCAAAGCTAGTGAAAGCACAAACAGCAGCAGGAACACGTCTCTCCTCAGGATATTGTAAACATGTAAATCATTGTTCAGTTTCTAACTCCCAAGTAAGATATATATCAGTAACATATCTACCCTCAAACGGTGGAATATTCAATTTCAGTTTAGGGAGATGGTCATGATCTCGTACCTGAGGTGGTGGTGCAGGCCTACCGTTGCAATATATACCTGAGGTCGACCTGCTGCTGGTGGTGCTGGTGGCTGCACGTAGTTCTGATTTTGATCAACCTCATCCTCGTAATAGTCCTCCATCTCTGCAGTAACAGCAGGAGCTATAGAAGCACCAACAGCAGTAGCAGCGGCACCCGAATTTTGTCCTGGCTCAATTTATAACACGCTGTGTGTCAGGACCCCGACTCAATGCCACATCGATCTAGCATGTAACACCTCATATCACTTTGCGGCCTCACGCACGGTATCCCCACGGGTATCGCCTTACCTTCGCCCGGGACCGTTGCGCCTTTTAGCACATGTATATGATAGTGTCGCTAGCATCCATATGATAAGGAGCCCAGACTGAGATGGCTAGTCGTAAACCCAATGTGGCACAAACTTACAGGGACAGGCATCCATGACCCAGCATCTAACGTGTCGGTCATCAGCGAGTGAATCCAGGCTGTAGCACTGGGCTAATAGGACTCCGGTGAACCGGGCTATGGCGGGCTAACAGGACTCCGGTGAACCGGGCTGTAGCGGGCTAACAGGACTCTGGTATTCATCACGTGACATTTCCCCGAAGGGACAGACACAGGAACGAAGAAGGACACATGCCGGCCAGCCTAAGTGTTCCGAAGCAGTAGCAAGCTACCATGGCTCAGTGGAAGCACTAGGAGACATTTCCCGGTAAGAGAAGCTACTAAGGATAAACAACTAGATAGTCAGATCCCACACATACCAAGCATTTCAATAACATACATACAATATGCTCGATATGTGCAAATAGAACATGGCATCACAACATGACTCTACAACTCAAGTATTTTATTCAATAGGCTCCGGGGAGTGAGATATTACAAACATGGGTCTCATGAGCCAACATTCAGAGCATACAAGTCAAAGCACAAGCGGAAGCTTAACATGTCTGAGGACAGACAACTAAAAATGAAAAAGGCTGAGAAGCCTAACTATCTACCAGATCCTGCCGAGGGCACAAGATCGTAGCTGAGGTAACAAGCTAAACGTCGAAGTCCATGCGGAACTACTAGTGAGGCGGAAGTCTCTGCAAAAACATAAAATAGGCAAACGTGAGTACAAATGTACCCAGCAAGACTTATATCAGAACTAACTACATATGAATCATTATCAACAAAGGGGATGGTGGGGTTTAACTGCAGCAAGCTAGCTTTGACTCGGTGGCTATCCTGAACTACGACTGCAATGTAACTCTTTGAGGTGGCGCACACGAGTCCACATATTCACAATATCAATACACCACTATGGATCCGCTCCCATCTCCCTACAAGAGCGCCATCCATAGCACTCATGCTTACCTTGCGCATTTTAGAGTATCCACTTTCACTTGTCTACGAACTGTACAGGCAACCCAGAAGTCCTTTATCGCGGACACGGCTATTCGAATAGATGATGTTAACCCTGCAGGGGTGTACTTCTTCACACACGCTCTCGCCACTTACCACCATGTACACGTCGTGTATCTCGGCAACCTTCAAGCGGAAGCCTGGCGAGGGAGTCGGCCAAGACCTGACTAACCACACAAGTCTCTAGTCCAGGTTTATCGCCTATTCGGGTTCCATCCGCAAGGAGATCCGGCTGGGGTGTCGCTCACGGCCCCAAACGATGTGTGCAGGGTTCCCAAGTCCACCATCCGGGTGCCACTTGGTACACCAGACCACTGTGCCTAGTCTGTCCCAAGCCCACCTGTACCGGTGCCACTTGGTAGACTACTAACACTACCTACAAACACCAGAAACTAGTTGCAACTCCTGGACAGAGATCATGTTGATTAATAAGTCGAGAGGGGTCGAGTTAACAGAACCCAATGTGTGGTAGTAACTGTTCATGGATCACAAACACAAAACTCAGTTCCTGAGGACGGTTTCAATGAGACAACCCACCATGTACTCCTACATGGCCTCTCACCGCTACCTTTACCAAATCGTGTTCACACACTTAGCTCACACAAAGTAGGACATGTTCACACACCTTCGATTCATTCCTGATGAATCAGACCTGACTCAACTCTAAGTAGTAGCAGGCATGACAAACAAACATGAATGAGTAGGCACAACAGGGCTCAAACAACTCCTACTCATGCTAGTGGGTTTCATCTATTTACTGTGGCAATGACAGGTCATGCAGAGGATAAAGGGGTTCAGCTACCGCAGCAAGTAACAGATGAATCGTTGTTGTCCTAATGTAGTAAAACAGAGCAGGAGCGAGAGAGTAGGATTGTATCGGAATGAACAAGGGGGTTTTGCTTGCCTGGCACTTCTGAAGATAGTATATTTCTTCATTGGTGTCATCGATCACATCATCGGTACACGTCTTACTGAGAGGGGACAAGCACCGACAAACAAAGAAGAAGCACAATCAATGCAATGCACAATATGATGCATGATCATGACATGGCAATATTGAAAGAAATATGCCCTAGAGGCAATAATAAAGTTATTATTTATTTCCTTATATCATGATAAATGTTTATTATTCATGCTAGAATTGTATTAACCGGAAACATAATACATGTGTGAATATATAGACAAACAGGGTGTCACTAGTATGCCTCTACTTGACTAGCTTGTTAATCAAAGATGGTTATGTTTCCTAACCATAAACAAAGAGTTGTTATTTGATTAACAAGATCACATCATTAGTTGAATGATCTGATTGACATGACCCATTCCGTTAGCTTAGCACCCAATCGTTTAGTATGTTGCTATTGCTTTCTTCATGACTTATACATATTCCAATGACTATGAGATTATGCAACTCCCGTTTACCGGAGGAACACTTTGTGTGCTACCAAACGTCACAACATAACTGGGTGATTATAAAGGTGCTCTACAGGTGTCTCCAAAGGTACTTGTTGGGTTGGCGTATTTCGAGATTAGGATTTGTCACTCCGAATGTCGGAGAGGTATCTCTGGGCCCTCTCGTTAATGCACATCACTTAAGCCTTGCAAGCATTACAACTAATGAGTTAGTTGCGAGATGATGTATTACGGAACGAGTAAAGACACTTGCCGGTAACGAGATTGAACTAGGTATCGGATACCGACGATCGAATCTCGGGTAAGTAACATACCGATGACAAAGGGAACAACGTATGTTGTTGTGTGGTTTGACCGATAAAGATCTTCGTAGAATATGTGGGAGCCAATATGGGCATCCAGGTCCCGCTATTGGTTATTGACCCGAAACGTGTCTCGGTCATGTCTACATAGTTCTCGAACTTGTAGGGTCCGCACGCTTAACGTTTCATTGACGATATAGTATTATATGAGTTATGCATGTTGGTAACTGAATCTTGTTCGGAGTCCCGGATGAGATCATGGACATGACGAGGAACTCCGGAATGGTCCGGAGATAAAGTTTGATATATGGGATAAGAGTGTTTGATCTCCGGAAGGGTTCCAGAATTCACAGGAAGGGGTTCTGGATGTTTCCCGAAATGTTTGGGTACGAGAACACGTTATTTGGGCCAAAGGAGAAAGCACACGAGGCTTTTGGAAAGTGCAAAAGGAAGTTTTGCGGAGACCAGAGGCTAGTCGCCAGGAACCCTGGCGTCTAGGTGGTAGACACCGGGAACCCTGGCGTCTAGCCCTGGAGTCCGTGTAGGACTCTTGCCTTTCGGGCAAAACCGACTTTGAGGAGGCTTTTGCTCCAAGTTTCGACCCCAGGGCTCAACATATAAATAGAGGGGCAGGGCTAGCACCAAAGACACATCAAGAAACACCAAGCCGTGTGCCGGCAACCCCGTCCCCTCTAGTTTATCGTCCGTCATAGTTTTCGTAGTGCTTAGGCGAAGCCCTGCAGATATTGTTCTTCACCAACACCGTACCACGCCGTCGTGCTGCGGAACTCATCTACTACTACTGCCTTGCTGGATTGAGAAGGCGAGGACGCCATCGAGCTGAACGTGTGCGTAACTCAGAGGTGTCGTATGCTCGGTACTTGGATCGGTCGGATCGTGAAGACGTACGACTACATCAACCGCGTTGATAAACGCTTCCGCTTAGCGATCTTCAAGGGTATGAAGATACACTCCCCCTCTCGTTGCTATACATCACCATGATCTTGCGTGTGCGTAGGAAATTTTTTGAAATTACTACGTTCCCCAACAAATATGTTGTGGTTTGAGCTAATGCAACTAGCAGCGGGTTAAATGAAGTTGGTTTGAACCCTAGGTTCGAATTCAAACTCCACATAAGGCATTTCAAATGCCATTTATTCAAATTGTTGTATACAGCATATTTAAGTTGTTCAAACATGCATGCATATGGTACAGATGGATAGATTGGATTTTTCTGATCATTTTTCATATATAAATTATTTAATTTGGAGTTACGCTTGAATTTCTATGAATTTTAGAAGTTTAGATCATTTTCTGAAAATAAATAAATCAAATAGATTTATTTAAAATCCCGAAAAGCATAACTACGTCAGCCTAACGTCAGAATGACGTCATCAGGTCAACAGCATCAGCCCAGGTCAAACTTTACCAATGGGTCCTACTGGTCAGTGGCACAACTAATTAACCAAGTTAATTAGCATTAAGTTAATTCTAACTAAACTGATTGTGGGGTCGTGGCCCACTAGTCAGCGACTAATTAGCTAACTAACCCAGGTTAATTAGTGTTAAACTAACACTAACTAAAAATGTCAGGGGAGGTGGCCCACGCGTCAGTGACTCACGTGGGGGAAGTCAAACCCTGGTCAGCGGGGTCAAACCCGCCGGACCTGGTCCACGGCTCGTCGCCGACGACGACAGAGACGGCGGAGGGCTTCAGAAATCGCCCACAGGCGATGGTTTTGGGCGTGGGGAGGCTCTACGAAGAGCTGCTGCTCGCGCACAGCTGATGGAGCAGCCGACGGGAGCTGGGGCGGCCGGAGACGACGGCTACGAGCTCGGCAGCGGCGGCTGGCGTTCGGGCATGCGCGGGAACGCGGCTGCGGTGGCCTGGGCGATGCACGATTAGCACTTACAGAAACTATGCGAGGCGGCGAGCGTGTTAGGCACGACGGTCAGACCATTTGGTCGCCGAGATCTCGTCGGCGGTGAGCGTAGGCGGCGGCGCATACGGGTGCGAGTGGCGTGGCGGCTATGGAGTGCAAACGAGAAAACGGAGAGGATGGTTCGAGGGAGAAGCTCACGGCAGTTTCAGCAGTGCAGACGGCGAGCTCGAAGGAGGAACAGAGCGAACGGGGTGGCAGAGTGGATCTCCGGTGACGGCGGTCGGGGAGGAGCTTGGTGGAAGCAGTGCAGAGCGTGCGAACGCTCTTGGCTGGGTCTTCTGGACGAATCAGACCACGGCGGAGCTCTGGGACACGATGGTGAGGCGAGGCGGGGACGGTGGCCGCGGTTTCACAGCGGTGAGCGCTTGGCGGTTGCGGCCATGGCGAGGAGAGGGCAAGAGAGAGGGCAGAGGGGGAGAGTGAAACGTCCAGAGGGTCGGGGCGGCGCTAAAGAGAAGGCCCGAGGCGTCGTGGTGGCCTCAGTGATGCAGGCGAGCAGGGAGGTGCGTGGCGCCGCGGGCGCACGTGGGTTGTCTCCCTCCTCTGCCTACTGGCAGAGGTAGGTGATGACTGGCACGGGCCAGGTGGGCCGGGCCGCACAGGTGGGCTTTGGTGGGCGCCAGGTAAGTTGGCCCAGGTTAGTCTCTCTCTCTGTCTTTTATTTATGTTTTTCTATTTCTGTTATTTGTTTTGATTTGATTTAGAACATCAAATCATTTTTATAAACTTTCTGTAAATTGGTATGTGAGCTCAGGTCTAGCCCACGTCACATGCAACTTACAAAAATGTTTGAGATTTATTTCTTATATAATAGAAATAAATCCAACTCAAATATGTCATTGATTTAATTCAAAAGGACCAATAAATATTTCAGTCACTCCAAAAATATTGGTTTGCATTTTACCTCATGCCAATATTTTCATAGAATAACAGGAACATTTACTTGGACTCATTTGATGATATTTAAATGTTGGTTATTTTTAGAGGTCTTCTAGGCTTTTTGAAAATTCCTCAATTCAAATTTCATTAGAATTTAAACATGATGCTCACATGAAGGGCTAGCCTAGTGCATACCAGAACTAGGGATGTGACACTGTGCTCGCCCTACTGTATCGCGGTGTAGAACTGGTTGTGGTAGGCGTTTGAGTAATTCATAAAACTTAGCGTCCAACTTGGTGTCAATTGACTTCTCAATGTCATCCATCTTCTCCATTGCCTTTCCAAAGCTGGCCATCACGTCTTCCACCTGTTGACCCATCATTTGCTGAAACTTATCATGAAGCTCCTTGTTCGTCATGTTCTCCCAGTCAATCTCGCCGACTTGTGTTCCTGCCATAGTTAGCAGCAATAGAAACAGACAAGAATATGACCCTACAGACTACTAGAATATGGTGGTGGTGGGGTGTCACAAATCCGTCAAGCAAAACTCAAATTCTTACCAGTTCTTACCCAATAGCAGGTGGTGATCGGCAACCGTTGTAGTCAAAACTCTCAAAGCTTGGATACAGCGATTACCAGGGAGAGTCAAACACATGACGTAGATGTATGTGGAGCTGGGAAGGCTTATAATATGGTAGCAAAAAGGATCAGCAATAATCAATTCAGAGATGCAAAGTTGAATAAACGCTCAACGACGCTACTATGCTGGTCCTAGGCTAGACTGTGCTAGAGACGCGAGCCTAGGACACAAACAAAATCACGACGCTGCATGGAAACAAGGGAGAAGCACACTCTGAATTTTTTTCACTTTTTTTGTGCTCTTTTTTTTGCTCTGTTTTTTGCGCTCCTTTTTTTCGAAAATCACTATAATTGCGAGTGTCTCAAAACTCTTCCCAAGTAAAGATAACAGGATAGGCACGAAATTTTTTCGACCAATTGTTTTTCGACTGCCCGGACCAAAAAACTGGAAACGGGTCAAAAAAAACTTTCTATAACGGCGACTGTCTCAATACGCTTAGAAACGCGTAAAAATAGGATAGCCAGAAATTTTTTGTCACGTGCGTTTTTGGAAAATTTTGGGCCTAAACGGAGGGTGGTTTCCGGAACCTACTCAGGCAAGGAAACACGAATCGGAAATTAGATGGATCTCGAAAACAAACCTAATATGCAAGGAACTCGGATTGGTGGTGGATATATGGTGGTGGTATATGGCAGCGGTGGTGGTATATGGCAGCGGTGGTGGTAGCGGTGGTAGTATAAGGATATGGATCGATGGTGGTATATGGATACAGATTGGTGGTGGTATATGGATACGGATTCGGAGCGGTGTTGGTAGGTGGCAGGGGCGATGATGATGGTGCGATGGCGCCGTGACAACTTATGACCAGAACTCGAAACTCAAAGACTAGATGCTAAGACCAACAACTAGACATGACGATGCAATCGCAAATTCAAGAAAGCAAAACCCTAAGAAGATTATGCAAAGGCTCTGTCGTGGGAGACTGATCCAGGGACACCTATGGGGCCGGCGGACCGAGCCCCTTTCGGTTCGGCGGGGGGCGGAGGTCACACGAAGAGCAGATCGAGGCGAAACACACGAGCGGTTTACCCAGCTTCGGAGCTCTCCGGAGAGATAATACTCCTACTGCTGCATGTCTGATTGTATTGAGTTCTTGCTCGGGAGCGCTGAGTGCTACAGTACACACTAGCTGCTAACGAGACCGAGCGTGAGTGTCTTCTGGCTTCGAACCCCCCTCTACGTTGCGCATGGGCCTCCTTTTATATGCTCAAGGGGTCACCGACAGGTGGCAACGTAGACAAGGGTAAAAATGGAAAAGGTGTTGCGGTTGGTACAACTACCTATACAGTGTATCATACCTAACCCTGACGGCAAGGGAAAATGGCATTAAATGCCCGTCTGTGTCGCCCAAATAGTGCAAACAGGGACCGTCAGGGACGCCACCGCTTGCCACCATGGCAATCTTGTCAGCGTCGCTTGCCACCTTGCACCGCTGGCTGCACAGCCTCTTGCCACGCGCACCTGGAAAGGTCCCATGGCGACACGTTGGTGGATGTGCTGGAGCGCAGGTACAGAGTAGTAGCTCGCCGCGGCAGGTGCCTTGCCGCGGTCGTTGTCTTGTCACGTCCGGAAGCTTGTCGCTCGCCGGGCCTTGCCGGGACGCGTGGGGCGTCGCGGCAAGTTCCTTGAGATGCCTCGGTTGGCCTTCCCGGCAAGCTCCTCTTGCCGGGGTATTGTCTCCTTGGCTTGAACACTTTGTTCTTGAATGGCTCCAAAGGAACCACGGAGGACCTTGGCGGTCACCCGGTAAGCCTTGCCGCGGGGTGCTGCGACTTCCCGTGCACAAGTTCGGGATACTAGGGTACCCCTACTCTAGTACACTGACAGGCTCAGATTGGTTCGAATATGATGAACTAACCCTAACTTTTTTTGTGGCTTTTTCGTGGACTGTAGTTACGAAGAACAGACTCGATCTAAACTACGAAAAACTGTAAAATCTCACCGAGCAACCTGGAAATCTGATACCACTTGATAGAGGCAATGGTGTCCCGTCTTTCGATGAGATGATGGATATCGCTTTGGTGGAAATCGACTTTGACGATCCGACTATGAACGTGCGAGGACGTCGCGCCTTAGCAATCGCTAAACCAACTCCGAAAGGTTATTGACCACGCCGGAGCATGATCAACCTTACCATGAGGGTCTGTTTCCTGCGAGCAAACGAAGAACAAGCAAGAAACTGAGATTGCAATCTGGAAATTGCGAATATAAGATAAAAGCTTTATTGATCAAGGTGGGGTTCTATGATGCCTTTGTCTGGTCGTTGAACACAAACGAAGTATGCGAAGTTGCAGCTATGGCGAACTTTAGTCTAAAAAAACCCAAAGTCTAAACGGTGCCCTAAGCACTAGGGGAAACAACTAATTTGCCGTCAGCTTTTCGTCGGGTAGACAGCAAAGAAAGGGTTTGCCGTCATCAGTAGACGGCAAAGAAAAACTATCGGCAAAATAAACTTTGTCGTCTGCTAAAAAACACAGACGGCAAAGAGCGTACTTTGCCGTATGTAATAGAAAAAATAGACGGCAAAAATCTTTGTCGTCTACGTTTTATATTATAGACAGCAAAAAACATACTTCGCTGTCTGTAATATAAAACACAGACGGCAAAGATCTTTGCCGTCTGGAATAAAAAACCAAGACGGCAAAGAAATAAACACACCACGCAGATCGATCACATGGATCGATGACATGGCAGGATCTCAGCCACACATCCCCTCGTGCCCAAACACACCCCGTGCCCACACCTCACGCGCCCAACACCCCACGTGTAGCACTTGGGCGATCTCTCTCCCAGCACGATCTCTCAACCTTATCCTCTCCCCCACCATGATCTCTCTCTGGTCTCTCCCTTATCCACACGCCGTCGCATGTCACCACCTCTCCCATCGGTCACCACCTCTCCCGCCGGCCCCGACCATTTCTCCCCTTCGCTCCCGGCCCCGGCCCAGGCCCCATCCCCGTTGTCCCCGGCCACGGCCTTTGCGCGCCCGAAGCTCCGCCGGCGTGCAGCCACCACCTCGCCCGCCGGCCATCACCTCGCCCGTCGGCCACCACCTCTTGCGCCAGCCCCGGCCATGTCCTCCGTCACCCCTGGCCTCAGCCCCGTCACCCTCGAAGCTCTGCAGGCATCTGCCACGACATCGCCTGCCGTCCCCATCGCCGTTCCCCCTTTGCCACGGGCGCTGCAGGCCCCGTCGCCCCAGCTAGGCTCCGCCGGCCATGGCCCCGGCCCCGCGTGCCTCCGCCGTCCTCGGCCGCATCGCTCGATGCTGCACCACCTCCCACCTCGAGGAGCGGGGGCAGCTCATCGGGCATCCATGGCGGTTCTGCTCTGTCCGTGGAGATGCCCTGTCCTTGGATAATGGAAGGGGAAGTGAGAGGGCGCGGCTGTTGTTTACTGCTGCTCCGGTGAGCACAGGATATGGTTGCAGGTTGGTACGGGCATCAAGATCAAACTCAAGATGGCTTTGCTTGCTGGATCTTGGGCTGCTATATCACCCTGTTCTTCTGTAATCTTTTCATGTGTAATTCGTTCATCTTATGAAATAGAGCAGTTTTTCCTCGGATCAGCAACTGATAATGTATTATGTGTAAAAAGAGTAATTTTGTATTGTGAAATTTTGTTCGGTAGATTCTTGGAACAAAGTGTTGATGTGTACTCCGGTGTGGTGTTCATTGTTGTCCTCTGCACTAGGACTGTTGATTCAGGTTATTTTACATTATGTGAAGGCTAACGACCGCTATGTTTTTTTTATTTGACCCCATTCTTTGCTGTCTGTGATATACGAGGCTGAAGGCAAAGACACTAATAGCTGACGGCAAAGATGTAGTCTAGCTGACGGCAAAACTACTTTTCTTTGCCGTATGTGATTTATAAGGAACACAGCGAAGAAGTTTCGGCTGACAGCAAATTCTTTGCCGTCTGTGAGATAAAAAGCTGACGGCAAAGTATTCTTTGCCGGCTAATCTTTGCCGTCTGACTTTGTCTGCTTCCTGACGGCAAAAGCTTTGCCGTCTGGATTTAGGTCTTTGCCGTCTGTAATCTATAGACGGCAAATTTCCTGTTTCCTGTAGTGAAGGGTTGTATATATGGAGGAAGAGGGGGGAATTTCGTGGCCCTTGGTGGAGGTGTCCGAAATCAACCCTATCTCTTGTTTTACGGACTCTAAAAATAGCCTATAGTTATCTATTTCGAAATTGCATGGGCCTGGCCCAATAATAAGGTGACGCAGATTGTATATTTTGTCCAAGGTTTCATGCACCCATTATGGTGGCTTCAAAGTCCTGAAATCATCACTGGTAACTCTGTTCTTGTTCCCCTTGCGCATGCCATCATCTCCATGCTTGCTCTTGCTCCTATGTTCATGCTTCTCCAAGCTAGGCCCTTCATTTGTAAGCAAAACAAATGTATCCAATTTAGGCAGCATCATATTCTCACGAATATTAGAATCATTACCAAGAAACAAAAGTACCTAGTAATTTAATTGGCGTGCTTGAGCTCTAGTAATTGGTCCAGTATGTATAGCAGCAGGGGCTGTGGGTGTAACAATGGTATTGATGTCCTCATTATTTGCTTTACTTGCATCTGTGTTAACTTTCTCAACCTTATCGATATCTTTACTAACATTTGCTTGAAATTTTTGCCACCATCCTAATCGAGCTACTCCATAAGCCTCTTATTTGTAGGTGTGAGAAACAAACCCGGTTACAGTTCTCCTATTGTGGCATTACATTGAGTGACACTTGTTACATCCTCAATCCTCGGAGAAGGTAACTTTGGTATTGTTCTCTCATTTTCCTACTCACCCCACTTGGTTATGATGGATAGGCCCAACTCGTTGTCGAACCCACTTTTCAAGGAGCAAGGTGATGATTCCGGCTTTGTCTCCAAGAACCACTTCTTCATCGCACAACGAGCGCTTCATCAAGAAAGCGTAGCATTGGGTGAACACTTGGAGAAACTCACCTCCGACCTTCGTCAATTCATCGACGAAAAGTTCAACACACAAATGGAAGAGCTCCGCAACATGATCGTGCGACGCCCGTCTTCCTCATCTGCTTCTTCAAGACGGCGCCACTCAAGTCACCGTACAAGTCGGCAATCTTCGGACTACTCTTCTTATGATGCAAGTCATCCACGAGCTCGCCTTCCTCGACGTGATCCTCCTCAAGATCACCAAGCTCAAGAAAATCCATTCCATGGCAATGGCTTACAAGACCGAGTTCGAGCACGTGAATGGATGCGACACCAAGTACCTCAAGAAGCAAGGGATCAAGAGCAAATACCTCCACAAGCGCCACGTCAAGTACCTCAAGAAGATGATGCCATCCGTCAAGCTCAAGCACTTGAAGCACAACAAGCTCTATGCGAGGCCACTAGAGCCGCTGAAGTCCGCAACCGCCAAGTGCGAGAACAAGAGGAAGCTCTTCGTCGCGAGATACAAGAAGAAGCCGCCCGATGCGAAGAGCAACTAGAACGGTGCAATCAAGCGCACATTCCTCGCCCTCCTCCAAGGCAAGAGCGACACCAAGTGGAACAAGTGTTTCAAGACCCTCCTCCATGCCAAGAGCGAAATCACGAGGAACAAGCATTTGAGTACTTTCCAAGGCAAGAACGATATCCAAATCACTATCAAGATGAAGAACTCCGCTACGGCAAGCTCAAGTTCACCATGCCAAAGTTCTCTGGAAGCAATGATCCCAAAGAATATCTCTCTTGGGCATTGAAGGTGGACAAGATTTTTCTCCTTCACAACTACGATGAAGAAAAGAAGATCGCCATGGCCTCCCTCGAGTTCCAAGACTACGTCCTCATTTGGTGGGAACAAGTGATCGAGCGATGACATACAAGAGGCTAACCACCAATCATAACTTGCGAAGAAATGAAGGAAGTCATGAGAGCCCGCTTCATGCCTACTTACTACACTCGAGATCTCATCAAGAAGTTGCAAATCCTCATGCAAGCCACAAACACGGTGGAAGAATACTACCAAGAAATGGAGATTGCCATGATATGAGCCAATGTCAAGGAAGACGAAGAGCAAACAATGGCACGCTTCTTGAACGGCCACAACCATCCAATCAAGAGGATCGCCGACTTCCAACCATACTCAAGCCTTCTCGAGCTAGTTCATCAAGCGACCAAGGCCGAGCGACAAGTGCAAGATGACTTCAAATACGCCAAGTACTCACTCGTCCAAGACTTACGGATCCTACTGTTAAGCTCCCGCGACTTTGGCACCTCCTAAGTCAACTCGAGCATCACCAAGTACCGGCGACAAGTCAAGTTCCAAGCAAGTTGCGCCTTCGTCGACTCGTCCTCCGGCAAGCACCTACAAATCCAAAACTCCTTCATCTTCGGCGCCTCCTGATGATCCCGTCAAGACAAGTTCATTCAAGTGCTTCACATGTGGCAGCCGAGGACACAAGTCCTTTCAATGCACCAACAAGCAAACAATGATCTTCAACGATGACGGCACATATGACTCGATGAGTGAAGAAGAAATGGAAGCCATTGAGCACGTGGCCATGCACCGGTGCGTGAACAAAGATGAAGATGATCAAGTCTTTTGTGAAAACGATTCGAGTCCCTCTCTCGTGGTCTCCAAGGTCTTGACGCTCCTACACCACCACGACGAAGACCAACGGTGCCACATCTACCACACCAAGGCCGACATCAATGGGTGCTCTGTCAAGGTCATCATCAATGGAGGTAGTTGTCACAACTTGGCAAGTGAAGAGCTATGTCCCTTTTTCCCCAAGTTTCGTCCCTAGGTTTTATATATCCACCCCCTAGCTCACTTGGAAGGTTAGCAAAGTATTAGATAAAACATTTTGAGCTTTGCTCCTTGTATCCCCTCCTCTTTGGAGATCAAGCCCCACCTAGGGAAGAATCCTTTGGATTGTCAAGGCCTCCTCTTGGAGAAGATCATCATCAAGACCTCACCTAGTGGGAAGAACTTACCTAGTGCTATTCTCCTTGAATTGTTCATGTAATCTTGTGGATCTCATATATGCTACTCTAGTGGATGTGATATTTGTGTTTGTTTGAGTGTTTTGTTCCTTGTGTTCTTGAGTGTTCTTCCTCCTTTTCCCCCTCCAAGTGTGAAAAGATACCCTCTAGGGTTTGACCCTACAACACTACGCAAATGTAAGGCCATATGGTTATCAATGCAATTGCAAGGTAGTACATAATGGAGGGATACCATGATACCAAGATGATATGGAGGTTACCTCCCTTGGCGATGATGAGTCCTTTGTGAAGATGAGCGGTGGTGATGTTGACGTCGAACCGTACCTATATAGCCGAAACACAATAGGACACGGGAACCACAACCCAAGATCTCAAAGACCAAAATGTGTCAAAATCCTCAAAGGATGTAGCGGTGAGCGGTGGTGATGCTTGTGGGAAGCGGTGGAGGTATGCGGAAGTATGAGTGGGCACCAGGGCAAAATTTGGTGAAACTAGGCGGAAATGGGCGCAGGGAATGGAGTTGCTGCTCCCAGGGGCCGGATGTCCGGGACGCCGTATGTCCGGGGACACGGGCGGATGTACGGGCTCCTGGATCGTGGACGAGCTCGATGAACTCCACGGGGAAAAGGGTACTCCAGGGCAAAATTTGGACGAATTTGTGGATGGAAATTGCGGGAGAGATGGGGAAAAGCTAGATCCACTCGATGCAAAGCAGATCCGTGGAACAAATCCAACAAAACTTCATCAAACCAACAAATCACAAAAAAAAATTAGGGCTATTTTTGGTGGGTAATTTTCGGATTTAGGACGAAAACAACAAAATCAAGCTAGAAAACACTGGGTAGGGGCTCAAAAATGTGATCAACGTGGCTCATGATACCAAGATGATGTAGGGTGAAACCCTAGGGGCCGATCTTTCACGTTTGGAGAGGATCCCTACGGGGAACACGAAGAACGCATGGAAGAACACGGGGGAAATCACGGGGAAAAACAAGAGAAACACTGAACCGACACGAATATGATCACACAAGTGCTAGATCATCGAGGCACAAAGTAACACGAGATCAAAAGTCAACAAGGGACGATACAAGAGTAACCATTCTTCTCTGTGAGGAGGTGATGAGGACATCAATACCATTGTTACACCCACAGCCCCTGCTGCTATACATACTGGACCAATTACTAGAGCTCGCGCACGCCAATTAAATTACCAGGTACTTTCGTTTCTTGGTAATGATTCTAATGTTCATGAGAATATGATGCTGCCTAAATTGGATACATTTGTTTTGCTTACAAATGAAGGGCCTAGCTTGGAGAAGGATGAACATTGGAGCAAGAAAAACCATGGAGATGATAGCATGCGCAAGGGGAACAAGAATGGAGTTACAAGTGATGATTTCAGGACGTTGAAGCCACCATAATGAGTGCATGAAGCCTTGGATGAAATATACAAGATGCTACTTCATAAGTTTCATCCAGAGGCTATTTTAGGTGTTGCGTCACCTTATTATTGGGCCAGGCCCATGCATTTTCAAAATACTTGAGTATAGGCTGTTTTTAGAGTCCGTATGTGTGGGGAAACAAGAGATAGGGTTGGTTTCGGACCCCTTCCCCAAGGGCCACAAAATTACCCCCTCTTCCTCCATATATACAGCCGTTAGGGCGTCATTTAGACTTTGGGTTTTGTTTAGATTAAAGTTCGCCATAGCTGCAACTTCGCATACTTCGTTTGTGTTCAACGACCAGACAAAGGTGTCACAGAACCCCACCTTCATTAATAAAGCTTTCCTCTGTCATTCGCAATATCCAGATTGCAATCTTAGTTTCTTGCTTGTTCTTCGTTTTCTTGCAGCAAATAGACCCTCGTGGTGAGGTTGATCGTGCTCCAGCGTGGTCAATAACCTCTCGGAGTTGGTTTAGCGATTGCTAAGGCGCGACGTCCTCGCACGTTCGTAGTCGGATCGTCAATGTCGACTTCCACCAAAATGATAGCCACCATCTCATCGAAAGATCGGGACACCTTACCTCTATCAAGTGGTATCAGATTTCCAGGTTGCTCGGTGAGATTTTACAGTTTTTCGTAGTTTAGATCGAGTCTGTTCTTCATACCTATAGTCCACGAAAAAGCCACAAAAAATTAGGGTTAGTTCATCCTATCTGAACCAGTCTAAGCCATTGCATAGTCTTTTCAGTATTTTGCTTTGTTGAATTTGCGGTTGCATCGTTGTGTCTAGTTGCTGGTCTTAGCGTCTAGTCTTTTAGAGCTTCGAGTTCTGTTCACGGGTTTTCACGCTGCCGCCGCACCATCAATACTCGCAGTCATATACCACCACCACACCAGATCCATCATCCACTGCCATATACTACAACCACACCAGATACATCGCCCCTTCCATCTACCATGACCGTTTATCCGCCACCGCTCCGAGTCCATATACCACCACTGATCCGAGTCCATATACCACCACCGTTCCGTATCCATATATTACCACCACTTCGAGTCCATCTCACATTAGGTTTACTTTTGAGATCTAGTTATTTCCAGATTTGTGTTTCCTTGTCTGAGTAGGTTTCGGATTACAGCAATCTTTTGCCATCCGTAGAAGAGGTTGGTTTCCAAAAAAAGAGTCCGGAAACCACCCTCCGTTTAGGCCCAAAATTTTCCAAAAATGCACTAGACAAAAAAATTTCTGGCTATCCTATTTTTAGGTGTTTCCAAGCGTATTGAGACAGTCGCCGTTATAGAAAGTTTTTTTGACCCGTTTCCAGTTTTTGGGTTCGGACAGTCGAAAAAAAAATTGGTCGAAAAAATTTCGTGTCTATCCTGTTATCTTGACTTGGGAAGAGTTTTGAGACACTCGCCATTATAGTGATTTTCGGCAACAAAGAAAAAGCAGCGCAAAAAAAAAACAAGCGCAAAAAAAAGAGCAAAAATAATAATTAAAAGTGTCCTTATCCCTTGTTTCCGTGCAGCATCGTGATTTTGTTAGTGTTCTAGGCTCGCGTCTCTAGCACAGTCTAGCCTAGGACCAGCACAGTACCATCGTTGAGCCTTTATTCAACTTTCCATCTCTGAATTGATTATTGCTGACCCTTTTTGCTACCATATTATAAGCCTTCCCAGTTACATATATATCTATGTCATGCGGTTGACTCTCCCTCGTAATCGCTCTATCCAAGCTTTGAGAGTTTGACTACAACGGTTGCCGATCACCACCTACTGCTGGGTAAGAATTGGTAAGAATTTGAGATTCGCTTAAAGGATTTGTGACACACCACCACCACCACGGCTACCTAGTAGTCTATAGGATCATATTCTTTTGTGTTTCTATTGTTGCTAACCATGGCAGGATCACAAGCCGACGAGATTGACTGGGAGAACATGACGAACAAGGAGCTTCATGATAAGTTTCATAAAATGTTGGGTCAACAGGTGGAAGACGTGATGGCCAGTTTTGGAAAGGCATTGGAGAGGATGGATGACATTGAGAAGACAATTGACACCAAGTTGGACGCCAAGTTTGATGAATTACTCAAACGTATCCCACAACCAGTTCCACGCCGCAATACAGTAGGACAAGCACAGCGTGTTCCTATTGAGCTAGGACAAAATTCTGGTGCCGCTGCTACTGCTGTTGGTACTTTTGTAGCTCCTGCTGCTACTGCAGAGGTGGAGGACTATTACGAGGATGAGGTTGATCAAAATCAGAACTACGTGCAGCCACCAGCACCACCACCAGCAGGTCGACCTCATGTATTTATTTGCAACGGTAGGCCTACACCACAACCTCAGGTACGAGATAATGACCATGTTCCTAAACTGAAATTGAGTATTCCACCATTTGAGGGTAGATACATTCTTGATGTATATCATACTTGGGAGTTAGAAACTGAACAACGTTTTACATGTTTACAATATCCTAAGGAGAGACCGGTTCCTGCTGTTGTTTGTGCTTTCACTAGTTTTGCATGTGTATGGTGGTCTGAACATTGTACATTATATCCTATAACAGCTACTTGGGCTGCTTTGAGAACTGCTATGCGTACTCGTTGGGTTCCACCATATTATCAACGTGAATTGCTTCAAAAATTGTAGCGTTTAAGATAAGGAAAAAATTCTGTAGAAGAATATTATCAGGAATTACACACTGGCATTATTAGATGTGGTATTGTTGAGGAGAATGAAGCTATGCTTGCATGTTTTATGGGTGGATTAAATAGAGAGATTAAGACCATTCTAGAGTATAAGGAGTATACTAATATCACTCATTTATTTCATCTTGCTTGTAAAGCTGAACGTGAAGTGCAGGATCGACAAGCATTGGCGCGAACTAACTTTTCTGCAGATCGACCTTCATCATGGACACCGCGTGCATCTTCTACTTCCACTACATCAGCACCTCCATTAGGTGCCACCTCCAGCCGTGATACAAGAAAGCAGGCACAACCACCACTATCTGGGAAGAGCGCACTGGTCGGGCCTGCACAGAGCTCTTCTTCTTCCATGGCATCAACTGGGCACACAAGTGATATTATTTGTCGTCGTTGTAAGGGAAGAGGTCATTATGCGAGAGAATGCAAATCTCAGCGTGTGATGATTTCCACTGAGGATGGTGGGTATGAGTCCGCTAGTGACTATGATGAGGAGACTTTGGCTCTTATTACACGTTAAGAACACGGTGGAGATAATTCTGATTATGAGACGCAATACATGGTTCCTGAAGACGCTGACAGGTATGAATGTTTAGTTGCTCAACGTGTTTTGAGTGTGCAGGTCACACAAGCTGAGCAAAATCAGAGGCATAATTTGTTCCATACAAAGGAAGTTGTGAAGGAATGTTCTAAGTGCGTCATCATAGACGAAGGGAGCTGCAACAACATGGCTAGCATGGAGATGGTGGAGAAGCTCTCTCTCACCACAGGACCACATCCACATCCTTACTACATCCAATGGTTCAACAACAGCGACAAGGTTAAGGTAACACGTACTATTCGTGTGCATTTTAGTATCTCTACATATGCTGATTATGTTGATTGGTACCTATGCAAGCATGTTCCTTATTACTTGGCCGACCATGGCAATTTGATAAAAAATTTGTCCACCATGGTAGAAACAATCAGTATACTCTTGGTCATAAGGATAAAAATATTACTTTGCTTCCTATGGCTCCTGATTCCATTTTGAAAGATGATATTAATAGAGCTAATAAAGCAAAACAGGAGAAGAATAAGAGTGAAAATCAGATTGTGGCAAAAGAATTTGTTCAACAAATGAATCCTAATAATAAACCATCTAGTGTTGCTTCTGAAATTAAATTGAAAAGTGCATGTTTATTTCCCACCAAATCTGATATTGATGAGCTAGATTTCGGCAAATCTGTTTGCTATGCTTTTGTGTGCAAAGAAGTATTATTTTCATTCGAGGATGTGCCTTCCTCTTTGCCTCCTGCTGTCACTAACATTTTGCAGGAGTTCGCTGACGTCTTTCCACAAGACGTGCCACCGGGATTACCGCCTATTCGAGGGATTGAGATTCAGATTGACTTAATTCCCAGCGTTTCACTGCCAAACCGTGCGCCATACCGTACCAATCCAGAGGAGACGAAGGAGATTATGCGTCAAGTACCAGAGCTTCTCAACAAAGGTTATATAAGCGAATCCCTTAGTCCTTGTGATGTTCCTATTATTCTAGTACCGAAAAAGGATGGTACATCGCGTATGTGTGTTGATTGTAGAGGCGTTAATAATATTACTATTCGTTATCGTCATCCTATTCCTAGGCTAGATGATGCGGAGCATCCTATGGACATCACCATGTCAAGAGTTCGTTTGGCAAGTGACACGTGCCACATCTACTTCACATACATAAAGGTGAATCATCTCCTTTACACGTGTTCACTTGACCCCTTTGAGGATGGTATACTACTTGACATTCCTTCAGTGTGCATTCATAGGTATTGTCGGAGCTTCAAACATAGCGAGGACGAGTTCATGCGGAAGAGAACATCTACACCATCCAAGAGGGAAGCCTGGAAGCGGAGAAGGAAGCGCAAAGAAGAAGGCAGCAGCTCCCAGGCGACCCCGTGCGCACGGGCCCCTCCGACCCCATGCCCACGGGCCTCCTAGGCTGGCGGTCCTGAAGACCCCGTGCGCACGGGCATGTACCGTGCCCATGGGACCCCCGTGTACACGGGCCTCCCAAACCCTGTGCGCACGGGCTCATGCATCGGGTCGCTGGATACCCTGTGCGCATGGGCTCCACTTACCCCGTGCACACGGGGCCCCCTGTGCGTGGCGGTTGGGCTTGGCCCTTTGATGTAGGGTACAACCCTAGGATGGATCTTTTCACACTTGGAGGGGGAAAAAGGAGAGAAACAACAAGAACAACAAGTACACAAAGAGGCAATCACTCCAACAATTCCCGATTACACATCCACTAGGGTAACAACACAAGGTCCACAAGTCACAAACACAATCAAAGGAAAGATACAATGGCAAAGTTCATCCCAAATCTAAAGGAACTGGGGGCTTGAAGGTAGTCTTCTCCTTAAGGATGTCTTGAAATCCTCAAGGATTCTTCCCTAGGGGGTCTTGATCCTCCAAGACGTAAGGTAATGGAGCAAAGCTCACCAAGATCTCATCTAATACTTTGCTAACCCTACACTTGGTCCTAGGTACAGAATATATAGCCTTGGGGTCGAAGGAGATGAAGAGGAGCCGAAGAAGCCATCTCCGCCGGCCATCCTAGGAGGCCCGTGCGCACGGGGTAAGTTGGGCCCGTGCGCACGGGGGTCCCGTGGGCACAAGATGAGCCCGTCTTGCACGGGTGCTCCAGCGTTAGTCTGTGTAGCCCGTGGGCACGGGGTCTCGGGGGCCCGCAAGCACGAGGTCACTGGGACTTCTGTATTCTTCTTTGTTGCACTCCGTCTTGATTCGTACGGCCTTGGGGTGGTCCTCCTTCTCCTTGGGGATGCTCCTGAGCTTCTTGTTGATGTTCCGCTTCATACCTAAGGGGGCATAGCATATCTTGGTGAGGTAGTAAACATGTTCCATTCGTGTCCACAAGCAAGTCTAGTAGGAAGGAGTTCACCTCGGTTTCCAAAGCATGTGCTCTAGCTCTTGTCATGGGTCCTCGTGGGGTTGGATGTGTCGGTGTACAGTCCATGGGGATGATGGAAGGATGCTCCGCATTATCTCCCCTCCCTTGGGAAAGATCCGACCTCGGATCAAAATCTTCATCACCATGGAAAGGTGAGAGGTCTTTGACGTTGAAGATGTCGCTCACGTTGTACTTGTCTCGTGGGAGTTCAATCTTATAGGCGTTGTCGTTGTAGCGTGCTAGCACCTTGAAGGGTCCATCGGCTCAAGGGAGAAGTTTGGACTTGCGTTCATTGGGGAAGCGGTCCTTGCGAAGGTGTAGCCACACGACATCACCTATGTTGAAGATCATGGGTTTTTTGTTGACGTTGAGCTTGGTCGCTAGTCGATGTACTTGGCGCTTGATGATGTTCCTTGTATCTTCAAGCATCTTATTGATGTAGCTTGCTCGTGCACTCGCATCCATGTTGGTGCGCTCTTGTAGTGGAAGAGGTAGAATGTCCAAAGGGGACAGCGGGTTGAAGCCGTAGACGACCTTGAAGGGGGACTTGCCGGTAGTCGAATGTCTTGCACGGTTGTAGGCGTACTCGGCGATGGGTAGACACACCTCCCACTCCTTGATGTTCTTCTTGATCAACACGCGAAGTAGAGCAGATAGTGTCCGGTTCGTCACCTCCGTTTGGCCGTCGGTTTGAAGATGGTATGCGGATGAGAACAAGAACTTGATTCCGATCTTGGCGCATAGTGTCTTCCAAAAGTAACTCAAGAACTTGACATCGCGGTTGGAGACGATTGTCTTTGGTACTCCATGGAGGCGCAAGATTTCCCTACAAAAGAGATTGGCAACATGTGAAGCATCGTCTATCTTGTTGCAAGGAATGAAATGTGCCATCTTAGAAAATCGGTCCACAACAACAAATACGGAATCCTTTCCATTCTGAGTTCTAGGCTAACCAAGTACAAAATCCATGCTAATGTCTTCCCAAGGTTGATAAGGAATAGGAAGAGGCATGTAAAGACCATGGGAGTGAGCTTTAGACTTAGCTTTGCGACATGTAGAGCATTGGGTGGTGAAGCGTGAGACGTCGCGGAACATCTTGGGCCAAAAGTAGTTCTTGGAGAGCGTGGCGAAAGTCTTGTCGCGTCCAAAGTGTCCCATGAGTCCGCCTCCATGAGCCTCTTGCAAAAGGAGCAAACGAAGAGAAGACTCGGGAATGCATAGTTTGTTAGCTCTCATAAGATAACCATCCTTGATATAATATTGTTCCCAAGATGTATGCATCAAACATTTAGCATAATGAGTTGCAAAAGATGGATCATTAGCATACAAATCTTTTATGTGCTCAAAGCCAATAACATTCAACTCAAGTTTGGTGACAAGCGTGCATATACGTGAAAGTGCATCAGCAACTACATTTTCCTTGCCCTTAATGTACTTGATCACATAGGGAAAAGATTCAATAAATGCACTCCATTTGGCATGATGCTTGTTCAACTTAGTTTGACCTTTTAAGTACTTAAGTGTTTCATGATCGGTATGGATGACAAACTCATGAGGTCTAGGATAATGTTCCCAAACATGTAGCACACGCACTAAAGCATACAATTCTTTGTCATAGATGGGATAGTTAAGTTGAGCACCGGAGAGTTTTTCACTAAAATGTGCAATTGCTCGTTTTTCTTGCATCAAAACTCCGCCAATTCCGGTACCACTTGCATCACAATAAACCTCAAAAGTTTTGTCAAAGTTGGGCAAAGCAAGAATCGGAGCATGATTAAACAAAGACTTGAGCTCATCAAAAGCGGTGGATTGCAAAGATCTCCAAACAAAAGGAGCATTCTTCTTACTCAAAGCATGCAAAGGAGCGGCAATAGTGCTAAAATCTTTCACAAAGCGACAATAAAAACCCGAAAGACCAAGAAAACTACGCACTTGTTGCAAATTGGTGGGTTGGGGCCAAGTTATAATTGCTTCAATTTTAGTTTCATCAACATGGACACCCTTGGAAGAGACAACGAAACCCAAGAACCACTTTATCAACACCAAATGTGCACTTTTTCATGTTGGCATAAAGACTTTCCTTGCGAAGTGTTTGCAAAACAGCCCTAACATGCTCAAGATGCTCTTTCATGGTTTTGCTAAACACAAGAATATCATCGAAGTAAACCACAAAAAAGACTCCAATGTAAGGGCGAAGTACATGATGCATGAGACGCACGAAAGTACCGGGAGCCTCCGATAAACCCATAGGCATGACTAACCATTCATATAAGCCAAATTTTGTTTTGAAAGCGGTTTTCCATTCATCACCCTCTTGTATGCGGATTTGATAATAGCCACTTTTAACATCAATTTTTGTGAAAAAGTTGGCTCCACTAAGTTCATCAAGCATATCATCTAAGTGAGGAATGGGATGCCTATAGCAAACGGTGATAGCATTTATAGGTCTACAATCGGAACACAAGCAGAAACTTCCATCGGACTTAGGCACAAGTATAACGGGAACGACACAAGGGCTTAAGCTTTCACGTACATGACCGTTGTCGATTAGTTGTTGTACTTGCCGTTGAATCTCCTTGGTTTCTTCGGGATTGACACAGTATGGAGCTTTGTTTGGAAGTGGCGCTCCGGGGATGAGGTCGATTCGATGCTCAATGCCTTGTAGAGGAGGTAGACCCGGAGGTAGCTCATCGGGGAAAACGTCTTGAAATTCTTGCAAAAGAGATTCAAACACCAAAGGTAGCTCGTGAGCGGTGTTAGTTTTTGGTTCTCCATCCTTGCACACAAGGGCAAAGTGCATCACACCCGATGGGTTCTCACACACTTCTCTCATCTCACTTTTTGATAGTATGAGGTTTTTCTCTCTAGGCGAAGAGGCGCTCAAGTTTGGCTTGTGGCTCTCACTCACGTTTGGGTGGCTCACTTTCTCACTCTTCTCTCTATGGTGGGTGGCTTGGTTGTCGGCTATCACTTGACTAGGAGACATTGGTCGTAGAACATACTCCTTCCCTTTCATCTTGAAGCTATAGTGATTGGTACGCCCATTGTGGATGACACCTCGGTCGAATTGCCATGGTCGACCAAGAAGGAGGTGGCAAACGGTCATTGGGACTACCTCACACTCCAAAGTGTCCTCATATGCACCAATTTTGAAGGAGACTTGGACCGTATGCTGAAATCGTATAGTGCCGGAGTCACTTAGCCATTGAACCTTGTAGGGGTGCGGATGCTTCTTCTTGACCAATTGGATCTTGGAGCATAGTTCTTCACTTGCCAAGTTGTGGCAACTACCTCCATCGATGATGACCTTGATTGACCGTCCATTGATGTCGGCCTTTGTGTGGAAGATGTGGCATCGTTGGTCTTGTTCTTGTTGATGTTGAAGAGTCAAGACCTTGGAGACAACAAGAGCGAGGCTCGAATCCTCATCACAAAAGACTCTATCATCTTCATCCTCATTCACGTGCCGGTGCATGGCCATTTTCTCAAGAGCTTCCATTTCATCTTCACACATTGAGTCATAGGTGCCATCGTCGTTAAGGATCATGGTGTGCTTGTTTGTGCATTCATAGGACTCATGGCCTCGGCTGCCGCAAGTGAAACACTTGAAGGAGCTTGTCTTGACGGTCTCATCGGTCGGAGTAGATGAAGAAGCATGCGGCTTGAAGTTGCTTGTAGTAGGAGGGAGACGACTTGAACTTGACGAAGGTTTCTTGTAGCTTTGCTTGTCGTCGTTGCTTGGAGAAGGCTTGGTTGATGTAGACGTTGGAGGAGTTGTTGAAGCTTGATTGTTGGAGAAGCCATATGTCTTGGATGAGTACTTGGCATACTTGAAGTCATCTTGCACTTGACGTTCCGCCTTGGTCACTTGATGCACGAGCTCGATGAGGTTGGAGTAGGGTTGGAAGTCGGCGATCTTCTGGATGGGATGATTGAGTCCATTCAAGAATCGTGCCATTGCTTGCTAATCATCTTCCTTGACATTGGCTGGAATCATGGCTATCTCCATTTCCTTGTAGTATTCTTCAACACTCTTTGTACCTTGCTTGAGGAGTTGTAGCTTCTTGAAGAGATCGCGGTTGTAGTAGGTGGGCACAAATCGTGCTCGCATGACATCCTTCTGATGTAGGGCGGATCCCTATGGGGCCGATCTTTCACGTTTGGAGTGGATCCTACGGGGAAACACGATGAACAAGCGGAAGAACACGAGGAAGAACACGAAGAGGAACAAGAGAAACTCATTAAACCGACAAGTAATCGATCACACAAGGGCTAGATCACCGAACACATAAGGTAGCACAAGATTCAAAATCAACAAAGGAAAGATACAAAGGTAGCCGTTCTTCTCTGTGAGGAGGTCTTGAATCCACGAGGGGATCTTCCCGTAAAGGGGCCTTGAATCCAAGTGGATCTTCTCTGAAGAGGCCGCGGTCTCTCACGAGGAGGACATCCGATGGATGAGCAAGGCTCTATCTCACAAATGAGCTAAATCAATCCTAACCCTCAAAATGGGGAGGAGGAGGTCTATTTATAGTGCTAAGCGACGAAGGGGTAAGTGAGGGGCGAAGGGGTACACGGGCTTCAGCCTAGTTCACGCACGCAGGCGGGGTCCGGATGATCCGGATGGTGGCCCGGATGATCCGGGTGTCGGGGGTCCGGATGATCCGGGTGACCGTCCGGATGATCCGGCATCGTCGAGCAGCTTCAAGTGTCTTCGGGCACGTTAGCCGGATTGTCCGGGTGGTCGTCCGGATCGTCCGGCTGGGTGTCCGAATGATCCGGGCAAGTCCTGTCTTGCTCCATTCTTCTTCTTCCTTCTCCTCTTCCATGCTTGGCCTTGATCCTTGGATTCTCCATGGTCATCTTGGTTGTACCTGAGTGTATGCAAGGTCCATGCATGAGGTAGTAGCCGTGTCTCACTTGCGGAAAGTGACGGTTCGAAGAGGAGTGAATTCAGCTTGTGTCCAATGGTGTATGTTTGAGGTCTCGTCATATGTCCTCTTGGGGCTTGGAGAGTAGTCAGAGTGTACATGGGGATGAATGTGGAATGCTTCGCATCATCTCCCCCCTTGGGAAAGATCCGACCTCGGATCATGATCCTCATCACCATGGAAACGGTTGTCGTGGACGGACTCGTAGTTGGACGTAGATGAAGGCATTGCGCAATCCAAGTACTCCAAGGTGTCTCTGATATGTTGTACATGCAAAATGAGCAAACACAAAGTACACTTGGAAATACAATGGTTAGCGCACACAAAGTGTCCATCATATAAGAATGAGTCCGTGCAGCAAGATAGTGCATGGCAAGACACATGATGGTTATCCAAGATGATCTAGAATGATATGCAAAGCATTCATGGGGTAATTAGCATGGTGCACAAAGCGACAAATTCTACCATTGTGAAAAATGATGTCATATAGAGACGGTTCATCAATAGCATGAATATGGCAATGGATGCTCAATATGTGTATGGTATCATGCAATTGATGGTGGGCAATATGATCATGATGTATGAATATGCCATCAAGGTACATCACAACAAATTTGCTAAGGAAATGCACAAGATCATATATCATGGATGACCTGGAAATATATGCAACAAGACAAGCATAATGTGAGTCAATCCATGCATACGGTGCAAACTTGTGGTGAGTATGAAATGTCCATCGAGCATGACATGTATGAGCACAATCAATAAATATGGAGGTGTTGGTGTACCAATTCTCGATGTCGTGGCATGAGTGGAATTCCGAAGATGCATCCAGTAAGTGCGAGTGCTCCTCAATGTGTAGGTCTATGGAGCCAATCTCCAATGTCGCTCCTCCGTTCACGAGATGTATCATGTAGACAACAAGAAGGAAACAACAATGAAAGAGTGACCCATCCAATATGCGTACTTGAGGATGGCTCAAAGGGACGGAGTTCACCTTTATGAGGATGTCGAAAATATTGGTGTTGCGCATCATGTATGCCTTCAAATAGCCAATATGTCTCATGACGGTAATGCCTTGTGAATCCTTCAAAACGAAAGAACATGAGAAACCCTCGGAAAAATAAATGAGGTTAGCGAAAGTGCAAAACATATCATTCGTGTGGTAAGATACCCAACAAATGTATGCATCATGCTCATCGTAAGAAAGTACATGGAGCATTTCATAGTATGGAGGCATATGATGTAAGAACAACCAAATACAAGAGGCTCAATCAAATAAGTATGCATCACAAGTGAAGTCTCCAAGTCTCCAAGATCAATAACCATAGTATGGTTGCACTCAATACAAGGTGATATGAGAGATGCAACTAATGGAGACAAAGAGACAATGCTCAAGACAAATCAAGTGAGAGGCATGAACATATATGTCATCAACCCAAGAAAGTGAGTAAGAGTGGAACATGGGTGATGCAACATAGCAAACAATCATAGCGATCAAGTCAAGCAAGCTAGTAGTGCAAAGGTGCAACATACTAGAGGGAATCATAACAAGCATGTCATGCGTGCAAATAGTGGGCATGAATAATGGACATGACATATCACAAGCATGAAAGCAAGATATTAGAAAAATATCATCAATGTATTGGCGAGAGGCCATATGTAAATAGCAATGGAACATCATGACTCTCCCAACACAACAAGCATCAATAGCATGGGGCACATGATAAACATGGCAAAAGCAACAAGGATCTCCACCAAGCATGCAAATACACATAGAAGTAGCATAATGGTGAATCATGGCTAGATGCAAGCAAGGGTCACAATTGCATGGCAAAGGCATATAAAGAGGCATAAGATGCCAAGTGAACACGATAGTATGGGCATAACGGGACAAGTGATATATAGCCCATAGCCGTGTGAGAGCCAAGTAGAAGAGATGCACGTAGTCCTTGCATGAAGGGAATGGTGGTAAGGATAGTCCACGGGATCCGAAGCCGTCGTTGCTCTCGAGAGCTCGTTTTGTCAACTCTTGGGATTGAGAGGTTGACGAGTATATGTGAGTACCTACACAAAACAAAGGCAAAGGAAAAATTGTGTGTGCGTGGTATATGTACACATCATCCATCATGATGCGCACGTGCAAGTGTTGGTTAGCACTAAATAGACAATGCTCAAATAAATTAGATGCGTGATATAGAAACATCATGAGAGGTTTGTTATTATGTGTAGCATAATGGATACTCAAATTGTGTAATTCATCACGAGCAATATCTAGAGAATTGTTATTCATGGAATGCATATGGTGTACACTATCATGGGATCATGCAAAGTATGAAATGCATCAAGATCTCCTAATATGTATGAGGAAACTATGGGGGTCTCCTCATGAGCATGAGTAGCAACATCACATGGAGAATATTGACAACATCCAAAACAAAGCATATTTGGCTCAATGTGATCATGGCATGGCATAATAGATGAATTGCACAAATCATGTAAAGGAAGCATGGCAATATCATCACATGAAAAACAAAAGCCAATGACCATCATCTCGTCATCTATGCCATAAGTGCAAATGGGATTTATTTTAATGGGGCATGCATAGCTATTATGTTGAGATTGAAATGATGCAATATGGGAGATCTCACTCATAGCATATGACAAGTTCAATGGATTGTCAAACATGATGTGACCAATAGAATTTTCACATGATATCCTATGGAGCATAGCATCACAACTAGGCAACTCGACATGCTCATCGTCATATTCATCATAAATAGGTAAGTCAAGGCATGAAGAAGTCTCACTAGCATGAAGCATGGGAATAGCTGAATCAACATCATGGAAGCAATCGATGTCAAGAGAGTCCACTAGTGGGACAAGAGAAGCACCATCACCTATATTACCTTTGGAGCGTCGCTCATGTGTTGTAGGTGAGGTGTTGAAGATCCACTCGTTGTCATCTTCATCTTGATGGAACCATGTGGGGGGTGCATCATCGTCCACCATGGCCATCAGTATTCCCATTGGAGGGATGGACTCATCGAGGGTAGGCATGTCGTCATGAAGGAGACCTAGCACCAAAGAAGAAAACACACTAGGAGTAGAGGTTAAGTCATTAGAAATCAAAGTGGCCTCACATGGCGTGTCAACTACCTCACTATCTAATTGTTGTGGCTCACTCACTCCCTCAAGGATGCACTCATGTGTGGGGCTAGTGTGTGTCACTCAAATGGCGCTCAACCTCACGTAGTATGTGTGGCATGCTCTCATGTGTGGGGCTAGTGGTGGTCACACTCATCCTCTCATGGGAAATGCTCTCAATGTCAAATATGGTGGAATCACTCATGTCACTCATGTGGTGGTGGCTCTCCTCACATGAAAAATGGGGCATCTCGACATATGTGGCTGTCGGAGAGATGTAGGTGCAAATGTCTCCATGCTCAACTCCTATCGCCGTGGTCAAAGGGGATGGACCTTGCTCGACCTTCTTGTCACCGTCTTGGTGTGGGAGGCCCATATGATGTGGCACCTCGTGGCTCGTCTCCATGACCAAAGGGAGTTTCCCTTGCTCGGCCATCTTCCTTGGAGGGCTTCCAAAGATGGAAGTTTCACCCTCGCTCGTAGGTGGTCGCCTTGAACTTGATGAAGTCGATGTAGGCGTACACGTGGGAAGAAGGCAAAGATGCCGCATGTCCAAAAGATGCCTTGATAGCACTTGGCGAAGATGCCAAAGTGGTTGTTGTAATCGTAGCGCCGTCTTGGTGGTGGTTCTCTCGCGGTCTTCTTTTGTGCTCATGAATCTTGGACTTGGCGTGAAGTAGGGCTTGTTGGGACTTGTGCATTTGCGCCTGTGGAGCATCTTCATGATGATGATGTCGTTGTCGTGCTTGAGCTCATAGTAGATGTCGTTCATCGTCTTCGTGCACATGATGCTTGGAGGTGACTTGCCCTTCATGACGATGTTGATCACGAACGTGATGGTGGTCGCCATGTAGATGTGGACGAGGACGATTTGCACTTGCATCGTTTTCATGCTCCGAAAACTTGTGGCTTGAATGTCGCCGCCTTGAGGATGACGAAGGGGAAGAAGACTTGATCAAGGCTCTAATCTCCTCCATCCTTGCATCTTGCTCCTCTTTATGTGCGGAAAGCTTCTTGTCGATGTAGTCCATTTTCCTTGCTTCAGAGTGAAAAATGTCGATGGAGATGTTCTCGATGCGCTCTCACAATCTTGATTGTGCGCCGTGCATTTGTCGTTGTAGATCGAAGATGGACGCTTCGGTGATCTAGTTTTACACGCTGTCGTTGTTGTCATAGACCGGAGATGAAATGCCTTGCCTATCCATGACAAGACACGATCAAATATGAGTGGGAGAAAGAGAAGAACTTATACCAATGTACCTTGACCGATGTTGACAATGAATCAAGTTCACTCAAATGCGGACAATGAAATAGCACTATTGGTGCCAATCCTTGTCGGTTCTCACACCTACACAAGTAAATCTTATGGAGGAGCTCGGTGAGGATGGTGGCACAAAAATTTAATGCAAAATGTTAGCAAGAGTCAATAATGTTGAAAGAGATTCACAAATTCGCAAGCGAAACAAATGGACCAATAGCAATATGTGGCACACAGAAACACACACACGGATAGATAAATGGGGTCGTGCAACCAAGGAATGAGCACAAAATGTGGAATCCACGGAAAACGCTCGTGTTGCACAACTCAAGAGAGACGCTAGCACGATTGCTCAATAGGCGGATATGCCACTTGTGCACAACCTATAAGATGCAAAATGTAGCAACTACTATCCCAAGTATGCTATTATGTATGGTTCCCGGTGTTTCTCTCAAGATGATACAAGATGATCGGATATGACAATCTTATATGCAATGTGGTATGATGCTATGGCACTTGCTTACAAGCTCTTTGCTCTTTCTCGTTTGCTTAAAAGCTTTATTTCTTTTTTTTTCTATGGCCACTTTTGCACAATGCACAAACCAAGATAGCAATTGTGTATATGCAGGAACAAACTTGTGACACAAGATATGGTAGCAATATATGCACCACGATGATATGGTATGTATGCTATGGGAAGTATGATCACTAATGTGCACAAGTAACGTTGCCGGCAATACTCAAATGGCTAGTCTCGATAGGCAAGCAATGAAAATAAGGCTAGGGGTTAACAATGCAATGGCAAGGGGAATATACAATGAAGAGATACCACGATACCAAGATGATATGGAGGTTACCATCCTTGGCGATGATGAGTGGCGGTTTCTTGATGTAGAAACCAAGATGATGGAGTCTCGTCCCTAAGTAGCCGAAACACCTTAGGAAACGGAAAAACCACGAACTCAAAATCTCAAATGACAAATGTCAAATGGTGGTAGTTTGCACTTGGCAATGCGAAAGTGGAAAGATGGGCTATACACGCGTCGGAGTTTAAGTTGCTGTCCCTAAGTAGCCGAAACACCTTAGGAGACACAAGCCACAACTCAAACAAGCTCAAACAAAATTGGGTTAAATTGGGGTGGCGAAATGCATGGTGGGCAAGGTTATGCGGAAGTGGTGGTGGTGGTTGATGAAGAAGCAATTGTCCCTAAGTAGCCGAAACACCTCAGGAGGCGCGAATCACTACTCAAGCAACCACTTATGCTATGGGGAACAAAATGGGTTCGGTTGCGAAAGTGGTGGTGGTAATGCGGATGATGTGGTGGAAGCCATAGGCAAAGATGCCAAAATTCTGATAATTTGATGGTGTCAAATGGTGTTGTTGGTATTTTTGTGGGATGAGGGATGTGAATAGCTTCAAAACGAGCTAAAGAACGTCAAAAACGGACTCCGGATGAATTAGTTATGACCAAAACAAAATTTCAGCCGAGTCAGTGTCAGGGTTAACCAGACATCCGGGAGGAGGTCCAGCTCATCCGGGCTATGTCTGGATGATCCGGGAGTACATCTGGATGATCCGGGTTCGTCAGCTCCGGTTCGGAAATTCGGGCGCGTGGGTTATCCGGACGTCCGGGAGAGGGTCCAGCTGATCCGGGAGGTGTCCGGATGATCCGGGAGATGGTCCGGATGATCCGGGCAGGTCAAACTGCTCGGGGTTTCCTCTCGGGGACGAAATTTTTGCCGGAAATGGATGATTTTCGGGGCAAAATTTGATGGATTTCGTGGATGGAAGGTGGGGAAACTTGGGGAGATGCTAGATCCACTCGAAACCAAGCAAATCCACGGATCAAAATCAACAAAACATCATCAAACCAACAAATCACAAAAAAATTTGGGGGCTATTTTTGGTGGGGATTTTCGGATTTAGGACAAAATCAACAAAATCAAGGTAGAGAACACGGGGTAGGGGCTCCAAAAACATGATCAACGTGGCTCATGATACCAAGATGATGTAGGGCGGATCCCTATGGGGCCGATCTTTCAAGTTTGGAGTGGATCCTATGGGGAAACACAATGAACGAGCGGAAGAACACGAGGAAGAACACGAAGAGGAACAAGAGAAACTCACTAAACCGACAAGTAATCGATCACACAAGTGCTAGATCACCGAACACATAAGGTAGCACAAGATTCAAAATCAACAAAGGAAAGATACGAAGGTAGCCATTCTTCTCCGTGAGGGGGTCTTGAATGCATGAGGGGATCTTCCCGTAAATGGGGCCTTGAATCCAAGTGGATCTTCTCCGAAGAGGCCGCGGTCTCTCACGAGGAGGAGATCCGATGGATGAGCGAGGCTCTATCTCACAAATGAGCTAAATCAACGCTAACCCTCAAAATGTGGAGGAGGAGGTCTATTTATAGTGCTAAGCCACGAAGGCGTAAGTGAGGGGCGAAGGGGTACATGGGCTTCGGCCTAATTCACGCACGCACGCGGGGTCCGGATGATCCGGATGGTGGCCCGGATGATCCGGGTGTCGGGGGTCCGGATGATCCGGGTGATGAGGACATCAATACCATTGTTACACCCACATCCCCTACTGCTACATACACTGGAACAATTACTAGAGCTCGCGCATGCCAATTATATTATCAGGTACTTTCGTTTCTTGGTAAAGATTCTAATGTTCATGAGAATATGATGCTGCCTAAATTGGATACATTTGTTTTGCGTAAAAATGAAGGGCCTAGCTTGGAACAGGATGAACATTGGAGCAAGAACAAGCATGGAGATGATGGCATGCGCAAGGGGAACAAGAACGGAGTTACAAGTGATGATTTCAGGACTTTGAAGCCACAATAATGAGTACATGAAGCCTTGGACGAAATATACAAGATTCCACTTCATAAATTTCGTCCAGAGGCTATTCTAGGTGCTGCGTCACCTTATTATTGGGCCAGGCCCATGTAATTTCTAAATACATAAGTATAGGCTATTTTTAGAGTTCGTATGTGTGGGGAAACAAGAGATAGGGTTAGTTTCGGACCCCTCCACCAAGGGCCACGAAATTCACCCCCTCTTCCTCCATATATACAGCCCTTAGGGCACCATTTAGACTTTGGGTTTTGTTTAGATTAAAGTTCGCCATTGCTGCAACTTCGCGTACTTCGTTTGTGTTCAACGACCAGACAAAGACGTCTCAGAACCCCACCTTGATCAATAAAGCTTTCATCTTATATTCGCAATATCCAGATTGCAATCTTAGTTTCTTGGTTGTTCTTCGTTTGCTCGCAGGAAACAGACCCTTGTGGCAGGTTGATCGTGCTCCGGCGTGGTCAATAACCTCTCGGAGTTGGTTTAGCGATTGATAAGGCGCGACGTCCTCGCACATTCGTAGACGGATCGTCAAAGTCGATTTCCACCAAAGCGATATCCATCATCTCATCGAAAGACAGGACACCTTTGCCTCTATCAAGTGGTATCAAATTTCCAGGTTGCTTGGTGAGATTTTATAGTTTTTCATAGTTTAGATCGAGTCTGTTCTTCATACCTACAGTCCACGAAAAAGCCAAAAAAAAGAGTCCGGAAACCACCCTCCGTTTAGGCCCAAAATTTTCCGAAAATGCACTGGACAAAAAAAATTCTGGCTATCCTATGTTTAGGTGTTTCTAAGCGTATTGAGACAGCCGCCGTTATAGAAAGTTTTTTTTGAACCGTTTCCAGTTTTTGGGTCCGGGCAGTCGGAAAAAAAATTGGTCGAAAAAATTTTGTGCCTATCCTGTTATCTTGACTAGGGAATAGTTTTGAGACGCTCGCCATTATAGTGATTTTCGGCAAAAAAAAAGAGGAGCGCAAAAAAAAGAGCGAAAAAGAAAAAATTCCAGAGTGTGCTCTTCCCTTGTTTATGTGTAGCGCCGTGATTTTGTTAGTGTTATAGGCTCGCGTCTCTAGCACGGTCTAGCCTAGGACCATCACAGTACTGTCGTCGAGCGTTTATTCAACTTTGCATCTCTGAATTGATTATTGCTGACCCTTTTTGCTACCATATTATAAGCCTTGCCAGCTCCACATACATCTACGTCGTGCGTTTGACTCTCCCTAGTAATCGCTCTATCCAAGCTTTGAGAGTTTTGAATACAACGGTTGTCGATCACCACCTGTTGCTGGGTAAGAACTGGTAAGAATTTGAGATTTGCTTGACGGGTTTGTGATACACCACCACCACTTCTTAGTAGTCTGTAGGATCATATTCTTGTGTGTTTCTATTTGCTGCTAACCATGGTAGGAACACAAGCCGATGAGACGGATTGGGAGAACCTGACGAACAAATAGCTACATGATAAATTTCAGCAAATGATAAGTGGACAGGTGCAAGATGTGCCAAACAGATTTGACGAGGCCATGGAGAATATAGATGGCATGGAGATGATAGATGTGGTACTGTTGAGGAGAATGAATCTATGCTTGCATGTTTTATGGGTGGATTAAATAGAGATATTCAGACCATTCTAGAGTATAAGGAGTATACTAATATCACTCGTTTATTCCATCTTGCTTGTAAAGCTAAACGTGAAGTGTAGGATCGACAAGCATTGGCGCGAACTAACTTTTCTGCAGGTCGACCTTCATCATGGATACCGCGTCCATCATCTACTTCCACTGCACCAGCACCTCCATTAGGTGCCACCTCCAGCCGTGATACAAGAAAGCAAGCACAACCACCACTATCTGCCAAGAGCGCACCTGCCGGGCCTACACAGAGCTCTTCTTCTTCCATAGCATCAACTGGGCACACAAGTGATATTATTTGTCATTGTTGTAAGGCAAGAGGTCATTATGCGAGAGAATGCAAATCTCAGCGTGTGATGATTGCAACTGAGGATGGTGGGTATGAGTCCGCTAGTGACTATGATGAGGAGACGTTGGTTCTTATTACACGTGAAGAACACGGTGGAGATGATTCTGATCATGAGACGCAATACATGGCTCCTGAAGACGCTGACAGGTATGAATGTTTAGTTGCTCAACGTGTTTTGAGTGTGCAGGTCACACAAGCTGAGCAAAATCAGAGGCATAATTAGTTCCATACAAAGGGAGTTGTGAAGGAACATTCTGTGCGCGTCGTCATAGACGGAGGGAGCTGCAACAACTTGGCTAGCATGGAGATAGTGGAGAAGCTCTCTCTCACCACAAGACCACATCCACATCCTTACTACATCCAATGGTTCAACGACAGCGGCAAGGTTAAGGTAACACGTACTGTTCATGTGCATTTTAGTATCTCTACATGTGCTGATTATGTTGATTGTGATGTGGTACCTATGCAAGCATGTTCCTTATTACTTGGCCGACCATGGCAATTTGAAAAAAAATCTGTCCACCATGGTAGAAACAATCAGTATACTCTTGTTCATAAGGATAAAAATATTACTTTGCTTCCTATGACTCCTGATTCCATTTTGAAATATGATATTAATAGAGCTAATAAAGCAAAACAGGACAAGAATAAGAGTGAAAATCAGATTGTGGCAAAAGAATTTGAGCAACAAATGAAGCCCAATAATAAACCATCTAGTGTTGCTTCTGAAATTAAATTGAAAAGTGCATGTTTACTTGCCACTAAATCTGATATTGATGAGCTAGATTTTAGCAAATCTGTTTGCTATGCTTTTGTGTGCAAAGAGGCATTATTTTCATTCGAGGACGTGCCTTTCTCTTTGCCCCCTGCTGTCACTAACATTTTGCAGGAGTTCGCTGACGTCTTCCCACAAGACGTGCCACCAGGATTACCACCTATTCGAGGGATTGAACATCAAATTGACTTAATTCCCGGTGCATCGCTACCCAACTGTGCACCATACCGTACCAATCCAGAGGAGACAAAGGAGATTATGCGTCAAGTTCAAGAGCTTCTCGAGAAAGGTTATATACGCGAATCCCTTAGTCCTTGTGCTGGTCCTATTATTTTAGTGCCGAAAAAGGATGGTACATCACGTATGTGTGTTGATTATAGAGGCATTAATAACATTACTATTCGTTATCGTCATCCTATTCCTAGGCTAGAAGATATGCTTGATGAATTGAGTGGCTCTACAATATTCTCCAAAGTTGATTTGCGTAGTGGATATCATCAAATTCGTATGAAATTGGGGGATGAATGGAAAACAACATTTAAAACTAAGTTTGGATTATATGAGTGGTTAGTCATGCCTTTTAGGTTAACTAATGCACCTAGTACTTTTATGAGATTAATGAACGAAGTTTTATGTGCTTTCATTGCATGATTTGTGGTAGTTTACTTTGATGACATATTGATTTATAGCAGAACTTTGGAGGAACATTTGGAACATTTACATGCTGTTTTTATTGCTCTACGTGATGCACGTTTGTTTGGTAACCTTGGGAAGTGCCCCTTTTGCACCGACCGAGTGTCTTTTCTTGGCTACGTTGTTACTCCACAGGGAATTGAAGTTGATAAAGCCAAGATTGAAGCTATTGAGAGTTGGCCGCAGCCCAAAACGGTCACACAAGTGAGGAGTTTTCTTGGCCTTGCTGGATTCTATAGGCGTTTTGTGAGAGATTTCAGCACCATTGCTGCACCTCTCAATGAGCTTACAAAGAAGGATGTGCCTTTTGTTTGGGGTACCGCACAGGAAGAAGCCTTCACGGTATTGAAAGATAAGTTGACACATGCTCCTTTACTCCAACTTCCTGATTTTAATAAGACTTTTGAGCTTGAATGTGATGCTAGTGGAATTGGATTAGAAGGTGTGTTATTACAAGATGGCAAACCTATTGCATATTTTTCTGAAAAATTGAGTGGGCCTAGTCTGAATTATTCTACTTATGATAAAGAATTATATGCTCTTGTCCGGACTTTAGAGACATGGCAACATTATTTATGGCCCAAAGAATTTGTTATACATTCTGATCATGAATCTTTGAAACATATTAAAAGTCAAGCTAAACTGAATCGTAGACATGCTAAATGGGTTGAATTCATTGAGACTTTCCCTTATGTTGTTAAACACAAGAAGGGTAAAGAAAATGTTATTGCTGATGCATTGTTTCGTCGTTATACTATGCTTTCACAACTTGATTTCAAAATATTTGGTTTGGAGACCATCAAAGATCAATATGTGCATGATGCTGATTTTAAAGTTGTATTGCAGAATTGTGTGCATGATGCTGATTTTAAAGTTGTATTGCAGAATTGTAAAGATGGGAGAACATGGAACAAGTTCGTCATTAATGATGGATTTGTGTTTCGTGCTAACAAGCTATGCATTCCAGCTTGCTCTGTTCGTCTTTTGTTGTTGCAGGAGGTGCATGGAGGAGGATTAATGGGACACTTTGGCGTGAAGAAGACGAAGGACGTACTTGCTACACATTTCTTTTGGCCAAAGATGAGACGGGATGTTGAGCGTTTTATTGCTCGCTGCACTACATGTCAAAAAGCTAAGTCACGACTCAATCCTCATGGTTTATATATGCCTTTGCCTGTACCTAGTGTTCCTTGGGAGGATATATCTATGGACTTTGTTTTAGGTTTACCTCGAACAAAGAAGGGGAGGGATAGCATATTTGTTGTCGTGGATAGATTCTCAAAAATGGCACACTTCATACCATGTCATAAAAGCGATGATGTCATTAATGTTGCTGATTTGTTCTTTTGTGAAATTATTCGCTTGATGGTGTGCCAAATACTATTGTTTCAGATCGTGATACTAAATTTCTTAGCCACTTTTGGAGATGTTTATGGGCTAAGTTGGGGACTAAACTGCTTTTTAGTACTACTTGTCACCCCCAAACTGATGGACAAACTGAAGTAGTCAATTGAACATTGTCTACTATGCTTAGAGCTGTTTTGAAGAATAATAAGAAAATGTGGGAAGAATGCTTGCCTCATATTGAATTTGCTTATAATCGTTCATTGCATTCTACTACTAAGATGTTCCCTTTTGAAATTGTGTATGGTTTCCTACCTCGTGCACCTATTGATTTGCTGCCTCTTCCATCTTCGGAGAAGGTTAATTTTGATGCTAAACAACGTGCTGAATTGATTTTAAAAATGCATGAGTTAACTAAGGAAAACTTTGAGCATATGAATGCTAAATATAAACTTGCTGGAGATAAGGGTAGAAAACATCTTGTGTTTGCACCTGGAGATCTTGTTTGGTTACATTTGCGTAAGGATAGATTTCCTGATTTGCGCAAATCAAAGTTAATGCCACGTGCTAATGGTCCTTCTAAGGTGTTGGAGAAAATAAATGATAATGCATATAAACTTGAGCTTCCTGTAGATTTTTTGGTTAGTCCCACTTTTAACATTGCAGATTTGAAGCCTTATTTGGGTGAGGAAGATGAGCTTCCGTCAAGGACGACTTCATTTCAAGAAGGGGAGGATGATGAGGACATCAATACCATTGTTACACCCACAGCCCCTACTGCTACATATACTGGACTAATTACTAGAGCTCGCGCACGCCAATTAAATTATCAGGTACTTTCATTTCTTGGTAAAGATTCTAATGTTCATGAGAATATGATGCTGCCTAAATTGGATACATTTGTTTTGCTTACAAATGAAGGACCTAGCTTGGAGAAGGATGAACATTGTAGCAAGAACAAGCATGGAGATGATGGCATGCGCAAGGGGAACAAGAACGGAGTTACAAGTGATGATTTAAAGACTTTGAAGCCACCATAAGGAGTGCATGAAGCCTTGGACAAAATATACAAGAGGCCACTTCATAAATTTCGTCCAGAGGCTATTCTAGGTGCTGCATCACCTTATTATTGGGCCAGGCCCATGTAATTTAGAAATACATAAGTATAGGGTATTTTTAGAGTCCGTATGTGTGGGGAAACAAGAGATAGGGTTAGTTTCGGACCCCTCCACCAAGGGCCACGAAATTCACCCCCTCTTCCTCCATATATACAGCCCTTAGGGCACCGTTTAGACTTTGGATTTTGTTTAGATTAAAGTTCGCCATTGCTGCAACTTCACAGTTTCGCTTGTGTTCAACGACCGCATAAAGACGCCTCGTAACCCCACCTTGATCAATAAAGCTTTCATCTTATATTCGCAATATCCAGATTGCAATCTCAGTTTCTTGCTTGTTTTTCATTTGCTAGCAGGAAATAGACCCTTGTGGTTAGGTTGATCGTGCTCCAGCGTGGTCAATAACCTCTCGGAGTTGGTTTAGCGATTGCTAAGGTGCGACGTCCTCGCACATTCGTAGTCAGATCGTCAAAGTCGATTTCCACCAAAGCGATATCCGTCATCTCATGTTAAGATGGGACGCCTTTGCCTCTATCACCGGGTGACCGTCCGGATGATCCGGCTTCATCGAGCAGCTTCGGGTGACTTCGGGCACGTTAGCCAGATCGTCCGGGTGGTCGTCCGGATCGTCCAGGCTCGGTCCGGATCGTCCGGCTGGGTGTCTGGATGATCCGGGCAAGTCCTGTCTTTCTCCATTGTTCTTGTTCCGTCTCCTATTCCATGCTTGGCCTTGATCCTTGGATTCTCCATGGTCATCTTGGTTGTACCTGAGTGTATGCAAGGTCCATGCATGAGGTAGTAGCCATGTCTCACATGCGGAAAGTGACGGTTCGAAGAGGAGTGAATTCACCTTGTGTCCAATGGCGTATGTTCGAGGTCTCGTCATATGTCCTCTTGGGGCTTGGAGAGTAGTCGGAGTGTACATGGGGATGAACATGGGATGCTCCGCATCACCTTCATTTAAGCCCAAGTGGTGATTGGAGGGTCACCTCTTGCTTCTCGGCGCTCAAGGACTTGTTCCCACCATATGAGCACACAGTTTTGGAACTCAAGTGATGCCATTGTGATCTTCTTCTCTTCCTCATAGTTGTGCAAACAAAAGATTTTGTCGACCTTCAATGCCCATGAGAGGTATACTTCCGGATCATTGCTTCCATTGAACTTGGGCATTGTGAATTTGAGCTTTCCATAGTGTTGCTCTTCATCTTGATAGCGGTTGTGATATTGCTCTTTCCTTGGAAAGTCCTCGAATGCTCGTTCCTCATGATGTCGCTCTTGGCATAGAGGAGGGTCTTGAAGCACTTGTTCCACTTGGTGTCGCTCTTGTTGAACTAGAGGTTGAGGTGGAGCTTGACGAGCTTGTGGAGGAGCTTGAGGAGCTTGACGTTGCACACGTGGTTGGTAGTTCCTCTCTTGGATTTCTTCTCGAAGGGCTTCCTCTTGATTGCACCGTTCGCGATTGCGGTTGGCGATGGCTCGACTTGGTTGTTGAAGGGCATGTTCCTCCTCAAGAGCATGTGCTTCTCATTGTTGTTGTTGACGACGTTGAGCCTCGGCGTCTTGTTCCTCTTGGTGTAGACGCGCTCGTTCTTCCTCTTGGCGCTGTAGTCATTGTCGTTCTTGAGCTTGAGCAAAAGCGACTTGGTTTGATTGAGGACGAGGAACTTGCTCATCGACTTGCTCTTGTGAATGCTTGACGAGTAGCGGGTTGCGAGGTGCATGATGGTCTTGACGCGCGGCTCATCGAAGAATGGTCGATGATGGAGTACTTGAGCCGGAGAAGGTGTGATGTAGGGGCGGAAACCTATGGTGACGTTCTTTCACGTTTGGAGTGGATCCTACGGGAAATCACAAAGAACACGCGGAAGCACAAAGGGGAAACACGGGGAAAACGAGAGAGAATCACTTAACTGACAAGGAATCAATCACACAAGTGCTAGATCACCGAGAGCAAAGAGTAACACACGATCCACAATCAACAAAGGTAAGGATACAAAGGAACCCTTCTTCTCCGTACGGAGGTCTTGATGATCTTCCCAAGAAAGGGGTCTTGAATCTGCTTGGGGGATCTTCTCCGAAGAGGTCGTGAACTCTGAGGAGAAGTATCCAAGTGGATGAGTAAGGCTCTCACACAAATATGAGCTAAACCAATGCTAGCCCTAATATGACGCTAGGAGACGAGTATATATAGTGCTAAGCCACGAAGGGGTAAGTGGGAGAGGATACACGGGGCAAAAACCCCTTGCACTACGCGCAGGCACGCCGGTAGTACCGGTCATGTGGCCGGTAGTTCTGCTGGGAGCTCATGAGGGGCGGTAGTTCTGGATGTGGAAGGCGGTACTACCGCTGGGAGGTCAGGCGCTGGCTTCTGGAGATGTACGTCGAAGGGCCTAGTGGTTGTACCTGATGTCGAGGCGGTTGTTCCGGTCTTTTGGCAGAAATCGGTAAAACTGGTGCAGCACCGGCCTTGCTCCGCTTGATCATAGAAGGTGGGCCGGTTGTTGGGCGGTAGCTGGCCGGTTGTTCCGCCCGGGCGGTGTTTGGGCGGTTGTTCCGGTCCTTCTAGGCTCGGCAGATCGTCTACATGCTCTCGATGTTCGTCTTACGTCGTAACTTCTCCTTGGTTACTTTCTTGGTACCTAAGCACACAAAGCATCTCTGTTTGAGGTAGTAGCCATGTCTCAAGTGGGTCAAAGGGAAGTTCAACAAGGAGAGAGTTAACCTCGGATTGAATAGCACGTGCTCGAGCTCTCGTCATGGGTCCTCGTGGGGTTGGATGTGTCAATGTAGAGTCCATGGGGATGATGGAAGGATGCTCCGCATCATCTCCCCTCCCTTGGGAAAGATCCGACCTCGGATCAAAATCTTCATCACCGTGGAAAGGCGAGAGGTCTTTGACGTTGAAGATGTCGCTCACGTTGTACTTGTCTCGTGGGAGATCAATCTTGTAGGCGTTGTCGTTGTAGCATGCTAGCACCCTGAATGGTCTATCGGCTCGAGGGAGAAGTTTGGACTTGCGTTCATTAGGGAAGCGGTCGTTGCGAAGGTGTAGCCACACGAGATCGCCTATGTTGAAGATCGTGGGTTGCTTGTTGATGTTGAGCTTGGTTGCTAGTCGTTGTACTTGGCGCTCAATGATGTTCCTTGTATCTTCATGCATCTTCTTGATGTAGCTTGCTCGTGCACTCGCATCCATGTTGGTGCGCTCTTGTAGAGGTAGAGGTAGAATGTCCAAAGGGGACAACGGGTTGAAGCCGTAGACGACCTCAAAGGGGGACTTGCCGGTAGTCGAATGTCTTGCACGGTTGTAGGCATACTCGGCGATGGGTAGACACGCCTCCCACTCCTTGATGTTCTTCTTGATCAACACGTGAAGTAGAGTGGATAGTGTCCGGTTTGTCACCTCCGTTTGGCCGTCAGTTTGAGGATGGTATGCGGATGAGAACAAGAGCTTGATTCCGAGCTTGGCGCATAGCGTCTTCCAAAAGTAACTCAAGAATTTTGACGTCGCGGTCGGAGACGATTGTCTTCGGTACTCCATGGACACACAAGATTTCCCTACAAAAGAGATTTGCAACGTGTGAAGCATCATCTATCTTGTTGCAAGGAATGAAATGTGCCATCTTAGAAAATCGGTCCACAACCACAAATACGGAATCCTTTCCATTTTGAGTTCTAGGCAAACCAAGTACAAAATCCATGCTAATGTCTTCCCAAGGTTGATAAGGAATAGGAAGAGGCATGTAAAGACCATGGGATTGAGCTTTAGACTTAGCTTTGCGACATGTAGAGCATCGGGTGGTGAAGCATGAGATGTCACAGAACATCTTGGGCCAAAAGTTGTTCTTGAAGAGCGTGGTGAATGTCTTGTCGCGTCCGAAATGTCCCATGAGTCTGCCTCCATGAGCCTCTTGCAAAAGGAGCAAATGAAGAGAAGACTCGGGAATGGATAGTTTGTTAGCTCTCATAATATAACCATCCTTGATGTAATATTGTTCCCAAGAAGTATGCGTCAAACATTTAGCATAAGGAATAGCAAAAGATGGATCATTAGCATACAAGTCTTTTATGTGATCAAAGCCAATAACATTCAACTCAAGTTTAGTGACAAGCGTGCATATGCATGATAGTGCATTGGCAACTACATTTTCCTTACCCTTAATGTACTTGATCACATAGGGGAAAGATTCAATAAATTCACTCCATTTGGCATGACACTTGTTCAACTTAGTTTGACCTTTTAAGCACTTAAGCGTTTCATGATCGATGTGTATGACAAACTCATGAGGTCTAAGATAATGTTCCCAAACATGTAGCACACGCACTAAAGCATACAATTCTTTCTCATAGATGAGATAGTTAAGTTGAGCACCGGAGAGTTTTTCACTAAAATATGCAATGGCTCGTTTTTCTTGCATCAAAACTCCGCCAATTCCGGTACCACTTGCATCACAATGAACCTCAAAAGTTTTGTCAAAATTGGGCAAAGCAAGAATCGGAGCATGAGTAAGCAAAGACTTGAGCTCGTCAAAAGCGGTGGATTGCAAAGATCCCCAAACAAAAGGAGCATTCTTCTTCCTCAAAGCATGCAAAGGAGCGGCAATTGTGCTAAAATCTTTCACAAAGCAACGATAAAAACCCGCAAGACCAAGAAAACTACGGACTTGTTGCAAATTGGTGGGTTGGTGCCAAGTTTTAATTGCTTCAATTTTAGTTTCATCAACATGGACACCCTTGGAAGATACAACGAAACCCAAGAAAACCACTTTGTCAACACCGAATGTGCATTTTTTCATGTTGGCATAAAGACTTTCCTTGCGAAGTGTTTGTAAAACAGCCCTAACATGATCAAGATGCTCTTTCATGGTTTTGCTAAACACAAGAATATCATAGAAGTAAACCACAACAAAGACTCCAATATAAGGTCGAAGTACATGATGCATGAGACGCACAAAAGTATCGGGAGCCTCCGATAAACCCATAGGCATAACTAACCACTCATATAAGCCAAATTTGGTTTTGAAAGCAGTTTTCCATTCATCACCCTCTTGTATGCGTATTTGATAATAGCCACTTTTAAGATCAATTTTTGAGAAAAAGTTGGCTCCACTAAGTTCATCAAGCATATCATGTAAGCGAGGAATGGGATGCCTATAGCGAACGGTGATAGCATTTATGGGTCTACAATCGGAACACAAGCGGAAACTTCCATCGGACTTAGGCACAAGTATAACGGGAGCGGCACAAGGGCTTAAGCTTTCACGTACATGACCATTGTCGATTAGTTGTCGTACTTGCCGTTGAATCTCCTTGGTTTCTTCGGGATTGACACGGTATGGAGCTTTGTTTGGAAGTGACGCTCCGGGGATGAGGTCGATTCAATGCCCAATGCCTCGTAGAGGAGGTAGACCCGGAGGTAGCTCATCAACGAAAACATCTTGAAATTCCTGCAAAAGAGATTGAAACACTAAAGGTAGCTCATTAGGGGTGTTAGTGTTAGGTTCCCCATCCTTGCACACTAGGACAAAGTGCATCACACTCGATGGGTTCTCACACACTTCCCTCATCTCACTTTTTGTGGCAAATAGTATGAGGTTTTTCTCTCTAGGCGAAGAGGCGCTCAAGTTTGGCTTGTGGCTCTCACTCACTTTTTGGTGGATGTCTTTTTGACTCTTCTCTCTATGGTGGTTGGCTTGCTTGTCGGCTATCACTTGACTAGGAGACATAGATCGTAGCACATATTCATTCCCTTTCATCTTGAAGCTATAGTGGTTTGTACGCCCGTTGTGGAAGACACCATGGTCGAATTGCCATGGTCGACCAAGAAGGAGGTGGCAAACGGTCATTGGGACCACATCACACTCCAAAGTGTCCTCATATGCACCAATTTTGAAGGATACTTGGACCGTATGCTCAACTTGTATAGTGCCCGAGTCACTTAGCCATTGAACCTTGTAGGGGTGCGGGTGCTTCCTCTTGACCAATTGAAGCTTGGAGCATGGTTCTTCACTTGCCAAGTTGTGGCAACTACCTCCGTCGATGATGACCTTGACGGACCTTCCATTGATGCCGGCCTTTGTGTGGAAGATGTGGCATCGTTGGTCTTCTTCTTGTTGATGTTGAAGAGTCAAGACCTTGGAGACAATAAGAGCGGGGCTCATATCTTCATCACAAAAGACTTGGTCATCTTCATCTTCATTCACTCGCCTATGCATGGCCACTTGCTGAATAGCTTCCGTTTCATCTTCACTCATTGAGTCGTAGGTGCCATCGTCATTGAGGATCATGGTGCGCTTGTTTGTGCATTCATAGGACTTGTGGCCTCGGCCGCCGCAAGTGAAACACTTGAAGGATCTTGTTTTGACGGTCTCATCGGTCGGAGTAGATGAAGAAGCACGCGGCTTGGAGTTGCTTGTAGTAGGAGGAGGACGACTTGAACTTGACGAATGTTTCTTCTAACTTGACTTGTCGTCGTTGCTTGGAGAAGGCTTGGTTGATGTCGAAGTTGGAGTAGTTGTTGAAGCTTGGTTATTGAAGAAGCCGTAGGTCTTGGATGAATACTTGGTGTACTTGAAGTCATCTTGCACTTGACGTTCCGCCTTTGTAGCTTGATGCACGAGCTCAATGAGGTTGGAGTAGGGTTGGAAGTCGGCGATCTTCTTGATGGGATGATTGAGTCCATTCAAGAATTGTGCCATTGTTTGCTCATCATCTTCCGTGACATTGGCTCGAATCATGGCTATCCCCATTTCCTTGTAGTATTCTTCAACACCCTTTGTTCCTTGCTTGAGGAGTTGTAGCTTCTTGAAAAGATCACGGTTGTAGTAGGTTGGTACAAAACGTGCTCGCATGACATCCTTCATTTGAGCCCAAGTGGTGATTGGAGGTTCACCTCTTGCTCGACGGCGCTCAAGGACTTGTTCCCACTATATGAGTACATAGTCGTGGAACTCAAGTGATGTGATAGCGATCTTCTTCTCTTCCTCATAGTTGTGCAAAAGAAAGATTTTGTCGACCTTCAATGCCCATGAGAGGTACTCTTCTGGATCATTGCTTCCATTGAACTTGGGCATTGTGAATTTGAGCTTTCCATAGCGTTGCTCTTCATTGTGTTGTTGGTGATGGTGATGATGACGCCCTTGACGTGGAGGTTACTCATCCTCATGTTGCTCTTGGCGTGTAGGAAGTCCATGATCAACTTGCTCTTGTTGACCTTGAGGTTGAAGTGGAGCTTGACGAGCTTGTGGAGGAGCTTGAGGGACTTGACGTTGCACGCGCGGTTGATAGTTCCTCTCTTGAATTTCTTCTCGAAGGGCTTCCTCTTGATTGCGCCGTTCGCGATTGCGGTTGGCGATAGCTTGACTTGATTCTCGAAGGGCACGTTCCGCCTCAACAGCTTGTGCTTCTCGTGGTTGTTGTTGAAGACGTTGAGCCTCGGTGTCTTGTTACTCTTGGTGTAGACGCGCTCGTTCTTCTTCTTCTTCGCGACGACGACGTTGTCGTTTTTGAGCTTGAGCAAAAGCGACTTGATTTGATTGAGGACGAGGGACTTGCTCATTGGCTTGCTCTTGTGAATGCCTGACGTGTAGCGGGTTTCGAGATGCATGACGGTCTTGACGCGCGGCTCGTCGAAGAATGGTCGATGACGGTGTACTTGAGCCGGAGAAGGAGTCGTCGGAGTGTCGACTTGAGTGGCTCCATATTGAGTATGACGATGTAGAAGGAGGCCAGTTCACCAACAAGGCGCGGATCTCGTCCATTCTTGCATAGTTCTCTTGCTTGTGCGCGTCGAGCTTGTTGTCGAAGAAGTCTCGTGTACGTTGCTCGGAGAGTCGCAAGTTGGTGGCGAGGTTGTCGATGCGGTCGTTCATTGCTTGTTGCTCTTGATGTAACGCTCGTTGTGCACCAAAGAGGTGGCTCTTGGTGATGTATGATGACATGTCGTCGTCTTGCTCGATGAAGAGTGGGTTGGTAGAAGTACTTGGCCTATCCATCATTCCAAGCAAAATGTGAGTGGTAGAAGGAGAAGAACTTATACTAATGTACCTTTGACCGATGTTGATCATGAATGAAGTTCACTTAAATGCGGACAATGAAATAGCACTATTGGTACCAATTCTTGTCGGTTCTCACACCTACACAAGTAAAAGCTTATGGTGGAGCTTGGTTAGGATGGTGGCACACAATTGATTGCAATAGTTAGTTTGACTCAAAGATGTTGAAAATGATTCCCAAATTCGCTAATGCAACAAGTAGACCAAGCAAGTAGTGGTACACGGAAACACACACGCAAATAGATAAATGGGATTGTGCACACCAAAAGTGAGCCAAAATGTGGAATCCACGAAAATTCTCTTGTTGCACAATACTAGAGAGACGCTAGCACGATTGCACAATAGGTGGATACGGAGCTTGTGCACAACCTGCTAGGCAAAAATGCGATCTCTATCCCAAGTATGCTATATGTATGGTATTTCATTGCTATGATCCAAGATGATGTTATATGACAATCTTAATGTAGTATGATGCTATGGTTCTTGCTTATAAGCTCTTTGCTTATCTTTCTTGTTTGCTTAAAAGCTTGGGTGGCTCTTTCACTTTTGAGCTCTTTTCTCATGCAAAACTTCACGAACCAAGATAGCAATTGTGTATGGGATGACAGCTTTGTGACACCCAAGTTGCTGTCAAGATATGCACCACTTTGGTATGGTATGTTTGTTATGGATTATGATCACTAATGTGCACAAGTCACGTTGCCGGCAATACTCAGTGGCTAGTCTCGATGGGTAAGCAACGCAAAAGTAAGGGTATGTGGTTATCAATGCAATGGCATGTGATAACAAAGATGTCGTCGAACTTACCGTCCTTGGCGATGATGAGTCCTTGGTGAAGATGAGCGGTGGTGATGTTGACTTCAAACCGTACCTATATAGCTGAAACACAATAGGACACGGGAACCACACTCAAATTCTCAAAGACGAAAAGCAACAATGGTGGTCGCGGAAAGCGGAGGTGGTATAGCGGATGAATTAGTTATGGCCGAAACGGTGAAACTCGGAACGCTGAAACCGGGAGGGTGGTAGTACCTCTTGGGGGGGCGGTAGTACCGCTCGTAATGCTCAGCGGTAGTACCGCTTGGAGGGGTGGTAGTACCGCTCGTGTCAGGATTTTTCGCAGATCGAATCGGGGCGCGATTTTGGGGCGGAAATGGATGGTTTCGGGGGCAAAATTGGATGGATTTCGTGGATGGAAAGAGGGGAAACTTGGGGGAATGCTAGATCCACTTGAAACCAAGCAAATCCACGGATCAAAATCAACAAAACATCATCAAACCAACAAATCACAAAAAAATTTGGGGCTATTTTTGCTGGGGATTTTTAGATTTAGGACGAAAACAATAAAATCAAACTAGAAAACACAGGGTAGGGGCTCCAAAAACGTGATCAACGTGGCTCATGATACCAATATGATGTAGGGCGGAACCCTATGGTGACGATCTTTCACGTTTGGAGTGGATCCTATGGGGAATCACAAAGAACATGTGGAAGCACAAAGGGGACACACGGGGAAAACGAGAGAGAATCACTAAACCGACAAGGAATCAATCACACAAGTGCTAGATCACCGACAACAAAGAGTAACACATGATCCACAATCAACAAAGGTAAGGATACAAAGGAACCGTTCTTCTCCGTACGGAGGTCTTGATGATCTTCCCTAGAAAGGGGTCTTGAATCCGCTTGGGGAATCTTCTCCGAAGAGGTCGTGAACTCCGAGGAGAAGTATCCAAGTGGATGAGCAAGGCTCTCACACAAATATGAGCTAAACCAATGCTAGCCCTAATACGATGCTAGGGGACGAGTATATATAGTGCTAAGCCATGAAGGGGTAAGTGGGAGAGGATACACGGGGCGAAAACCCCTTGCACTGCGCGCAGGCAGGCCGGTAGTGCCGGTCATGTGGCCGGTAGTTCCGGTGGGAGCTCATGAGGGGCGGTAGTTCCGGACGTGGAAGGCGGTACTACCACTAGGAGTTCAGGCGCTGGCGTCTGGAGATGGACGTCGAAGGGCCCAGCGGTTGTACCTGATGTCGAGGTGGTTGTTCCGGTCTTTGGGTAGAAACCGGTAAAACCAGTGCAGCACCGGCCTTGCTCCGCTTGATCACAGAAGGTGGGGCGTTTGTTGGGCGGTAGCTGGCCGGTTGTTCCGCCCGGGCAGTGGTTGGGCGGTTGTTCCGGTCCTTCTGGGCTGGGCAGATTGTCTACATGCTCTCGATGTTCATCTTGCATCATAACTTCTCCTAGGTTACTTTCTTGGTACCTAAGCACACAAAGCATCTCTGTTTGAGGTAGTAGCCATGTCTCAAGTGGGTCAAAGGGAAGTTCAACAAGGAGAGAGTTAACCTCGGATTAAATAGCACGTGCTCGAGCTCTCGTCATGGGTCCTCGTGGGGTTGGATGTGTCGATGTAGAGCAATGGGGATGATGGAAGGATGCTCCGCATCAAGGTGTCGTCGGAGTGTCGACTTGAGTGGCTCCGTCTTGCGTATGACGATGTAGAAGGAGGCCGGTTCACCAACAAGGTGCGGATCTCATCCATTCTTGCATCGTTCTCTTGCTTGTGCGCGACGAGCTTGTTGTCGAAGTAGTCTTGTGTACGTTGCTCGGAGAGTCGCAAGTCGGTGGCAAGGTTGTCGATGCGGTCGTTCATTGCTTGTTGCTCTTGATGTAGTTCTCGTTGTGCACCAAAGAGGTGGCTCTTGGGGACGAATGATGACATGTCGTCATCTTGCTCGATGAAGAGTGGGTTGGTAGAGGAACATGGCCTATCCATCATAAGAAAGTGGTGGTGAGTAGGAAAATGAGAGAACAAAACCAAAGTTACCTATTCCGAAGATTGTGGATGTAACAAGTACGATCCCACGTGATGTTACAATAGGGGAATTGGTACCGGGAATTGTTTCTCACACCTACAAGTAAATGCTCTATGGAGGAGCTTGGTTAGGAAAGGCACAAATAATTCAACCAAATGTTAGTCAAGCTGTTGATAAAGTTGAGAAGATTCATAAATGGCAAATAAGACAAATAGATCAACCTCCAAAGATAACACGAGGAACACACACACGGAAGATAAATGGGATCCGTACAACCAAGGGGTGAGCTCAAAGATGTCGAACCACAGGAAAAGCTCTTGTCGTACTGATGAGGACATCAATACCATTGTTACACCCATAGCCCCTACTGGTACATATACTGGACCAATTACTAGAGCTCGCGCACGCCAATTAAATTATCAGGTACTTTCGTTTCTTGGTAATGATTCTAATGCTCATGAAAATATGATGCTGCGTAAATTGGATACATTTGTTTTGCTTACAAATGAAGGGCCTAGCTTGGAGAAGGATGGATATTGGAGCACGAACAAGCATGGAGATGATGGCATGCGCAAGGGGAACAAGAACGGAGTTACAAGTGATGATTTCAGGACTTTGAAGCCACCATAATGGGTGCATGAAGCCTTGGACGAAATATACAAGATGCCACTTCATAAATTTCGTCCCGAGGCTATTCTAGGTGCTGCGTCACCTTATTATTGGGCCAGGCCCATGTAATGTCGAAATACATAAGTATAGGCTATTTTTGGAGTCTGTATGTGTGGGGAAACAAGAGATAGGGTGGATTTCGGACCCCTCCACCAAGGGCCACGAAATTCCCCCCTCTTCCTCCATATATACAGCCCTTAGGGCACCGTTTAGACTTTGGGGTTTTATTTAGATTAAAGTTCGCCATAGCTGCAACTTCGCGTACTTCGTTTGTGTTCAACAACCAGGCAAAGGCGTCACAGAACCCCACCTTGATCAATAAAGCCTTCATCTTATATTCGCAATATCCAGATAGCAATCTCAGTTTCTTGCTTGTTCTTCGTTTGCTCGCAGGAAACAGATCCTCGTGGTTAGGTTGATCATGCTCCGGCGTGGTCAATAACCTCTCATAGTTGGTTTAGCGATTGCTAAGGCGCGACGTCCTCGCATGTTCGTAGTCGGATCGTCAAAGTCGACTTCCACCAATGCGATATCCATCATCTCATCGAAAGACGGGACAACTTTGCCTATATCAAGTGGTATCAGAGCCAGGTTGCTCGGTGAGATTTTACAGTTTTTCGTAGTTTAGATCGAGTCTGTTCTTCATACCTGCAGTCCACAAAAAAGCCACAAAAAAATTAGGGTTAGTTCATCATATCCGAACCAATCTGAGCCTTTGTATAATCTTTTTAGGGTTTTGCTTTGTTGAATTTGCGGTTGCATCATCATGTCTAGTTGCTGGTCTTAGCGTCTAGTCTTTTAGAGTTTCGAGTTCTGGTCATAAGTTGTCACGCCGCCATCGCGCCATCATCATCGCCCTTGCCACCTACCACCACCGCTCCGAATCTGTATCCATATACCACCACCAATCCATATCCATATACCACCACCGATCCATATCCATATACTACCACCGCTACCACCACCGCTGCCATATACCACCACCGCTGCCATATACCACCACCATATATCCACCACCAATCCGAGTTCCTTGCATATTAGGTTTGTTTTCGAGATCCATCTAATTTCCGATTCGTGTTTCCGTGCCTGAGTAGGTTTCGGAAAAAAAACACCCTCCGTTTAGGCCCAAATTTTTCCAAAAACACACTTGACAAAAAAAATTCTGGTATCCTATTTTTAGGTGTTTCTAAGCGTATTAAGACAGTCGCCGTAATAGAAAGTATTTTTTGACCCGTTTCCCGTTTTTGGGTCCGGGCAGTCGAAAAAAAAATTGGTCGAAAAATTTTGTGCCTATCCTTCTATCTTGACTTGGGAAGAGTTTTGAGACGCTCGACATTATAGTGAAATTTGAAAAAAAGGAGCGCAAAAAAAAGAGTGAAAAAAATTCAGAGTGTGCTTCTCCCTTGTTTCTGTGCAGCATTGTGATTTTGTTAGTGTTCTAGGCTCGCGTATCTAGCATAGTCTAGCCTAGGACCAGCACAGTACTGTCGTTGAGCGTTTATTCAACTTTGCATCCCTGAATTGATTATTGCTGATCCTTTTTTGCTACCATATTATAAGCCTTCCCAGCTCGACATACATCTACGTCGTGTGTTTGACTCTCCCTGGTAATCGCTCTATCCAAGCTTTGAGAGTTTTGACTACAACGGTTGCCGATCACCTTTCTTTCTGGGTAAGAACTGGTAAGAATTTGGGTTTTGCTTGACGGATTTGTGACACCCCACCACCACCATATTCCAGTAGTCTATAGGATCATATTCTTGTCCATTTCTATTGCTGCTAACTATGGCAGGAACACAAGTCATTTAGATTGATCGGGAGAACATGACGAACAAGGAGCTTCATGATAAGTTTCAGCAAATGATGGGTCAAGAGGTGGAAGACGTGATGGCCAGCTTTGGAAAGGCAATGGAGAAGATGGATGACATTGAGAAGTCAATTGACACCAAGTTGGACGCCAAGTTTGATGAATTACTCAAACGCCTCCCACAACCAGTTCTACGCCGCAATATAGTAGGGCGAGCACAGCGTGTTCCTATCAAGCCAGGACAAAATTCGGGTGCCGCTGCTACAGCTGTTGGTGCTTCTGTATCTCCTGCTGTTACTGCAGAGATGGAGGACTATTACGAGGATGAGGTTGATCAAAATCAGAACTACATGCAGCCACCAGCACCACCACCAGCAGGTCGACCTCAGGTATATATTCGCAATGGTAGGCCTGCACCACCACCTCAAGTACGAGATCATGACCATCTCCCTAAACTGAAATTGAATATTCCACTGTTTGAGGGTAGATATGTTCCTGCTGCTGTTTGTGCTTTCACTAGCTTTGCATGTGTTTGGTGGTCTGAACATTGTAGATTATATCCTGTTCCAGCTACTTGGGCTCCTGAAAACTGCTATACATACTCGTTGGGTTCGACCATATTATCAACGTGAATTACTTCAAAAATTGCAGCGTTTAAGACAAGGAAAAAATTATGTAGAAGAATGTTATCAGGAATTACAAACTGGCATGATTAGATGTGGTATTGTTGAGGAGAATGAATCTATGCTTGCACGTTTTATGGGTGGATTAAATAGAGAGATTCAGACCATTCTAGAGTATAATGAGTATAATAATATCACTCGTTTATTCCATCTTGCTTGTAAAGCTGAACGTGAAGTGCAGGATCGACAAGCATTGGCGCGAACTAACTTTTCTGCAGGTCGACTTTCATCATGGACACCGCGTGCATCCTCTACTTCCACTATACCAGTACCTCCATCACCTGCTACCTCCAGTCGTGATACAAGAAAGCAGGCACAACCGCCACTATCTGCAAAGAGCGCACCTGCCAGGCCTGCACAGAGCTCTTCTTCGTCCATGGCATCAACAGGGCACACAAGTGATATTATTTGTCGTCGTTGTAAGGGAAGAGGACATTATGCGCGAGAATGCAAATCTCAGTGTGTGATGATTGCTCACGAGGATGGTGGGTATGAGTCTGCTAGTGACTATGATGAGGAGACTTTAGCCCTAATTACAAGTGAAGAACACGGTGGAGATGATTCTGATCATGAGACGCAATACATGGCTCCTGAAGATGCTGACAGGTATGAATGTTTAGTTGCTCAACGTGTTTTGAGTGTGCAGGTTACACAAGCTGAGCAAAATCAGAGGCATAATTTGTACCATACAAAGGGAGTTGTGAAGGAACGTTCTGTGCGCGTCATCATAGATGGAGGGAGCTGCATTAACTTGGCTAGCATGGAGATGGTGGAGAAGCTATCTCTAACCACAAGACCACATCCACATCCTTACTACATCCAATGGTTCAACAACAGCGGGAAGGTTAAGGTAATATGTACTGTTCGTGTGCATTTTAGTATCTCTACATATGCTGATTATGTTGATTGTGATGTGGTACCTATGCAAGCATGTTCCTTATTACTTGGTCGACCATGGCAATTTGATAAAAATTCTGTACACGATGGTAGAAACAATCATTATACTCTTGTTCATCAGGATAAAAATATTACTTTGCTTCCTATGACTCCTGATTCCATTTTGAAAGATGATATTAATAGAGCTAATAAAGCTAAACATGAGAAAAATAAGAGTGAAAATCAGATTGTGGCAAAAGAATTTGAGCAACAAATGCAACCTAATAGTAAACCATCTAGTGTTGTTTCTGAAATTAAATTGAAAAGTGCATGTTTACTTGCCACTAAATCTGATATTGATGAGCTAGATTTCAGCAAATCTGTTTGCTATGCTTTTGTGTGCACAGAGGCATTATTTTCATTTGAGGACGTGCCTTCCTCTTTGCCTCCTGCTGTCACTAACATTTTGTAGGAGTTCGCTGACATCTTTCCACAAGACGTGCCACCGAGATTACCTCCCATTCGAGGGATTGAGCATCAGATTGACTTGATTCCCGGTGCATCATTACCAAACCGTGCACCATACCGTACCAATCCAGAGGAGACGAAGTAGATTATGCGTCAAGTACAGGACCTGCTCGACAAAGGTTATATACGCGAATCCCTTAGTCCTTGTGCTGTTCCTATTATTCTGGTGCAGAAAAAGGATGGTACGTCACGTATGTGTGTTGATTGTAGAGGCATTAATAATATTACTATTTGTTATCGTCATCCTATTCCTAGGCTAGATGATAGGCTTGATGAATTGAGTGGCTCTACAATATTCTCTAAAGTTGATTTGCATAGTGGATACCATCAAATTCGTATGAAATTGGGAAATGAATGGAAAACGGCATTTAAAACTAAGTTTGGATTATATGAGTGGTTAGTCATGCCTTTTGGGTTAACTAATGCACCTAGTACTTTCATGAGATTAATGAACGAAGTTTTACGTGCTTTTATTGGACGATTTGTGGTAGTCTATTTTGATGATATACTGATTTACAGCAGATCTTTAGAGGAACATTTGGAACATTTACGTGTTGTTTTTATTGCTTTACGTGATGCATGTTTGTTTGGTAACCTTGGGAAGTGCACCTTTTGCTTCGACCGAGTATCTTTTCTTGGCTATGTTGTTACTCCACAGGGAATTGAAGTTGATAAAGCTAAGATTGAAGCTATTGAGAGTTGGCCGCAGCCCAAAATGGTCACACAAGTGAGGAGTTTTCTCGGCCTCGCTGGATTCTATAGGCGTTTTGTGAGAGATTTGAGCACCATTGCTGCACTTCTCAATGAGCTTACAAAGAAAGATGTGCCTTTTCTTTGGGGTACCGCAGAGGAAGAAGCCTTCATGGTATTGAAAGATAAGTTGACACATGCTCCTTTACTCCAACTTCCTGATTTTAATAGGACTTTTGAGCTTGAATGTGATGCTAGTGGAATTGGATTAGGAGGTGTGTTATTACAAGATGGCAAATCTGTTGCATACTTTTCGGAAAAATTGAGTGGGCCTAGTCTGAATTATTCTACTTATGATAAAGAATTATATGCTCTTGTTCGGACTTTAGAAACATGGCAACATTATTTATGGCCCAAAGAATTTGTTATACACTCTGATCATGAATCTTTGAAACATATTAAAAGTCAAGCTAAACTGAATCGTAGACATGCTAAATGGGTTGAATTCATTGAGACTTTCCCTTATGTCATTAAACACAAGAAGGGTAAAGAAAATGTTATTGTTGGTGCATTGTCTCGTCGCTATGCTATATGTCTCTACATATGACTCTTCACCACACTCTTCACCACATTTGCAGATAAGGCCTTCCCTCGTTCATCCTTTTCTCAAGATCTCGATGTTCCGCAACGCACGGGCATCTTGCTAATAAGAGTAGAAATTATACACATACCACTTCTCGAATCTTGAAACCAACAACATTCCTTCCTTATCTCATCAAAACCGCCAAAGGAATATATTTTGAGTGAAACATAACATATTTTTAGTGATATACGTATTTCAAAACTAGACTTTTTTTCTATCAAATCGGTGAATATGTATTAATCTACTTTGATCGCGTGGCAACGCATTTGAAAGTGCGTTATATCGACTAGAGGGGGGGTGAATAGGCAATTTTTATGAAATTCTTCACTGAGGAATTTGCCGGTGAGGAAATTCCTTAGCGAAGAACTATTTGCAGCAGAATAAGTACTCAGAGGTAAACATAACAGATTACACACATAGTCAAGATGATGAAATGAAGACTAGAACAGAGTCTGTGAAGCGTAAACACAGGATAACAAGATGAAGACAAAGCAGTCAAGAATTTGAAGCGAGGAATTTGTGAAAGTCTTCATCAAAGTCTTCAAGCACGATATGAACAATATGCAACACGAATGAGGAAATGAATGAGTTGAGGAAATAGAACCATCGGTTGGTGAAGACAATGATTTGGTAGACCAGTTCAAGCTGCTGTCTCGGTTTGTACGTCTGGTTGGAGCGGCCGAGTATTTAAACTCGAGGACACACAGCCCCGGACACCCGATCTCGAGCCACAACTCAGACACCCATCGTCACCGTATTCTCCTTGAACTAAGACCACGCAGGCCTCGCCCAATCACTCGTGGTAAGTCTTGGTGACTTCCAAACCTTCACAGACTTGGTCACTCGGTGATCCACAATTCCTCTTGATGCTCTAGACCTTGACGCCTAACCGTCTGGAAGAAGCACAGTCTTCAAAGGTAACAAGCGTCGGATCCACGCAGATCAATTACTTGATGATGCTCAATCACTTGGGGTTTTTGTGGGGTTTGGTTTTGGATTTTCCTCACTTGATGATTTTCGCCAAAGTCCTCGGAGGATGGGTTGCTCTCAAATGACAAGTGTCAAGTTCTCTCGGAGCAGCCAACCAGCTAGTGGTTGTAGGGGGCATCTATTTATAGCCTAGGGAGCAGCCCGACATGATAAGACATAAATGCCCTTCAATGATATGACCGTTAGGTGGATAAGATATTTTGGTCCGCCGGCGCAGCACAGCAACGGTCGGAAATTTGACTTTCAAAGTCCTCAAGGCTATCATGTTCCTCACTGTGTAGGCCATTCGCACTAGCGAATTCCTAACTCCTCGGTCGAAGCAAAGTCATCGATGACTGTAAGAACTGCGTCTCTCACATCAAGAATTTGACTGAATCTGTATGAGATTTCCAATGGCTTCACTCAAGGGATTGGTAGGTGTAGGATTTTGAGTGGAGCATCACATGGAAATTTTTCCTTAGTATTTCCTCGACCCCTTTAACGAAGACGGTGTTTCCTATGACTCAAGAAAGAGAAAATGAAACTACGAAAACAAAAGTCTTCACGCTTCATATTCCTCAAATGAATATCAAGTCTTCATGGTCACACCAATTTCTTCACTTTCAAAGTCTTGTAAAGTCTTCGAATATCAAAGTCTTCAATTGAAGAACTTCATTTTAGGGTTGACTTTCTCTGTAAATATCAAACTCCTCATAGACTTATAGACCTGTGTACACTCACAAGCGATCAGTTATTTAACCTATAAGTCTTCAATACACCAAATTCACTAAGGGCACTAGATGCACTTACAATCTCCCCTTTTGGTGATTGATGACAACATAGGTTAAGTTTTCAACGGGGATAAACATATGAAGTGTAAATACTGATATTGAGGAATTTGATTGCAAGATATAGAAGAACTCCCCCTGAATATGTGCATAATGAGGAATTTGCTTTTGAGGCAATGCACATTTGAAGATTTGAATCATGGAGATCTCCCCCTATATCTTGTAATTCATACACGCATTTGATACATATACTATGAAGAATTTGAAATGCATGATGAAATATGGTGCCTGATGAGATTTAGCATGCATGCAATAGTATTAACTAGGAATGAGCATGCGGAATATCACACCAAAAGTTTCAGAGCTCAAATATCACATTCAGAGCTTAGTGCTTCAAAAGCATCAGAGCATAACACGTATCAAAATTAGAGCATCAGAAGCACAATCAAAAGTATTAGAGCACAGTGCAAAGTTAGCACAATGCACGATCAAAAGTATCAGGGCACCATCGGATTTAAGAGTACAACTCGATCCAATAAAAGTTTCGGAAGAACGAGAGTTGTAACTTAATAAAAATGCCCATAGTATAAACCCGCTTGAAGACTAACTCAGATTTCTCCCCCTTTGTCATCAAATGACCAAAAGGATCGAAACCGAGGACTAACGCTCAAGATATTCAAGTTGATGGAGGAGCGCCAAGATTGTCGGGTTGGTTGTTGAAGTAGGGCTGCCGCAGTTGTCGCACAAATCTTCATATTCATCGGTTTAGCGATGAAGAATAAGAGCTGGCCACCAAATCAGAACTTTGACTCTCTTGAATTTCTTCGAGGTGGTGCGGACCGGTCATAAGCTTCACCAAGACCCATAGTCTTCAATTCTTCTGCGGAGTAGACATGATTCAGAACAGCCCAGGTGCGATTGAGGGTTTCATGAAGGTAGTAATGGTTTTTCTTCACAGCATTATGCGTTGAGGTCATATTATGAAGAATTGCAGCAAATTGGCGCTTGACCCATTTCTGATTGCGATCAACCTTTTGATGAAGGCTGAGGAGTAACTCACGATCAGTCATCACCTTGGGTGCAGTTGCTTGAGGCTGTTTCTTGGTTGAAGTATTTGCGGCAGTATCATGCGTAGCAGAATCGTCATTGGTGGAGTAAGATGCAGCTTTGCGAAACTGACCATCCAATGGACAAGTGCCTTCATCAATTACAGCTGCTGCCTTGCCCTTGTCATCAGATGATGAAATTGGTCGCTTGAGGACTTCAATGGGCGGTAGGAAGCTGCCATGATTCAGAGTGTCAGCCTTGTAGTTCAGTGAAGATCTTGCCCTTATGAATCTCATGATCCAAGGTGCATATGGCTTCAGCTCAAAAGGTGACATTGCAATATTGGCCAGAGTCCTCATGAAGAAATCATGGAAGTTGACTGGAACGCCATGAATGATATTGAAAAGCATGTTCTTCATGATGCCAACGACGCCTTCATCATTTGAGTCGTGGCCTTTGATTGACTCATAGTCTTCGCCAAGATTCTATACACAATCCGAGGCACATATAGCAAATCCTTGACGAGGAATTTGGTTCGAGGGGCTTGGCACGGCTTCGATGGCTTTATCAAGACTTGCATGAAGTGATCGACACGATTCACGCTCATTGTAGAGGCAACGAGCAGATTCATGGGGAGGATCAAGAGGAAGAACACGAAGCAATTCATTCTTTGGTGCCTTGTAGTGAGTGTTTTCGGTCATCCAATCCAGAACCCATGAGTTGATGTCTTCAAAGATCTCCCGTAATGTGCGTGGTGGCATAGAACTCAAGAATGAGTTCTTCATTCCACCACAGATATCGGTGCAGAAATTTAGCAGCCCTGCATCGTGAAGAACACGGAGTACTAGCTCGAAGCACGGCAGTGATTCCATATCCACATGAGGAATATGCTCATGGTCGAAGATCTTGTCCTTGTCGAATAGCACTGAGGAATAGAAATTGGCTTGTGTTGGAGTCCAGAAGCGTCTTTTCCTCATTCGAGCAGAGTCATAAGGATTATAGGCAGTGAAGAACACATGCTCAGAAAAGAAATCTTCAGCCTTGAACTTTTGCTTGCTCGAAAACGGATTCTTTGGCTTGGGCAGAGGAATATCTGTTATTTGAAGCACAACCTCAGGAATCGCGATTTCAGGTTCTTCAGTCGAGGAATTTCTGGTTCCTCTCCTTGTGCAGCTTTGAGGATCGCAGTTGGTTCTTGGCGCTAATGGCTGGAATCTCTTCGTTGACAGATGATGTGGGATGAGTTTCTTCAGAGCCCAATTGAATAGTAGTAGTCGGTGACTGAGGAACTTGTTGAAGCGGAGTGAAGAGAGGAGTATTGGGGTGCTGACTTTCCCAAAAGTCATCGTTCATTACAGGTGTAGTGCACCCAATATCCACATCTTCATCTTCTTTTTCAGTTTCCTCAACACCTGCCTCTTCAGCTGTGAACTGAGGCACGGGTGAGGAAGCAACAGGAGTTGAAGGGAAAGCTTCCACTTCAATTTCTTCATCAAGCTGTTCTGAAGTAGCAACAGATTGATTTTCTTCATCTGATCCGCTGGGGAACGTGTATTCTTCTCCAAAGGGAACAATTTCCTTGGATGACATGGAGGAAATGGGAATGGCATCGATAGGATTTTCAATCGAGCTGGTCATAGGCTTCAATTTCTTCGCAGCCAAAGAATTTGACGCAGCTGATGCCTTCCTTTTCTTCACTGCAGCTCGTTCTGCAGCCTTTGTCTTCTTCACTTCATAGGCAGAAGGAAGAATTTGAGTTGGTGTTGGTGCAGGAGGAGCTGAGGATTGTGGTAGAGTTTCTTCAGGCACAACTGGTGCAGTTGCCCTGTTTCCTTCAGATTCTTCAGGCGCACTAGTGGATGCCCCAGGAATTTCTTCAAGAATGGAATGGAGTCATCACTCGAACTTGTGTTCTCATCAAGACGCTGAAAGTCATCAGCTACTTGGCATGTTCTTCAGCAGGCTGAGCAGATTCTTCACCGAGGACTTTCTTGTTGCGATGGAGCTGCAACAATTGACATTTTCTTCGTCGAGTAACGAATCTCACCTTGGCTCCTTGCCGGTCAAGATTGTAAGCATCAAAATCCTTGCTTTGAGTGCTTGATTTGATTGAGCTTTAAGAAGTTCTTCAGAGTCAAGTTGATGATGTTTTTCCTCGAAGCTTCTCTTTTCTTGCTTTTGCTCTCTTCAATTCACGAGCCTTTTCAAATTTCCATTTCTCTTCAGAGATGAAATGGTTCAAGATGTGACTTTGACCAGAGTCGATGGCGATCCGAAGTGGAGTGTGTGGATCCCGATGCCATAGGTCAATGAAGTCAAGGATCTTCTCGGATCCAAAAGCGAGGCACACTTGTTCTTTTGGCTCTAGCGGCCTTGGTCATCTGTCTCGATGATTTCTTCAAGTTCTTCATCGAGGCTTCATCATCGAGGGAACGTTGAATGCAACCTGTTTCTTCTTTGGACTTGGCCGAGGACCGGCCCAGCAGCTTGCTTTTGTCTTCACTGAGTGGGACTGTTGAGGACATTGGTGCAGTGAGGAACTTGTCAAACACCGTAGCAATGGAGAATCCTTGAGTCCTTTGACAAGTTGCAAGATGCACAGTGTTGAGGACTTGGAGGGAGATGCTGAGGATTTTGAATGAGCAGCAGCAGTCTGAGGAATTTGCCGTGATTCGCAGCTGAGGAACTGGGCCGTGAGGGCACTGACGGTGAAGCACTTGGCTTGCGTGCAGGCTTCTTTGGCATTGATTTCCTCGGTTTGACCGAGGGCTCAGCAGCAGCAGCAGCAGTATCCTCATTGAATTTCCTCACTGCCTCCTTGGCCTGTCTTGCCAATTTGGCTTGGCGCCTGGACCATTCTTTAGGAAAGTCTTCACCACGTTTGACGCTAGTGGGATCAGCGACTTGGCCAGGTGCCAGAGGAGCTCTTGGGCATGGAGGATTCAGAGCGAATTTCCTCATGTACTTAGGAGTGACATAGCGGTATTCTCGCCATTCTCGTGCCCATCTCCTTTCTATTCTCTGATCGCACTTTATACTGGTTCTTGGTTTCCTTGCCAAACTTGGATTCATCGGTGTGCGATAGTCTTTGTATATTTCCTCAGGAATTTCAAAAGCAGTCATGACTTCCGGTTTCTTTCCTCCCTTCTGCGGTCTCTTGCCTTCTGCCATTTTCTTCAGGTGAGGAATTTGAACAATAGAGCACTCAAGAAGTATGCAGTTTTTCTTCGAGTAACGCTGCAAATGAGTTAAGTTGATGAGAACCTAGTGATTCAAGCGGCGGTCATGAGTACTGTGAGCAGAGTGTAGGTGCGAGGAATTTGGAGAGGTCATATGCGTTCTCGTAAGATTTTTCAAAAGAAGCAAGTTTTGAGGAATTTGACCAGTTTGAGCCTTGAGGAATTTCACTAAGCGCTTGCCTTAGGTTCCGAGTTGTACAGATCGAAAATCAGCACAATTGAGGAATCTTGAAGAAATGAATGCTTAGGAGATAAATCAAGAACATATAGTGTGTGAGGTGTTCATATGTGAAGATTTTGAAGAGTAAAAACACCTTTGAAGATTTTCGTAAAGATTTGAGAATCAACGTGAGTAATAAAAGTGACTTTTAATTACCCGAATCAAGAACACGATTTAACAGAGATGAACTCAGAGAGAAGTTCGTCACGTTAGATCTTCCACGCCCTAACTTGGCGGAGGAAGACAACTACGGCGGCGGCGGAGTGAAGATTTCCGTGACCGGCGCGAGTACGACGGCGATGAGGTCGAGGTAGTGAAGCTTTTCCTCACCGGTGGCGATGGAGTAGCGGCGGCGCTAGGGTTTGAGGAGAGCTCGAGCGAGAGACAGCGATCGAGCGGAGTAAATGAAGTGAGGAGGGTAAAGGGGGTATTTATAGCCACGGTGAAAAACTGTTCGCCCGAAGATTTTGGACGAACATGCCCCTGCCCTTTCTCCTTCACGCGACGTGTGTCACCCACGCATTGTGCGTATAAGATCGTAAGATCGTGGGTGATTAAACTAATACATCGTGGGATGCGGAACGGTTTGAGTGGTAAAACGAAAACTTGGATAAGATTTGTTTAAAAGTTTTGTTCGCAATTTCTTCACTGTCAAGGACCGGTGAAGACTTTGAACGCAGTTTCAATCGAACGCACATGAAGAATTTGTGAATAGATTGGGTTGAGTATAGCATAGAGGGAAGGGTCCGATCACATTCACTTAGCGTAAATCGCAACTTGAAGAATTAGCAATAAGTGAATCTGTAGAGGACATAAACTCATACATATATATATATATATATATATATATATATATATATATATATATATATATATATATATAGCCAATGAAGAAAGACGACGGAAATGCTGAAGATTTTGCAAAGTTGAAGAAATTGAAGAACTGAGGAATTTCAAAAATGAAAAAAACTCAGATTGAAGATTTTCAACTTTTGTGGTGGCGTAGCTCATCAGATAAGAATGATGATTTCAGACACGCGCATAATTGTCGAGGGTTACGAGAATCAAATTCTTCATTGATTTCTTCACACTTAGAGTGTTATTCTTCATTGATTGAGGAACAACGTTTCTTCATGTGTTGCACATCTAAGTCATCAATTATGCATAAGGGTTAGGATGTGTGTCCTTTTCAAAGAACATTCGAAGATTCTAAGATATTTAGCTCACACCGCAACTTGCTAAATCTCTTCTCATCCAAGGGCTTGGTGAAGATATCAGCTAGCTGTTCTTCAGTCTTCACATGCTCGATGGAGATATCGCCCTTTAACACATGATCACGAAGAAAATGATGACAAATCTGGATGTGCTTAGTCTTTGAGTGCTGAACTGGGTTGTGAGCAATCTTGATGGCACTCTCGTTGTCGCAGAGGAGAGGCACATTCTTCACATTGACGCCATAGTCCTTGAGGGTTTGCTTCATCAAAAGCAGTTGAGCACAAAGATGACCCAAAGAACAATATATTCAGCTTCAGAAGAGACAGCGATAGACAATTACATTTCTTTGAGGACCAATGCGGACCAAAGATCGTCCGAGGAAATGACAAGTGCCGATGTTGACTTGCGGTCCACACGATCACCAAAGATAGTCGAGTCGTAATATCCAATGAGATCAAAAGCGAGCCCTTGGGGTACCATAATCCTAGTGTTGGTGTGTGAGCTAGATATCAAGAATATGCTTCACAGCCTTATGGTGTGATTCTTCGGTGCAGCTTGAAATCGGGCACACATGCAAACACTAAGCATTATATCTCGCCTAGATGCACATAGGTACAATAAAGAACCAATCATGGAGCGGTATACCTTGTGATCAAGTCGATACCATTTTCATCAAGGCATAGATGACCATTTCGGGCATAGGAATTTTGACGCTTTGCAATCTTGCATGCCGAATTTCCTCAGTACATCTTTGAGGTATTTCTCCTGAGATATGAATATGCCATTGTGTTGCTGACGAATTTGAAGACCTAAGAAGAATTTCAACTCTCCCATCATAGACATTTGATATTCTTCACTCATCATATAGGCAAATTCATCACTATATCGTTGGTTAGTACAGCCAAAGATAATATCATCAACATATATTTGGCACACAAACAGTTCACCATCATATGATTTAGTAAATAGAGTAGGATCGAGTGAACTGGTGTGAAGCCATTCTTCACGAAGAATTCCTTCAGCAGTATCATACCACGCCCGAGGGGCTTGCTTGAGGCCATAGAGAGCCTTATTTAGTCTGAAGACTTTGTCAGGATTCTTGGGATCTTCAAAACCTCGGGGTTGAGCAACATATACTTCTTCCTCAAGCTTACCATTGAGGAATGCACTTTTCACATCCATTTGATATAAGATGATATCATGATGGTTAGCATAGGCAAGTAAAATGCGAATAGCTTCAAGTCTAGCAATAGGTGCAAAAGTTTCATCGAAATCAATTCCTTCAACCTGTGTGTAGCCTTGAGCTACTAGTCGTGTTTTATTCCTCACAACAAGGCCATTTTCATCTTGCTTGTTGCGGTAGATCCACTTTGTGCCTATGATATTATGCTTGCGAGGATCCAGGCGATTGACCAATTCCGGACATTGTTCAGCTCGAACTGATGTAATTCTTCTTGCATAGCCTGAATCCACTCCGGCTCGAAATGCTTCATCTACCTTAGTGGGCTCGAGATGGAGACAAAAGCATAGTGCCCACAAAAGTTAGATAAGTGTGAGGCTTTTGAGCGGTGAGAGGACTGTGCGCTGATGTCATCAATGATCTTCTCCACTTGCACTTCTTTTGCAACACGTGGATGAGTTGGTTGTCGCTGAGGATTTTGATCAGCATTTTCTTCAGCACCAATTTTCTCATCATGTTCTTCAGGTGCATCAGCTCGAAGTTCTTCACGAACAGGAATAAATTCTTCACCAGATTCTTTAGTAGGAATGACATCCTCGGCTGCCTTTGTGCTTGATAGCATCCTCGGTGCTGGTTCATCTAACACGAAGGTAGGTGCTCTCTTTGCGAGCCATTAGTTTCATCGAACCGCACATCTACAAAGGTCAACAATCTTGTGAAGAACAATGTTGAAGACTCAGAGGTGTGCGAGTCCTTTCCGTAACCAAGCATAAAACCTTCATGTGCTTTCGTGCAAATTTAGAGTTGTGGTGAGGATCTCTAATCCAACATTTAGCATCAAGACTTTGAAATAACTCACATTGGGTTTCTTGTCGGTGAGGAGTTCATATGCAGTTTTCTTGAAGAATTTGTGAAGATATACTCTGATGATGATGTGGCAAGATATCAATTATCAATCCAAAAACGCCGAGGCGTTTTGTATTCATCAAGAATAGTGCGAGCCATCTCAACAAGAGTTCATTTTTGCGCCCACGACGCCATTTTGCCGAGGAGTATAAGGAGCAGATAATTCATGAGTAATACCAAGTTCATCAAGATAGACATCAAGACCAGAATTCTTGAACTCGGTTCCATTGTCACTTCTAATATGCTTGATCTTCACACCAAAGTTGGTTGAAGCCCTCGAGGAAAATCGCTTGAAGACTTCTGCACTTCATGTTTGTAAGTAACAATGTGTACCCATGTATATCGAGAATAATCATCAACAATGACAAAACCATATAGAGATGCATCATTAGTGACCGCTGAATAATGATTAGGTCGAAGAGGTCCATGTGAAGCAATTCAATGGACGAGTAGTGGTCATGATAGTCTTATTTGGATGCTTGGCCTTGGTCATTTTTCCGCTTCACATGCTCCGCATAAGTGATCCTTGAGGAATTTGACATTCTCAATGCCAATGACATGCTTCTTCTTCGCAAGCGTGTTCAAATTCCTCATGCCCGCATGACCAAGTCGTCGATGCCATAGCCAGCCTTCCGAGGCTTTTGCAAGTATACACATGGCTGGTTGTGGTCTGAGAGAAATCAACAATATACAAATCTCCTCTCCTAAAGCCTTCAAGACTTTGGAATTGTCAGCTTCCATAATCACAACACAGCGATATTTGCCAAAGACAACAACCATATCAAGATCACAAAGCATTGAGACTGACATGAGATTGTATCCTAAGGATTCAACAAGCATGACTTTGTCCATGTGCTTGTCCTTAGAGATAGCAACCTTACCAAGACCCAATACCTGACTTTTGCCTTTGTCAGCAAATATGATATGCTTCAGAGGCGACGGTGATAAAGGAGCATCCATCAATAGATTCTTGTCACCAATCATGTGATTTGTACACCCACTATCGAGGACCCATTCAGTGGTTTTGGGTTGATCATCCTGCAGATGAATTAGTGTAACTTACAATCTCATATGCTTCATCAGTGAAGAATATGATATCAAGTTCATCGATGAATTTCATCAAGCAAGAACAGATATAGCAAGATGAGGACGTGTGAAATGAAAGTTCATTTCATCATTATTCGCTGCGCCCTTTCAAGAATTTTTGTCGTCCCAAAGAAATTCTTCAGACGCTCGAGCACGCCCGAGACCCGACCTGCAAAAGAGATTAGTTCTTTTCTTCACCACCCACATCTGGAGGGGTGGCAAAGAGTTCATCATCCTGCGAGCACCATGTGAGAAAGGTGGCAAAGATGCCAAACCATTTCGCTTAGCATTGGAGGGGTTAGGGTAAGCATATGAATAAGAAGAGTAATTCTTCAAGGACTTATGAACATAATGGTTTGAAGAATAATGCACATATTCATAGCCCTTAGCTTTACCCTGCGAGACAGATTTCTTAGCATGATAATAATCATATGAGGACTTTGATCCAGTTGAGGAATTTGATCCTCGTGAAGAATTTGGTCCGTATGAGGATTTGGATCCATATGAAGAGTTTGGTCCATATGAAGAATTTGATCTGGGGTT